>JABAKD010000001.1:14385381-14985381 GCA_012845835.1 Undaria pinnatifida
TCGGCACTACGTAATCAGCACTATAGAGGAACCACTGCACAGCATCATTATACTTGGTTGGTATCCTCATCCGACGCCCGTATGATCCCCGCTCTGACCGGAGCCCTCCAAACTCACCCTGGCGTTTGTTGTTACTGTTCGCGGGTTAACTCATCGACATAATCTAGGACGGCGTCACAGGACAGACGCCAGTAACTCTGGAGTTGAAGAACACCCATCGGAAAAAAAATGGGAACAACACAGAGAGGGTCACCCCATAGCGCCGGTTGAATAGTGCATATCACCGGAATAATGCCGGTGGAATCGCTTGGCACAACTGGAACCCGCTATATTAGTACCAGTATCGGTACCGTATACAGTGCCGGTGTCCGATATAATGCCGGATTCGTTGCCTTGCGCACACAGGCACCACCGGGGGGCCCACCCACCTCTGTAATGCACAAAACTCAAGCAAATCGTGCGCCTCGGACAAAAAAACTAAACTATTGTTAGCCGGCGGCAAAGCTTGGGGTGTAAGAGGGGATCGGCTGGTTGGCCAAATAAATCAGCGTACTCGTTGTCACAGCTACCAAATTATTGGAATGCGGGAACACAAAAAACGTCAGCACCTTACAACATACCGTGCGCACAATATGGCATTCAGTAGGGCAGACAAGGCGGAAACATTGAATATATACCTGGTACCACGTACAATACTATGACAATTCGTACGGCAAATAGCTCGGAATCCCGCAAAATATACAAGGTACCAGGCGCAGTATGATATTTAATACAGCGGGAGCATTTCCTTCCTTTCCCTCGCCCGCGTCCCGGGGTATCGTATTATATGCCGCGCGGGGATTTCCCCACGACCTCTTTTTTTTCCCCACGATATAAAACTCAAGGAGACAAGGAGAAGACAAGAACGCTGCGTTTGTACCAGGCGAACGAACGAACAAACGATCGCCCATTCAATCTGGAGATGACGGTCAATCACTACCACTTTAAATTACTCTTTAAAAATACTGCTGCTTGTCACAATACTTCTACCACTACGACTACTACTACATACTCCCCTTTGTATCAACCCCTGTGAGACTACCGGTACCAGGTATGAAAGTGTGGGGGGGGGGAACATAGCAAAACAGTGATGTCTGCAACATCAGTGGACCCGCAGCACGCCTTGGGACTTCAATGGGGAAAAAAAAAGTCGGAAAACAGTGATGAGTATACAGCATCTATGACATGCATTGAGCCCGGGATGATGATGTAGGGGGTGTACGTGCGCCACACTAAAAGGAGGCCTCCAGCAAACGCGCAGCATGATACTTATCGCACTGCTGCGCCCTAATCACCAGACGGTGGATAATACCAGGGCTTTTCACGGTTTTGGTCACTGTTCGCGGATCGGGTCGGGTCCGGTCGGGTCGAGTCGGGTCAGGCATACCCGACCGGCGTGATTTCGAACACCTCCTGACCCGACCCGACCCGACCCGACCCGACCCGACCCGACCCGACCCGACCCGACCCGACTCGACCCGACCCGCGAGATTTTGAGAGCTTAATGATCCAACCCGCGGGATCGGGTCATGGTCCGTGCAAAATCCTGGATAATACCAAACCTTACACAGCTTGGCCGCTGGCCCCCAAAAGGTGGACAATACCACCGTACTACGAGTACAACCAGCCCTTTTAAGAACTTCAGAGGGGCATAAAGCAGGGCTCTTCACGGGTCATGACGCGACGCGCGGGTCAGGTCAAGAGGCCTCTAAAGTCTCGCGAGTCTGACCTAAGTCGAGTCAGGAGGTATTCGAAACAGCACGGGTCTTGCCGGGTCGGGTCGGGTCATCCTTACCCGCCCTCGACCCGCGGGAAGTGATCCGACCCGTGAAAAAAGCCTCGAAACATCGACGAAAACAACTGACGACCACCACATCGTAGGTCACACAAAGCAACCAGCGCGTCTCGATACGACTACGAGGGGACGGCACACGGAATATTCCAACTGAGCTAGACGACACCTGCGCTGCACGACACTACTTGTACTGCCGCACGCTCACACTACACAGGGGGCTGGTAAGATTATTACTTGTCACTTTTTTTTTCCATTAAAGGTTCTAGAGTAGTGGTCCCTCGCTAGTGCCGGTGTGTGTCAGTCGGAAATAATGGCACTGTTGCTGCAACCGGCACTACTCCCGCACACCGCTGCGGGTGGTTCCCACCCGTGCCAACCGATTTCACAGGCAATACAGCGGGCAACCGGCAGTGCTCAACCGGCGCTAAAGAGGGACCGCTAATGTACTACTCGACAATTTTCTACTGTAACAACGTCCACAACAGAAGCCGCCTCGATCCGCGGCTAAAACTGTTTCAAGTCTTCCATGGAGCCAACGGCGTCAACGGATCCAACGGTTTGGAAGAGGTTGCAACGGTTTTAACCGTCTACATCGATGGTTCAGAACGGTTCCAACGATTCCAACTGCTCAAAACGGCTCAAACGAATTTGTCGTTTACAGCGGTTGCAATGGTTCACAACTAATCTAACGCATCCAACAGTAATGGTTTAAACCGTTCACAACGGGTCGGAATAATCCAACGTTCCGCAACCACTTCAACTAATCCAATTGAAAATAACGGGCCCATTGACTCAAACCGGGTCCCAACAGACCCAACGGCTTACACCGAGTCGAACCATTCACGGGCGGTTCCAACGGTTCACAACGGTCCTAATGGTTTAAACGAATCCAAGGAAAAAAACCCACAGAATCGTTCACAATGATTCCAACAGACCCAACGACTTGAACGGGTCTGATCTTTCACAACGGACGGATTTGACAGATCCAACCGTTCACAACGGTTCCAACGACTCGAAACCGGCCCAAAGCATCCAACGGTTTCGATGGATCCAACGATGATGGTTCACACCTTTTCCAACGAACCTAACGTTCGCAACGGTTTCAATGGCGATTACAACGAATCCAATGGTTTCAACGGATCTAATCGTTCACAACGGTGCCAGCGAATCCAACAATTTCAACGGATCTAACCTTTCACAACGGTTACAACGGATTCGACAGGTCCAACACAACAACGACAACGGATCCAACAGATCCAACCGCTCACAACGGTTCCAACGACTCGAAACCGGTTCAACAAACCCAATGGCCCACAATGGGTCCGACGGATCCAATATCCAACCAATCACAACGGCTCCAACGAATCTAACGTTCACACCGGCTCCGTTGGTTTTAACGAAGCCACATACTTAGAACGGATTAACGGTTCAAAACGGTCCCAACGGATGTGAACGTTCACAACTGCTCCAACGACTCGCAATGAGCACAACGAATCCAAGGGCTCCGACGGATCAAACGGTTGACAACGATTCCAACAGATGCCACACTTCACGCCCTTTCCAACGAAAATTCCCAGCGGTGTCAGCTGTGATTTCAACGGTTAGCAATGGCCCCAACGGTTCCAATGGTTTCCAACTGTTGACAACGGATCCAGCGACTCAACGCGGCCAAATCAAATCCAACGTTTCACAACAAACCCGATGTTTCCATCGATTCCAACGAATCCAATGTTCACAACTGTTCCAAGCCAACAAATCCAGCGGATTTAACGAATGGTTCCAACCGTGACCGTTCCAACGGTCCAAACAGATCCGACGGAAAACAATTGATCCAACGAATCAACACGGTCCCAAGAGATTCAATAGTTCAAATTGGTTCCAACTGTTCTAACAAATTCGATTTTTCTCACCGTTTTTAACGAATTTGACCTTCACCCCGGTTCCAATCCAACTATTTCAACGGATATAGTCGCTCACGAAGGTACCAATAGATCCAACCGTTCCAACGGTTCACAATAGATCCAACAATTCTACACAGTTCCAACGAATCCAACCATTCACAACGAATCCAACAATTCACAACGAATCCAACGGCTTCAAGGGGTACAACGCCTTCAACGCATCTAACCGTTTGCAACGGTTCCAACGACTTAATTCTTTAGAATTACACCTGCAGCAGCTTGGGAACAACTTTTGAAACTTGGAATTTGCGTAGGAATATTTCAGCAGAACAGCGGTGGCCCCGCCACAGTAGTGACAGCCGGAAAGACCAGCACAATGGCGGCAACCGGCACTACTCCGCATACTGACACAATAGATTGTTCCCATCTGTGCCAGGCACTATATCGGGCAACCGGCACTACTCAACAGGCACTATAGAGGGATCACTACCGTAGTAAATTGGGCAACACGGTCCCAACCACGCCGACGGTCCACAACGGTCGCAACCATGCACAAACGGGTTCCAAGGGTTCACCATGATTTCATCAACGACTTCAACGGATGATGTCATTGACTACGGCTCTAATCCTTCAATGGTTCTAATAGGGGCAACCGTTTACAACAGCTCCAACGAGTGCAACGGTGCTCGAATTTGTCAACACGGCTTTATTTTTTTCAACGTTTCAAGCGTTTTTTTTTTTTTTTTCCCATGCGTACAAAATTAAAACCAACGGTTTGAAAAGGTTCAAACGGTTTAATCAAAAGCACCCAACGGTCCCAACAGCGTGAAAGTGTTCCAATAAAATCGAGTGATTCGAATATCTTCAACACAGTTCCAACGTACCCCACGCTTATGATGACAAGACTGCAAAAACGTCCAGCGCGTTTCCAACGTTTACGGTGTTCTTTCAACAACGTAAAATATGCAAAATTCACATCAACTATATCAAACCTTCCACCACTTCCAGCGGCTCGATAAATCCAACGGCTCCAATACCCAACAGCTCAAATATTGCCAACAGCTCCAATATTTCGAACGGTTTAACGTACAGCATCCATTTTTATTATCCCAGTGACGCCAATATTTCCAACGTACGTATATATATATATATATATATTAATCTTCACTCTACGGCTCCTACCACGTCAACATGTCCAAAGCCAACCAACGTTTCCGGCGTCCCCAAACAGAGACCAATGGCTACACCGCTTGCGACAAAAGAGCGGGTAAAAAACACATGGCTCCAACAATTGCCAACGGTTCCACCGGCTCTAACTGCTCTAACGCCATCAATATTCGCCACGGCTCCATTGGTTGCTGAGGGTTTAGCTGAGCGTGATAGAACTTGACAGCAGCAGCCGGAGTGCGCTTTGTATGTTGCGCGATACAATCAATCTCAACCAATAGACAGTATGATATCCCTGGTACCTGGTACAATACTGCCCCATCACTAACTGGTGTCACTCGACGTACTCCGGAATACCTTGAAGTTAGGATGCCACTTTTCGACTATGATACCTACAAATCGATACATACAGAACACGCGCAGCCGACGTTGGGCGCAGCTTGCAAGCTGAGCATCAATCGTTCAACCGGTCGAACGCACAGCTGTATTTGAATAGTTATAGAAAAAAAACGACATATGATCCATCGGCTCTGATTTATGTATTACTTCCAAAGCTAAAAGGCTCCGCCGAATCTCACGGCTCAAATGTTTTCAACGTGCCAACGTTCCCAATAGCTGATAAAAACACATCCAACGGCACCGAAAAATACCCAACGGCGGCTGCAAAATATCCCTAACGGATTCAAACAATCTTCAACGGCTGTCAGCAACAGCCAACAACTGCAAAAACAATGTCCGAATACTGCAACAAAACATCCATCGGATCCGAAACATACCCAACAGCTACAAAAAAGGTACCCAATGGCTCCCACTTCACTCTGGATACCAGCTTCAAACGGGTCCCTAGCTCTGTCACTCCTGATCCTCCCCAGTCCACACCCACCTCTCTGAGCCCTCCTTTCCACTCCCCCCGCCCCCATCCTCCCCACCACCCGCGCTGCCAGCGTCCACCCTGCCGCTGCGAGCGTTACGCATCCCCGGCGTCCTAGACCCGCGCGGGTCTCCACCCGCGCTACCCCCCAACCCCGAACCCACCCCAATCCCATGCAAGGAAATCGACATGTCCGATACAATTCGGGACACGGAAATCCCTCCTACGCCATCACCACCACCGCCGCCACCACTGTCGCCCAGTAAACTACTTCCGCCCATAACTCTGCTGGGTGTTTTCTTGTTGTGGGTGCTGTCACCAAACCAGCCCCCACTCGGCTGGGCACCTCTCGCGCTCATGATCGTGGGCGGCGGGGGGGAAGCGTAGCCGCGCCTCCCCCCCCCACTGCGGGAGAAGTTGGGAACGGCGTTCGGACGTTTCGCCAAGTGCTCTCCCCTTGGGGTTGTCGGGTCGTAGGCCCCACTTCTCGAGGATGCCTGGGAGTGGAGAGGGAGGAGAGGAGGAAGAGGGCGTGGGCGGCAGGGGGGAAAGGGGAAACAAGAGAAGGAGGAGGGCGCCGGGGGGAAGGGGGCGGAAGGGGGGCAGAATAAGGCATAATGGCAGCTTTAGGTTAGCCCAAGGGAACTCTGGGAGGGGGACCGGAAGGGGGGGGTTGGGGAAGGAAGAGAAGAGAGGAGGGGAGTTAGAGGGGGGGGCGGGGGGCGGGGGGGGGAAACGTTCTCATTTGTTGCTTGCCTTAGTCATTTGACCATTGACCACGCATCCCTTTCGAGGCGGAGCACCGTTCCTACTCGTAACAGAGATACAACCAACCTTTAGGCGCTCATTACGCTTCTTTCATATATTACATAGAAACTGTTCGCTTATCCTTTCCCCGTCCTGTTTCGCCGTATGCGGCCACCACCTATCTCCTAGGAAAGCGATCATTTTCTCGCTACTCCCTGGTCTCCCAAACTCTTCCATGTCACATACGTCAAATTTATGCATCTCCTCTAACGCTTCCCGTTGCTTCTTGCATTTCACATTCTCCTACTATGTGAGTCCTACTCTCTATTGTTGTGCCACTCTAGTCTCCCTAGTCTCCCAAACTCTTCCATGTCACATACGTCTAATTTCTGCATCTCCTCTAACGCATCCCGTTGCTCCTTGCATTTCACATTCTCCTACTATATGAGCCCAACTCTCTGTTGTTGTGCCACACGGGCACATTTTTGTAGCCACGTCATCCTCCTCCCGACTACTGGTGAATCTCTTTCTTCTTTCTGGTAGGTCCAGGTCCCCTACACGAAATCGCAGTTTCAGCTTTTTCACGTAGTCCACTGGGCCGTGCAGATACGTTGAAATTCCAATATCTTCCCTCAACCCCCCCGCATATATTTGAAGTGCTTCTTCTCTTCCATCTTATTTCTTAGGCCTAGCTTTTACTTTTTTCTATGCTCTCTTTTACCTCTGTCTTGCACCCGCCAGAGGGGGGGGGGGGGCAAGGTAAGGCATTAGGATAGCACGGGGGCTGCCAACGGAATGTTCGGGAGGGGGGCGGTGGGAGGGGAGGGGAGAAGCGCGGGCAGGCGGGGGGTTGAGAGTCGAGAGAAAACACTTGGGAACCTGTGCGGTCGCCAAACGCATTTTTGGGGAAGGTGATCGGGGGAGAGAATTTGATAAAGGGCAGGGGGGGGGTCAGGGTGGGAGAAAGCGGCGGCGGCGGCGAAGGAGCGGGGCGGGTGTGTTGGGGGGGGATGAGGAAGGGGGGATGGAAAGCCAACCGGTCGACATGTATGCACAAATAGAAACCGTCTTCCTCGATAGGTTTCAATGACCCTGTTAGAACGACACACACGATTTGAAGGACATGGCGCACGCGGCGGTAGCGGGGTGCACCTTAATTATCCTGAGGTTGAAATCTCTTGGGGGGCTCTACACCTGATCCACACACTGGCTTTGATGAAATTGGCAGTGCGTGTGTTCTTCATATTGCACTGACGCTTCCACAGATCTATATCCAGCATAACCAGCGTCCGTGCTGATGCCTCCTCGAGAGACGAGCTCTGTGGTCACAAACTACGAGACCGAGATACATATTGCAGACACAACAAGATGGTTTTTATAAAATGGTTCGATTTGGCCATGCACTGAACCGCAATGAACACGCGGGCAAAAAGAAAAGGATGCAAGCCAGCACACCAAACTACTTGCAACAACAAAAAAGTGTGTGTGGGGGGGGGGAGGAAGCGGGGGAAAAAAAGGAAATCATAGTGCAGCGAGATGAAAAATCCCATGGCCTAGAGCATAAAACGAATTATAGCACATTACAAAGCAAAAAAATGACTACGTTAATGACCACATTCCGACGATACTGGGTTAAGAAGTCCCGCCATACAGACGCCGTTTTAACCAAAAAGTGCTACAGTATTATACCTCTATCGTATCACGCGTCATATACTACTTAGAATTAGTGCGGGACCATCCCTTGCAGTTGTAACGGGTAAGGGGTGTCGCCATAGGCGGGGAGGGGGGGAAAGAGGGGACTGGGCGGTGCTTAGCCACCCGGCCTAACCGGTCGCAGCCAGAGCAAACCTCCCCCTTCTCCCCAATTTCACCATGGTCTTAACAAAACGAAACGCCATGACTGCGCAACGCTGAGTTAATGTAGCTACCAATTTTAATGGGTGCGCACCTCACTCTGTTCCCCTTCCCCCCCTCTCTCCTTCCCTCTAGGCTCCTATCCATGACGCCAGCAATTATTTTGTCATACACGGGCGTTTCTAAGACCATACAAGTAGAGAAATTGGGCTTTTGTTCGAGCACAACCAGCACAATTGGACAGAAAACATGGAACTCGCCGAGAACTCGCGATAGTAGGCTTTAATGCTCACCCAGCAAAAAACGTAAAAAGAAATACAGGAAAATACCAGAACGGGTATACACCTAGCCCCCTCCCATCCTCACCGAGCGACTCCGCTTGTCCTTCCCCGATTTCATTCCCGCCTGAACGACCGCACATGTGAGCACTAAGGCGGCCACACATCGCCACGCCTCCACTGCGCAGAGGAGAGCTGCGGGGCCTGCTGCAGTCGCCATGGAGGGGAGGAAGACGGCCATGTCCCCCTCGCAAACAACCGCGATTATTGACGCTGAGGTGGGCATTGTTGGGGGGGGGGGGGGGGTTGGGGGGGAACAACAGAGATTACTGATGCTGAAGCAGGGGAGGTTGGGTGGAGACGGGGAGTATCGTTGCAATGCTGTGACCTATCATTCTCGACATCGTCGTAATCACTGCCATCCTCCTTAGCAGCGTCATTAACACCATCCTCGTCCTCCCCGCCATCAACATCGTCATCATCACGACAACCATCTCCCCCACCGCGCCTCCCCTCACCATCACCATCATGCCCCCGCTCCTTCCCTTCCCTCCCCCCCCACCATCTCCCCCACGCTGACAATCATCATCACTCCCCCATCCGCCCCAACTCCGCCCGCAACCCTTAGACGCAGCCCCTGCCCTCACCCCCTCTCACCTGCAGCGACCTTCACCACAAAGAACAGCGCCAGCGACCCCCACCTCCTCCGGCGGACCAACCGATACTCCCTCCTCACCGTACCCCAAACAGCCCCAAGCACCGCCCACACCACCACCACATCCCACGCAGAAGTAAACGGTGGCAGCAAACCCCCACCACCTCCCGCTTCCCCTAAAAACCTCTCGCATCCAATTATTTCGTTGCCATTCAAGCAAAAACGACCACTGCCACCACCCCCACCCCCACCCCCACTTCTACCGCCACCACCACCACCGCTACCCACAGGGCACGCGCCGGATGCCACAGCGGGACGAGTTGGGACGGCGTAGACACCTGCTAGAGCCAACTCGATCGCGGCAGAGAAATCTACCCTTCGGCCAGGGCGTCGCGGTGCCGTCCTGCGCAGTCCCCATGTGGAGTCCCACTCCCAACCCTCCCACAGCGCGGCTTCTGCTTCCGCTGCTGCTGCTGCGGCGGCGGCGGTTAAGCGCTTAGGCTTGGCTATGTGCCGCTGCCTCCTCAGCTCCTGCTCCTGGTTGTGTTTTTGCTGCTGATGGTGCAGTTGCTGTTGCTGCTGAGGTTGCTGCAGCTGCTGCTGAATCGGTTGATGATGTGGTTGCTGCTGCTTCGGCTGATGTTGCTGCTGCGGCTGCGTTTGCTGTGGCTGCTGCGATTGCTGCTGTTGGCTTTTCGGTCCGAGCTCTCTTCCGGTACCACCACCAATACTACTACCACCACCGCTACCATCGCCACTACCAGCACTCCTATCCCAGTCATTAGGCATGATAATCTCAGCCAGGAACGCGCGCCACCTTTTAGTCTTGGCCCCCAGCCCCTCCCTTGCCCTTCGCCCAGTCGTCGGCAGCACTCCCGCCTCCGCCACCATCACCGCCTCCGCAGCACCCTTAGCCTCCCTAGCGGCAGCTTCCTTAGCTGCTGCTGCTGCTGTTGCCGCTGCTGCTTCCGTCCTAGCGATCGCAGCAGAAGCGGGAGATACCCGCACCGCTGGCGCCGCCGGATGGCTCTTGCCCACCGACGAGCGGCGAGAGCTTTTCCCAGCGCGTGATTTCTTTCCTCCCGGCTGCCTGTCACCGGAAAAAAAGCCCGTAACTGTAGCCACCAGATTCGAAAAATTAAAGGCTCCACGGCTTAAACTTGTCGCTACGGCCGCCGCAGCTCCCCCCACCGCTTCCGCTGCTGCCTCCGCCCAACCCCCCGACAACAAAAGCCTCCAAAAATCTACGAAAACCAAGCGGGACAGGAGATCGCGTGCCCCAAGAGCGCAGAACGTCAGTAGCGGCCGAAAGATGGCCCACGCCCCTCCTAAGACCGTCGCCGACCCCCCACCAACCACAACCAACGACAGAGCCGCCTCCGATATCTCGATAACAGCGGGCGCCGCTGGCGCTTTCCCCCCTACGCGATCTCCTACGGTTTTCTTGTTCCTGCCGCCCGCACCAAGACCTACGCCGGTACCTTCCCCCCCGCTCCCGCCAACGATGATGTTACCGCTACCGGATATTGAAGGTGTCGTATCGTCGGCGGGTTGCTGTCGTCGTCGACGGCTGTCGTCGAACATGGCCAGGGATTCCGGCGGGAGCGTCAACGTCGGCGTTGCCGTGATGGACGCCGAACTCGAGGTTAGGTTTGAAGAGTTTCCCGCGGATTGGGCCGCGATTATCCCGCGGGTACTCCCGTGGTAGCTAGCGGACACCACGGGAGCAGCAGCGGAGGAAGAGTTAGCGTTAGCGTTTGTGGTAGCGTTACCGCGGGCAGAAGCGGCAAACCTGAGGGAAGGGTTCCCACCCCTACCTCTACTGCCACCGCCACCGCTGCTGCTACTGCTGCTGCTGGTGCCGCTGTTGGTCAAAATATCGGCCACGTGCGCCGTTGTCCACGCCGTGAACAAGGGCGGGAGGGCGGCGGCAGCAACAGCCGCCGCCGCCGCCGCGACAAACACCACCGCCGCTCTTGCAGCAACGCAAACCAGCACCGCTATCGATTCCTGTCCATGCTCGCTCCGGGAGAGGAGGCCGACATTACTGTGCACGATGATACCGTGAGAGAAATCCCCAAAAAAGTCGGTTTGGAGGAGCGATAGAACTACGAGCGCGCAGAGCTCGAGCGCCATAAGAGCCCGCACCCAGTCGGCCCCGCCACCGGTGCCATCGTCATTTTTTTCAACATCACAGACAGCCTCCCCCTCGATTCTGCGGCTACTGCCACCTCTACTAGCCTCTCCGCCCGTACGAGCATCAGTCGCACCACCACAATGACCACCGCCACCGGAGTTAACATCAGCGGCCGATTTCTCCCCTCCACCCCCCCCCCCCCCCCCTCCTCCTTACCCCCCCCTTCCCCCGAAACCCCAAGCCCACGGTCGCCCATGCCGCCACCGCCGACGCCGACACCTGTCGCAGACCCCGCCCCCGCCCCTATCCCTCCCTCCGTAGCCGCCGGAGCCATCAAAGAAGAACCCGCAGCGGCAAAAACATCCTCTGACGGTGCAGCTGCCGCTTGCAACTCCCTGCGGAGGCGGCGGCGGTGACGGCGTCGGGCACGTTCCACGGCAAGGCGGCGCCTCTCGCGGCGGGATGCCAACAACCACCTCCACGCAACAGCTGCTACGGCTAGCACTGCCACCACCATCCACGCTAGCACGACAGGCTCCGCCAGAGCGCGGAAAAGCCCGGACACGTGCACCGCCGCAACAACCTGAACAACGGCCACCGCTACCACAAACAGTCTCAAGGTCGGGGTCACCGGCAAAGGTACAGCATCTTCCCAGTAGAAACCCTCGCCCACGCCCCACCCTCCCCCTCCCGTTCCACGCCCCTCCACCCACCCCCAACCCCACTTCCCCCTCTTCCTCCTCCTCTCCACATTCAAACCCCTCCCGACCCCCTCCCTCCCCCTGCCACTCCCACTCTCACCCTCTCCCTTTCCAACTGCGCCCCCCCGTCCCCCGCCCCCTGCCCCCGCCGCTGCCGCTGCTGCTCCTGCTGCCGCTGACATAACCGATGTTTTCGCCTCATTCAAGGCAACAACATCGCTGAGGTTGCCAGAAGCGGCGCCGCCAGCGTGGGCTGCAGCTCTACGTGCGGCTGTTACTGGGGCAGCACCAGCGGCCGCATCGGGCTCGAGGAATCGGACTAGTTCTTGGGGGCGCGGATCGAGGTCCAGCTGTGGAGGCGGGAAGGATTAGGGGGGGGGGGGGGGGGGGCGAGGATGGGCACTCATTTGTTGCTTGCCTTAGTCGTTTGACCATTGACCACGCATCCCTTTCGAGACGGAGTAGCGTTTCTACTCCTAGCAGAGACACCTCCAACACTTGGGCGCTCATGGAGGGGGTGTACGAAAAAAAAAGCACAGCTGGAAAGGAAACGGAGAAAAATACCAAAACAAAAATGAAAATTGCAAAGAGAGAAAAAAAAGAAAAAAAAACACTCTTAAAACTCAAAACGCAGAAACAAAAACGCAACAAAAAAAAAACGTGGCCTAAACCTCAAAAACCTCAAACCAAAAATTATACAAATATTCAATATTTCCCTTCGGAATCAGTCGTGAAATAATGAGGATGACGCAAGAAATAAAAAGAAAAGGCCCAAACCAATCTGACCGAATATTCGCGTATCTAACGAGGGTGACGCAAGAAATAAAAAGAAAAGGTCAAAAATCAACTCTGACTGAATATTCGCGTATCTGGATTTTGCGTGCTAGGTTCATGTAAGATATGGTTTATACACTGTCTTGCGTGCGGCGCGTCAAAACGCGGTGATACTTCTAGTGCGGGCGATCCGAAAGCAACCCCTCGACGCGTGGTACGATAGAGATACGTAGCACTTTTTTTCCAGTTTTTTTTTTCTGAACGACGTGGCCCCTAAACCCCCAAAGCGCCGGCAGGTCTCGTGTCATTCTCGTTTTGCAAATCCGTTTTTTTCGTACACCTAGGCTATGGTTTGTTTCATCGGATCGCTCTTGAATTTTGCTCAATGAGATCAGATTTTTGGTGTGAGGCATGGCACACCTCAATAGCTTAGGAGCCTCAGAACGAAAAATGGCGTGCCCCTATCGTCCGCAGGCGCCCCTAAGTTAGTTCATTCTGCACCCATGGCCGATGTTATGCCTTCCTCGTAACAAGCGCGGCCACGCCTTTTCCTTGTTGTGCAACCACCACTACTAAGACGTCCCGCCACCCAGCGCTACGATGTAAACCGTGTTTCACACGAACCAAACAATCTAACCAAGTCCTGAAAAAAACCGTCACTAGAAGAGCCAGCGGCAGCAAAAAAAAGAGATAGCGCGACGGAACTCTTCATAGAGACTACTACGGGCCGCCCTGTTATCCATTTGGGTGTGTCCTGGCTATAATAGTGTCCGGTAGGCTGGCACATACCGGCACTATGTGTTTTGCTGTCTCGCCACAAGAAAAAAAAATCGCGCCCCGCACCAAGGCATCAGGAGCAGCAGTATGCAGGCAGAGAAGAGCAGAGCAGGACCTTTCCCCGCTTCCCGAATGCTCCTATCTTCCTTTCGTGACGCTGCCTTGCGTGCTGCTAATGTTGTCGAGTTTATTGCTTAAAGGCATATATGTATACATTTTTCGCTGTCATTGCTGGCGAAGAACGGGCTATTCTGCCCGTTGAATAGTGCCACTGCTTTGTACAATGCTGGTAGAATCATTTTGCACGAGTGGAACTCTCGGTACTAGGTCGCCACGCATGGCAACCCTATTCCAATTGTGCATTATCCTGAATAGCGCTGGGACATTTCATAAAACTATTCTAACGGCGTCAGCTGTGAGTTCGACGAATTTAGGGTCGATACTCATCTTTGCAAGCCGCGTTGTGGGTACTTGTAGTATACTATGTGGGTGAGTTTTTTCGCTTCATGGGAGGGGTCCTGTTGTTAGCATTTAATGTATTTTGTTTTTCTCCACGATAATGGCTGGTTGGCCATTTTCGCTCTAGGTGGCAAATTTAGTTGTTTTTCTCCATGATAATGGCTGGTTTGGCCATTCTCGCTCTAGGTGGCGAATTTTGAGTTGTTGTTCTCCCCGATAATGGCTGGTTTGGCCATTTTCGACTTAACTGGCGAGTTTTGAGTTGTTTTTCTCCACGATAATGGCTGGTTTGGCCATTTTTGCTCCAGGTGGCGAATTAATAAGTTGTTTTTCTCCAATGGCTGGTTTGGCCATTATCGCTCTAGGTGGCGAATTTTGAGTTGTTTTTCTCCACAATAATGCCTGGTATGGCCATTCTATTAATAGGTGGCGAATTTTGAGTTGTTTTTCTTCACGATAATGGCTGGTTTGGCCATTTTCGCTTTAGGTGGCGAATATTGAGTTGTTTTTCTCCACGATGGTGGCTGGTTTGGCCATTTTCGATCTAGGTTGCGAGTTTTGAGTTGTTTTTCTCCACCATAATGGCTGGTTGGTCATTTTCGCTCTAGGTGGCGAATTTTGAGTTGTTTTTGTCCACGATAATGGCTGGTTTAGCCATTTTCGCTCTAGGTGGCTAATTTTGAGTTGTTTTTCTCCACGATGTTGACTGGTTTGGCCATTCTCGCTCCACGTGGCTAATTTTGAGTTGTTTTTCTCCACGATGATGACTGGTTTGGCCATTTTCGCTCTAGGTGGCGAATTTTGAGTTGTTTTTCTCCACGATAATGACTGGTTTGGCTATTTTCGATCTAGGTGGCGAATTTCGAGTTGTTTTTGTCCACGATAATGGCTGATTTGGCTATTCTCGCTCTAGGTGGCGAATTTTGAGTTGTTTTTGTCCACGATAATGGCTGGTTTGGCCATTTTCGCTCTAGGTGGCGAATTTGATATGCTTTTCTCCACGATAATGGCTGGTTTGGCCATTTTCGCTTCAGGTGGCGAATTTTGAGTTGTTTTTCTCCACGATAATGGCTGGTTTGGCCATTTTCGCTCCAGGTGGCGAATTTTGAGTTGTTTTTCTCCACGATAATGGCTGGTTTGGCCATTTTCGCTCCAGGTGGCGAATATTGAGCTATTAATATATCCAAACTATCTATTTTATACTGTAGTTTCCACTATATTGCTCTAGCAAATGTATGTCGGATGGTTGTGGGTTAGGCGTTTACCCGCGCTATGTGGTGATGCTGTCTTGCGTTGAACACACAAAAAAGCACGTGCATACACGCAAGTGTTGAATGCAGCAAACCAGCCAGGTACAGACACACTCGTATCAGCAGGGCAGCCGCAGCCGCAGCTGGCGCAGCAGCAACAGTAGCAAGACAGTCGGCGTAGAGCAGAGCAGGACCTTCCCCTCCTTCCTCCGTGTTCTAGTCTTCCTGCGGTGCTGCTGCTCACGACGTAATTGCTACGTACTCGAGCGCCGTTCGTACGTCATCTCAGACGCTGACCCTAAACGCCCGTCTGATGCGGGCTACTCGTGCTGTGCATGCGCTACCAGCGTCTGCTGCCAGCTTAAAGAAAGCCTGCTTGATCTAGTCGGGCTAAAAAATGTGTAAAAGCAAGCCTGCTTGGGCTAGATTTCGCGGCCACTCCGGACACGATTTTAGTTGTTTCTATGCCAGGTAGTCATTCTCACACTCAATTCACATCGAAATTCAAAGCCGTAGCCGAAATAAAAATAAAACACAAAAATACTACCTGGTACGCTAATTCACGCTCAAGCTCACACTCAACTCAGAATGAAACTGACCATGATCTTGAGCACGGCCGTGTTTTTCCGCTTGCGCTCCTAATCCGCTGACCCCACGTTTGAAAAAAGCTTCTACAGCAGAGAGGAACACCGACACGCTCAAGCTCACACTCAAACTCAGATCGAAACTGACCATGATCTTGAGCACGGCCGTGTTTTTCCGCTGGCGTTCCTGCTCCGCTGACCCCATGTTTGAAAAAAGCTTCTACAATAGGGAGGAACACCGACGAACTCGATCAACTTGGAAGTTCCACACAGAAGTCAAACTCAAGCTCAAATTCAGCGACAATCTTAGGCTCAAAGTCAAACTTAAAGTGTCAAACATAATATTCAACCTCACACTCAAAATTGGACTCAAACTCAAAACCCAAACTTGTGTTCAAACTCCTAATCAAACCAAGACTCATAACTTAACATAACCCACACTCCAAATCTCAACTCAAAAGTCAACCGCAAAGCTCAAATTCAACAAAACTCGGACAAAATTCAAAACTGAAAACCCATATAATACATTTACACTCAAATTCAATATCAAGCTCAAACTCAGCACTGACCATGATCTTGAGCATGGCCGTGAACTTCCGCTGGCGTTTCTCCTGCACCGGCATCCCGCTCGAAAACAAGCTCCTGGCGTGGAAAACCGATGATTTTGGCGGAAAATCGAACGCCTCCACCAGGGGATGCAGCCGAGACAGCCCCTTCCACAGCGCTCGGAAGTCCGAGTATCTGGGGCACGCAGGCAAGCAGGAAAACAAAATGAGATGCATGTCATTTCGTTGTTCCCACATCGAGCCATCGCCATAATCTAGGCCGGGGTAAAAAAACAGGCTGCAGTAACTCTGGAGTGGAACAATACCCCAGGAAAGAAAATTAAAAAGAGTTATACAAGTCTGTATACATTATTGAAGCAATTATACACCTCAGACAGGAACTAAAATGAAACCAGGAATCAGGGTACATATGTATCCCGCTCCACCCCATACCACCCCACCCACCCCCACATCGCCCTTGTTCACCTCTTATAGCACGCCCACGTCGTCCCGTTTTCCCCAAAGGTTTCCACCTCCAAGAGGTAATGAGTGGCCGGGGCTGTCACGTGTCCTTCCCCTCCCTCCCCTGTCCCCTTCCCCTCTCCCGTCTCCACCACATACCCCAGCACCACCGCACGGTAAATCCACTCCCCATTCGAGGTACTCCCCGCCCTAGGCCTCCTACTCCCACCCCCACCGCCAACACCACCATCGCCACCAACCCCACCGCCACCTCCCATAGCAGCAGAAGCAGAAGCCGGCCCAGGAGTAGAAACCCTTGACAGGAATCTTCCAGAAGGGGGAGGGGATGATTGTTGTGCCGTCCTCCCGGCTCTAGCAGGGGAATTGTATGTGGAGTTGGCGGAGTCGGTGGTGGTAGAGGAGATGCAGCGGCCGGCGTCGTCCACGGTTCCTACCTCGGTGGTCAAAAGTGCTGCCCTTTGCTTGTCGAAATCCGCCTGTGTGTGGTGGGATCGGGTGGGGCGGGGTGGGGTTGTTGTTGTCACATTTTTTCATTGCCATGATCCAGTCCGTGGCCACAGGACAGACTACCATCACGATCTTTTTCCGTTTTTTTTTCTTCATCCCGCTTGTCCTCGCACTACTCTCGCGCTCGTTCCCAGCAGTAACTCGGAGCCGGGGTCACATAGCGGGCCGCCCCCCCCCCCTCCCCACTACGGTACGTGCCTTTATTTTAATCGCGTCAAAAACTCAGCATTTTCTTCCCTCGTCGACTCGCGTCGAATTGTGCCTCGTACCCACGCTGCTAGGCGTTCCCAGCAGTTGATCCTTTTGCTTTTTTTTGGAAATAAATTCAAAATCTCACCACGGTGGGAATCGAACTCAACGACCAACGCTAGTAGCATGCGAGGGAAACCACTAGACCGCCAGGGCAACTGGCTACTGGAGACGAACAAATAGCTCTCAGAAAAAATAAACAAGTCACAACACACCCGAAAATCGAAGTAAATCGTGGGGTGGGGTGGGGTGGGGTGGGGTGGGGTGGGGTGGGGTGGGGTGGGGTGGGGTGGGGTGGGGTGGGGTGGGGTGGGGTGAGGTGGGGTGGGGTGGCGTGGAGTGGGGTGGGGAGGGGTGGGGTGGGATGGGGTGGATTGGGGTGGGGTGGGGTGGGGTGGGGTGGGGTGGCGTGGAATGGGGTGGGGTGGGGTGGCGTGGAATGGGGTGGGGTGGGATGGGGTGGGGTGGGGAGGCGTAGAGGGGAGGCAGGGGGAGGGGTGGGAGGGGAGGGTGTTTTCAAGTCAGTAACACGCACTACCAGTGTATTGCACTGGCAGCACAAACTACGCCAGAACCCTGCACCTTACTTCCTGGCAACTACGCACACCTCAGACAGAGCACGATGTAGAACATCTAGATCATCTCGATCATCTACAACAGTAGGTCCTATAGATGCCGTTATGAGATGTTCTGCAGGATCTGTGTACGTGGAGAATAGATCCAACCCTAGAAACATGCGCCAAATCATGCAGTTGGTACGGCTTCCCCCGGACAACATGAGCTATAGACCATACAGATCTTCCCGAAATATCTAGATCATCAAGTGAGAAAATCAGTGATCTGTCCGACGAGCGAAATAATCCAAGCTTGAGCTTGTGAATGCGTCGCGAGGATTACAGCTATGTAGCTAACTACAGCTTGCTACGATGGGGACACTATCGAAGGTTTCCAAAAAAAAAAAAGCGCTTCCGCAACCCGCAACGAGCATGAACACACATCCCATATCATTCCAGTTATTACATTGCGTCGTCACCAACCGCCGTTACAGGCCATGCGGTATACCCTGCTGTTAAAACAGCTGCTGGGGGCCTGCTGCTAGACCCCAGTGTACCCCCTCGCACGGCTTAAAAGTGAGGCCAAGCTTGCGGTTGCGTCGCGAACATTACACTTGCCTGCTACGGCAGTGGCCAGAGGAGTTTATCCTTTTACTTTTCCGAAACCCGTAACTACAGCAAATACACAATTCACCCAGCTATTACATTGGACCCGTCGCCTACACAGGCGGATGGCCTGCTGCTATAAGTTCTAGCGGCCGTCGGTCGGATCAAGAGGCTCTTCAAAATCTCGCGGGTCGAGCCGGTTTTCAAAATATCATGGGTCGTATACGGTCGGATCAGGAGGTTTTCAAATATCACTGGTCGGGTCGGGTCGGGTCACACGGGTCACCCTGACTCGAGCCGACCCGTGAGAAGCGAACCGGCCCGTGAAACGCCTTCGATAGAGCACGCGGTGGGGACCAAACCTTAGTGTACCACACCTGCGAAAGGAACGGGACGTGCCATGCCTTGGCGAGCTCGACAAGCTTGGTCTTGTCTCCTCCAGTATCGGTCACTGATTTCCGCCGACCCCTGTCCGACATGGTTCGGGCCTGCAACAAAATAAACCAAAAGCACGAAAAAAAACGACGAAAAAAACATCGTAAAAAAAAAGGAACAAAAAAAAAAAAAACTACATAAAAAGGGCGGAAAAATCAAAGGTGGGTCGCGTCGGGTCGTTCGGGTCGGGTCGGGCCAGGAGGTAGAGCCAAAAATCACGGGGTAAGGTATGACAGGGTTAGATGTCGACAACAGAACTTTTTCGGGGGTCTGGTCGGGTCGGTTCGGACAACCCTAACCCCACCCAATACCGAAGCCCACTCGCCTCCTCGATCATGAACTCCAAAAGGGACGGGGAATCCCACTGGTCCCACGACTTCCGCACGGCTACCCTGGGGGGCGTGGCTGTGTTGGCCGGAATCGCAGTCTCCGCCGCCGCCTCCAGCATGTCTCCGAACTTCTCCATCAGTGTCTTCGTCTGATCACGAGAGGACGGGTACATGCGGCGGGATAGGTTACGGCTGAAATTTACGGTTACTGTTACCACTAACGGCTACGGTTACGAGTGTGGTTATAGTTAGGGCTACGACTGTGGTCACGGATTCTGTTGTCGTTACGGATACTCAAGAATGCCTCCGAACTTCTCGAAAAGCGTCTGCGGCCGTTCACGGGAGGACGAATATATGCGGCGGAACAGGTTACGGTTGACAGCTACGATTGCACTTTCCTTTTTTTGTTTTTATATATCCTCCGGCAGATGGGGAAAAATAAAGCTTTAGCTCACCACACTTCCACGTATTTTCATACGCGTCGTGTGTCGATTTAACTCAGGTCCGTTACCAAAAAAGGTTACCGTTGACGGGGTTGTATTTCATGGTCACGGCTATGGTTACGCTTACAGCTACGATTACCAAATAATGTCTCCGAAGTTCTCCATCAGCGTCTGCGGCCAGATGGACAAAAGCTGCGGATATGTTACGGTCACCGGTACGGTTACGGCTATAGATGCGGCGGTATATGTTGCGGTGACAGTTACGATCACCGTTACAGATACTATGTTATGGTGACGGTTGCAGGTGCGGGGGCACATGTGACGGGGACAGTTACGGTTACCGTTACGGTTTCGGATACTAACACGGTTATGGATACTGTTGCGTTGACGGTTACGGCTACGGGTCAAGGTAAAGTTACTTGTGACTGGTACGGCTTTAGTTACGGTGATTATTATAGCTTCTGTTGTTGTTACGGATACTCCAGCATGTCGCCAACGTTTCCATCAGCGTCTGCGGACGGACAGGTGCTAATAGATAGACGGGGCGTATCATGCCACAGTTGCGGCTACGGTTATTGTTATGTTCGTTGTCAGCATCAGTATCAATATCGCTAGCAAGAATAGACTGTAATGCGCTGATGTGCTCGGCTACGCATCTTACGAGCATTCACACCAAACGAAACATCGCAACGAAAACGCATGAAAGCGAAAAGAGAGGAAAAAATAATTAAAAAAAACCCGACTGAATTCCCGATCTCACAGTTGGTGGCCGGCTGTCTTTTCAATTTTTTTCAAACAAAAGCAATACAAAACAAGCAGAAAACGATCAACCCCTTCCCGTCGATTTTCACCTTTTTCTTCCTTCCAACAACGCCCGATCCCCCGGGAGCCGGGTCCTTCTTTTCTCCCCTGTCCGCTCCTTTCGACGCTTCCGTATTTGACATACCTTTTTGCGGCGTCGCGGGCAGCAACCTGAAAACAAAATGTGACAGAAAAAGAAATACATGAAAAAAAAAACAGTGACAAAGTGAGTGAAAAAGTGAGTTTGCGACGAAGTGAGTGACAGAGTGCGCGACAATGACAAAGTGAGTGCCACATAGTGAGTGACGAAGTGCGCAACAGAGTGAGCGCATCAGTTAGTAGCAAAGCGGGATATAAAGTGAGCGAAAAAGTGGGCGATCAAGTGAGCGCCGCAGTGAGTTGACGAAGTGAGTGACAAGAGTCATCGAAACGTAAACAGCAAAATGAGCGATAAACTGAGCGAAAATTGGGCGATAAATAGAGCTGCAAAGTAAAAAATCAATACCGAAAACAGTGGTAAAAGTCGGGGATAAACCATCTTCCAAAAGGGCGATAATCAACAGCACCATCACTACCACAAACACCAACACCGCCAACAACATTCAAACCCCTCACCTCGAAAGAGGGCCGATGCTGTTCCTCCGAGTAAGCTCACGGTCCCCCCCCCCCTTCTCCAGCGCGGCGCTCCCCGCCTTCCTCCCCCCCGTCGCAGACGCGCCCGATGTCTCAGTGTCAGAGTCGAAGATTCCATCTATCCCCGCCCGCTGGGGATGGCTAACGCCAACAACTCCACCGCTAGCTTTACCGCTACCGCTGCCACTACCGCTACCCTTACTGCTACCGCTTCCACCACCACTGCCACCGCTTTTATCGCTGTCCCCCCGGAGGAACGCCATGCTGAAAATATCAGCACTGCGATTGCCCCCAGAGGGGGCACGGCTAGAGCTGCCGCTACCCCCACCACCCCCGCCGCCACCACCACCACCACGGCCACGGCTAAGACCACCACCACCTCCCCCACCCCCACTGCCACCACCAACAACCCCATGGCTGGAGTAACTACCCTGCTTGCGCCGCCGGCCATGCCCCTGCCCCCCCCACCGCCCCTCACCATGCAAAGAAGCCGCACCGATCCGCCCTCCCACCCCCACCTTCCCAGACTCCCCCCCCTCCGCCGCCGCCGCAGCAGAAATCGCGGAGGCGTTCATGGAAAGGGAGCGCCGGGGACGGGGGGCGCCAGGAGATGGCGGCGCCTCCGCGACGGAGGGTTCTCCGGTTTTGGGTGTTGGGGGAACCGAGGACATCGTTCTCGGCCTGTTGGAGGACGGGTCGGGGCGGGGGAGGGTGGGGGCGAGGTGTGGGGGGGGTTGTGCGGGGTAGGGGTGGGGGTTGGGGTTAGCGGTCAACTGGGCTGCGTCCCGTACCTTACCATATCTTCAACACATCATATTATACCATATCATGCCAGACCGTATCACACCCTCCCATATCAAAACATACCATACGCTATCACACCATACCATACAATACGTTTAGGTAATGGCCAAGGCGTCGTCACCCGGCAGGGCGTGGGAAGTTAGACCTTTCCGCCCCCGCTGGATGAGTAACAAACATACTTTCCCCATATCACAACATACTATGCCATACCATACCACAACACACTTTTACCACACCACATATTGCCATACCACATTATACGCTACCCTAACCTGCCCCTACCATACCCTACCGTACCATCTCATACCACGCCGGGGGAGTACCATACGATATGATACCATACTATGGTATGCCATATTGTACAACTCCATACCTATACCATCCCACACCACACCACACCCTACCTTAGCCTTATCATCCATACCCTACCATAACATCCCATATCACACCACACCAAATCATACAATACCATACCATACCATAACATGCAGGTCTAGGGTACCGCATTACCTGACAGTCGTCGAAATCTTCACCTTCCCACCTCCGCTGGATGAGTAACCGCACCATACCTTCACCCTACCCTACCCTACCCAACTTTATCCTCCCGTACCATGTCACACCATACTCTGCCCTACCCTATCCTACCCTACCCTAACCCTACCCTACCCTGCGATACATTACCCTACACTACCCTGCCTTACCCCGCCATACCCAACATATCTAGGGTAAGGCATTACCTGACGGCCGTGGGAAGCTTGACCTTCCCGCCCCCGCTTCCGCCCCCGCTGGATGAGTCGTCAGTCTCGTGCTTTCCTTGCCCGTCGCGCCTCTCGCGCCTCGACCCGGGCCGTGCCGCAGCCTCCTCGTTTTCGAAATTCTTAAAAAACATTAACAAGAAGTTAAAGACACAAACAACACAATACAAAACGAAGCGGAACCAACCAAAACAAAACGGAATGCAGCACATCATGAGGGAACGGAGACGCAACAAACCGAAACCGAAACAAAATAACAGACGTCCGAGGAAGCGAGGGAATACAAAATTGGAGGGAGGGAGGGAGGGGGGGCGATAAGGCAGTGATGAGCACGACGGAAGCCCCCAACAACGACAAAAATAAATTAAATCCCTGAACTTTACAGTACGTAAGGAATGGGTGGAGCGGTGAGCGCTAGGGCAGGATAAAGTCAACTAACATAAGAATAACAAGAATAACACAACCATACATGCAGTGGGCAGCGACACGGTGCAAGTGAGCAATGCGCCTTAGGGTAGGGTAGAGTATGGTCGCGTAGGGTCGGGTATGGCATGGTAGGGTAGAGTAGAGTAGAGTAGAGTAGGGTAGGGTAGGGTAGGGTAGGGTAGGGTAGGGTAGGGTAGGGTAGGGTAGGGTAGGGTAGGGTAGAGTAGGGTAGGGTAGAGTAGGGTAGGGTAGAGTAGGGTAGGGTAAAGGTGGAGTAGGATAGGGTGGAGTATGGTAAGGTAGGGCACAGACGTGCATGCATGGCGACGCGGTGCAGAGCTATGAACGCCAGGGTTATATGTCTTACAGATCAAGGGTTACGGTAGGGGGGGTAGGGCAGAGTACATATGATAGGAGTGGGTAGGGTGGGGTAGGGTACGATATGATAGACTCGTCCACACAGCTACAGGATAGAACACTAGCGCGACGACGAGCGCTAAGACCAAGACAAAGGCGCCGAACACGAACAAAACGAAAGTATGTGCGCGGCGAGACGAGCGACAGACGCAAGGAAACACACACCCTGGAACGAAAATCAGGGCCGATTTCCTCGAAAACCAAAGGGGGCGCACACAACGAAACAAGTGCTTTTGGGCAGACCTCGACGATATATCTCCACAGACGCATCGCTGGACGTTCATACTCTCTCCGCCGTCAAGAAAATCAGCTTAGAAACCCGACCGAGGGGGAGTGTCATCGTGCGTGATGTACCGCAACCCTGACCGTAACCCTAACCCTCGGATGTTAAAGGTCGTACCGGATTAGGAGACACGAAGGCTTTAAAGCTGTTGGGCGTGGAATGAAGGCTAGGGCTACGGAATGGGTAACCCTAACCCTACCCTTTTCCCTGGCTCGTAAGTATCGCTAATCCGTACCAATAAACTGTTGGTATATGGAATTAAGCCTAACCCTAAGCGTCGGATTCAAAATTCGTACCGGATTAGGAGACACGAAGGTTTTGAAGCTGTTGGACATGGCGCGCTTTCCCTTATTCCAGGACCTCCTGCGCGACAACCTGGCGGATTCTGCTGTCGGCGAGCCGGTGTCGCTCGTATCCCCTTTTCCTGGGAAGCGCAAGCACAACAAAAGCGCGAGCACACGGACAAGGACAAGAATAAACAAGCACAAAAACTAGAACGTGAAAAAGAACAAGAACAGCAACATGAACAAGAATATGAACACCATCAAGATCAAGAACAAGAACAAGCACTCGTGCAACACGAGAGCAAGCACAAGAACATGACAAGAACAAGCACGAGAACAAGTAACAGCACAGCAACATGGCAAAAAACAAGCACAAGCGCAAGCGAAGACGTAAGTGCAAACACACATCCGATAGGGGAGGCGAAACATTGAGGTCGGTATCCAACCAATAATTATGCTCTGTACTAGTAATATCTGGTATTAGTATATATATATGCGGTATGGTACAAATGTATGCGTCTGAGCCAATGATCTTCAACACACGTCATGAATCTGATAAAGCATAATATCTGACAGAGGAGGGCGGGGGCGAACGGAACATGTCGGTTAGCGGTTCCGTGATGGTGGTCGGTGATTCGCCAGGTGGCTGCTGACGCGGAGACCGACGGACAGACGGACGGACAATCAGAGAAAGAGGATGCACAATCAGACAGACAGGTAGTCAGACAGACGTACAAACAGAGACGAAGACAGAACGGCAGACAGACGCACAGACGCACGTAGACAGGAAGACAGATAGACAGGCAGGCAGGCCGGCAGGCCGGCAGGCAGGCAGGCAGGCAGGCAGGCGGACGGGCGGGCGGAGCGGCGGACGGACGGACGGGCGGACCGACGGACAGACAGACAGACAGACAGACAGACAGACAGACAGACAGACAGACAGACAGACAGACAGACAGACAGACAGACAGACAGACAGACAGACAGACAGGCAAGCAGGCAGACAGGCAGGCAGGCAGGCAGGCAGGCAGGCAGGCAGGCAGGCAGGCAGGCAGGCAGGCAGGCAGGCAGGCAGGCAGGCAGGCACAGGCACACAGACAAGGGCGACGACTACAACAGCACAAAAATAACATCAACATCAACACCAACACCAACACCAACACCAACACCAACACCACCAATACCAACACCAACATCAGTATCCATTGCAAGTTCCGAAGCCGCCGAACATCAAGGTCCCTCCCACTATCCCCCCCTGGCCAGAAACGCCTATCCCCCTCCCCGTCCCTCAACTCTTCATTCGGCAGACACCCACCCGTGACTTCGTTGAAAAACGAACCCCATGAGGGGATCATCCTTGGCTTCGAGGAGGCCATGGCGTTGACTGGTAAGGTGGGGCTGCACTTTGCCTACGGCAAGTGAACGGTAACGGTAACTGTATCGGTCACGGAAGCAGGAACGGGAATGGGAACGGTAAGCGGTAATCGTAACGGCGACCCTAACGAACGCGGGTACAGCAGTATGTACGAAGTAGTACCGGTGCCAGTTACCTGTAACGGCAAATAATTTTTGTCATTTTGGGCATGTGCCTTGATCGGGCGTCCTCATTGTGGTGCTTCACCGCACGTGTACCCAGAGGTACTGTACTGGAACTCGCGAGGCACTGGGAGTGCGGTACTGGAAGCAGATACTTGAAACGTGCTGTACTCTGCTGCTCGTACTGCTACTGCTGCGATGACCTTTGAAATCCACCAGTTCGTACATACGCAAAGAAGTTGCATCTACTGCTCATGCATGCACACACGAAGCAATTGAAGTGTGATCGAAACATTCTTCGCTAGTAGACTCATATTCTTCAACGGGAGTAGCTGCGTTCGGTGCTCTGTCGATGACCCGAGCGTTAGGAAGTAGTACATCCCTCCGGTTCAAGGTGTGCAGCTGGTGGAAGACACCTCTGAGGGGATCAACACCTGCCCACCACAGCAGCGCAGCAGCAGTAGCTCTAATAGTAATCCCACACTAAGCTCACCTCAAACCACACTTCGCAGTTGATCCTACGCGACTGCGCGATCCCACCACCCGCCTCCCTGGTGTTTGAGCCGAACAAAGGGCCTGCAGCGTATGTTTTCAAGAGTATCTAGTCACCATACACATGGCATCAACCGTACCTTCGGCTAATCTGCTCTCTCCCTCACCGATGGCAATATGCCAATTTTCACCTGCTCACAGCTCACAGGAAGCCAAAAGGCTAAAGCGCCTAAATAAAACAATGGAGTTCCATGTGAAATATGGGCGTTATTAAAATTCACTTTTCCCCAACGGAACGGTTTCATTTTTCATCAGGTCTGAAAAAACTGAAACTCGACAGCCAACCGCTCGAAGCTCATCTGTCGTACCATCAGCCATATACAAGTAGTCTAATACTCCGGAGTAGTTCGCAATCTTAGATCTTTACCCCCCCGGCTCCAAGAGTTGGCAGCTGCGGCGTACGGCAATACGACGACACCGGGCATACTCAGCACGGTCTGTGACCGTAGCGTTCCTTCTTCCCGGAGAGCTCGGGAGATGCAGGGAACAACGTCGGGAGACCGGAAACATGAGACGGAGAGAGCACAACAGCAGTCATCCGAAACCAAGACAGATACAGGTTACCGGCATCATCATCAGCTGTGACCGGTATAGACTATATGTCCCGTTTTCGTAACTACGGTAGTATGCCTGGCATTGCGTTGCTAACTACCTTTGCTGCTATTGCGTTCGCGACGAATTGGTTTCTGTCTCGTAGTTTCTACCCACAGACCTTGTATCTCTCTCTAGGATGTGAAGAACCAGCACGGATACTGGGCGTTCTGGATGTCGATGTAGACTATAGAAAGAACGGTTCAAGACGAAGAATGCATATGATACACACAAAAATATATTTATGGTCTGTTGCTGTGTCTCCAATACTTGACCAATACGAGGAGGTTGCGGCAACTGGCGGCGGGCACCAACGAGGCTAGTTGAACGATGGGATTCCATGGCCGCGGTAGGTCTTCAGGCACACGCTTGACCACTACCCGTGCCATCCAAACTCACTCGAAATCCGTCGTCCGTCGTAGGTTTTGACCAGCTGACGGATAGCGGTTGCCTTCTTTGTCCTCGCGTTATTTGAACACCCGTTTCACTTCATCATCCCGTGCGGTACCTGACATGATACGTTCTTAGATGGCAACACGCTTTAACGCAAACCAGGTGCCAGACACTAAAGAAACACGAGCAGAGGGCAGACATACACGGACGATTCAAAGGCTTGATACACTCACATTACAGGAAGGAGATTCATCCGTCACTCTGAGTATGTTATTTCGTTTGCCGATATACGATAATAATGAGCGCAGGCATTTCACTCCAACATCATACGCGTGCCCTCGTATCCATCTCTCGGGAGTCACATCAAAACCGACCGACGGCTGCCGCTGTTCGGCCCTATGGGTTGGCCAGGAAGGAGGTCATATGGGTATGGCAGAAATGATTTCATTACCCATAGGCGCAGCCAGTGTCGTGCTGCTTTGATTATTCACGGGTAAGCGGACCCAACTCCCTGGCCACACAGCGTCAGGAATCATACCGGCCACTGAAGAGAGCAATCCACGTATAATACATAGGGTGAATGTCCGAACCTTTTGTCTCCAAAACATAGCTGTAGTCTACACACTTGAAACGAAGTTGCAGTTTTGGACATATCGACATTTTTTCATGGACGCATCGCTCGGCGTTCGTGCTGTTGTGGAGAGAGTCGGCTTGGAAACTCGACCGAAGGTGTGGGCGATCTTGCATTTTAGATGGTACCAATCAAGCTGAAAGCTACACTACGACAGCTTCCCCGGCGTATGGTATGTACCGAACCAATTTCCGAAGAAATCGAGCCTAACTTTCCTTTGCTCTTGCTTTTAAACGGCGATCGACTTGTCCGCGTCTGTCCATCTGTAGGAAACGCGTTCTCTCACAAGCCGGCATTTTTGCTTTTATTTGTCGTTTCAGCCCCCGTCTCTTTTCATAGTTCTGTCTTTGCACATCTGTCGTTCTTAGTCACGATCGACTTAATGACGGCTTGCGCTCACCCCATAACTGGCAAAAGGACCACCCTGCCCCTCCACCCCTGGATCGTCTCATACTACGCGATTGCGATACATCGCGTTCCACCCCCACCGTGTTTGGATGCCGCGTGCGCCACGCGTGTGTAAAAATCCCGCGGCGCTTACACCACCCCTCCCCTTCCCCAGTCAAAATAGTCACCACAAAATCGTACACAGCGATCCCCTTTATCCCCCCCATAAGATATGCAAACAGTCTAGTGTAATACACGGAAGAAACGTACTGAGCGCCCAAATGCTGGGAGTGTCCCTATTAGCAGTAGGAACGGTGCTCCGTCCCGAAAGGGATGCGTGGTCAATGGCCTGATGACTAAGGCAAGCAACAAATGAGTACGACCCCCCCCGCCCCAACCTCCCTCCCCCCCCCCCCGCTTCGCTGGTAGCAGTACAACCATTAGCCTCTTTTGGAACCCGTATATAGAGACAAAACAAGTAGCAAGAGTGTGGTCCTCCATCGTGTGCGTGCGCCGTATAAGAAATACTATTCAGCGCGTGCATTTCTCGTAGAACTCCTTGCGTCGAAGTTCGGGTACCGCATCTAGGATACTCTGCCTCACCCGCCCGGGCTCCGATGCTATCATCGTTACGTTTCGACGCTTTCCCTAGTCTGAAGTCGTGAAGTGGCTTATAACCGTTGCACCACAAAATGATGGAGGACATCTTACGGTTGCGTTTTTCCGACGGCTTGTAAGCTAACTTTTTTTTGCATTCAAGGATCAGAGCTACAATCCGACTTTACGGCTATACAACTATACGTGGGTGGTTCCTTAGTTCGGAAATCTAGTCAGTCAGCATATTTTTGATTAAACGTGCCACTCTCATCGTAGCACACGTCCGACATGCTCGCCTCCTGCGGGCTGCCTGACGCCGCTCAGAAGCCGCACCTTCCAGGGGCGGCAGTTGCGGTCGTACGGGTGAATACCCGCAACTAAGTCAGCCGTGTGTAACTGTAAACATTGCCGTAGTTACTGAACATATTATATCCCCGGTATAAAAACGCTTCCATATAGTAGTGAAAAATCCAGCGTTAAAAGAAAGAACGGAAGCCCCCCCGGAGGTGATGTTTCCCTCCCGAGGATGATTATGGTTTATCCCTGGTACTACCGATACTATAACTCCAAACGCTGATGTGCGGTATTTATAGTTACCCGGAACGTTTCTCGGGAATCTTCTGTATCTACCACCCACGGCACCCGCACGTCTCATGCGGAGATCTCGCAAAATAGGGTCCACACCCCCCAGAAGCCCTAATACGGTAGAGCCTAAACCAATGGGCTTCAACACGTCTAGATACTCTGTTCACGCGTAATATCCGACGAAACACCGTCAGCCGGGGAAGGCCGACTTGATGCTGCGAGAACTTCAGCACCAGACAGCTTGTGATACTAAAATGCTCAATGGGCCCTAGACTCATTCAAGATGGCACTACTACCCTTAGAGGCTTTGAAAAAGAAAAATCTCAATAGACCTCGACCCCCGTCTGCGACGGCACTACTGCTGTAGGAGACATTGACGCCCTCGGCTATGGCTACAGTAGGGGGAGCGCATTTTAGACATTTTCTTTTTTTAGCGGCTCCGGGTAACTCGCGAGTGGCCACCCTGTTCTCTTGCAAGACTTGGTTTACTTGTTTTCTCAGCGGCCTGCAGCGCCACGTCATTGTTTGGTACTGTACAGCCCGTTTCGAGAGAGGCACCGAACCGTTCCCGCTAGCGGCGTATGCCTGTCAGTGATAATTATGTTACCCCCCCTGCGACGGCCAGGGTGCGTGCCTCCTTGAAGCTACAGCGCCGGTTGGCCGTGGGCGACACCGGGCAAGGCGAGCGCAAAGCCGAGATAAAGAGACGTTTAGTCGAGGGCGGAGGTAGCGGCAGGGGGCAATAAGGAGCATAGGCGCCCTCCCTGAACCCACAGCGCCTTCTGGGCGAAGTCGACGCCTAGAAGGGCGGGGACTGAGACCAAAACGTCTAGAAACCCCTCGGGAGCGGAGGGGGGGGTAGCGGCTGGGAGGGAAGGAGACTGAAGGATTGGAAGGGGGGGGCACCACGTGGACGTCGGCGACGTCTGGCAACGCGAACGCTAAACAAGGACAAAGGAGCGATCAGGCGGGATCAAAGTGAGGGTGGAAAAGGGGTCTGGTCTTGCACTCTGTTAGTTTTGGTGGGTAAAATCGAACGCAAGCTGGCCTGGAAACCCGGGGATGGCTTTATTTGATTCCCTATGCATGTGTAATTAGACATTCACAAGTATCTGTGCAACTATCACTCGCCGCGCAATGAGGAGGAGCAGGCAAGGGAGTAGAAGGCGAGGGGGCGCAAGGCTGAAGGGTGGGAAGGAGTGCAGGAATCGCTTGAGCGAGCCTCACCCTTCAACCACTTCATATTTGGACCGCTCTAAATCCAAGCGGCTTTTCCCCAGAAACGGGGGTGCAGTTCTAACAGGTTCATCTCTACCCGACATCAGTAAAATTCCGAGAAACGGTACAGGAACGGGCTACCTGGTCGTTTCTGTTTCATGATAGTGTATGAAAACCAGCGACCGAGAGTCGCGTTGAATAGTGATTTAGGCCCACTCCATCAACAGCTCGTTTCGTTTCCGTACCTATCTTCGGCTTAACTTGGACCTACTCCACCAGTTACTTTTTCTCTAACCTCCTTTGAAATCACTGTTTTCACGCTCGTGTACCCTCCGATTCTCGAACCCTAATTCGTGAATGTGGGTCTTATCATCCCCCACCCCTCATCCTTCTAGCCTCTATTAATTGGCGATCCCACAATTCGAGCTTAAAGCCCCCCCCCCCCCCTCATTCTGGGAAGACGAATACCCTATCCCCTCGGGGAGAAGATACAGCGGCATCCCCTAGAAAAAAAATAGCCCTCACCACGTATTACAACTAGGAGTACAGTTCGCGACAGCAGTTAAAAGACCCGACAGTGTGGGTTTGCCCCCCCCCCCCCCCCCCTCCCCCGGTTCTTTTAGCTTTTTGGCGGTCCCACAATCAGAGTTTCAAGCCAGACACTCTTGGCGAAATGGCGGCCTTCGCGGTTGCCGAGACGATCTGCACCTACTGTATTAATAGCTCTCTTTTCACTATTAATAGTGCTACCTTCATCACCGTGTGGATAATGTTTTTTCACCATGTTGAGACCATCTTTCCCTACCCCCCACGACGGCTGGTACCAACATGTCGACGCTCGCTGCCGAAAATATGTGTGAATCGCATCTCACGGAACACGCTATGAAACCCCGTGGGATGTCCACCCAGGGGGCTTCCCATGGGGCAAAAAGGAATGCGGAACACCCTTTTCTATCGCGTTGGGATTCCATGAAATCCGATGTATCCCATGGGGTGCCCCAGGTGCCCCATGGGGCCATGGGGTGTCCCACGTGACCTCTACGGGAAACCAAGGAATGACGCGTGTTACGACAGAGGTAGGGCTTTTAGGTGGAAACGTTTGGTGACGACGGGGCTCCTTGACCCAAAATCATTAGGCTTTCGTTGTTTTTTGTTCAAACATTTTCGTTGAATCCTCTAGGCCATGGGATTGCATTGTTCATCGGGTAGCAATTTCATTTTCCCCCAAACTCAGTTTTTTGGAGGGAGAGGTATGAGCTCCCAAGCTCCACAAGTGAGGAGCCTCAGGATTAAAGGGTGCACCTCTGCCGTAGCATGCGTCGAATGCGTAATGCCTCCTCGACGTCGCGCCCAAAGAAGTTTGTGGCGAAAGGTGGCTAGTTTGTACTTCAACAGAGGGCACTTGTCCCCACCGATCGTATAGTAATAGCGGCTTCGCGCCTCGGAGATAGCGGCAGCTGATGTAGTTCGTCGGACGATCAGCACTGCGTCCATGCAGGTGTACCAGCGCGCTTGCGGGTTTGTATGTATCATAATTCCCGCCACAGGATCGACGTGTCGCGGAACTTCCGGGCTGAGGTATCCCGAAGATTTCCCCTCGAGGTTATCAACAAGAGCGACGGCGTGATTGATCGAGCGACGGCGCGTCTAACGACGGCGGTGGCCAAGGACGCCAACCATGAATAATTATCGAGCGACGAGGTCGATCGTCCGAGCGACTAGTCGATCAAACGAACGACGGCAACGGCGCGACCGAAGTCGCTGCCGGTCTATATAGCGACGGCACGAAGGACGAAGATGGCCGCATTGACAAAAGGCGGAATGGCCGGACGATCGGTGAGCTCGACCGGGCGAATGCTGCGACCGTCCGATCGATCGCACGAGCTAACGCATGACGGCGAACGAGAGACTCTGCAAGCGAAAACGGACGTTAATTCTTATTATATTGCCTGGTACTACTTTTTGCTGTATGAGTGGCCCCACGACTACTACTACTATACTCATGCTACCAACAGGTTACGAACGTTTGGAGTTGTACATCCTGTTTAAACGGTTATACCCAGAGCGACGGCACGATCGGCGGTGTGCAGTCGACAGGGTGACGGCGCGACCGAGATACGGTGCGACCGACGAAGGCGGCCTAGATGCCGAAAGACTGGACGGTCGACGGTCGGACGGTTGCGACCGAGCGAGCGGCACGATCCACCGATTAACATGTCCACGCTTTGGTTTCTGTCCACCGCGCTAGGCACCGGACGTCCCCCTTGTTGAGGAAACCCCAGCTACTCAAGTGTAAGATATCTCGCGAACCAGCGGCTGGTGCTGGGGTCCACCTGCGCTCCAGCTGGGGGGCATAATCTTGCTTGTCATATTTCAGTGCGGTACAGATTCATTTTCTCCTTTATCAGTTACTGCTGGTGGTCCAGGTGACCAGGTAAACCCTAACACCTGGTGGTGGCGCATGCCAAGTACTGTGACCGACGTACATGTACACATGCACATAAGAGTATAGACTGTGCAGCTGCTCTGTTTCACTCGGATCACAACCCGCACGGAAGCATGCCTGCCTGTCGTTTGCCGCCTGCATCGCAAAGATACACAAGGGGCACACACATGATACTACGAAAACACAGGCCCCTGCGGCATCACCGACAGGCGTAAACACACACCGGACTCATCATACAAGCAAACGAACGCAGACAAACACCGATGAAATGCGCAGCCACGAGAGCGCACGCTCTCGACTTTTTCCGAGAATCAAATAGACTTATTCGTAGTACGTGGTGATAGTGTATCATGCAGGAGTATATCGTGAAGGCGCATATACTCTACGGTACAGCCTCATGTACGGCACACACAGCACCTCTTTCGTCACGGTCCGACCTCTATCATTTTCGGTTCCTCCTCTTGTGTCCTCTTTTTTTGTAGGTTTTCATGAAATTTCAAAAAGCAAATACTTTCCCCCCCCCCCGAAACCGAAACTCTCATATTTGCAACATGGCTGCTGTGAACATACAGTCAGTAGTTTTAGTGTATATATGGCACGTGCTACGGTAGAGGTAGCACCTTTCGTCTGGTTTGGTTTCTGAATGACGAGGCTCCTTAACCCAAACTCGTCGGAAACGGGCAATTTTTTTTTGCATGATTATCTTTGTATACCTAGGCCATGGGTTTTTCATCCGGTCAGCAGTTTCACTGTTCTTTCAAATACGTTGACGTGTTTAAATTTCTATAAAATATTTTTTGGGATAGGTCATATAAGCTTTTTTGAGTGAGAAACCTCAGAAAAAAGCGGTGCACCTCTTCTCTCTATCGTAGCACGCGTCATCATGTGATACTTTAATCGCGTGCGCTGCTGGGTGTGACCCGTGAAATATAGCTATTATTGGTTAACATTTTACAAGTGGTCAAACGGACTAATACCCCACTAATGACATTAACAAACATGGCGTCGTCGGCAGACAATGGGCGTTTTGGGTCATCGGTTCAAATCCCACCATCCACCACAATAAACTTTTTCAGACTTTCCCCATGTCGAACTTGAAAAATACTCTCCCCCGTATACGTACGTACCCAGGAAACGAGACCGCTTGGTATTGGCAGGTCCGCCCGTATATCCGGCCGACCTGGTATCCCGCCGTTTCAGGGGGGAAGAGTGTTATAAGGCTTAGTTTGGTCAAGCTGTTGGTTAACCTTTTGCAAGTGGTCAAACGGACTAATACCCCACTATAATTCCTCAACAAATGTCGTCGTCGACAGACCAATGGGTTTTTTGGGTCGTGGGTTCAAAAGATCCCGCCATCCACAATAATAAAGCCACCTATGCCGCTGTGTCCCCCCCCCCCCCCCGCCTCGAACGCCCCCTTCTTCCCCATCACCCGCACCATCGCCTAGACCTAGCACCACACGTATAACAAACCCCTCACCTAAAGCCATTCCTCCCCCCCCCCCCCCCCCTCCAACGCCCCCTCTTTTCCGACCACCTGCACGATCGCCTAGACCTAGCACCACGCGTATAACAAGCTGCTACATATCTTTGATCTCACAGCCGAAGTGTATTTGAATAATATTTGTGACCTAAACCTCCTAAAAAATCTCCCCCCCCCCCCCCCCCCCCCCTCTTGCTCTCCCTTATTCAAACGCCCCACCAAATATCGAAATCCGCCACATTAATAAACACTTCACGCACAGGATATCACCTCATTATCTTTCGAGAGCCATCCATGCCGCTGTGTTCCCCCCCCCTCCCCCGCCTCGAACGCCCCCTTCTTCCCCATCACCCGCACCATCGCCTAGACCTAGCACCACACGTATAACAAACCCCTCACCTAAAGCCCTTCCTCCCCCCCCCCCCACCCCCCCCCGCCCCCCCCCCGCCCCCCCCCCCCCCACCTCCCCCCCAACCCATCCCAACCCCACCCCCTCGAACACTCCACCCTCTCTTTACTCACTGATTGTACGACTTACCCCAGGATATACATGATAAACTGATGTATTATTTCCAAAACCGTCACATTTATCCCCTCGAAATATGTATAGTTTCCAGGCACATATTGAGCTGCCCCACACGCCCCCCCCCCCCCCCCCCCGCCCCACCCCCCCCCCCCGCCCCCAATAATATACTGGTGCCAAAACCGTCAGATTTATCCCCTCGAAAGGATTTATAGCTTACATGCACAAATTGCCCCCTTTCCCCCCCCCACCCCCCCCCGCCCTCCAAACCCGCTCGCTTTTGATCAAAACCAGGCCCCCGCGTCCTTCAAAACTCCGCCCCACCCCCCTCACCGGTTATTCGACTTACAAGATTCACTTGATAAAAGGATACATTTCCCTTCACAGCTGTCAGATTTTGTCCCCCTCAGAAACGGGTTTTATAGTTTCCGCGCACAGACTGACTAAAATCATCCTGTTGACCCTGATAGCTACACTGTAGCTGTAAGGGGAGTCGCCGACCTATCGTATCCTTAATGAGGACACACAACTCGTAATGCGCGCGATCGGAGTATCACACACAGCTTGCAAAGATGAGTTTCGACGAAATCTTCGATCTCACAGCTGAAGTGTATTTTCATTTTTTATAATAATAAACTTTTTCAGACTTTCCCATGTCGAACTTGAAAAATACTCTCCCCGGTATCCCCAGGAAATGAAACCGCTTGGATATTGACAGGTCCGCCCGTATATATCCGGCCGACCTGCTATCCCGCCGTTTCAGGGGGGAAGAGTGTTTAGACTATAGGCTTACTAATAGTTTGGGTAAGCTATTGGTTAACCTTTTGCAAGTGGTCAAACGGACTACGAGTACCCCACTAAAATACCTTAATTAAGCGGTGATTCCCCAGGATCTTTTAAAAGTGCCAGGGCCAGCCCAACCATGCTGCGTGCTATAGCTCACTATCACTTAGACGTACTTTTATTATTAGAGTCCTGCCGTCGACGCCACATACATGTAAAGTTATTGGTGGGGACACAGAGTGCCCCCTGCAGGTCTGCCGATTGAGCAGGCCCTCGGAGAATACTCACTTTCTTTGCCTTCGTAGAGACGTAGCTTTATTCGATTCCACCAGAGCCGCGAATAGCTTCTGAGATCGGAGGCACGTGCCTCCTCCGATCTATTTCCTAACTTTCCCGTATATAAAACGCCAACCTTATCATGCGAAACCCATCCAAATGACCTCAAATTCGGATAGTTATAGGCCTTTCGAGGCCGTATCTTAACACCTACACCACTATTATGGATATAGTTTGAGCGATTACTTCTCTGGCGATCATTATTATTGTAGTTCTGAGGCTCCAGAAATAACTTCATCAGAAATAGGGACGTCCATTAGACTATTGCTTCTGATTTTTGGAAAGTAAGTGGAGCAATAAAATTTTTCTCCAAAATTGACTGCTCCGCCGAAGGTACGCGTGCCACCGCCGTGCAGCGCCGAGTCATGGCTTTTTCGTCGCCCATCTCTCTGTGGTACCGGAAAGCGGTGCGAAAATGGGCGCGGGGGGGACGGGGCGTACTCACATGTTGCTTGCCTTTAGTACTTTGACCATTGGCCACGCATCGCTTTCGAGACGGAGCATTGTTTTTGGTTTTCTTTTTCTTTTGGCCCTTTTACGTTTATTTTTCGTCAATTCCACGATCTTTGTCCCCGCTTGATGCAGGCCTCCGCATCAGGGTTTCCAACCCTTGGACGGTACCGCGTACCAAACCAAACGAGGCTCGTATGAAAAAGTGAAAGCTTCATGCGTGGATAGAGACTACGAGCCACACTGCGAGGAGGGAGGAAAGGTGGCCAAGGCCCGAGCTTGTGAGTGCCCTTTGCTTGCGTTCCATGGGTTAGTTTTGGAATGTAGCACGCCCGTACGATCAAGAGCGGATAGTTGACATCTACGTGAACACCATCGTTTGATATATCTGTGCCCGTACTTTTACTTCCATGCTCTTGTGATATGCCTGCCCTCGGAGATAGCTATATCTCCTCGTCTCTGCCAAGGCCACTGCTCGACTTACTTGGCGCTGTTTATTCTCCACGGTGAAGCGATCTCAGCCAGATGTGCCAGCCCACTCGGCGCACCATGCCCCTCAATCTTTCCGCTTCCCATCGCATCTGATCTGTGTCCGACTCACTCTGTCTGCTGGGATTTTCTCGAACGCGGCGGCCGGAGAGCGAGCAGTGAGAGATCCATAATGGCATGCGTGCTTGCTTCGTGTCGCCTCAGAAGCCGCTGAGCATGTCCGTGGAATCCTATCATAGGCATTATTGCGCGCGATCGAAGCAACCCATCGGTTTATCTACGTACACCACAGCACACTGCACAAAATCGTTGACGAATATCGTTGACGAAAAATTGCTGATTTGATATTATGGTCCCACAAGAAGGCACAGACTTCTCCAGTCTCCAGATCGGTTTTTGGAACCGGTTCTCGCAAAACTGCCAGCACTCCCAGGGGCACTTCTGCTGATTCAACCCACTACAAGCAGCAGCTGTCCCTCTACGGCGCCGGTTGGATAGTGCCGGTTGCCCGCGATGACGCTCTTTAATCGCTTGGCACAAATGCGAACCCTCAGCAGTACCGGTATTCGGAGTGGCGCCGGTTGTCGATCCAGTTAAGTTCTGTATAGTGCTGGTATTTTTTCCCGGCTGGCACTGCATTATCGAAACACAACTACCGGTACAAGTGATAGCAGCGGAGGCAACAGCAACAGCAGCAAAGCATGCATCGTTGGTCGTGGTGCGTGGTAGCTCGTAGTCTGAGCGCACTGCTGCTGCTGCTACTTCGAGCTGGTGCTATTGCTGTTTTTTCTAGCAGCTGCTGTTGCTGATGTTTCGGGACGCAGCAGCTCGGACCTAGCACAGCAGCGGAGCCTGTCGGCTATTCGTTGTTTGCAGCTGGTGGTTTGGGAGCTGTGGTTTGGACACGATTTGCTCGATTTGCTCCGCCACGACCGCCACCAAAACATATTGGTATCTATGGTATGCTAAACGCTCGAAAACTCACCCAAATTCGTACTGCACTTTGGGAGTACAGCAGCAGCCACAGCAGCGGTAGCAGTAGTCACGGGCGGTATGATATGATGACCATGAAACCCAACGCACGCACAGCAGCAGTACAGAAAGTAGAGGTACTGCTAGCAAAAAGCAGCAGTATGATGAGGTGCTGGCCGTGATACAAGCATCGTACAGCAGCGCTTTAGGTCTACTGGTAAGACAAGACAAAAGATATTTTCGATACTTTCATCCAGCAGCAGTAGGTGGTACACCGGTTGCAAAGACTGCATATCCAGGGAGTATGATGGTTATAGACAATGATGTCGGATTACGTAATTACGTCCTTACGGCGAGCCGTTTTGGCGGTAAGTAATAAGACTGGGCCGGCGAAATTACGCTACGCCCCCAGTCCCCTATAAACGAAAATCGTAAAAATATCTAGGAAACCCCCGCATTTTTGCTTCCCAGTAGCCAGCCACATTTGGACTTTGAGCTTGCTCTGTGACCCTGCAACCTGCTGCGAGCATGGCGATGGCATCTTGGATCGCGAAGAAGTCCAAGCACTCAGGTGTACGCGAGCAGTTCGACCCCTACATCGAAATCCCTCCTGGCCAACCGGGCGCGGGTACCAACATGCGTGGCAGCTGCAAGTCATGCCGCCAAAGCATCAGCCTGACCCTTGCTCGGCTGGCGGCTCATTTCCTCAAGAAGAAGGGGCACGGCGTTGCGGTGTGCACAGCAAAGAATCCGCCGGAGGCGGCTGTGCTGGCGGCGAAGGCATACTTCGACACCGTCAACCTCACGAACGAGGGCGTCCTGACGAAGCGCGCCAGGGATGCCGCGTTTTCTCAGCAGACTATCCCTTCTTCGTTTAAGGGAGGTGTCAGGAAGGAAACACACCACGCTTTCGCAGCGCTCGTGTTTGGGACCGGCTTGGCGTTTGACGCGGGGAAGCACTACCTTTTCCACAACTTCGTCACAGCAGTGTCGAAGGACCCCGGATGGCGTGCCGAGCATAGGACGACCATCGCGGAGATTCGCCTCGCCGAGGCCTATGCCAAGATCGGAGAGGAGATGAAGACGGTTGTGGACATGCGGCGCCTCGGTCCTCTCCTACACACGTCCTCTCCTAAATAATAGGTTATAAATTCACATAAATTGCGAATATATATATAAAATAATGGTCTGCACAATTTTGGACGTGCCCTTTGATCCTAGCGGGGATGTTTCTTAAACGTCCCCTGTTTTTGCCGTAATTACCCGTAAGCACGCAAAAAACCCATTTTGCCGAAAAACGCGTAAGGATAAGCATCTCCAGCCGTAATCCGACATCATTGGTTATAGAGGGACTATGATGACAATGAATAGGTACTGGTAGGTACACTGGTTGCAAAGGCCGCATACCATTACTCCAGGAATGATGATGATGTCATGTTTCTTGTACAGCGGCAGTAGATCTGCTGGTTTGATATTGATACCGGCTGTACGGCGATATAGCTATCCAGCAGCAGTACGTAGGTGTACTCGTATAAAAAAAACGGCAGTGCAGCAGTCAAGCGGTCGGCTATGCTTATCATGATTGGCGTATAGCAACAGCGTACGAGGTCTACTGGTACCAATATGATACTGGTACAGCATGACCACAATTGCATACGTAGTTGTACCCATTTTTTGCAGGAGGTAGCCGGTGCCGGATGCATCTAGAGTCCATGACACACTATTACGAGGGTGTTGTATCTCTCCGTGTTGACAATGTTATTGGGTGTGAAGCCAAGTGCTGACTCGAGCCGCCGACGTGTTTACTGAGCAGCAGTACAGCAGTAGCTGAAGCAGTCAACGGAATGCAGTATGCTCATGACGACACGCATGCAGCAGCAATGGAAGTTCTGGTGTGATACAGGTAGTGGTGCGATATTGATATCCAGCAGCATAGGTTGGGGGCCCGAATTAACGAGGAACTCGCCAAATCGAATTTCGATTTTTTTCTTCTAGAAATTAGTTCAATTTGCATCTGATTGGTCAAAAAATGAACCACCAAGCAGGCATTTCCAGAATTATTACGAAAAATCAAATTCAAAAAAAGAAGCAGAGGGGTACTTTCTCGGTCGAATTTAGTCGAAAATCGAAATTCAATTCGGGGAGTTTGTCCACCAATCCATGGCTTGTTCTGTGTAACCAAAGCCAGCCACATGAATTGGTGCCATGTCGGCTGATTGAGAGGCGAGAAGCCTCCATTGCGAGAGGTAGGACCACCGGAGCAGCTGCAGCGCGGCTTCCAAAGGTCCTTAGCACAGCGTAGACCGCCTGCGACGCTTCGAAAACAATCGAGACCGCCGCGAGCAAAGTTTTTCGTCGCCCTGCACCTCGAAAGTTACACGACCAACAATACCACATGATGACTTCGCTCAGAAGTTCGCCCGCTACACCCCCGTCGCTGCTGCCCGTGTCGGGCGGCGGGGTGGCGCCAGCCCATCCAAGAGACGCCTAGAGCCATAGCCTCCAAGACGCTGCCGGCCAAAATAATCTGCCGCCTGCCGCGGCGCTCCGGGGAGGACGCGAGCCATCGCTCGCCTCGGTCGTTGCCCACGGGTGTTCGTTGACCCTTTTGCTTTTTTCATTTTTTCTGTTTTCCAGAACGCACTACGCCGTTCCTTGATAAGAAGCAGAGTTGATTTTTTCGTGTATTTTTCATGAAATTAAAAAAATATCGAATTACGATTTTCCGTGCTTTTCGTTAATCTGGGCCCTCAGTGTTACTAATATTATAAAAATAAAAATACACTCCAGCTGCTCTATCCAGCTGAGAGGCCATTTCTTACACGGTCGGATTTGTCAGTCGAAACTGTCCTTTTTCGACTGAAGCCCAAATCGGCCTTGCACAGTCGGGAAAGGGCTTTTTCGACTCCACTTTTTTCGACGGAGTTTTTCGACTGGATCTCAAGTCGAGAAACTTGATTTTTTCGACTGATCTCCAGTCGAAAAACTTGACTTTTTTTTTTCGACTGGATCTGCCAGTAGAATAACTCGAGTCAAAAAGGTTTTAAACCTGTTTCTTTAACCCAACGCATCGCTCATCCAACCACAACACACACCCACACGCCCACACACCCGTACCAGCTACCGTACAGCAGTATCATACAACAGCGCCGACGCTGCCTTGGCTATCACTGATATTGCTTCTCGCCGCAAGTCAGCGTGGCGCATTCCTTACTCCGCTCGCCAGCAGCGTGTACCACACCACAGCAATTGCGCGCGTTATCGATGCCATTTTGCCAACAACGGCTACGCCTGCTGTTGCTCTGGCGGCTCTTGGCTGAGTGCAACGCCACGAACGTAGCTTTGGTGGCTTTCGGCTGAGCCCAGCGCCACGAACCCGCTTGGACGAAGGTTCGTCGCACGCGAAGCCCGCGTTCCTCGCGAAGAACGCGCGAAGCACCGAGCTGCCATTCAATTTTCGACTGCCATACAGCAGTACTCCGTCACATTAACCACCTCTATTATTAATAATAGGAAGAGCACAAAAAACTGTAAAATCGACTCGACTGACGATAAGAAGGACCAGAAGAATCCAGTCGAAAGAAAGTCCACTCGAAAAGGGACGTTTTCGACTGGCGGAATCCGACGGGGGGGCGGGGGCAACTCAATCTGTGCGCGTAAACTATAAATCCTTTAAGAGGACAAATCTAACGGCTGTGAAGGAACGCATCAGTTTATCATGTTTATCCTGTAAGTCGCACAACCTGTGTTGAGAGGGCGGAGTTTTCGAAGGGGGGGGGGGGGAAGGGGGATTTCCAACAGCTTTAGGTCGCATGAATGTATACCAGGTATCTATTGGGAGCTTGCTATACACGTGGTGCTAGGTCTAGGCTATGGTGCGAGTGGTGGAGAAGGAGGGGGCGGTGGGGGGGGTTATGAATTGGAGCTACAGCACGGGTGGCCAGAAAGGCAATTAGGTGATATCAACTGTCTGTTAGTGTTTATTTCTCTGGCAGATTTGATTTTAGGTGGGGCGACGGGAAATAACTAAACGAGGGGGTGGGCCCGAGGCAGGGGGGGGGGGGGAGTAACCCCTTTAGTTCGCATGAATGTATACCTGGGAGGAACTTTACTATACTTGCTAGGTCTAGGCATTGGTGCGGGTGGTGGGGATGGAGGGGGCGGGGGGGGGGGGGGGGGAGCAAAGGCCTTATACTCTAGGGAGAACGATGTCCGAGATTATACATGTCTCCGTATACTCTACTTGTAGGGTAAGCGACGCCCGAGATTATACGTATCTCTCTGTATGTGTATTGATGTTCCACAGCAGCACTGCAGCAATCATACGTAGCCGTCAGCAGTTGATAACAGCTGTAGTATGGTTATGATATCAATAATACGGTGCACCCAGTGCAACAAGGTTAGGTCTACTGGTATGGCATCAATGTCATATTATAGCGATAATAATTTCAGGCAGCGTAGGTAGCTGGTACATTGTATGATAAAAATAAAATACACTCCAGCTGTGAGATCGAAGATTTTATCGAAACTCATCTTTGCAAGCGGTGTGTGATACTCCGATCACGCGTATTACGGGTTGTGTGTCCTCATTAAGGATATAGGTCGGCGACTCCCCTTGCAACTACAGGCAGTGTAGCTATTGGGGTCAACAGGGTGAGGTAAGTCAATCTGTGCTCGGAAACTATAAAACCCGTTTTTGAGGGGGACAAAATCTGACAGCTGTTGAAAGAAATGCATCAGTTTATCAAGTGAATCTTGTAAGTCGAATAACCGGTGAGGGGAGGGCGGAGTTTTTAAGGACATGGGGGCCTGAGTTTGATAAAGAGGGGGCGGGGCGGGGGGCGGGGCGGGCGGGGCAGCTCAATCTGTGCGTGGATACTATAAATCCTTCAAGGGGATAAATCTGACGGTTTTGGAAATAATGCACCAGTTTATCATGTACATCCTGTAAGTCGTACAACCTGTGAGGAGAGGGCGGAGCGTTCGAGGGGGTGGGGGTGGGAGGGGGTGGGAGGGGGGGGGGGGCGAAAGGGTTTTTTGACAACATCTTAGGGTCGCATAGATGTAGGGGTTTGCTATATATAGCAAAAGAGCGCATGCTCTGGGGTCTACAACCGACTCTCGGTATGTGTATTGATCCTCCACAGCAACACTACAGCAATCATACGTAGCCGTCAGCAGATGACAACAGCTGTGTTATGGCCATGATATCAATGATACGGTGCACCTACTGCAACAGGGGTAGGTCTACTGGTATGACATCAATGGCATATTATAGCGATAATAGTGTCCGGTAGCGTAGGTATCTGGTATATACCTGGTATCCAAAAGCAAAAGAGCGCATGCTCTGGGTTCAACAACCTACTGTTGGTACTCCGGACTGCTCCGGACTCTGGAATAAATAGGTTTGTTTATTTTTTTCCCTGGGGTATTGTGCCACTCGAGGCTGGTCGCCCTGGTGGTCTAGTGGTTACCCTCGAATACTACTATTTGTAGCGTTGGCCCTTGGGTTCGATTCCCACCGTGGTGCGATTTTGACTTCAGTCCTTGCAAAAATGCAAGAAAATAAGGATCAAATATTGAGAGCGCCTAGCAGCGTGGGTAGGTACAATTCGACGCGAGTTGACGAGGGAAGGAAACACTGAATTTTTCTCGCGATGAAAATGAAGGCACGTACCGTAGTGGGGAGGGAGGAGGAGGGCGCGAGTAGTGCGAGGATGATAATCGGAATGAATACTTGTAATAAATTATGAAAAAAGAGTGGCCGGAGCCTCTCTTGTGACCATGGTTATGCTATTCTTAAAATGCAAGAACAATTACGAGGTTGCTCGTATATACTTTTGCGTTTACCAGTATGATACGTAGTGATGTCGGATGTTGACTCGAACAGCAGACAAGGTTTGGTCATTCTATTTCAAAATGCCACGTGGTGCCCTGAATCCTTACCGACCGGACCCCGCCTGACCGTGGGTAATGAACATGTGTATGCGTAGTCCTTTTCAAGTACTTACATTCGAGTACTCGTGCTTCAAGTACGAGTGTTCTCGTACATACACGGTAAGATATATAGCGCCTTGTGGTAAATCTTCTACCACAACCTCCCGACGGCCTACTGAGTTGTTGTTGTTGTTGTTGTCGTCTCACATTAACTCTTGTCAAACATCTAGAGTTTGTGGTCGCACAAGGGTGCTGGAGCCCTAGGAAGATCCGGAAAACCAAAGAAAATAAAAATTCGTTCGGGAAATACTGCGCTTTCCCGCCTAAAAACGCACGATACGAAGAAGGCGCACAAGTTAAATGATCCAATGTACAAACTTAACTCACATGGCCGCGGGTATCCACTCAACTACGGCATAGAGTCCCCCCGTTCCCACAACTAACCAACTCGCGGCTACATACTACAGAGGTTGGGCTGCCTGCACCGTACAAACCGCACGGTAATCGTGAGCACAGGCGAACGCGCCCGATGTCTGGAGTGCTGCCAGAGTGACGACCCGTGGGCATGCATTGAAAAAATGGGCAATCGAACCAAAAACCACCATTCAAAATTTCAATGATCGCCCCGTCTTTCCGAGTCATCTGACAGGTTGCAGCGCAGCTCTGAGCTACAACGCCCGTGCCTGAAAATTGAAAATTGCGGGTGGTCGTTCCCCATGAAGGGTATACAACTCTATCGACTCTACAAGAATCAGTGGCGTAAATAACATGTTGTACTATTGCCTCGTAAAAAAACCCCGGAAAAAAGACGATCACTGCTCTCGTGATGATGGTGTGCGTGCGGGTGGTGGGTCTCCGTGTGCCATCCTCCTGCTGTGGTTCTCCATGACCGCCTCATCGCCTTAGCTCACTCGGCCCGCTCATTTGCACTTGCTCTCGTTGACGCTCAATTCCAATCGGTTCCCCTTCTCCCTTGTCCCAAAAAACAAAATGCTCCTCGCAGCTTGCGGTGCTTATCTGAAAAACAAAAGTTCTCGTTCATGGAGAGTTCAATCCGTCTCTCACCCGCCCGTCGACGCTCAGTCGCCCTCGTCCTTCGTCGTCGAATCCAGCATTCTGCCGGCGCAGTTCCCTCCACTCAAACCAAGACTGCGCCGTAGTGTGGCTCGTGGTGGCGCCTGCCTCCGCGCACGAGCATGCCGATTAAGCATTGCTGCTCCGCCGCTGCTGCCTAAAAAGACGCGCGAATCGTAGGTGACCATGCCTAACGCACCACGTACGACCCAACTCTACGGCCATGCCTAAGCCTCGCGGCCACACGCAGCAAGAAGGTATCACTCCATGAGGGTGAGTCCGGCCTTACACCCGTGAGAAAGACCCCCCCCCACTCGCTACAAGCCTGCTAGGGCATACCTCGCAGCATGCCTTACCGAGGCGGCAAGGGGAACTGAGGAGTTGAGTACTTATTGCTGACCTACATACTGCACCCGGTACCAGGTACCTGGTATGACCTACTGAATGCCTGCTAATGACCTACGACCACCGACATCTGCTGTTTCTGTACCTGGTACATGTGTACTCTCAGCACGGGCTCTATAACGAAAGAGATTTACGTCTATCCTGGTGTTGGGAGTTGCACGTTGCACGGCTATGTAACACGCTCAACGAGTTTATTTAGCTCTTATTTGTAGCCAGGTTGCACAGCAGTTTAGGGTACGATAACTATTAATAGCCCCAGAGTTGAAGTGTAGGATAACTTATATTGTCAACACGTCGCTCGCAACTGATGGGGTCGAATTTGTAATGCACTATTGATTCCAGTAATACTACGTACTGTGCAAGCAGTATCAGCACATCCGCTCGCCCGCACGACAGCTGCAACGTCCTCAATAGTACATGTGGGGCCCGTATGTACGTACCAGGCACCAGTATACGTACCTGGTATGGTATTTAGTACCAGATACCAGGTGCTGGTTCAGGTGCTGGTTCATAGTAGTAGGGCTGCTGGAAGGGTGCCAGGGTTCCATGTTTTGGAAGCACCTAATATACGAGGTATAGCATCAGACTCCTTCCTTGGAGTCCTTGGATCCGCCTGTGCGTGGCATGCCTAAACATAGTCCGGTATGGGTTAACGTATAGACGCCGCAAAATATTGTGTGACGCGCGTGTGGATTTATGGTGAAGTCTGCCTGGGAAAAGGCCACAAAGGCCAAAAAAACTAGAAAAACTATGCTGACTTAATATATAAATAGCTTGCAAAGATGAGTTTCGACAAAATATTCGATCTCACAGCTAGAGTGTATTTTAATTTTCAAAATATATACTCCGGAGTATTAGTTCTACCCTGAGAACTCTACCTATTTACTAGTGCCTGGTATGTCCTTACGGTTTTCGGAACCGCGTACGCATGTAATGTGCCGCTCGCCCCGGTGGTCTAGTAGTTAGCCTCGAACACTGCGAAGGTTGGAGTCAGGGGCTCAATCTCGATGAGGAGATTTTTATTTATAGACACCAACTACCCGAGAGCGCCTTATCGCGTGGGTGAGCACAATCCGACGCGAGTCGAGGAGGGAAGAAAGGGGCTGAAGTGTTGTCGCGATAAGAACGGAGGCATGAACCGTAGTGGGGAGGGGGGGAGAAGAGTCTGCTTGGTGACCGTTATGAGCCTGAGTTACGTCTAGGGAGGGAGAAGGAGAAAGAAAAGTGCCAAGATAACAGCGATGGGATGAGCAAAAAAACAACACCATAGCAATACGCAGGATACAAGTAGTACGGGTATAGTAAGCTGCAGATGTTGTGTGGCGCTTGTGCGGTGTTTCAAGCAGTCTCGATCTTCCTAAAAATATGCGAAAAACATCTAGCCTTAACCCCAATTTACTACGATACTAAAGTCCGATCTCTACCCTTGACCGGTCTCCGACCTTCGTGAACTTTTCCCAGTGGAGTGAGCACGTACCGGTATGGAAAACGAGCAGTAAACATGAGACATTATTTGGGCAGCAGTGAGTGTATCTGTAACTGCATATCACATCGGAAAAATACTTGGTATCATATGTATTATAAAAATAAAGATACACTCGAGCTGTGAGATCGAAGATGTGTCTTTGCAAGCTGTGTGTGATACTCCGATCGCGCGTATTACTGGGTGTGCCTTTAAGGATGTAGGCCGGCGGCTCCCCTTGGAAATACAGATCGACGGGTAGAGCTACTCGTACAATGTATACACGTGTACAATCACGTGTACTTGTAGCTTGTACCAGGGTCAATAGGGTGATGTAACTCAATCTGTGCGCGGAAACTATGTTTGAGGGGGACAAAATCTGACAGCTGTGGAAGGAAATTAATCAGTTTTGCAAGTATATCCTGTAAGTCGTATAACCGGTGAGGGGAGGGCGGAGATTTTAAGGGCGTGTTGGCCAGGGTTTGAACAAGAGGGAGCGGGGGGGGGGGGGGTATATTATGTCAAGCAATGCCGTCTTTTTATTTCAGGGTGTGACAAGTCGGTGGGCTGTGTCGGATAAAACCCACCCAATGGATGGGTTCCGGTGAAAATATGAGAATGCCCCCGCCTCTTCCCACCCTGCTCTGGCTTTTCGCCACCGCCCTCGTCTCACCCGGGCCTAGACCCTCCACGACGAACGCTGGGGTAGGGGTGGGTATATTTTTTCTGGGGCTCCTCCTTTGAGGAGTTTTAGCCATTATGTCCTTCACCCCAGAGCGGAGTTAAGAGTAATGGAACGCTCGACCCGATGGGCAATCCCATCGCCTGTAAGTAGAGCGAATACGATTTTGCAATTGGAATATGACCCGATGGACAATCCCATCGCTTGCAAGTAGAGCGAATATTGCAGTTAGAATATGACCCGATGGGCAATCTCATCGCCTGTAAGCAGAGCGAATGTTGCAACTGGAATATTGTTGTTACCGCAGTGCTTGTCTCTCTAGGAGGAGGCGTCGGCGCGGACACTGGTTGTGCGGGATGCACATGGGTGGAAATGTATTAGTTTTAGTTGTGAAGAACACACACGGCAGTAGTAGAGCTTCGCATGATGTTCCAGGGATGGTGTTATTGTATAGCTCAATTGACTTCCAACGGTATCGGGTAGTCCCCAAGTTGAGCCCCGTCACTCAGACGTGTTCTGGTCTACCCATTTCGTACTGGTGGCAAGCGTCCCAACCCCAACCCGACCCTGGATGCAGGTTGCCGCCGGCAAGGCGAAGAGCGAAGCTAAGCGCAAAGGTGCAAGTGAAGCAGTATTTGCGTCTAGCTTACTAGATACCACTTGATATTAGAGAAAATGGTCCGCATGCACTACGACCGCTGTGTGTGTCAGACGCAGAGGGTTGACGCTGCATTGGTTGATTGCTTTTGATTGGGTGAGGGCGAGGGCTAGGGTTAGATTTATTTCGTAGTGCGTTCGCCTTTTTCTCGATTGTGTGGTAAGTGGTATGGTACCCTCAGGCCTAAAGGGGAACGATTAGTTGGCCACAAAACAACGGAGCTCGCCCCGCAGCCACGAACATAACGGAATATGTCGGAAAGCTCAGGGATTGCGAATCGAGCACAAGCGGTAATACGGCAATAAACTGGGTGGCCACAACAATCCAGAGATACACATTATTGTCTTTTTTCAACCATTTCACCCCGGTGACGTCATGAGGGGGCACTCATCTGTGTGTTTCGTATGGGTTAGGGTTAGGGTTAGGGTTAGTCCCATCCATGGCGAAAAGCACAATAATGTAGGACTCCCCAACAAATCAGGGCACGCCTCTGCAGCCACAAACCCTTGTCGATTTATCGTAATCCCCAGAGTGATGGGAAACATATGGTAGAAAACCTTCTAGTTCCGTTGATGTGGCACTAAACCAGGTATGCTATTGCAAGGTTGAAATCGGCGTCAATCGGCGTGCCCAATGGAGTAGGTAGTGGATGAATCTCGTCCCTGCTGAATTCGAAGGTCGTTGGTTCAAGTCTCACCGAGTGCACGGTGGCCGTACGTAGGGATTTTTTCGTGCAAAAAAGCGCGAGATCGTGAATTTGGAAAATACCATGAAAGTCGACGAGCGTAAAAAGCTGAAAGGTGGGAATGCCGAGCCCAATGCGCGATTAAAACGAATGCAAGTACCGGGGGGAAGAAGGGAAGACACCTGTGACCACGGCTTGTCCAGAAGGTCGTTGCGGGTGAAACCTTGTGCGGGTTGAGCTGGAGAGTAAAACTGATGCGATACAAGTACCGGTAGAGAACCAGTTCTGTACTGTACTGCTGTAGTCCAGGATCTCGCCAGTACCAGTTGCTCTGAATACTCCCCGGCGCACGCCCCAGTACCTCGGGGTACACCCCAGTATACCCCCGTATTGTAGAGTACACCTAGCACCTCCGAGAGTACACCCCAATACTTCAGACTACGCGCCAGTACCTCAGAGTACACCGGTATTGCATAGTGCACCCCATCACCTGTACTTCAGTGTACACTCCATCACCTCAAGAGTAGACCACAGTAGTACTTCAGAATTTTCCCAGCACCACAGTGTACACCCCGGAGTAAAACAGTAGACGAAAGGGAAATGCTGTACTTCTTGCGGCCGAGGAAGGCTGGGAGGCAAGATTGTTATTTCCAAGTGTAGCACTACGTCGTTCTTCCTTCGTGGCACTTAACCAAATCCCTTTGTATTCTACTGGCCATGACTCGCTGCACACCACTGTGTTCTAGCGTCATCCTACAACCAGCTGGTCCACATGATCTACTCTGCTGGTAATACCAAAGAACGATATTTCACAGCTCGAGCCTTTCGTCTCCTTCCTCGCCCCCATCCCCCGGCCCGTCCGCGAGTTGTACATCGCTCCAAGTTCGCCACGTTTTCGTGTGTGTGCATGTTGGTGTGTGTAATACCTGGCAGTGTGTAATCGATGCATTGTGAAGCGCGCGTGGGTAGGTCCACTGCGATTTATGCAGGATCTCACATATCGGAGCGTTGACTTGGAGGGGTGTGCGTTGAAATCACCCCGTGTCAACCGTGGTTTTTTTCCGGATCGCACGGATAGGAGTCATCGCACAGGGGTGTGCGGTTAATTTGGACCATAGTATTTTATAGAAATATTTCGAGGACGTCAGCCGTGAGTTCGACGAATTTCGGGTCAATACTCATCTTTGCAAGCTGCGTTGTTGGTGTAGTGTTTAGTTCGATTTTCGCACAGGGAGCGGCGTCTTGGCACATATCGGCGTCTTGGTATCCCTGTGCGTATCCCTGTGCGAGAAGAATCTGAGAACGAATCATTTATGTAGACGACCGCACAGGGTGCCAAGACCCCGATACTCAGGGTAAGCCGCGTAGCTTCTGAGGCCAATTTCGTGGATTCAAGCATCATCGAGTACCTGCTTGGACATACACACGTGGAGACTTTTTCTTCCACAAATTGACTAGCGAAAAGCTCGAGAGCGTGAGTTAGCAATCGTTTGACGAATAACGACAAACATAAAAAAACTGTAAAATGGCCAAGCTGAATCCTATGCGCGATAAAAATGAAGACATGTACTCGGGGGGAAAAGGGAAGACGCCTGTGACCGAGGTTTTTGTCCAGAAGGTCGCTGAGGGTACAACTTCTGACGGGTTGAGCTGGAGAGTAAAAGTGATGGCTAAAAAATGAAGTAAAAAAGCAATGCGTTTGAGGAGGTTGTTCAGCGGGATGTTGTTCGCGTTGTGCTGGCCAACCGCGAAGGCTTGATTGACACGATTGCCACAATAGCATTGCCACAATAGCGTAGGCACCCCGGTGCCGCTAAAGCCATTGCCGTTAGCCCTTGTGAGCAATCGGGGCGAACAGCCCAATGATTCATGCATCAGCCAATCGCATCATGGCTCTCCGTTGCTGCTGGGCTAAGGGATGGTACATTTCATACTTGGAACTATCCATACTCCAAGACTAGTGTGCAACGCACGCTCACAACATGATGCGTGCTTCTGCCTGTGCGCGTTGTGTGGATCGTTCACCCTGTTACTGGGGCTGTGAATTGGCTGGATTTCACAGCTAGTTATTAGTTGAGCGGGAAAGTATGCTGCTTTAGGGCCAAGAAATCATTGTAAATTGGAATTTCGATTACGACCGCTCTATTAGACGCAAAACGTCGCTACAGGACCGTAAAACAATCTCCTGGAGGGGGACATTGCCTTGGACGTAAGGCACCAGACTGATTATAGCACTAGCACACTCAAACACGTTGGTGGATATTTGACTTTGGTAACAAACGCTCACTACGCGCCAGGCAGAAGCAAGAGTGCAAAACTCCGCAGTATTCCATCCCGGCCCTCATTTCATCTCTCTAGACAAAACAATCCCGACTACTCTTGTTTCATACTCCTAAGCAAAACCACCTCATCCCCCCCCCCATCCCCACCTCCTCTATCCCACCTGCAGGTCTATCTTGAGTGCCTGCCCTGTCTGTCCGTCTCATCTGTCAGCTAGATAGCCCTCCTGGCTCAGCTGCCTCAACTTCATCGTGCAGGAAATGGATAACAACGGAGAAGCACCGTCGGTCCCGCCACCTGCAGCACCGCCACCGCCGCCCCCCCCGCCGCCTCCTGCCATCCCACAAACCGGCCAGGTCCAGGCTCCCACCTCTAATCCCATCGCCCGAGGCAAGCGGAAGCGCCAGGCCGCCGCGGAAACTTCCGCCGGAAGTTTCTCGCCTAATTCCGCCGCAGGGGGAAGCAGCGTAGCGGACTCTCCGCTGGGAGTTGCAGGGGCGGATGTGGGGGTGGGGACGGGAGCTGCTGGCGGGGGTCCCGTGATTGATGGGAGTTCTGTCGAGGAGGCGGCGAGTCACGGGCGCCCCGCCAAGGCCCCGCGGAGGGCAGCTGGTGGTGGTAGGGGTGGTGGTAGTAGTGGTGGCAGTGCTGGTAGCGGTGGAGATGGTAGGGGTGGAGGTGAAGGCGGTGGTGGCGATGGGCAAGCAACGGTAACTGCGGCTGCGGCTACAGTAACTACAGCGGTACCGGCGGCAACCATGGCGTTTCCTGCGGTAACTGCGGCGGCACCTGCGGTAACTGCGGCGGCACCTGCGGTAACTACGTTTGTACCGAGAAGTTTGGCGCAAGAGGGGGTGACGGCGGCTTTTGCTGCTCGCCCGGCGGGGGCAGGCGCAGGGCCGCGGGTTGGCCGCGGGGAACAGGTCGAGAACTATGCGGGGCGCGAGCGAGAGCAACCGGGGGAACGCACTGCGGACCACCGGGAACGGCCTCGGAAGGCGCCGCGCCGAGGCGAGAAGGCTGCTGGAGGGAGAGGAGGTGGAGGGGCAGGAGAAGAGGGAGGAGCAGGAGGGGGAGGAGCAGGAGGAGCAGGAAGTGGAGCAGGAGGAGGAAGTGGAGGAGGAGGGGGGGAGGGAGGGGGAAGTAGGGGGGGAGCAGGAGAAGAAGCATCGGAGTCTGCTGTGGTGGCAACGGCGGCGGTGGCAGCGACGACGGCGGTGACGGCGGGAGTGACCGCTGAGGGGGCGGGGGCGGGAGCAGGAGCGGCTGCCTTGCCCCCTGCGTTGAGAACGCGAGGCCGCCACCAAGGAAGGGGAGTGCTTAACGTTGGCAGTGGCAACGGCGTTGGTGGCAGCATGGGCGGCACTTCGGAAGGCTTGGGAGAACAACCCCAGCGTAACAGGGTTCGTTTTGGAGGAGGCGGCAGCGGTGGTGGGGCGGGGGGCGAGGGGGGCGGTGTGGACGGCCGGCGAACGAGAGGGCGCCCGTGGCGAGAAGAGAGCGAAAGTTTCGACGAAATTGTTGGAGGCGGTGGGCGAGATGGCAGGGGGCGGGGACAAAGGACGAGAGGGGGTGGAAGGGTTGGAGGGACCGGGGGAGAGGGGGCTGGAGAGGCTGACGGGCGCCCGGCTGGACATGGCGCCCTCGTGCCTTTTGGGAGAGGGATTGGGGCGGAGGCGGTTCTGGGAAGGGGGGAAGGGGAAGGGGAGATGGAGGCGGAGGCAGAGGGGGGCGGGGAGGGTGTTGTCGCGTGCGCTGCAGCACCGGTGGCCGAGGATCTGACAAGCGACGATTTCCAGTGCAACATCTGCTGGGAGCTGTTGGCAAGGTAGGCTTTTTGGTCGGTAGCGGGCGCTGCGGCGGGGCGGGGTGGGGTGGTGTGCGTTGGATTGAGGTGGGATTAACCCAATCCGTTCAATGAATCCCTTTTAGTAGATCCCATTTAGTAGTTGGCATGGGCGATGGTAGTGGAAGAGGAAGAGTAGGAGATGCAGCAGCCGATACCGTTCACCATTCTCATTTGGAGAGTCTCTAGTGCCGTCCCTTCCTTGCCGAACTCCGGCTATGTTTGGTGGGATGGGGTTGTTGTTGTTGTTGTTGTTGTTGTTGTTGTTGTTGTTGTTGTTGTCGTTGTTGTTCTCACATTAACTCGCAAAATCAAGTCCGTGGTCACAGGACAGGCTCCAGTCACTCTGGAGTGGAGGAATACCCCAGGAACACAATCCGAAGCAAAAGTGGTACGAGCATATATCATAGCTGACGCAATTCATGCCTCCTCCAGGAAAGTATAAAAAATGAAATCGGGAGTCAGCATATGTGCTAGGTCCATATGTACGTCGCACCACTCCTGAAAAAAAACACTACACCGCTTGCCACCCAGAAAATACTACCACATATATGTTACACGTGGTACCTATCACTACGCATACGCGCGTCAGACTCAAGGCAATTGGAAAAACGAAAAGAAAACAAAAGACAGAAAAGGAAAGAAAAAGTAAAAACGAAAGCGAAAAAGGAAAGGAAAGAAGAAAAAAAAAGACAAGAAAAGAAGACGAAGCAAGGAAAGGGAAGGAAAAAAAAACACCATACTAGCAGACCCTATGAACTGACTAAGGACGGCATTGGGCTCATATACAGGGTATCAAGTGCATGAATGGCACTGAGGGGGTGGGGTGGGGTGGGGTGGGGTGCGTTGGTCCAATCCGTTCCATACCTTCTTTCATAATGACCCCTTTTTTGCAACTCCGTTTGGGGATTTTCGAATAGGCCGGTGACTTTGATCTGCGGCCACACCGCGTGCGAGTCCTGCATGGCGAAATACCTACGAGCTCAGGCGCAGGCGCAAGCTCAGATCGGCAACTTCCGGGCTAACCGCATCTCCTGCCCGGCCGGTGAGGGGGGTAGGTTGGTTTGTTCCTTGAGATGATCAAGGGTACGGTAGGAGGTCGCTTTTTGAGCTCGCGCGCGTGGCCTCCCTGTTTATTGGCCACCTTCAGTGGTGGGGGCGGGTTCTCCGGTTTAAGAGCGCCCAGGATAAGAGCATTTGGGACTTAAGAGCGGTCAAATCGGCATGTCCGGCCCATCCAGAAGCGATATAATTCCCACTTGATGTAAGAACAATGTGTGTTGAAGAGTGCTTGTTTGGGCTTGTTCCGGTGCGCTCTGGAAATCGGGGTGCCAACTGTTGTAGGTTGTGAGCTTTTCGCTTTCGCGATAAACACCGCCGCCCTGGAGTTTTTTGTTGCTTGGCGCCATGGTTTTGACTCCGACTTTGAGCGAGGTACAGAGCCACTCGCGCGAGTGGCCTATACTTGATACTGAAAATGAGGATGTAATGCTGCAAACTTACTAGAAATGTCGGTCACTTTAGCGGCGGCCCTCGGCAGTGCTCGGGCCTCTCAACCTATCCTCTGAACTCTTGACCCGTTTAGGGTCCCTAAATCCCACCCTATACTAACTTTAAGTAAATTTGTCCCCCCAAAGGGGTTCTAGGTGTGAAGACGTTAATTGCCGACGATAAGTCATTTTTCCGGAACGATCCTTAGTTTTTGTTTATTCCTTTTTGTTTTTTGTTTTGGAAGCTGCTTCTTCTGCGCACGCCGCGAAATGAAGGCACGAACCAAGCTCCGCTAGCCGTAGTAATATCTACTGTGGTATCTACGTACCGCAAGCACAGCAGAACAGCCTGCAATCGCCCCTGCACAGAGCAGCAAAATACGCATGTACAGTGGTACGTTCGTGTCGACCAGACAGCAGGGTGCGACGACGCAAGCCGATAGACAAGCACAAGTGTTTCGCCTAGAGCCATCATGTACGCACGAACCTTCTTTTTGAGACCTTTTTGTCCTTCGGTCTTTAGATATGATGCGTAACAATAAAGCTACCGAGAGTAATTTTGATATTTTGCAAGGACCGCTGACACGCAGCCCTGCGACGGACTGCCCGCCGTCTAGACGTCATCTAACTTCTTTGATATATGAAACGTCAGGTGTGACTGACGCGGCATATTGCAACACCCGTCTTCTTGCAGCCACTTCGACCGCGTGTGTCCCACGCTGTAGTGCATGTGCGTTTTTATTCACTCTTTTGGGGCCCGTGTATGTTTTGATTATATCTCGATCATATCTTGACTATTGTATAGCGACCAAAACAACGACGATTGCGACATTTGCAAGCCTCTACCAGTAGCGTGAGTAGGATCATGTTGTGCCCGTCCCGTACGAGTCTGTGCATCGTTGGCGTCGTCGTTCGGACGCCAATTGTGTCGTCACCAGCCAGCCGCAGTGGCCGATGCCGTATTCATCAATTTCCGCCGCCAAATTTTCCTTCTAGGAGTTTCAAGGGAATTGAGCTGCTTTTCCCGCCCGTCGACATCCAGCACACCCAATGTTCGGACCGATTTGTCGTCCTAGAAAGCGACAAGAGCTCTGTAGTCACAAACTTCGAGACGGGCATATACATCGCGAGCGCTTGAAGCAAGGTGCCAGGTGCATACGGTATAATCATGCCTGTTGCGTCCTCCCTGTTTTCGCGGAGCATGGCGGCGGGGCACTTCGCATTATCACAGTTGCCAGTATGCACCTGCAATCAACCTGGGACCTATGTCCGCTTCACGTAATTTGTTGGTCTTTTTTCTTCGTGAGCGAGCGTAGCGGGCAGCGAAGGCCGCCCGCGGAGCGAAGCGCCTTGCATGTTGTCCTACAATACCGTAGCCTTGGTCAGATGCACGTTCGACGCTTAAACTCACGATACACCGCCTAAACGTGACGTCCGTGATTGGAACCCCCGTTCCCCCCGTCAGCGAACTAGAGGTTTCCCAATCTCCCCACACCCCACTGTCGTCATACTCGTAATTCGTTTTGTGTATTCTTATTCCGCCGCACCGCCCTCTCCACCCCCGCTTTTTGTTTTTTTGTAGTTCCGCCGCATCCTCCCCCCCCGCCGTCCCTATTCATTGTTTTTTGTATGCCAGTGCGTGATTCTGCTGGTGTTGCCGGAGGTGACGACGATGGAGCAGAAGCTGCACCTTGAACCGCACCCCCCTCACGCTTTTTGTTTGGTTTTTGTAACCCAACGCCCCTTGTATTCGGCTTAATTCAATACTGCTGCCCCCCCCCCCCCCCCCCCCCCCCCCCTCCTCTTACAATTCTATAACGTTGAATATTTTCAAGGGTGCCAGCGAAAGATTCCGCTGGTTTTGCCGGAGGTGACGACAATGGTACAGAAACTGCTGGCCCGAGGATTCCCTCGATTGTACCGAGAGAGGCTGCAAGAGACGGAGCCCGAGCTTGCCCTCGTTGCGGAGGTGATCACTTAGTATGTGTGTTTTTATTGTGTACCAGGCATATATTTTATTCGTTTATCTCGTTCCTGTTGATTTACCATGTAGCTGCTTCGCATTTAATGTTCTCCCTCGTTTATCCAACGTAAACTAAAAATTAAGCACCGTCCGTTCGTCGTCAGGTCCGGCGTATTGCGGTGGACGCAGCGTCGGATTCGAGGAGACGGAGACGCCGTCACCACCATTTTGGAGGCGGTGGCGGCGGTGGGGGGCGTGGGGTGCCGGGAATTGGTGGTCCCGGCGGTGTACTGCCAGGGGGGCGAGAGGTGGTAGGCTTTGGAAACGTGCCGCCGGGGTTTATGCAAGGGCTCCACGGGCAGCACAATGCGGCGCGATTTAGGGTAAGAAATTGAGCATTGTGCTCGTTTTTGACATTTATGCTTGGGTTTTTGTGTGATGTAGGTCGGGAGATACAAGATTATGCTCGTTTATGATAATTAGAGTTGTGCTTTTGTCTTCTATCTTCGTCCTTTTTTAGGGGTATGGTAAGAGTTTTTGGTAACCTGTTGTGGCGTTTGGAAACGTGCCTCCGGGGTTCATGCAAGGACTTTACCGGCACCATTATCTGACACAGTTGAGGGTGAGATGCATACGTATGCTCGTTTTTGGCAATAGAAACAGTGTTGAACGTATATCAGGTAGGTGCGTGCGCGCGGAGTACGTGTGTACCACTCAGAAGCTGTGCCCGTTTCCCCCATGTAAGTCCCTGCCCCCCCCCCCGGCTCCGTCTACTCCATTTGGCTCTGCAGCTGGACGTCGCTGTCCCCCAGAGAGAAATACCTCCGGCAGTGGCGCGCTGGTACAAGGGCATGGGGCTTGGGCTGTTCGTTTGCTTGTGCGTATCGTGGCAGCAACAGTATCAACACAAACAGCAGCTCCTGCTAGGGGCGGGTGGCGACGGCGCTGGGTTCCCGCGGGTAAGAAGGGTTCACCTCACGTTTTTTGTTTTAACTTGACTCGATTTTTCGATCTTGTTGTCCAAGTGATCTATGCTTCGAACAATCAACAATGGCCAGACTTCCGTTGTAGTTTTTATAAAAAATGAAAAACGTCAGCTGTGAGTACGGCCGATTGAATGGTTGAAACTCAACTTTGCAAGCCGCGTGGTACATATACGTTTCGCTAATATACAGTAGTTGCACAAAATTTACGGAAGATCGTTCGGGCGTGTTATATTATAAAACTAACAATACACTCCAGCTGTGAGATCGAAGTTTTTGTTGAAACTCATCTTTGCAAGCTGTGTGATACTCCGATCGCGCGTATTACGGGTTGTGTGTCCTCATTAAGGATATAGCTCGGCGACTCCCCTTGGAACTACAACGTAGCTATCAGGGTCGACAGGGTGATGCTAAGTAAGTTTGTGCGCGGAAACTATAAAACCCGTTTTTGGGGGGACAAAATCTGACAGCTGTGGAAGGAAATGCATCTGTTTATCAAGTGTATATATGTTGATCCCCATTTTCAGTAACTGCTGCGGAATTCGATATAGTTGCGGAACTATATTTGTGTCTTTGCATCAACAGCAGTATCGACAACAACCTCAGCTGCTAAGGGCGGATGGCGACGACGCTGGGTTCTCGCGGGTAAAAGCTATTGAGCCTAACGGTTTATGTTGTCACTTGAAACGATTTTTCGGTATTGCTGTCCATATGCTCGATATGGCGTATCAAAAACGACCAGACTTTAGTAGCAACTGTAACTGCGGCGGACTTCGATTTAGATGCGGCGAAATGATATTTTATAAAATTATTCTAACGACGCCAGCTCTGAGTTCGACGAGTTTAGGGTCGATAGTCATGTTTGCAATGTTTGTTTCGTGGCAGCAACCGTATGTACAGCATCAGCAGCTGCTGCTGTTAACGCCGGGTGGATGGCCACTACGTGGGGTTTCCGGCGGTAAAGTAGGCTGCGCTCCGCGGGCGGCTATTCGCCGCCCGCTGCGCTCGCTCAAAGAAGCGGATAGGACAAAGTTTTAGCTGCAAATTGTGAGTCAGACGGATGGCAGAGAACCCTCACGATTTTGTGCAATGGGCGAGTTGCAAATGCCAGGAGCTCAGTGGTGCGGGCTGAATTATACAGGGCCTTCTGGTGATGTGCCCAGAAGAAGCAAGTCCGGAAATGAGTATGAACAGTCTACTCACGGCTGCACTGCTGTGCGGTAGTACTATCATAGATGGAGACATGCCGACATGCCGCAGGTGGTACGGAAATACGAAGTTCAACACTAGGACAAGAGTAGGAAAGAGGGGAAACGGAGAAACACGAGAGAAACGCTACCATCAATCCTGAACAACAATCTTTGCAAAATCGGCATGAAAGAACTCGAGGATTGATCCTGGAACATTATTTTCTCCGTCGGCATTTATAGTTTGTCTTTGAGACCAGAGAACTGTCGAGGATGACCTCCAAAGGAGGGGAGACACGCGCAAGTTTATGGAGTATTGGCGTTTTTTGCTGTAACTTGGAACGGGTTTTCGGTTTTGTAGTCTATTGTGACCAATAACGAGTTATATTGCATTCCGTCGCGTTGATATTGCATTCCGCCGCATCTATATTGCATCCCGCCGCAATTATATTGCATTCCACGGCATTTATATCGCATTCCGCCGGAAGCATTTGTTTTTCCTCCCCATCTCGTGCGCATCCCCGCCTTCCCCCCACGCTTTCTGCCCCCGCCCTCACGCCCCCTTACGTTCCGCTTCCCTTCCCTTCTCCCCCCCCCCCCCAATCTAACCCTAAACCTATCCCCGTCTTTCCAACCCCCCCTCCTCCCTCGGTTAATGGCGGCAGAGATCTGCCGGGGGTGAGTCTATCCCATCGGCACCGCTTGCCCCCCCAGCTTCGCCCCTTGACAGAGGCAGCGGTGACAAGGAAGGAAGTTGCAGCAGGGATGGGCTAGAGGGGGACGGAGATAGTGCTTGCATGGCAGCATCCGAGGGGGAGGGCGGGGGAGGTGTGCGAGGAACGGTGGGGGGGGGTGGGGCACGGGGGGACGGGGGCGGAGGGAGGAGCGGTGGATGGTTCTTTTCGATGGACATGAACGTACAGGTCGGTGTTCGGGAGGGAGGGGCCGGGATGATAGAGAGAGGGAGACGGGTTGCGGGGGTTGCGGGGGCGGGGTGTACTCAGTTTGTACACGGTCGTAGTCGTATGACCATAGACCTTCGCATCCCTACTGTGTCGGCGGACGGGGGGGGGGGTAGAGAGATTGATGAACGGAGACCTAGAAACGAAGACCTACAGGGAGAAATTTATACCGGTACATGGTGTGGAAAAGGAGGGCGAGGAATAGACGAGGAGACGTGTCACGGTGTCATAAATAAGTACATGGAGGATTTTGTGGAGGTTGCACCAGAGGAGCCGAAATATCTGTTTTAGAAGAGGTTTTTGAGCCGGGTTCGAAACAACTCGAGCTGAGATCCACCTCTCGGCGCGCTGTTTCGTTGACGTGCCTCACCTTGCTCGCCCCTCCCGACTATGCCGGGGCGGCCTCGGCCGTTCTCGCTTCGTGTCGTGCCCCCCCCGGGTACATAACGTAGCTCAACAGTTTTTGGTCCGAAATGTCAAGCGCGTAGTTGTACGTTTAAAAACGCGAAAGTCTGCATTCTATTGTTTTGCAGTAGCTCGACGGGTAGACCCGATCTTCCCTTATCACAAGACAAATCCCGTGTTCTAATCGCGCGGTGAGCACCCCCTTCATTAGCAGTTGAAAAAGAAAGGTTTTTGGTGTTGTCGGTTCGAGCCTCGCTGCGTTCGATATTCTCTTAGTTGTTTTAGTTTCTTTTTGTCTTCCTTCTCTCTTTTTTGTTGTTGTGTACGTACCGGCTCAAAGTGAGAGAATGGTCTTATTTATATACGAAGTATATACATATAATATGATACGGGATACTGCATGCTGTTTGTCGAACTGCTGGTGCTACCCGCTGCTGCTGTTGTTGAATTTACACGTACATAAGAGTTGTGCAGCGGCTTCTGCTGTTTTGCGAAAGAACATGAATAAGTAATACCACAGTAGATAACGGCACCTTAATCTGTACCTGGTAGATGCAAGAATCCCGGCATGCCCTTGGTTTCCCTGTTTGTTGTACGCATATGTCCACTTTCCCCCCCCATTTTGTGTCGCTACGAATCTGATGGTCGGAATTCGAACCCCGGAGTATCTCCCTTTTTTTCCCATTTTTTTTCCCACTCGTTTTTTTTTTTCTTGGTGTATGTTGGCACAAGTGACGTAGCTCTCGGCTGCTTGCCTACGTGCTGCCAATGGCATCCGGACTAGATATTTTGGTTCCTGGATGCTGCTTGCTGCTGCTGCGCAAGGCGTAGTGTCATAATAGGTGTACCAGTATGTATGCTGTGCTTCTACGGCTTGCCGTTTGTCGTTGAACTGCCGCTGCTGCCGCTCGCGTTTGTTGCATTTATACTTGCGAGCAGTGCGGCTGCTGCTATATATGCTGCTGCTGATACTGCTGGTGTTGCCGCCGCCACTATACGACGAGCGTATAGTGCTGCTGCTGTACGAACGGCTTCGGAAAACGGGAACGTGTGTGTTTCTTAGCGATCGGCGTTCTTCCTTTGCGCTCAACCATGATTTCACTCTTTCACCCCTTGACAGTACGTAATGTCGCATTCATGGCCTCTGCTTGCCTATCTATGACATCCTCGACCGTTACGGGCATGCGCGGAGCCGCAGGCGGGCGTCAGCCCGCCGCGGCGAAGCCTAATTACAGGTAATTTTATATATATATACATTCATATACAGATGACTACACAAGTTCAAGTAGATTCAGGTTATTGATGGCAAATATATATAGATACCAGTACCAGATTCTAGGTAAATGTTGAATATGTATCCGCACCACAGCATGAGTATTACCCAGGGCTGTTCATGGGTCAGGCCAAACCTCATGGGTCGGGTCGGGTCGGGTCGGGTCTGGTTGGGTCGGGTCGGGTCAGCTGACCCGACCCGACCCAATTTTTTTTGAAACGTGTTGACCAGACCATACTCGACCCGACCCGACCCGTGACATTTTCAAACACAATGACCCGACCCGACCCGACCCGCGACATTTTGAACCCCCCCTGACCCGTGAAAAGCCCTGGTATAACCCTACCTATTACCAGGTAACCGTACCCAGTATGAAGGTGTGACGACGTTTTTGTACGGGCGATCCGATTTATCCCTCAGTTACTTGACTATGCATCTACGGTCGACGTTTTTTTTTCAAATCTTCCAGCAGACGGGGAACAATAAAGCTTGTGCTCACCACGCTTCCACGTATTTTCATACACGTCGTGTGTCAATTTAACTCAATTGCATATTCGCCGTCCAGCGCTAGCTGGCGTGTCCTTCAGTTCCGGTGGTATCGTCATTCTTTTTCATACTAGTACAGAGGCTCAGGGATCGTCAAAGACGCGTGCTACGCAACGTTAGGGGCGGCACCTGATTTCATGTGCCTCTTCGCTTGAGGAACTCTACACCCCATCCAATCCACGGACTTTGATACATGTTGTAAGCTACCTGGTAAGACCTATACACAACCCCGCGGCCTAGGTATCTAACGAAGACTGTTTCAACTTCCTCCTCTTCTTCCTCTTTCTCCCCATTCCCGCTTCCTCTTTTTTCCTTCCTTTTTTTTTTCTTTCTTCGTTTCCATTTATCTTCCCCTCCAGGAATATGTCGCGCACAACAGATGGACCGCCCTGCGCTCCCTCTACCCGACCAACAACCCTTGGTCGTCCCCTATTTTCCTCTACCTCAACGACCCGGTCCTCGTCGCACCCCCCAACTCCTTAGTCCCATCGTCAGCCTCAGACTCCGCGTCGGACGCGTCTCCAGACATGTCGTCTTTCTATTCTTCTTTCTCCCCGGAAGGTTCGGGGAACATTCCTGGGGCTGGTGGCGGGAGTCGCAGCTACGATGGCGGCGGTGGTAATGTTGGTGGTGGTGGTGGTGGTGGAGGCGATTCTCCTCGCCCATGGCTCGTCTCTTCCTACTTGTCTCTCGGCGCGCAAGCGGTGGCGCAGCGTTACCTCTCCGTGGACTCGTGGTTGACGGGCACAATCTCCCCACCCCCCGGGGCCGTGAGTGGACCGTCCCGGGGTAGACATGGTCAGGCTGCCGTATCTAACAGTGGTGGTGTTGGTGGTGTTGGTGCTGTTGATGCCGGTGGGGGTGTCGGTGTCGATGTTGGTGGTGGTGGTAACGTTGTTGTTGGTGGTGGTGTTGGCGGTGGTGGTGGTGGTAGTAGTGGTGGTGTTGGTGGTAGTGATGGTGGGGGTGGGGTTGGCGCCCGAGGTATCGGAGAAGCGGCAGGGGACGGCGACGTTGGGGAAGATGGACGCGTCTGCGTCAAGGATCCTGCCTCGGGCGGTTGCTTGGAGCACCGAATCGGTGGGTTTAGTGGAGACGGAGTGGGAGGAGAACCAGGAAGGAGAGATAATGGGGGGGGGGGAGAAGGAGCGAGCGGGGGGAGTCGGGGAGTTGGAGTTGGAGTAGGAGAAGCTGGAGGAGCGGGAAGAGGAGAGGGAGGAGGAGGAGGTGGAGGGGAAACGACAAGAGAAGGGGCAGAAGCAGGGGAAAGAGAAGGAACGGGAGCGGGAAAGGTGAGGGGAGACGAAGAAGTGGGAGAGGTGGTGGGAGACCAACAAAGAGAAAGAGGAGGAGCGGGGGTGCAAAGAGAAAAAGGAGAGGGAGAAGAGGCCAATGCTGACGAAGCGGCAGACCAACACGGGAACGCCTCCTCGCGCCAGCAGTGGAGTGGTTCGGACGGAGCTGGGGAGGGCGCTGGCGAGAAAAATGGGCGCATTTTCTTGGAGTTCTACGGACCTATCGTTGGCGTTTTTTCTGCTATTGGGTTTCCATCATGGCTAGCCGAGCTTGCGACTGTCGCGGCTACGCAGCTGTGTCCCCTCCTGGCGGCAGCACCTCTGCTGCGATTGAATCATTTCAAGACGGCCGATAGCGACGGACCAGGTACTGGGTCTGAGGGTGTGCGGTGTCAGCCTGTATGGTTGCCGGGTGTACCTGGTATCGATCGCGACCAAAGCAGTGCGAGAATTGCGGTAGTGTGAACCGTCAGTTTGTGCTCACGACTTGGGCTCAGCATCACAACTATACCCAAAGGAGTATCAATTCAGAAGGGGCGAGGGAAGAGGTGGGATAGGATTATGGAAGGTTTTGTATTGTTGCCGGTGAAGGGTTCCAGAGGGAGTTTTTGGGTGCTGTCGTTGCTTTGCTTTGCTCTGCTCTGGTTTGCTTTGCTTTGCTTTTTTGTACGAACGGAGCTGAGCTGTGTGCTTTGCTTTGCTCTATGATTGTTCTCTTGGCTTTCTGTTTACTCCGAGAACCGGGCTGAGAACCGCGCAGAGTGCTAACCAATGACCCTCGTTCACTCTCTTCCCTCCTGTGCCAAAAAAAGACGACCTGATGTCCGTGGACTACTCTTTCGACCTGGTGATTTATAGCATTTTCACGCTGCTGGTCACAACGGCTACGTTTTGGCGCGGTACTTGGAAGGCATTACAGAGGCGAGATCGTCGCCAAGGAATCGCAAAGGTGCTGCTGCTCTCTTCAGCGGTCCACCTGCTCAGGGAAGCTGTCATCATCAAGGTACGTCCGCCCCCCTCCCGTTCGCAAAAACGTCTTCTTTCCTCGACCCTTGCACTGCTGCGAAAATGACCCCACGCTACTTCCGAGGCTGTCCCCAAAAACGTGGTTGCAGCTTAAATTAGTTTCACAACCCTTTTTACAACTCTCCAGAGTAGCGTAGCCAACTCATGTCCACAACGAGAGTGCAGCTCTAAAGAGGTTGATTGGCGGGGTGACACCCGGCGCGGGGATGGATGGCTAGATTGCCGTTGCGTTGCGGGTTGCTGCAGTCTCACAAGGAGATAACCGCTTGTGCCGCCCATGTGGCCAATCGTATGGTGTCGGAACGGGTTATAAAACGGCATCTTAGTCGTCCGAGCGGTTTGAAGCGGTTTGAACAATGGTGTCGACGTCAACCTAACGGTTTTAAAGACGGTTTCATTGGCATTGGAACGGTTTCACGATCTGTCCTTTGGCACATTCATGGTTCACAATCACAATCGGTTTCTTGGCAAATAAGCGGTTTCAACAACGTTTTCATCGTCAACTGAACGGTTTCGAAATCGATTTCGTTGGCAAACGAGAGTTTTCGAAACCGGTTTCATTGGCGCATGAAGAGTTTCGAAACCGGTTTCATTGTCAATCGATTGTTTTCGAAAACGGTTTAATCGGCAACCGAACGACGTCAGTCACGGCTTCGTCGGCAACCGAACGGCTTAAACATCGGTTTTATTGGAAAATGGAAGGCTTCAAAGTCGATTACATCATTGGCAAGTCAACGTTTTCATAGTCGCAATTTCATTGACACATCAACGGTTTCAAACTTGGTTCCGTTGTTTTGTTGGCAACCGAAAACGCGGTTTCTGTGAAGGTTTCGTTGACAACGGGACTGTCCAAAATCGGTTTAATGAGCAAACGAGCGGGTTGTCAATCGGTTTCATGGCTCATTGATGAATGAACGATTTCAAAATCTGTTTCATTGGCTTCTATTAATAAGACGGTTTCAACGGCAACCCGACGGTTTCAAATATGGAAGTAATTGGTTAAAACCGGTTTCACTGACAAACGAACTTTTGAAAATCGTTTTAATTTGGTTCAAGTAGCAAACGGTCGGTTTCAAAATCGGTTTCTGTGGCAACCGAACGTTTCAAAGACGGTTTCATTGACAACCGATCAGCTTCGAACACGGGGGTTCATTGGCAACCAAGCGGTTTGATGAACGGTTTGTAGGCATTCGAACCGTATCGAAATTGGTGTCAACAGCAACCATACGGTTTCGGAGTCGGTTCAGATAGCAAGCGAATGGTTTCGAAATCGGTTTGGTTGGGAACCGAGCAGTTCCAAAGTCTTGTTTTGTTGATAAGTGGTTTGAATGGCAACCAAACGTGTTCAAAATCAGTTTCATTGGCAACGGAATGATTTTAAAGACGGTTGAACTGACAATCGAGCGGTTTCGAAATCGGTTTCGTTAGCAAATTGACGGTTTCAAATACGGTAAACCGCATCCAAACCGCGACCAAACAGTTTCATTGGCATAAGAATTGTTTCAAAAATCGGTATCATCGGCTCTTTCAAGACTTTGAAAGCGGTTCCATTGGCAAACAAGCGGTTTCAAATCAGTTTCATTAGCAAATTAACGGTTGTTTGGAATCGGCTTCATTGACAACCAAATGGTTTCAAGACAGCGCCAATGGCAACTGTCAACCGAACGGCTTTAAGAACACGGTTTAATCTGCTCCTGTGCGATACTGACGGCAGAGAGAGGTCGGAAATGCGCAGTTTTTCTTGTAACGTGTGTCCCACTTCCCTAGTCGTTTTTTTCTTTTCTGTCTTGTGAACCCATGACTGGTGTGAGAAGATTTATGGATATAATGTACAGGTGCTGTTCTTGTTGACCAAACACGTTTAGTTTCACTCCATGTTGCAGTGGCGTTCAAGGTACCAGCTGCCCGGACAATTTCGAAAACGGCGTGAATGAAAATCGAACGGTTTATAAAACAGTTTCGTTTTGCGTCGGCGCAAATGCTGACAGCAGGCGGAGATCAGTGAGACGTAGTTATATTTTGTAACATGGTGTCCAATTTCCCTCCCCCGCCTCGCTTTGGTCGCATTTAATTTTGTCTTTGCATACATTTTGCAGGCGTCGGATTATACACTGATGTGCATTGTAATACGTACGGCTGCTGTTTCCGTTGATAGAACAGTGTTTTTTCCCCTTACGGGCTGCATTGACATTCACAGTAACTACGGTCTAATCGTTTTCAAAGGCGGCGTGAACGGCAACCGAGCGGTTACGACAGTGTTTTTGGTTTGCGCCGGTGCAATACTGGCGGCAGAGAGATCGGTAAGGATCAGCTTGTTTTTCGTAACATGGTGTCCCCTTTCCTGGCTTCTCCCTCCTTGACTTGATCGCACTTTGTTTTGTCTCTGCACACCCCTTGCTGGCATCCAAATATGCAATGGTATATCTACAGGTGCTGTTCCCGTTGATCGAGCACGTGGTGTTTCGCTATGTGCTTCAGTGGCACTCGAGGTACCTGCTGTCGTGGGCAGTTCTTTCCTTCCGCATCGCCATCATGCGTGGGTGAGTGTTTGTAGAAGTACCTCAATAGGCTTCAGTTATGAGATGGATTTCAGCTGTCTGTAACAAGAGTCTGTCGCGACGGGTTGATATCAAGCGGGTTAGGGGGGGGTGGTGGGAATTTCTGTACGTTACGTCTGCCTTTATGCCCTGTTCGTGCAGGTTTTGCGACTAGGCTTTCGGGAAAGGATACCGTCTGGGTTTGATGTGAAGTTTTTTTTTGGGCGGGTTTGTGGGTTGATCGTGACGCGGTGTTGATTGGGGTGTGCTGTGTGTGTCATCACGTAGCTTTCGCGCGGTTGCGGGGCGTCTTTCTGTATAGTGGAGTTTGGTGGGCTCGTACGATACATACTGTGGCTGTTCGTGCGGCTGCCGGGGTTCGTAAAGACTCCGCGTTTTTGCGATTGTGTGAGTTTGTCTAGAGTCGCATTGATGAGGCGATTGACGAGGCGATGTCGGTCACCTTGCCAGAGTGAGGTTATACACCAACACGCCCATGATGCTGGTGTGTTAAGACTACAATGACACGACATTGGTGTGCTTGGGTTGTCGCGGAACGAGCATCCATACCCTCGGGTGAGCGACAACGGAATTAACGGGCTCTCTCCCAACCCTTGCCCCCGCCCCCCCCTTCCCCTGGTCTCACGGCCGGCGGTTTGGTGATATTTAGGTTGGCGGTGCTGCGTGTGGTCTTGCTCGTGCTCACCCTGGTGTTGCCTCGTGGCATGCTTCACGCGCTGGAAACCTTCTGGTGCCACCTCTTCACGTATCTCCTCCTTGGGACACGTTTTTTCAACACGTTTTTCGTCGGTAAGTGGCGAAAATTCTGGACTTTGAAAGGTTAATGTCATCCCCTTCACCGTCCGTGCGGAATCCCGCCCCCCCCCCCCCCCCCCCCCCTCCTGCTACGTCCCGGCAGTTCAGGAATGTGATGGTCTAAGGTCATACGGCTTCGGCTATGCATGAGATGAGTACACCCACACGCCCCCCCTCCCAAACCTGCGCCCAGCGCTTACCCGATGGACGATCCATTTGCTCTCCGTCGATTGGATCGACGTCTGCCTCTTGTCCCCCCCGCGCCATCGGGCGCTGGCGAAGATACAGAGGGATACGTAACAGCAGACGAATCCCCCTCCTTCCAGTTCGTTCATATCGCGCTGGCGAAATAATGGAGTGATGCTTGTCAGCGGATGGAATCCCCCCCCCCCCTCCCCCAACCTCGTGAAACAGAACAGACCACGCGGTATGTAGCGTGACGGTCCTGCTGGCACCTTCTGTTGCCAGGATCTTCGTTACCATAGTGCGGGGTTGTTGTTGTTGTTGTCACATTAACTCGCGTAATTAAGTCCGTGGTCACAGGACAGGCTCCAGTTGGGGGGAGAGGTTGTGTCGTCCATCTCGTGCTGATGACGTACACATATGTACAATTGTCCACTGCCTCGGAGACAGCACCATTTTCCTTGACAAACAATATGGCGAGCTACAATCAGGGCAAACCTCCTGTCTGTCGTCTTTGCCCTGCGTATCACTTCCTGACGATGCACTTGGACTACCGTATTTCCTTCTATGATACCAGGTACGTACCAACGACCGCCTGTGTAGTATCCATACCCTACTTTACGGCCTGCTGGTGCAATGTTAGTTATGTACGGCGGGGGGCTGCCGATAGTGCTGGTGTGTGCCAGCCCAATATACCGGCACCATTCAGAGCGCCGGCACTACACTTGCGTATGACATAGAGGGGTACTATGAGAGTTCCAATGGCGCCAAATGATTTGAACAGCCAAACGTTTCTTGACCTTGTGATAGTCTGATCTATGGGTTGAGCTCCTCAATCTATCAATCGTTCATCTATGGGTTAGTAGCGTCATTTCAAGATTATTTTTTTGTTTCCCCAGCGCGCATCATTGTAAGTTGGGTTGCGCGAAATCGTGTCTCCAAAGTCATGTTCCTGGTGATGATGGTGATGTTGAGATATTGAGCTCCTCATCTTGGGAGCTCAGAAAATTCTTAGAATCTGCTGTACCTCTACCGTGGGATGACTCGGCACTGCTAGGCTATTAGGAGCACTGGGGCTATCCAACCGGCACAATTGGGAGCGCCCCACTGTACATCGCCACATCAGTATGGACATACGCGGAGCCGGCGGCGGGCACCAGCCCGCCACAGCGAAGCCCACACCTGTACTGGGGTAATACTTAACGTAACAGCAGACCGACCCTTGCCTCGTAAATGTTACATCTCATCAGGTGACGCGGCAGGGCGAAGGCGACGCAATGCGCGCGATGCCCGCCGCTGGGCGCGCGCTATTCGAGATGCGCGCGCCGGAGCTCAAGCGGCTATGGCGGAGCTTGGCGGCGATCCGGCCCCCCACCCGCCCCCGCAAGTCGCTGCCGCTGCTGCTGCCGCTGTCGGTGGTGAAGATGGTAATGATGCGGCCGCCAACGTTAACGAAGTCGCGAATGCGGCGGCGGCGCTCGGAGAAGCGTTTGGAGATGTTGCGGTGGCGGCCGCTGCCGCTGCAGCTGCTGCTGCCGCTGCCGCAGCTGCTCGTAGGGGCGACGACGTCAACCACGGCGCAAACGCTAATATTAATGGTAACGGTAATGCTAACGCTAACGCTAACGGCAATGCTAACGTTGACGCCATCGCTGACGCCAACGCCAATGCGAACGCTAATGCTAACGCTAACGCTGACGCTAATGCTAACGCTAACGCTGACGCTAATGCTAACGCTGACGCTAATGCCGATGCCAACGCCGCTCTTGACGCGCCGCAAGATATTGCTGGAGAGGGGGGCGACAACGCCGCGGGTCTCGCGAACGTGGGCGGGGCAGCAGCCAGACCTCCAAATGATGGCGGGATTCAAGGGCGCTTGCCGGCGGCGGACGCCGCGGGTCAACAGCAAGCGGGCGCTGTGGAAGGGGGTGCGGACCTGGCGCCCAGAGGTGGTCGGCGGAGGTGGGCGTTGCTGGAGAGGCTCTTTCGGGAGAGGGGGCAGAGGCCGCCGGTAGGAGCTGCTGCTGCGGCGGCTGCGGCCGCGGCCGCGGCTGTTGGAGTAGACCGCGCGGCGAGAGCGTTGCGTCGCGGTCATGGTCGCGGTGACGGTGGCGGCGGCGGTGGCGCGGGTGAGGTGTTGGACGCTCCTTTCGGTGTCGCTGGCGCTGCCGCCGCCGCTGCCGGGCAAAGAGGCGGCGGGCTTCGCGTGGGTGGTGGCCGAGGGCGGAGGCATGCAGGCTTTGCAGGAGATGGCGATCGTGTTGTGGCGGCGGGGGGGCGGGAAGCGCTTCTTTTAGCCCTAGCCGCTGTTGGAGATGACGGGGGCCGGGCGGGGGAGCGCAGGGGGGCGGGGAGGAACGAGGGAGCTGTCAGGGTTGGTGGGGCGGAAGTGGAGGGTGTCGAGTAACCCGATGTTTGATGGGGGTGGGAGCCCGCGGCGGTAAAAAAGTCGTAACGGGACGTTTGTGGCCTTTTTTTTTTTCCCTGTATCTATGGACGTCAACGGAAGAAAGAGAGCCTTTTTGTTCGGTTTATCTGCTCTCCCTCGTTCTTTTTTTTTTGTTACGGGAGCGAAAGCTTGGCCGCTCTTGTGACGCCTCCTGTTTGTGTTGGCCTTTGACACATGAAGGTGTGTGAAGAACGCCCCTTGTAAATGGAATGGCGAGAAAGATACATTAGCTGCTTAAAGCGCTTGCCTTTTTTTTGTTCGGATGCTGTTAGTTGTGCTTGGCCTCTTCCCGTTTTTTTTTTACCGCCTTCGGAGACTGGGAGAGAGCGAGGGGGCGGGCTGCTGTGTATTTCCGAGGAAGACAACAAGGTGGCACCTGCGTGTCCAATCCATATACAAGAGTACACGCACAAGGTGTGCCGGAGTCCGCCTCGCAAGCGGTTCGAGGTATGCTGCAGCTCACCCTTCATGCGACTCGCCGAACGCCTTACGGCGCTTCGTGCTTGGTGCTATGTTTTTCTACGTGGTGGGCGAAAATTGGCGGTGCTCCGTCCCGGCACTGTGGAGATGAGAGGGTCCACGGCCCTACGGACCACGCCCATGTAATCCACGACGATTGTCCTCTTCCCTTCCCCCTCAATCGCATCACGCGGGGAGGTAAAAGAGAGGGGCGTGCTCATCAGTTGCCTCATTCGTTTTGACGATTGAACACGTGTCCGTTTTGAGACGGACCCGATGGGTATGATCGCGTCGGGGCTGGGGCTAGATTTTTTTTTCGAGAGCTGGGTCGTGAAGGATTGGAATTGTTGGATCAAACCTTTTGGGCTGTTATTCTCTGCAACAATAGTACGTGTATGCGGGTGTTTTTGGCGGTTGAGATTTGTGCGTGGTTTTTGATGGAATCTATCAGGTGTGTTAGCCGGCGTAGTTAATAAGAAAGCCGCTGCTGTTATGGACGCGGTGCCGCAGGCGGTGCTGTGGATTTTGTTGGTTCGACGCGGAGTAAACGCGACGTTTGTCATGCGAGGTTGTTTGTTGTTTTGCGTTGCACCTGTCATTGATCCTAACGAAGGCACCAGAGAGAACGCGCTTGACTTGTTGAGGGCGCCCTTGCCGTTATGCGATGCACCTACCATCAATGCTGACGAAGGCTCCAGAGATAGGGCACTCTGGTGCGAGGGCTTCTTGTGCTGCGACGCACCCATATATGTACCAGCAGACACTGCTAACGAACCGTAAAAGTATGCTGGCGTGGATTTAGTTCGTGTGATGCGGAGTAAACGCGGCGCGTGGCTCGGGGGGTGCTGATCGCATTGCAATGTACCTGTATGTCGTTGGACGACGCTATTCTAGCGAACGCACTCGAGGGAAGGCTGGAAGGGGGCTTTGTTCGCCTTGCGATTCGCCCACCATCGGACAATGCTAACATCAAAGCACTAGAGATAAGGGGGCAAAGTGTGGATTCCGTGCACCGCCACACGGAATCCAAGCGGTGCTTAGCTTCGGGGGTGCATATCGCGGTGCGATGCATCTTGCAGTCTATACCATCAGACAATGCTCACGAATCACGGAGAAGGGGGAAACACGTTTTGTTTTTCATCCTCCGGCGGATGGGGCAAACTAAAGCTTAAGCGCACCCCACTTCTACGTATTTTTATGAGTGTGGTGCGTCAATTTTACTCAATTCGCAATCCAGCGCTAGCTGGCGTATGCTTCAGTTCCCGTGGTAGCGACAGCTCGAGCTGTCCCTACCGGCGGTCGTCGTTACTACAGCCGAGCAAGCTGCTGCTGTATACGGAGATAGACGCGTGCTACGATAGGGGTGCACCGCTTTTTTTCTAATACTACCCCTCAATCTGGGAGCTTAAGACCTCTCCCAAAAACTGATTTGGACAAACAGAATGCTCCTACGGATGGAAACGCCATGGCCTAGGTACACGAAGAGAATCATGAAAAATATATTGGCCTATTTCCGACGGTTTTTGGTCAAGGACCCCCCCCCCATTCAGAAAAAATTCAGACGAAAAGTGATACCTGTATCGTCGCATGCGTCGATGCGTGAGCATGTTGACCCGACCGGATCCCTGGTGATCAGGTGCGTCGGAGATGGGCACCCGGGAGGGTCATCATTCCGGGTAGTGTGAGACTTGTGCAAGCTCGCCGACTAACGTACCCCCCCGACCATGATAAAACAGCCTGCAGCCGGACTTTGTCCAGCTACAGCGGTCCACACTACCCATTCGGGCGTTGATCCTCCGAAGGTGTTGATTTTGTGCATGCGAAGTAGAATCAACGCGAGGCTGAGGTTAGGGGGTGCTCGTTGTCGCGCGATTCACGTATCAGCAGAATATGCTGCCGAAGGCACCAGCAAGGTCAAAGGGAAAACGCTTGTACTGTTTTCTCTTAATAATGGCCAAAGCTGGCACGGCGCCGTGCTTGTCACCTTAGGATGCGCGTCTACCTCCAGACAATGCTAACGAAGGCTCAAGGGAGAAAAGGGCGGCGAGGTGCTCGCATTTTGTTTCCTAATCTTGATCAATTGGAACGTCGCTGCGAGGGGTGGTCCTTGCGGGGGACTTCGGCGAAAATACCGGGTGTATCTCGAGGGGGCGGCGACGGCTATTCGATCACTCAGCGCAAGGTTTGTTGCCCCCGTGTGCTAACCTGCTGTGCGCGCGTGCTGCAAACCCTTTTGGGGCTTCAGAGGGAAAATACGTGCAATCTTTTCGACGATAATTGCAGCATCAGCCACACGAAGAAGCCGTCACGGCTTTCGGGTAGAGAGAGTGACGCGTGCTACGATAGAGGTAGCACTTTTCGCCTGAAAAATGGTTTCTGAGTGACGGAGCTCTTTAACCCGAAATCGTCCGAAATATGTCAAAAAATATTTGCATGATTTTCGTCGTGTACCTAGGCCATGGGATTTTTCATCCGGTAGCAGTTTTGTTCTCAATCCATTTTTTTTTTTGGGAGAGGCCTTGAGCTCCCAAGTTGAGAAACCTCAGAAAAACGATGGTGCGCCTCTATGTTAGCACGTGTCGGTTGTCTGCACTGCAATGAAAGGAGATTTACGAACCGCACGAAGCGTTGTGATACTCGTACTGAAGCCAGCTCTGACTACCACCGTAGATGCTTGATCATACAAATGCTCGTCGTTTTATTGTGTTGCCGCTGTGCATAGACCCAGGCTACGGTAGGGGGGTCCCCTTTTGGGCCTTTTATTTCAGTGGCTAGGGGTCACTCGCGCGAGTAACCCCTTCGTTCCTATGCAATCTTACGTTTTCTTTATGTTTTACATTGACGAAACCAATCCGCAATGCAAAGGTGATCTAAGCTGCGCCAAACCAAGTGCCTAAACCATCTTCATCCGTAGGGTACAGAGCTACTCGTGCGAGTGGCTCAAACACATCAGTGAAACTGGGGGTACCCCCCCTACCGTAGCCTTGGTCCATAGTAGGTCGCAAAAGGTCAAGACTAGATTTGTCTGTTACTTGGCGCGCGGTCCCCTCGAGGGCGAACAAACTTGCCCCTTTTCCCCCTCCCTGTTTACGGTGTGTTATTCTTCGCGGAATATTGCTGTTCAGGGCCTAACTCGCAAGCATTGAGCGTTCTCTTGTCCATATTTCTTCGCCAAAACCATTGCTGGAAAAGGCTCGAGGTCTGCCAACTGAATCTAGAATCCACGGATGACAGTTTGTTGTATGCGTGTCGTCAAGAGCCCCACGCCCACCCTGACGCTGTGCGGTTGACATTTGAGCGAGAGATGAGACATATGGAAATCAAACAAGCAACCCACCAACTAATCTCACCAGGAGACTGGCGCAAACGTGGACATGAGCTACCCCGTCCAAAAAAAGTGACCCAAGTGTATGCCAGTGTCGGCAGAGCTAAACATACCGAACACCAAATAAATATGTAGATCATCCAGTGCCTCAAATATCGACCTATAAATATACTCTTCTGCTGGTGCTGGCCGAATTTTTGAATTTTTACGACCTGCTATACAGTACTGGGCCCGCTATAGTGCAGGGGTGTATCCAGAGATTTCACCTGCACTATAGCGGGTACCTGCACTACTCATAATAGTGCCTCAATAGTGCAGGTTCGGCACTATTCAGGCTTTGAATATATATCTCTCAATAGTGCAGGATGAGGCACTCTTTGACTTCATGGTGGCTTTGCGGGGCGAACAGAGTATGGAATGGATCGAAATTTTGTATTAATGGTGGACGAAGCTTAATCTCAGTCCTCGTCGTCTTCCTTCGATGTTGCAAGATAGAAAAAGACAAAACAGAAAAAGAAACACGACAGGAAGCGCACTGCAACAAAACGAGCAAACATGTACAACTGCCCCCCGTCCTCATTACGTGGTGACAAAACTCTCATCCATCAACTTGAGAATCTCAAGCTTCGCGTTGTTGTCCGGCCGCGCACGAGAACCAGAACCCTTCTCACTCCCCCCATTCGTTTTCTTCGGGCGTTTAGATGGTCTCGCCCCAGCACCCTCAGCTGGTGTCGCTTTGCGCTTGCCAGCCTCGGCGACGCATGTGCTGCAGATGCCCTTCGTTTCATGGTCGTCAAACATGCTGCCGCAATTACCGTGGAGCCGCCCGCCACATCCTCCCTGACAGACGTGGCCATGAGGGGCTTGCGGCGTTCTGTCTGGTTGATGGCACAGTTCACCGTCCGCACAAGGCATGGTGGGCCTCTGCGCTGCGTAGAGCTCTTCGGGTCAGCAGCAGCATGTGTACCCTTGTTTCTGTGTTGCGTCTGTCCGCTGTCTGTCCGTGTGTGTCCAACCTGCACTATTGCGGGGGACGCGGTGCCTAACCTGCACTAAAGCGGGATCTGCCTCTATAGTGCAGGTCCTGCACTTTTGAGGGCGCTGTCTGTGTCCAGAGATTTTACCTGCACTATACCGGGCACCTGCACTGTTCAACCTGCACTATAGAGGGCCCAGTACTGTAACGGATGAGTAGTGGATAGTCCGACTCTGCTGCGCACTCTTTCGTTCAGGAAAGAGCCACACTTTACTGAGTCCCTTGCGATACATTCCGAGTGTCCTAGTTTCAAGTACAGAGTACCCCCATCTCAGAACACCCGTTTTGCTCTCAATGAATGCTCGAAACTCGCACACGCATCATCACTCATGTATGTGCTACTTGTCCCTTAAATTCGAAACTTGCTCGTACGATACGACCGTCTAACCTGAACAATGAAGCGGTACGCTGGGTAACAGCCCACCAACACATGTCATTGGCGTTGCATTTGCACTTTAGTACAGACCACCTTCATCACACCAATGAGTCGTGTTATGGTGGCAGTAGCCCCGCCAATTTTTGTTCATTGAAATTGCCGGTTATTGGAACCAGCTCCATGCCGTATCTCCGGAAATAGGGTGCCCTCTGCCACCCCGACGTCATCGTTCGATACTCCTTTTGCAAAGTTAAACAACAACACATAATATGCAGATAGTGATTCGTAGCATCTCTCGTGTCGAGCAGCCATGAAGCGATTTTGGGGGGCTATTATCGTAGAATTTGTCAACTGTTATAAGGCTTCGTTTGGGTAAGCTATTGGTTAACCTTCTGGAAGTGGTCAAACGGACTAATAGCCCACTAATACCTTAGCAAATAAATGGCGTCGTCCCGGCAGGATCATGTTTTTTTGGGTCGTGGTAATAGATGTCACACTCACGCCAAGGCCATCATAGATGGGCGATAATGTAGGTGACGATGATGGGACAAGCAGGACGCCCCTCATCTCACTACCCTGCACTACCGCCATGCCCCAGCCTGCCTAGCCCTGTTATGTCTGTCTTTTAGCATTCTATTTAGTGAAATAATGCATAAGCTTCGAGCTTAGCCAGCGAGCCATGAGGAGAGATCACCCAGAAAAACCCATGAGGGGCACGCTTCCCAACACCGACCGACCACGCACCCCCCACTCGGAGTACTGTCACAAGACGCGTGCTACGATAGAGGTGCACCACTTTTTTTCTGGGGTCCCAAACTTTGGGAGGTTAAGACATGTCCTTCTTAACCCAAAAACTGATTTGGACAAAACGAAAAGTGCTGACCGGATGGAACATCCCATAGCCTAGGTACACAACGAGAATCATTTAAAAAAAGTGGCCTTTTCCAGACGATTTTGGGTTAAGGAGCCCCGTCATTCAGAAAACGTTTGAGACGAAAAGCGATATCTCTATCGTAGTATGCGTCACAATTGGCGTCGTCGGCAGGACGTCCCCACTCGGAGTACTGTCATATGTGCTTGAGGAAAAGGCAGGTCCGTCGAGTCCGTGGAAGATTATTACCACCACCGCTGCCCTCCCCCCCCGCGTGTTTTCGTCAAAACTGCCAATCTCGCCACTAGCGTTTCGTACTTGAGCCAGGTTCGGCAAAAAATGCTTGTTACTCCTCATTGTTTACTTCTTCCATCTTCGTTGCCACAGTAGTCTTCACAGCTTTTGTCCTAGCTTTGACGAAATCGTTGACATTCCGCCTTGGTGTTTGATTCCTCTTTCCGTCGTCGTTTCGAGAATTTTCCCAAACCAGTCGGGCTAACTTATGGGTTAGCGTTAACCTGCGTCGAAGTGCACTCTTGTTTCTGGGAACACCCACTATTGGCGTTTCGTGCCGGACGTTTTTTGGCAGCGATCGGTATAATTCAATCATTTTGTCGAAGATGGGCAACGCGCGCAGACGGGTGGGGGCATGTGTGGAGGGCTGAGAGTCAGCAGAACGCGAGTCGGTCGCTGCCTCCGAGTTCAAGCTCGCGCCGGTGATGACTTTCCCGCCACTAGACTAGCACCACCGGCGCCGACTGTATCCGACACGGCGGAATATGGTTTGCGAGTCAATTGATACCAGGTATTAAACAAAACAGACCACCTTATACATAGTAAAACGCGCCGTATTTCCGCCGTTTTTTTCGAATAAGGACGAAGTCGCAAAAAGCCCCCCTCCCCTCCCGCGACAACATAGCGGGCGTCTCCCACTACAGAACTAGACCGGAGGGGACATAGAACGGCTTGCAGCCAGCAGAACGTGGAGCGGCCGCTTTATCCGAGATTGTGCTATTGATGATGCATCCACTACGGCCACTGCCACGGCCGCTGCCACGGACGGTGTTTGACTGGACAGCGCTCCGGCGGTAACGTTACCACAATGACTAAGACAGAATCAGACGGATGGAGACTATAACATGTTTTAAGCCAGCAGAACGGGGCTCGGGTCCTCTAAAAATCGTGCTGCTGCATTGATGTATCCGCCACTACACGACTGGCACCGCTGACGCGGACCGTACCCGACACAGCAGCATTCTCGCAACATTATCATCAGTGACTGCTACAGAAGAAGACGGGTAGAGACATATAAGGGCTTCTGTTGCTGCTCCTGATGCTGCCGCTGCTGCTGTTGCGGCTGCCACAGGTAGGTGCTGCCATTGCTGCTGCTGTTACTGCTGTGTGTTGTTGTCGTTGTTGCTGCTGCTATTAATAAGACCCGGAAGAACGGGACGCTGCAGCTCCCTCCGAGTTTGTGCTGCTGATGCTGCATCCGCCTCTCCTTCTGGCACCGCTGTCGCGGGTTGTCCTTTACGTGGCAGAACTGTTAGATTTCGAGTCGTGGTTGTCTTTGCCGGTGGCGTGGGACTGCGGCAAAAACCATGGAAACAAGCAAGAGGAGGAAAGGTAAGTATCAAGGCACTGATTAATTTCCACGTCGAGGCAATTGCCCCTTGACAGGCAGCAAATTGGCCTTGATTGACACCTGAGTACTAGGGTTTAGAGCGAAACACTCGCCCCAACGCCCTCGACATGGCGCGTTTTCCATTCCTTGGCAAGTCTTCTGATATTTGGTGCTGACCACAATTTGTGGTTGTTATTCGTTTTCAGGCGTCGATATTTTATATGATAACTGCAAACACCCGCCCCCCGATCGGCATATGCACACCTTTGCGATAGAACGGGCCCAAATTTAGAAAATTCACACCAGTTTAAAACAATAATTATGGCCTCCAATATCAACGGCGCGAGACGATGCGCCTCAGGCGCGGAGGTTAACCCATGCAATACTTCGTCCGACAGGTATTCGTTTCCACCTTCTTGGAGTGAGATGACGCCACAATCGGCTCGCCTTCGCCCCGTCCTCAGCCAATTATACGAATATTGCCTGCTTTAGTTTCACTAGGCGAGTAGGTAAGCATATACCTGGTATACCGCAGTTTCCTAGAAAAGCTTACTGTGAAACACCACCTAATCGGTCCGTATACCTTTCGTGGATGCTGAACCCTCCCCACCACGTTCTTGAAGAATTTTTGCGCGTGCGTACGGATCTGCGTGTCGGTTCGTGTTGTGACGAACAACTCTCGAATGACGACCCAATCCCTGCCGTACTTGTTGTAGCCTCGGAGAAATAGTTCGTGCTCTTCCTCGGACCACCTGCCCGTGTTTCCTCTCGGTTCCCTTCGAAACCCCGAACAAGGCCGAGCGCAGCAAGGAGAGAGAGAAAAAAACACAAAGCAACACGTGTTTACTTGTTTTCGATCTGTCATAGTTGTAGAGTGAGTTAACAAAAACACGGTGTTGTATGTTTTTCCCCTGTGATTGTTGACGAAAGCGGGGCTGTACATGGGACACCGCTGCGACCACCGATGGGCGTTGTCGGGAAAAAAACCCAAACCGTGCTTGTTTGCTTTGAAATTTCGCCTTGTTATGGTTGTAACCACGGATAAATTGCTTGTGCTCTTCCTCGGAACATCTGCTAATGTTTCCTTTCGGGTCGATCCGGGGCTCAAGCACGAGGGGCGCCGAAGGTTGGAACATAGACAGAAGGACAAAAACATCGAACTTGTGGTGTTCCTTTTGCTTCATAATAGAAAAAAATATGAACGCCAGACGTTGAAGATCGTGATGCACATTGTTCGATGCCAAACATAAAAACTGTGTTCGTTTGTTTTTGTCCTTCGATACAGCTGTCAAGCGGAGCTGGCTGGACAACACCCACTGCCACCCATCGGCCTTAGCACACAAGGGCGCAGAAGACCGGCAAAGTGAGGGGGGGGAAACAGACTATGACGCGTTTATTGTATTTCAGCGTATGGTTTGAAAAGCGTGGCCGCACTTTGGACATTGCACTTAGTACTACCGGCCTTGACACACTACTAGCGGGTGTATAACTATTTCTCTGCTTTGCTGCTCTACAGCTTTTATGTGTGTCCCACTCGCCGCTGGACAACCGCATCAAAGAGACTAGAAGATCGTGCCACAAGAAAGTAGATAACGAAAATGGAGCCCAGCAGCGTTGATATTTATTGCATGGGGCGAATGCCGTGATTTCTTCGAGGCTCATAACCCACTGAAAACATCGGACGATGCTCGCGGTAAACTGTGTAGGTTGGCGATTATAGTTGTGAGACTGAACGAGCAGACATGCACAACAGGTGTGTGAGCAGCTGATTGTAAGGAAATCGCTTGAGGGCAAGAAAATCTTAGGGCGATGGATTGCTATCTTCGGAATCGGGTGTACAGTGTTGTGCGGCCTATGTTCAACATTATTAAGCAGAATCCAGCGAAAAAACTGTATCCTACACTAAATCCAGGAAATTTGAAGGAAATAACGTATCTTACACATTTTACACACAAAAAAAGTCCAAATGTCCACGCCGTTTTTGAGAGAGATCATGAAAAAAAAAATTTGCTCACGTGTTCTACATTCCTATTCCGAGACCTGACCTCACTTTCTTCTTTATTCGCCGAAAATGTCGAACACGTTTGGTCTAAGAGGGCCTGGCTAAACGAGGAAATTTCCGAGAAAAAAAAAGCTGAATTAAAGAATAATAGCCGTTTCAATGGTCACAGATAGCAGACACTCTGGCAGACAGAAGAGATCCCGATAAACCCGTTTTGCTTTTTCGTTTTTTTGATCCCAAAACTTGAAATATTCGAAATGGGGTCAAAGTTACCGAAATATGGAATAAACAACGCGAGGAACATAGATAAGGTGACCGGTTCGCAGGCGCACGGTGGGTGGGGTGCGTGAGAGGCTGCCACGGTGCTTGTCCCCCGTCGAAGCCAGCATGTATGTTATGGGTAATTTTATAGGCTTAGTTTGGGTAAGCTATTATTGACAGGTCCGCCCGTATATCCGGCCGACCTGCTATCCCCCTGTTTCAGAGGGGAGAGTGTTATGAGGCTTACTTTGGGGTAAGCAATTGGTTAACCTTTTACATGTGGTCAAGCGGACTATTACCCCACTAATTCTTTAACAGTAGAGTATCACCAACGGGTGGCCATGCAAGAAACCGGAGGGTCAGGACGTGGCTGTGGCGATATATTTTTCGATGAGGGTGCCACTCAGTAATCCAACGGCCCCCGACAAACAACCATGACGAAAACACAACTTCTAGAGCACTCCCGGGGGAGCGGGTTGGAACACTAGCACCGCCTACTCTCAGGGGTGCCTCGGGTGTTCGCAACGGCACAAAGAAGAGACGAGCTAAAAATTTCGTGACCCGAATCGAAAAAAACGGTGTGAACGTTCGCCGGGGAATATATTTCGGGTTTTTACCTCCAACCAGCCTCTGTAGCCGAACCAGAACGAGTGTCAATGTGTAGTCACGTGTCGTTTGACGCTGGCCGACCACAAACTTTCATCGAGGGTGCCGTCTGCGCACTGCGCAGAAGATGTTCTACGCACGCCGAAACCCCGCGGGGTGAAAATAATAAGATCAACGTAGATCGTGAGCAGTAATGAATGGTTGTTTAATATCGGGCAACATCTAGTTGACTGTTTTGGGTTTTTCTAATACATATAAAAGTCTCTGGTTGATGTGGAAGGAAAGTTGTATCCTTCCCCTGCTTATTGGATCGAAACATACGGGTGTTATTGCCCCAATGACTTTCCAGGACAAAGGGAAGTTAAGGCTAAACGATTGAGCGCCGACACGAAACCGACGAGTGTTGTTTGGTAGAGCGAGCAGCACGAGCGGTGGTTGTAGTAGTGTGGTCGAAGGCATGCATTTGTGACGCTCATTCTATGTCGGTTGTATGTTGTTGGCATTTCGTTTTACAAACGGATACAATTCAGACTCCTGCGCATTCTTTACAGAGGTTTGGTGCTATTTGCTGCTGCTGTGATAATCTACATACAGTAGTGGTGCAATCGTATACAAAAGCCTCAGATATCATACGAGACACAATTAACAGCCAAAATATCTTTAGTGTTTTACCAACTATGGTATCTTCTGTCGTGCTTGTTGTTGTCGTCTGACTGACGTGGTTTGGAATACAGTGATGTGGGTTGGTTCGAAGGACAAGAGCGGCCAAGTGGGCCGTGGCGAGGGCTTCGCCCAGAACCAACACCCAGAGGAGAGCACACCGAGCGAGACGGGCGTCTCGTTATTCTCCGTAGGCGATGTACATGTATGAGTACGTATGCGAGTGCTACGCGGAAAAGGACTGTCGCGGAGTTTCCAAGGAACCCCATCGCGTAAATGAGCTGGTTCACGCGATGGTGTTCCTCGAACACTCCGCGGCAGTCGTGTTCCAGGTAGCGTTCGCCGAGTAACGAGACGCCCGTCTCGCTCGGTGCGCTCCGCCTTTGCGCGTGATTTCAAAGGTTGAAATCCATCATCAATGCCGACGACACGATATCCGGCCCGAATTTAGACTAAAACGTACATATTCCCGCTATTTTTATACTATTAGTACTGTAGTCTATTACACACGAAATATTCGTACAAAAAACCCGCCGAAAACACGATTCCACGCGCATTCTATACTACAAAGTCGTATTTGTGTGTGGCTTCAAACGCTGAGAATTCATTGTCGATGCCGAAAACACGATATCCGGCTTAAATTAACACTAAAACGTGCAGATTCCCTCGATTAATATTCTAGATTACACAAGAAATACGTACTGTATTCATATAGCCGGTTTTTGCGTGAAGTACAGAGCTGAAATGAGGAGTTTCAAGGAATAAATGTAGGTGCATTCCTACGGTAGTATGTGCGCCTTACATCAACGTCTCTTTACAACCTCCTGCCACTTACCGCCGAGAAGCTTAAATTGCAGAAACTTCGAAGTAGGTATTCAGTAAGTCTTTCGACGAAGCCACTACCGCTTTATCAACTACGCAGCATTCATTCAATGCGTATTGCCGCTACTTAAAAACAAACCCAGAAGTGCACGTGGTGAAATGGAATTGTTCAAACAAGGTTTCCGGAATGTAATGTGGTTCTAACAGTCCAAGTACAGCACTGGATGTCGGTGTATGTTGCACACAATACGCAAATGGTTGTCGCCGGTGATGCATTCCTGTTAGCCCCTTTCCCCTTGCTGGTCTTATGGTGTTATTCGGCTGCGTGGCCCGGCCAGCTGGCTTGCATTTTTCGTCCTAGCGCGAGATGAGGTTTACCTCCCGGTCCGTAACCCCGTCATCGTGCTCGCCGACCCCGACTGTACAGATCGTGTCGGGGGAGGCTTTGGCCGTGCTTTTGCCGTGTCACGGTGGGTGGGCTGTCATCATTTGTTTGTGGGCTAACGGCTCTCCACCTCATTTCAATGCCACGTCGCCATGAAACAATCTGTCATTTCAATGACCCCTACCTCGATACCGCATACCACGTTTTTTAACCGCCATGATCCACAACACTGTCTCTACTCCGAACAACAAAGGAGATTTTGTCGTGGAGCCTTCAGTGGCTCCAAACACCTGGAGGTTGTTAGCTAGACATTGGACCCAGTTGCGGTTTGGGCGGTCAAGTCCCGGATTCTCCCCATCAGCCATCGTGCCGCACACGACTCAAGTTATTCGCTCGCTGTTCGTTCACAGTACGCCCCCCGAAAAGAGGAGATGCCTATTGCGAACTGTCGTCACTCGTTCGTTGCGCCTTCTGAAGGATCTTGGAGTATGACATGAGGTGTTCGGTCTCTTGCCGGCACCGAGCATTAATGATCCGTAGCAGGAGATCGTGATGTGCCGTTCGGAGTGCAGCGAGGTGCTCGTAGTCGAGAGTCCATGCTACACACCCGTACAGCCGAGTCTCCATCATCTCGGTCTTTAGCGTGAACACCTTCAGGGCGAACGTGATGGTCGCCATGCTGCAGCGTGAGCTTGAACCGTTTATATTATTCCCACATGCTAGTCACATTCATCGTTTTTATCTCTGGCATAATGTCGGTGCTTTCGCGGACAAGATTATTGGCGTATGTGACGAACAGCTGAGCGAGGCAGGGGCTTGGTCTTGCTGCAGAGAAGGTAGACTGCTGTCCACTTGGTGAACTGGTCGGTGATCTTGCTCACAAATTTGTATCCACCATGAGCCGTCGGTTTGAAGGGGCCCATGAGATCTCCGTACACGAGCTGAACGGGTGCATTCGACGTGGTTGGCTTTCTTGGGGTGAGCCAGCTGATGCCTTCTCCTTATCGCACATACGTCACAGTCCGCAATAGAACAGTCAATTGCGACCCCATTACCGTTCGTTCTGTTTATGAGCTCCAGGCTGCGCTTGTTAAGGTGACCCAGCCGCCAATGCCACACTTGAGCATTGCCATTGCATTCATCGCCAGCTCCTTTCCTGCGTATTCATCCGCACTGAGGTCTAGCTTGAAGGAGTAGAGCTCGTCGTTCTTTTCGCGAAGTGGCACGGTAATTTTGCCCGCCTCCAGCCTGAGTTTGTTGACATTGAAAATTGAAATTATGCCCTCTCTCGCCGCAGTTTTTACCGAGAAAAGATTGCTCGAAATACCGGGCACAATGAGGATTGCGATCCGCGCGAGGTGCTGTTCTCCGCAGTCGCCCGTGATGAGGCCTTGTAAGACACTCTCCACTGTGGCGTCCAGCATAGCTCCTCTAGCCGTAGGAATTGCGCGAGGCGTACGGAGGGAGGTGTAGTCCTGTAAACGATGATTGAGATCGTGGATGATGGTATCACCGAAGTAGTGGCCTGAGGCTCCACTGTCGACTAGAACAGCAATATGACCGCTCTCGTGCGGTTGGCGCTCGTTCTCGGCCTGTTCTGGCTCCATTAGGGCCATACCGTGGAGCGATCCACCCTCACTGTCCGTTTCCCCGTTCATGTAGGAGAAGTCCGACCTTTCCTGAATTCCAAAAGAGATAGCGGGTTTGGCGCGTTCCTCAAACAGCCATGGACGCGATGCTGACAGCGAGCTTGACGACCACGTTTCTTCATTGTGGTTTTGCTCCGCTGCAATTGCCGCCGTGGGATATACCTCCGTCGCTGTGAAGGAGATGTAGGGGCGTTCCGGCTGGTCGTCCTGTTCTGGAAGGTCATGAGCGCTGCAATTCCCCTTTATCCGCGAAGGCCCGGTCGCAGCATTATGAGCGTTGCCGTCAGCCTGTTTGCGCCTCTTGGCGCGGCAGTCAGCGTCGCTATGGGAGATTGTTTTGTGGTATAAGCACCACATGGGACCTCGCTCGCCTCCACGGTTTCGTTGGTGCTGTTTGCGTGGGTGATTTTGTTGTTCTTCACGCTGCCGCGGCTGCTGTCCATCATTCTTCTGCTGCTGCTTGACGCGTAGGAGGCACTTAATTTTGAGGTGACCGACACGACCATTAAAGTGGCATTTGATGTCATTGCGATCGCGGTTCATTGTCTGCACGGCAGAACCACGTCCCGCGATAGCCCTGGATGGATCAGAACGTGAACGGGCCAGATTATCTGCATAAATGGCCTCCATCATACGCCGGATATCGGCAAGGCCAGATTCTCCTTTCTATAGGTGGGCTTGTCGAATGGCCTTATATTCGAGTGGTAGAGCATGCAGGGATATATCCTCATACTGACGATCTGTGGGACCGTCTGGTGGGTTGCACGCGTTAAGGCGATCTCGGCAGCTATCCGTGATGTAAAGGTACTCAAATAAGGATCCTGATCTGAACGCATTCGAGTGTTGTTCATTTTGGAATGCTCCGCTCGAATTGCTTTGCCCGAACTCCCTTTGAATTTCTCACGCAGCGCTGCCCACGTCTGTTGTCCATGTCCTGCTCTATCTTTGACTGTGGTGCCCTCGAATCTCCGCACGACGTAGAAGGTTGAGTCGCCCGTCGAAAATAACAACATGCTGAATAAATCCTGGTTAGCGACATCCCATTCCGCACGGGCTGTGGCCTGACTGTCGCCGGTCTCCGACGGTCGCTTTTGCCCCTGCAGGATGTAATTATGGCTCTGTTGTAGATGCTGAGACTGGCACGAAGCTTGGAACTCCATTTAAGAAAGTCGCCCGCCTTTTTGCCGTTGAATTTCGATATTTGTTTCAAGACAACGTGAAGTTTGTTCGTTGTGCCGTCCATGATAATGGGTCCTCCCGTTCGGCAATGAACGTGAAGGGTTTGTAAATACCTTGCTGCAATCTTTGTGCAGGCTTATCAAAAAGCATACCCCGAGTTTGCAAAGCTCGGCCTGTGCACTCTTGTACTGACGTAGGCTACCTGTGACGTTATGCTACAGCTCGTGAAGCGTGGTCCTCTGACGTGCATTACCTGTGCCGTCTATGCTGCAGCTGGTGGACGCTAACTGAGCGCCCCGAAACTGTTCTCCACCCGTGTTCCAATGATGTGCACTACCTGTGCCGTCGATGCTGCAGCCCGTGCAGGTGCAACTGAACGTCTCGAGTCCCCTCTCGACCCGTGTTCGAATATCGGACGCGCACTACCTGTGGTGTCGGCGCTGCAGTTGGTGCAGGCTCAAACGGACGTAATGCAATCTGCGACGCCTCAAGAAGTACGGTAATGACGCCGCACTACTCAACCAGTGCAAGAAAAGCAAACACAACGTACAATGCCCCGATAGCGATATCGGCACGTATATATGATGCCGTCCTTCCTAACAGCAGTACACGACCGAGACGGACTCCGCCACTAGTGCAAAGTATCTTGAATCTAGATGATCATTCTCATCCAAGCCGCTGCTGAAAATCTTGACTCGACTCTCGACTTACTTTTTCAAACTTCCAGAGTTGACAGTCCCGTGTTTGTTGATAGTCCCGTGGCTGCTCCAGATGGGAGGTCCCTCGAAGACCTCTCCTCGGAGACTCCTGCGATGCGATGCCGCGCTGCAAACGATGGCTCTATAACCTATGGCGTATGTGACGATACGACATGGCGTGATCACAGAGGCTGGCGCTGGCAGCACTTAAGCTGACCGAACGAGCGTGCAAGATGCACGAGGCAGGAATATATTGACGTGTTAACGGGCGCTTTCGGCCAACAAAAAACCCCCGGAGAATAATGGCCTGCTGTGTCCAGAGTTCAGGGAACACTGAAAATTGACGAGGAAGAATAGAAGGCTGAGAGAAAAGTGAGGAGAGAAAGGGGTGGGGCCACCCGCATCATTCGCCTCATCGTCCAGATCACTACTCTTAGAAGCCTCTGACTTCGAGAACTTGACTACCTGGTACGATACGATCTTCTTGAACAAAAATAGTCTACAGCAGTAGTCGAACATGTGGTAATACCGCCGCTTTTCTAGAGCATTTCCTCTAAGAAAGTTCCGCTTCAACTGTAACGTTCGTATGTTACTTTTTTTCTACAGACGTTCGGCTACGACTACCAGCACAGCAATGAACCCACCAACGATACTGAACATTACCTCAATAGGTGAAAGTCTAAACACCTATCTTCAACAAAGATCTCTCACGTTCTAAACCGACTTTGACTGTATATACCCCTGCCAGCTGCTTGAGTGGTGAGCGGTGAAGTCCGGGGTACCTGGTGCAGCTGCGCAGCAGCCTGGCCTAGGTCTTCTTCTCGGACACAGTGATACGTTGAGCTTCGATAACAACCATAATACCGGCCATATGTTAGCAAGTGTTTCGCCCGATTCAGAGACAATGCTGTAGCTGAATCTCCAATGTGTACGATGCCCCATACCGTCCTATATAGGGATGCTAACGGCTACGCGTTTCCCCTCAAACTGCCCTCCTGAAGCTGCACCAATATTTTCCATTGGTGGGTACGGTATTTCTTTTTCCACGTATTGGCAAGTATGCTGTGAAAGCTTGGGCTGAATTCGGGGCGAGGTCGAGGTTCAGTAGTGAGGTCGGAACGGAGCATGGTCCAACCGTTTTCTACTTCGGCGTGCCGTAAATGCGTTCATAAGGCGCTAATGGTGGAGCCAAGCTTAGGCGATTTCTTTCCAAAGAGGTTTGTTGATTAGACAGTTGTGGAAAAGCCCCACCTAACGTTCACGACTGCGCACCCTGCCCCGTAGCAGCATGCCACCCTTGTCTATAGCAAACTACTCGCTTCCTGCCTTCCAACCAATGTTCAAGGCGTGGATGACCACTCAGCCCAGGGCCCCTGATTCACTGGGTGCGATGTTCTACACCATCACGAACATACGTTATATCCGCCGCAAGATCGGTACCCATCCGCCTAGAAAGCCCGGAGATGGAACCGGGATGTTATCTGATGACCACAAGCACGCACTACGGCAGGGGTAACACCATTTTCTTCCAACAGCTCAGCCTATACCGACTTTGAGAACATGGAAGTGCACTCCGATGAACAACCTCACGTCGTAGGTTTAACGTCGAACGCTATTGCCAAACACAATGATGCCAGGTAGTTCCTCAGTTGGGGAGCCCCGTCGTCAGAAACAGCTCTGGCCCAGAAATGATACCGTTATCGTAGCACGCGTTCGCAGACTTTCGTAATCCACCTTTTCTCCTCAGGGGTTTTTGTGGAGGCCACGCTGGTTGTTGTCGGCGAGGCGTCCCTCCGGTTCGGTGGGGTACTTATCAACTTTGAATGGTACTTTTGAGTTTATCACCTCTCGCAGGGTTGCACACTTGGTCCAAAGACGCACGCGTCTGGGTCTCGGAATTTAACGCGTAGGAGTCTTCGCGCATCCTCCCGCGCGTCCCATGCTATTTTGAGCTTTGAAAGCGGCCGATACTTTTGTAGTTTTGTCCCATTCGTGGTTGAGGTGTTGACTTGGTGTGGGTGGCAACCTCTGGCCCTCGTGCGTCCCCAATGTTTTTGATGAAGGACTCAGCCATCTCAGAAATGCTGTACCGGCTGCGTGGGTCGGTTAGGAGGGTTGGGAGTTATTTTTGCAGCTGCTTCGCTTCTTGCAGCCTCTGCCGGATCTAGTACCTTAACCGTGGAATACTCCACACGTTCAACAACACAAGCAGCCGTAGTTATCGAAAGCTGGTATGCTGGATCCTAATTCGACAAGCACATCCACCTCGAGAACATGTTGTTTAGGTTTAACAGCTCCCGCTCCCGGTCAAGGCAGGTATCGAATCCGTTTTGAGCCCGTGCTTCGATAGGGTTGCATCTTAGAGCCCAAAAATTTCTTGCTGGCGGAGCACCTCAAGTGAGAAGCTCCCCAACTTGTTCGGATGCAATGTGTGTTTTACCAAAAAAAGTGTCCGTTAGACAACCAGTCCTTGGAACATGTTTCGGGAGTTGCTTACAAACTTACTTACGAACGGTTGTTGAGTGAGCTTTAGATCTCTTACAGAGAGAATCCCTGAAAAGCTTGGTGTTACCCCTACCGTGACACGCATGTTCGGCAGGGTACTCCTCGCAACAAATATGTAGTTCTTCGTCTGTCACATACAACAAGGTCGCCGAAGGTGTCCGAGTTGTCTTCAACCTGGCTGCATCTCTGGGAGTATGACTATGTGACTACCCCCCCTCGCGTTCCATGATATTTGAAGGCAACTGAACTTCTCCACACTCGCACCACTCACCATTCCGGTGGCGACGTGGCGGGGCTGGCGCTTAAATCTCAGTTGCATCGACAAGAATTTTGTGTAGGAACTCAGCCATTTCCCAGGGATACGTTATTCGGTTGCACGAATTGATCGGGAAGGTTGAGGTGCTACCTCTTCTTGAAGAGCCATCCCACGGTAGGCATGCACCAGAACATCCCTGAGCTCCTCACATGAAGAACTCAATATTTCACTTCAAAAATAGTTCGAGGCATTCGTTCGCACAACCCGACCGAACTGCTATGCCTTCGTAAAAAAAAATGTACTCGTGAAATTACTTCATTAACCGGCGGTTCCTCACATGAGGAGCTCAATCGACCGGGGACGTTTACGCCCAAAAACTGCAACCTCTACCGTGGGATGACTCTGAAATCTCCCTCGGGTCTGAACCGCTGCCTGTAGAGCTGCCGGGTGGTTTTAGCTCGAGTGCGTTGGGTGATAAAACAATGACTGAGAATAATCCTCGCATTCAAGAATCGTTGTCCCAGATGTGCGCAAGGGTCCTTGTCTCTGGCCGTTTTGCACCCGAGTTATATTCGTGCGACCGGCAAAAAATATTACTGACGATGCTCGTACGTTTGCTGCAGTGCGCCGAACTTTTAGACGCATACGTCACCTGCTTCGGGCCATTTGTCCGTTGATTGAGTTGCCTGCTTTCGCCTGCTGTTAGCCAGAAGCAAGCGTGCTTGGGCTGTAGGGCTATTCCTATCGGCCACTCCAGACATTTGATACAAGTTGTTTCTGTACACATACGAGTCTAGGTTGTTGCAGGAGTCGTAGAATACATAGCACCACACTCCTAGCAGGCGGTACGAATGCCGGCGGAGGATAGTGGATACGCACGGTCAGTTGATTACCCACCAGCCAATGCCTGCTTTAACTCGGTTTCCTGTTATGTTTTTTTACCCCGAGCTACCCTGGAGAAAATGAGCACTCTTGAACTAAACGTAATTCCGTATTCGATTTGCTTCAATTGCATTCTTGCGCTCAGTTGCCTTAGCGTTCTCGTTTTCGTATCCCGATTGCTGTTGGCGCATCACAAGTACTTGCCCGATTCCGAACTTTTGTTTTCAAGTATATAACGTACGTTTTTCTCTACTTTTGCAAAATACCTTTATACGCCATCGCGAGGTGTATGGCTGGTCTATGGCGGCAGTTTTCTTGTGATCCCAGTAGCCGCATCTTCGATCCCCTCTCTGACTTTTGGATGATGTTGTTGTCATCGTTTGATCGTGTGATCTACACCGACGACTAGTCAGGATTGGCTAATGATTGGAGTTGCATACGGTATGCGGAGTTACATATACAATCTATGTTGTTCTAGGATTTGGCGAATACGTTACGTCATGCTTCTAGCACGCAGCAAAGAATACCGGATAATAGTTGATGCTCAAATGGTCCTGCCATCACGATCAGCTCACGTCTTGTTTCGTCAACGTTGCGCCTCGTTTTCCTGTGGTGTTTAGCCTTAAGCTGCCCTATGGAGATAGACGAGAAGACAAGGGAGTAAACGTAATTCAATATTTTTATTGCTCTTTGCATTGTTGGGCTCAGTAGCTTTGACCTTCTTTTCTTAACCCGATTGCTGTTGACGTATTGCGAGTACATACCCCACCGAGGCTTCCGACTTAAGCTCCGCGACGTTTTCTTTTCTTACAACATGTGCCTTGATCCTCATGATGAACTTTGACGTGAAAAAATGACCTGAGTTTCGTTTTTATCGAATGCCCCCTTCTTCGATCCCCTTTGCGATTTCTGGATGGGATTGTTGCCATCCTTTGATCGTCGTGCGATCTAAAGTTTCGACTGTTCAGGGTGGGCCAATGTTATGGATTGGCATACGGCATGTGATGCTATATATCTAGGCTGTTCCAGTGCCTGTAGCATACGCGATGTCACGCTTCCGACAGACGACACGTACGAATGCCAGAACATAGGGGATGATCTAGAGGTATTGAGATACCATCATCCTCACTGCAATATTAGCTTTCTCCATCGTTTGAGCCTAGTTTCCTGTGATGTTTGACCTTGAGCTGCTTTGGAGAAAAATAGGGCATCTTGACGTAAATTAAGAACGAGAGATAAGCCACTCAACACTAATATCCCTGCGTTTTATCGGGACATCGATCGCATGGCGGGCTCGCCAATTGCGACGCGTGCCATGACGCTGATCGAGCACGAACTGAGTACTATTATACAGCCCAAGGTCGAGGGCTCAACGCATAACTTACCAAGATGAGTTTCGAACACGTCTCGACTTTGCAGCTGACGAAAATTGCTTGAGCTTAAATCCCAATCCTAACCCAGACCGCCTGAGAAACTTCCCAAAAGAAAGATATACCGAGGAGTTGTTGGTGTGGATGATCAGGCATCTCTCCGAATCACCATGTTGTACGTGGTATGTCAAATGAATTACTACTTGCTGCACGAGCCACTCATATTCTCTCCAATCATGACGACATGGAGCACAGTTTCTTCACATCGTCTCTCCCAAACGAATATCTGGTAGTTAGTTGCATGGTTAGCACTCCCCCTATATGTCTATGGTAATTTAACTACGAACGTTCTCCTTCCATTTAAATCATACCATGTGCAGGTGTGCTGGACCCACACCTGGTCGACACTACACCTACTCTCTCCTTGTTCTCTGTACATGCGTCCCGATTTCTACACCGTCCTTTCTGTCGGGATTACCGCAGAGGCAACTCCGTTGTCCGTACGACGGAACCATTCGGCCAATTGCTGGTGGATCTCGTTTGCGACGAGAAAAAATGGTTATAATCTTTGACAGTTCGCGGGTGAAGAGCTGTGCTACGGCAAAGAAAATATTCGTAATTGACGACAACTAGCCGTGGTTTGGTGGACATTCCATACTGGGTATTGTACTGGGGCACGCACAAACCCACCCCTCCCGGGAAAGTTCACTCCGGGGAAAAGAGATTGCTTGAGGGCTGAACGGCGGAAGAAATAGACACGGACTTGGGCGAGGTGCCGGCAAGCGCTATGTATTAGACATTGTGTCGACAGTCGGAAGGTAGCGGGCCGAACTTGCTTGACAATGTTGTTGGAATGTACATAATCGTCATGATATTCGTGCTGAGATCATCACCCGCGTGGCATGTTTGCAGGTTTGTTGCGAGATATGGATACACACCCAGAGCAAGGCTACGGAAGGGGATATCTCCCCGTTTTTCACCACCTGGTCTGAGCCACGCGTACGAGTGACTCTGTACCTCACTGACCAAAAGACGTTAGGTGGTCAGATGGGCGCAACGTAGCTGACCATCCCATTAAGGATTCATATCGAGAAATTGAAACAGAACGAAAGCCCATGACCGCAAGGAATGGGGGGATCACTCGCACGAGTGACCCCGAGCCACTGCAAAAAAAAACTTCCAAACAGCATAACCCCCCTACCATAGCTTTGGTCACCATGTCAACAACACTCTACCCTCAGTCTCTCGATCTGGTTCCGGAATGCAAATATTGAAACTATTTCGAAATGGAGTGCACTCTCCACACTTGATAGCAACAGCAACAAAACGTTGGCACCAGTATTATTATCTGCTTATTGTGAACTGAGCTACCTGCTCGTATATACATTATTATTTACGGCAACAAGCAGTGATTGATGGCGTGATTTTGTTGTGTGTATGAGGTATTCGAGAAGAGTCCTACCGGCGTGGTGCACTTCTTGCGGAAGCTTCGAAGTTGGCGCTCCGTTTTTTAGGGGGGGGGGCTTGGCTCTCCATCCCTCTTCGAAAATTCTGAACATCCCCACCGGTTCGATGATCTTGCGGTTGAAGTTGAGGAGGAGGTGGCAGTTCCTGTCGAGCGTCACCCGAAGGCACGGCAGCAGTAGTAGTAGCAGCAACAAGTGGAAGACGAGGAGGGGGAGGGAGAGGCGCAGCAACCGCAGCATCCGCCGCCTCGAATACCCTTGCGCTTTGTCTGCCGCTGGGAGACGATTTGTGCTGAGCAACGATGAAACACACGTACGAAAACGGTTCGGGATGAGAGAGAGATCATTAGATTGCGTTGGCACTATTGTTGTTGTTGCATTGCAGCGGTGCTCGCGAATATCACCTGCTACCGAATAGAACGGAAGAACCTCCCCACCACACACATGATCCCACTCGGTGACACATAATTTTGGTTTGGTTTTCGAATATCATTTTATCGCCGGGGTACGTGGCATACCACACCTCCTGCGAAGGTGCGCCTGAAACCCGCATAATTCTCCAAGATACAAGCGCTCCGCACGGGCGCCGGCAATCGTCGGCGCCCATGTTTCGAATAAGACAGGGCAGCACTTCGATGCAATAAGTTGTAGCTGTCCGATTCGACGCTGAAGTTTACAGTAATGCCACGAGTTTAATACGAAAATGATATTCTGAAGGTCATAATTTGACAGAACAGAAGCGTCATACCAGTATGAAACAAAGAAAACAAGCATAGGCGAAGCGCATTGTTGTTAAATGCGCCGTCAAGTAAAAGTTAGCGCATATCAAACAAAACTGAGTGCATACATGCAAAAAAGAGTATTGAGAACCTTCTTCGCTTCTAGGCGAAATAAAGGAGGACTTGGCATGATGGATATAAAGCCAGTGCACGGGATGGTTTAAATTATAATTCACGGAGGGAAACAAGAAGGCGCCGTTGATGGTGCCATGGATAACCCCTCCGGGTGTACTTCCAGGTTACGAAGAATTCACTTACGAAGAAGCAGTATCACGAATAAGGCCGCGATACTGAATTCCCTCAATCCAATATATACTTTCGATGCACGCATAACTTGTACTACTGAAAACACACAAAACGGAAAAAGAGGCATACTCCAGATATCAATACTGCCCAACACAAGGCAAACAAAATAATCCGCACATTAGTATTAAATCAGACCCATTAATCGTCACAAACAGTCCCCCGACTCGGCGCGAGATACGATAGCCCCCCCGGGTTTATTTCCACAACATACGAAGACCTCACTCACAGAGAAGCACTAAGGGAATATAGAGGCGACAATGAATGTCCTCAACCCGCGTTGTACTTTCCATGTACGCAGAACTTACGCTAGAGAAAAGGTGCCAAAACGGAAAAAGAAGGATCATCCAGACATCAATACTGCCTTAAACAAGGCAAACAAAATAGTTGGAAAAAACAAAAAACGGGCAGCGACGACAAAAAATCGGGGGGGGGCAAGCGAGCCGTCCCCGGGAGGGCGATTTCCACGCTCCCCCCTCGCCGACATGGGGCACCGACGCCCGTTCTTTCGCCGGCACGTCGTAGTGCTGCTGTGCGGATAGGACGCGACGGAACCGCGAGGCCGCCGGAGGTCGAGTAGAACTCGGGAGTCGCAGCTTTTTTGGGGGGGGGTTATAACCAAGATTTTTTCAAAGATCCAAGTAAACGTCACAACCACGACGTTAAGCGTATTATTTTCAAAATATAAATACACTCCAGCTCTGAGATCGAATATTTTGTCGAAACTCATCTTTGCAAGCTGTGTGTGATACTCCGATCGCACGCATTACGGGTTATGTGTCCTCCTTAAGGATATAGGTCGGCGACTCCCCTTGCAACTACAGTGTAGCTATTAGGGTCAACAGGGTGATGTTAGTCAGTTTGAGCGCGGAAACTATAAAACCCGTTTTTGACGGGGACAAAATCTGACAGCTGTGGAACGAAATGCATCAGTTTATCAAGTGAATCTTGTAAGTCGAATATCCGGTAAGGGGAGGGCGGAGTTTTGAAGGGCGTGGGGGCCTGGTTTTGATCAAGAGGGAGCGGGGGGGGGGGGGGACGGGCGGGGCAGGTCAATCTGTGCATGGGAACTACAAATCCTTCAAGGGGATAAATCTGACGGTTAATGAACGAATGCACCAGTTTATCATGGGGGGAGGGCGGGACGGGCGGGGCAGCTCAATCTGTTCGTGGAAACTATACATTCTTTTAAGGGGATGAATGTGACTGTTTTGGAAAGAATGCACCAGTTTATCATGTATATCCTGTGAGTCGTACAAACAGTGAGGAGAGGGTGGAGTGTTCGAGGGGGTGGGGGTGGGGGTGGGGGTGGGAAGGGGGGGGCGGGGGGCGAAAGGTTTTTTTAACAACATCTTTAGGTCGCATAGATGTAGGGGTTCGCTATACGCGTGGTGCTAGGTCTAGGCGATGGTGCGGGTGGTGGGGAAGGAGGAGGCGTTGGAGGGGGGGGGGGGGGGGGGGGGGACTGCAGCAGCGGCATGGGTGGCTCTAGAAAGATAATGAGGTGATATCAAGTGCGTGGAAATGTTTATTACTCTGGCAGATTTCAATGTTAGGTGGGGCGTTGGAGCAAGAGGAAGCGGAGAAAAACAAAGGGGGTTCCGGGGGGGTGGGGGTTGGGGTTGGGGTTTGGGGGGGGGGGGGGGAGGTTTTTCAAGAGGTTTATGTCACATATATTATATAAATACACTCCAGCTATGAGATCGAAGATTTGGTTGAATTATCTTTGCAAGCTTTTGTGTGATACTCCGATCGCGCGCATTACGCTTATATGTAGGGGCTTGCTATACGCGTGGTGCTAGGTCTAGGCGATCGTGCGGGTGGTGGGGAAGGAGGGGGCGTTCGTGGGGGGGGGGTGGATGAATGAAAGATATTGTTATATAATAAGGACATTAGATAACTAGTAATACTCTATATTCGTACTCCGTCCGACATTAACGCGGAGGAAAAAACAAAAACACCTACCATACATATGCTAGATCAGTATAGTGGAAACTACAGTAACATATATAATAGATACGATGTTAGATCTAGCTCAAAATTCCCCACCTAAAGTAGAAATACCAACACCAACCATTATGGTGGAGAAAAAACAGAACACATATATCATACAAGCTGAGACATATCTTTGATCTCACAGCCGAAGTGTATTTGAATATTATTTGTGACCTAAACCTCCTAAAAAATCCCCCCCCCCCCCCCCCCCCCCCCCTCTTGCTCTCCCTTACTCAAACGCCCCACCAAATATCGAAATCCGCCACATTAATAAACACTTCACGCACAGGATATCACCTCATTATCTTTCGAGAGCCATCCATGCCGCTGTGTTCCCCCCCCCCCCCCCCGCCTCGAACGCCCCCCTTTTTCCCCATCACCCGCACCATCGCCTAGACCTCGCACCACACGTATAACAAACCCCTCACCTAAAGCCCTTCCTCCCCCCCCCGCCCCCCCCCCGGCCCCACACCCCCCACCTCCCCCCCAACCCATCCCAACCCCACCCCCTCGAACACTCCACCCTCTCTTTACTCACTGATTGTACGACTTACCCCAGGATATACATGATAAACTGATGTATTTTTTCCAAAACCGTCACATTTATCCCCTCAAAATAATGTATAGTTTCCACGCACATATTGAGCTGCCCCCCCCGCCCTCCTTCCCCCCCGCCCCCAATAATATACTGATGCCAAAACCGTCAGATTTATCCCCTCGAAAGGATTTATAGCTTACATGCACAAATTGCGCCCTTCCCCCCCCCCCCCCCCCCCTCCTCCAAACCCGCTCGCTTTTGATCAAAACCAGGCCCCCACGTCCTTCAAAACTCCGCCCCACCCCCTCACCGGTTATTCGACTTACAAGATTAACTTGATCAAAGGTTACATTTCCCTTCACAGCTGTCAGATTTTGTCCCCCTCAGAAACGGGTTTTATAGTTTCCGCGCACAGAATGACTAAAATCATCCTGTTGACCCTGATAGCTACACTGTAGTTGTAAGGGGAGTCGCCGACCTATATCCTTAATGAGGACACACAACTCGTAATACGCGCGATCGGAGTATCACACACAGCTTGCAAAGATGAGTTTCGACGAAATCTTCGATCTCACAGCTGGAGTGTATTTTCATTTTTTATAATGTATGTATTTATTTTTTAACAAAAGAGTAGGACCCCTCCCATTTAAAAACTCATCCACATATTATATGTAGTATATTACAAGTACCAACAACGCAGCTTGCAATAATGAGTATTGACCCGAAATTCGTCGAACTCACGGCTGGCGCCCTTAAAATATTATATATAATACCAGCACCAACCATTCATTATAGTGGAGAAAAACAATAAATATTGTAAAAAATGAAAATACACTCCAGCTGTGAGATCGAAGATTTCGTCGAAACTCATCTTTGCAAGCTATGTGTGATACTCCGATCGCGCGCATTACGAGTTGTGTGTCCTCATTAAGGATATAGGTCGCCGACTCCCCTTACAACTACAGTGACAGTGTAGCTATCAGGGTCAACAGGGTGATTTTATTCAGTCTGTGCGCGGAAACTATAAAACCCGTTTCTGAGGTGGACAAAATCTGACAGCTGTGGAGGGAGTTGTATCCTTTTATCAAGTGAATCTTGTAAGTCGAATAACCGGTGAGGGGGGGGGGGGGGGAGTTTTGAAGGACGTGGGAGCCTGGTTTTGATCAAAAGCGAGCGGGTTTGGAGGGGGGTGGGGGGTGGGGGGGGAAGGGGGGGGCAATTTGTGCATGTAAGCTATAAGCTATAAATCTGACGGTTTTGGCAGCAGTTTATTATTGGGGGCGGGGGGGGGGGGGGGGGGTGGGCGGGGGTGGGGCGTGTGGGGCAGCTCAATATGTGCGTGGAAACTATACATTATTTCGAGGGGATGCATGTGACGGTTTTGGAAATAATGCATCAGTTTATCATGTATATCCTGGGGTAAGTCGTACAATCATTGAGTAGAGAGAGGGTGGAGTGTTCGAGGGGGTGGGGTTGGGATGGGTTGGGGGGGGGGGGGGGGAGGAGGTGGGGGGTGGGGGCGGGGGGCGGGGGGCGGGGGGGGCGGGGGGGAGGGGAAAGGAAGGGTTTTAGGTGAGGGGTTTGTTATACGTGTGGTGCTAGGTCTAGGTGATGGTGCGGGTGATGGGGAAGAAGGGGGCGTTCGGGGCGGGGGGGGGGAAAAGCAGCGGCATGGATGGCTCTCGAAAGATAATGAGGTGATATCCTGTGCGTGAAGTGTTTATTAATCTGGCGGATTTCGATATTTGGTGGGGCGTTTAAGTAAGGGAGAACGAGAGGGGGGGGGGGGGGGGGGGAGATTTTTCAGCAGGTTTAGGTCACAAATAATATTCAAATACACTTCGGCTGTGAGATCAAAGATATGTAGGGGCTTGTTATACGCGTGGTGCTAGGTCTAGGCGATCGTGCGGGTGGTTGGAAAGAGGGGGCGTTGAAGGGGGTGGGGGGGTGGGGGGAAAATAATTGAAAACTACGTCATGGATGGTCAGAAAGATAATGACGTGATATCAACTGCGAATAGGTGTTTATTACTCTGGCCGATTTCGATTGTGTGTGGGGCGTTTGGACAAACTAGGCGGAAGGGGGGGGGATCGGGGGACGGGACGGGGAGGGGGGGGGGGGGGGGAGGGGAGGGTTGGGGTTTTTCATGAACAAGAGGGGTCAGGGGAGGGGGAGGGGAGGGGGGCGGGGGCGAGGGGCGGCACATTTCAATATGTGCGCGGAAACTATAAATCCTCAAAGGGGACAAACCTGACGATTGAAGCAATAAGACACCCCTTTATATCATCTGGCTTGCAATGTTTACTACTATATTATGAAAAATAAAAATACAATCCAGCTGTGAAATCGAATATTTTGTCGAAACTCATCTTTCCAAGCTGCGTGTGATACTCCGATCGCGCGTATTGCGGGTTGTGTGTCCTCATTAAGGATATAGGTCGGCGACTCCCCTTGCAACTACAGTGTAGCTATCAGGGTCAACAGGGTGATGTTAGTCAGTCTGTGCGCGGAAACTATAACAACCGTTTCTGAGGGGGACAAAATCTGACAGCTGTGGAAGGAAATGCATCAGTTTATCAAGTGAATCCTGTAAGTCGAATATCCGGTGAGGGGAGGGCGGAGTTTTGAAGGATGTGGGGGCCTGGGTTTGATCGAAAGGGAGCGGGGGGCGGGGGGCGGGCGGGCGGGGTAGCTCAATTTGTGCGTGGAAACTACAAATCCTTCAAGGGGATAAATCTGACGATTAATGAACGAATGCACCAGTTTATCATGGGGGGAGGGGGAGGGCGGGCGAGGCATCTCAATGTGTGCGTGGAAACTATACATTCTTTAACGGGGATTAATGTGACGGTTTTGGAAAGAATGCACCAGTTCATCTGTATATCCTGTAAGTCGTACAACCAGTGAGGAGAGGGCGGAGAGTTCGACGGGGTGGGGGGGGTGGGGGGGTGGCGAGGTGGGGGGGGGGGGGAGGTGGGGGGGGAGGAGGGGGGAAGGGGGAGGTGGGGTGAGGGTGGGGGGGGGAGGGGGGGGGGGGCTTCAGGTCGCATAGATGTAGGGGTTTGCTATACGTGTGGTGCTAGGTCTAGGCGATGGTGCGGGTGGTGGGGAAGGAGGGGGCATTGGGGGCGGGGGATATTAAAAACAAAAGAATAGGACCCCTCCCATTGAGAAAAAACCCACCCACGTAGTATATTCCAAGTACCAACAACGCAGCTTTCAAAGATGACTATTGACCTGAAATTCGCCGAACTTACGGCTGACGTCCTTAAAAATGTTTTTTCAAATAATCCGTAGACCTGCGTGGACCAAGTATCGAATCGTACCATTATCACTAACAGCCCGCCGACTCGGCGAAAGGTACGATACGTCCCGAACAACTTGACACCTATTGTCACGTTAAAGGGCACATCTTCACATGGACATTATACCACCCGAAAATATCGGCCCGCCCGTTAAAAATTTCTGTTGGAGGAGAAGAACAGCGGCATGTGTCCGATACTGAACAGCTCAAATGGAAAAGCGGTCCCTCTGTCAGGTATTCCTCACGGGAGTGCTCAAAAAGACAACAGTTTGTTACACCAGAACTCCATTAATAATTGGGGTCCCTCCAAGTCCCTAAACATTTTCCGTTTCGAGCAAATAAACCCCCAAAGTACCAGCTCAATGACATGTAGACAACGTTCAGAGAAGAAAGGAAGTATCAAAAGGTGGGGCGGCGATTGAAAGGTCAAGAAGAAAGCGAGGTGGGTGGCGGTAAACAGTCGTGCTTAGACTATTACGGCCATGTAAACGGAAAAAAAAAAAATGGGCACGCACGGACTACCCACAGTAACGGCGGGCACGCCACAACAACAAATAAACAAATCGATACATGCTGATGTGGGTGGCGGGAAACTGTCGTGCTTAAGCCATTACGCTTATTCGAACAAATAATGTCAAAAACTATTGGATACGCCCGGACGATCTGCAACACCGACGGGCATCTTACAAAGGGGGAGTGTCGATAGAAAGGTCGTGGGACGCGATGCTGCGAGTGCAAGATTTAAGACAGTTGGGTGGCGGGAAACTATCAACTCTTTTTTCTAGAGGCCAATATCTCCGATACGCCGTAGCACGAGAATATCCTTACTGTGTAATATATTATTTACTGTGGTATCATCGATTGCTGGCGCGCACGACATCTTGTCAAGAAGATTATTATTATTATTTTAGATTACTGCGATATTACCGATGAGCATGCCACGAGTTGACCCGTCCACGGATAAACATCTGCCGAGGAATCCAAAATCCAAAATCGTCGCCAAACCTTGCCTGTGTCTCCTACCCCCCGTGGTGCGTGTTCGCGGCCAGGCCGGGAATGGATAAGGAAGGGCAAGGGTCGCTGGAGCCGCCCCTCGACCAAAGGGATTTGACAGGGAAATCCGATATCGAAAGGCAACTGCACACAGCAGTATCTTCGATAGGGCAAACGCTTCGGGGCGGCCATGAAAAACGAGATGCCAATTTGGAAATCATGCCCATTTGGAAATGTTGTCCCATGTTTTAATGGCTCAACCTCTCTGTACGCCAAGATCCAAAGCAAAAGTCGAGGTTACCACCCAAAATACCAAATATTGGCCACTTCTCGCTTGTCTCCCTCATCCCCCATACTCGTTCATGGCCAGGTACGGAACGGGTAAGGCAGGGCGAGGGGCGGCCGGGTCGAAGACAGCACTCGAACGAAGCGGTTTCACCGATACACTCGAGGTTTCGAGAATCCCATACTGAGGCCGAGACGACCAAAACCTCCTTGCCACTCCCTGTCTCCTCAAATTCGTACATTATTTTATACACAGATACAAGGTTCCCTTTCGGGATGCGGCTAACGTGAAATCCCGGGGGCGTCGCAGGGCGAAAAGGGAGACACCGGTAACACACGTATACATACTTTTCCACCTATGATGGTGTTACGCGTACTCACATAGGTAAACCACACTGCTCTTCCTAGAGGAAACGTGTGGCATGATGAGCTTGTAGTGCATTGCTCCAAAGAAAGAGTAGTACTCAGCGGGAAGTCTAATAGTGTGATAGCGGCGGGTGCATGTTGTACTGATGTACGCGCCAACGAATTATTAGTTTGGTCAGGGGATGGTGTGAAACGTACTTGGAATAGTGCTCGATGCTATATAGCACGTCACATGTGTTTGCACTTACTTGGTGGTAATGGATAGGGTTGACCAGCCAATGTCAATTGCTCTTGGATGTTGTGCAATAATTAATTGGTTGGCGGCAACAATTTCGGTATGTGTGGCGTACGTGGTAGGATTTTCCACGAGTTGGAGATATTGTTAGTGTTCAACGCTTTGATACCATACCTTGACTTATACTCCTGGTTTATCCCCGTAGAAAGTAGAGCTAGATCAATAGTGTTCCAACCTGAACCCGCCACTACTTGATGCATGTGGTCATAAATGTATGCGTGTATGATATGTGTGTACGATAATAGCAACAGATCTAGAACCGATCCACCCAGCCAATCAGGTGGCGTTCTGGGCGCGTGGCGAACGCTGAAATAAAGTTTGTACCAGATTTTGGCCAGAGCAGCACCGTGTATATACCTGGATTTGGTTGTCGCTGATATGTTATACATCAAACCTTCTACAAAAATAGACATTACCAGGCGGGTGATGTAAACAACAGGTGTCTTCTTGCTGCAACCGCCAGATTCGTCCCCTTTAAGGGTTTATATATTCCGCGCACATATTGAAATGCGCCCCCCCCCCGCCCCCCCCCACCGAACCCTCTTGTTCCAACACCCCACCTGAAATCAAAATCTCCCAGAGTAGTAAACACTACCATCCAGCTGATATCATCTCATTATATTTCTAGCCATCCATGGCGTAGCTTTCATTCATCCCCCCACCCTCCCTCCAACGCCCCCTCCTTCCCCACACCCCGCACGATCGCCTAGACCCAGCACCGAGCGTATAGCAAGCACCTACATTTATGATTGATACGCGCGATCGGAGGATCGCACACAATGTTGCGAACATCAGTGTCGACCAAATCCTTGATCTCATAGCTGGAGTGTATTTTAATATTATATGTGACCTAAACCTCTTGAATCCCCCCCCCCGCCCCTTCTTTTTTTTTTTTTTTTTCCTCGGATTCTTACTACGATAGCCCCCCCCCCAAAACCGACGATATTCTTCAAGACACGATGGTCGACACGAGGAAAGATGCCATGAAAAAAACCATCCTCACTCACACAATTTCATGTTTGTAAAGGTTTATCGAACGGTGACGTCGGGGCGGCAAGGGGCACCGTATTTAAGGAGATACGGCCGAGAGATGGTTTCAAAACCGGCGATTTCGTTAAAGAAAAGCTGGGGGGGCTACCGTAGAAAGACTCCTCGCTTCCTCTCGCTTAAACGCCCCACCTGATATCGAAATCCGCCAGAGTAATAAACACTTCCACGCCCTGGATACCGCCTCGTTATCTTGTTAGAGCCGTCCATTCCGCTGCTGCAATTCACACCCACCCCCGCCCCCAACGCCTCCTCCTTCACCCCACCACCCGCACCATCGCCTAGACCTAGCACCACGCGTATAGCAAACCCCTACATCTATGCGACCTAAAGCCCCCCCCCCCCCGCCCCCCGCCTCCCCCGCCACATTCCCCCCCTCTCGCCCACAAGAAGTATTTGTAATTTCCACGCACAAATTGACCTGCCCCACCCGTCTTCTCCCCCCCCTCCCCCCCCCTCCCGCCCCCCTTTTGATCAAAATCAGCCCCCCACGTCCTTCAAAACTCCGCCCTCCCCTCACCGGATATTCGACTTACAGGATTCACTTGATAAACTGATGCATTTCCTTCCACAGCTGTCAGATTTTGTCCATCTCAGGAACGGGTTTTATAGTTTCCGCGCACAGACTGCCTGGCATCACCCTGTTGACCCTGATAGCTTCACTGTAGTTGCAAGGGGAGTCGCCGATCTATATCCTTAATGAGGACACACAACCCGTAATACGCGGAGTATCACACACAGCTTGCAAAGATGAGTTTCGACTAAACATTCGATCTCACAGCTGGAGTGTACTTTAATTTGTATAATATCCTTGAACCCTGCCCATGGTTTCATTCCGCCCAATATAAAAAAATTGGCCTGGTCGAGACTCGAGTGCATTCCTCGCTCGCGATGCCTGCCACCCTCGCCGCGCTCGGCGCCATCTTCCAAGCTTTCCCCGCTCTATGCCCCTGTGAGCCCCGTCTCCCGCGCGGAGAGATGCAAGCCGTGCCCTGTGGCGCCCGTTCCAACACTCGTCTGCTCCCGACCTCTGACTCCCAGCCTCCTCCTGCTGGCATCCGCTCTGTCCGGAAATATAATACCGGGGTATGTCTTTTTGTTCAAATAAAAACGGTCCTTACATTCGGGCAGGTCTAGATGCCCCGCAAGAAAAAAAAAATACACCGGGTCAACCACGCCCACAGACGCTTTCGCTCCTGCCTCGGCGAGCGGCCCAGCGCGGCGGGAGAGCGCAGGCCGGTTTATCCTTATCTGCAACCATGCCCTCGCACCCACGTCGAGATCCGGGGCTGAAACGGCCCAGGGCGGCGCGCCCCCAAACCCCACACTAATCCGATCCATACATGCACTGCTGCTACTACTGCTGTATCTTGCTGCTACTGTTGCTGTTGTGCTGCTGCTGCTGAGGATAATTCAGTCCGGGCGGTTGATGCTACTGCTGCTGTGCTGCTACTAAGGTTAGACGAGTAGCGGGTCATTTTTTTATGAACAAAACGACGAAGAACAAGAAATTGTTTATAGTTTATCGAAATATCAAATTTTAAAAACAATTTGGGGTGTTCCAAAGGACCTGCTCGTCTTAGGGAGGCGGGACGCAATCTCTTGCCAAATAGAGCCAGCTAAACGACGTTTAATTCACCTAGCGCCGCCACGGAGCTCGGCCGAGATCCACACATGCTTCATAATGTACCCATGGCAGGTTAGCTCGCCCTGCGGCCGAAAGTGCGAGAAGAAACACTTGGCCGCCAGATAGCAGCGACCAAACAAAACGAAGATCGTATTGTACATAAACTATACATACATCACACCACCTGGAGGATATCATTCATCCACAACACGCACCGCTATGGACTATGGACTCCACCATGGATTCAATTGCCCGCCTGATAAAGGTGGTGCGAACGAGTCTGCGGCCCCAACTCCACCGGTGCCTGTTTCCTTTGTGCCTCGAGCAACGATTGAATCTTGTGTTTGACGGATCAGCCGCCCTTCGACACCGGTACTGAACTCATCCCACGCTAGGGGTGCAGCAGAAGCCTCTTAGCCCCTAACATGAGGAGCCAAACATCTCACTTGAAACATGATTTCGAAGACATTCGTTCGCGTAACCCGGCCAATTTCCCGTGTCAGTCCTCTAGCAAAAATACTCGCAAAATTATCATACTCACCGGTTGGTCCGCAGTTAAGGAGCCCAACCGGTCAGAAATGCTTTCCCCGAAAGCTCAAATCCCTACTGTGGGATGACTCACTGGTGCTGCCAGTACTACGCATACGACAAACCCTTCTGTGCCCAAACCTCGACTACTGGTGCCGGCACCGGTAGTATTTTCGTGGCCAATCACGGAAATTGTTGCGTGCCGTTGTAGTACCGATATCTCGAAGAGTAACTAAGGTGCGCATTGCGACGGTTTACTGTTGAGCTGGGCGACTGATTATAGCAGCAGTTAGTTTTTCGGCGGAGCAAGGGCTTCTGAGGTTCAATAATCGTAAGTGTTCACAGAATGGAATGCTTACTGTATCGGTAGCCAGGGCATACAGCAATTAGGGCTCTGACCCCCGTTGCGTGAAGTGCAACATGAGCTGGAAGGCGTGTTGCTCTCACACGCCGCAGGCGTGCAGACTCCCGAACGCCCCCCGCAGGGCCGCTGAAGTAGACAAAATACTACGTTTACGTCTATACAAGCCCGAAAAACACTTGGCAAAGTGCTCAACACCAAAACGTTTTGTTTGCCTATAGTGAACATAAACGATGCCTCAAATATTTTCCCGCAGTGGGCGAGCACATACCCAACAGGGTTTACGCCGAGATTTTTCGCCGAGGTTTTACGCCTGAAGCGAAACATTCGCCGCGTCGCGAAACTGTGTTTTCCCGGGTTCAAACGTTGGTCTTACCGTCACCGCCATTGCGCGGGAATGGGAAAGCAAGCTAATTTCTCACGTGTTAACTCACCCCTTGTTGTCCGTCTCACCCACGTTTATGTTGAACCCTTACTATCGCACCATCTCCAATCTGGCGGAGGTCTATTCATAGCAACGCTCCTTATCAATCATGGCAACCGTTAGCACACCCGCTAGCTGCGTTGTCGTGTATTCGTCAAGGGTGTGTTAGATAACACACCTCGCCACACCAGCACGCCCGGTGATACATTCTCCATAGGGAAAACGACAGAAAGCGATATGGCGCAACCATTCCGCGCCACCGTGCGGTACAGTAGAATACACCTAGATTTTTGACCCTGATCCGCGATAGTGGTTGGTCAACTCAGCTTCGTACCGGCTTCTGACACCAACTCTTTGCGGTACATCATACCGCGGCTTTTTAGCTCGACCGTCACCGTTTTCTGACGTGACTCATACCGCTTTTTGTGCAAGGTGACATACCCCTGTCGCGTCCGGCGAATTGTTGGCGCCGCCGCAGGCAGCGGGGGATGGGGCCACCTTGCACACGGTTTTGCCGACGCCACCGGTACCGCCGGATGTGTGGCATGTGTCGGCGTCTGCTATGCCACCGGGGCCGCTGCCGGTGCCGCCGTCACCGGAGCCGCCGCTACAATCTGTTGATCATTCGCCTGCTGCGATCGATACCGATCGGCCACCGGCCGACCCCCCCCCCGTTTTGGAGGGAGTGATATCATGCAGAGGGTGATAATATTTCAGCTCCACTGCAACTTTGTGATGAACTTGAGTTCGTGTTGATGTTTTGGCTGAAAGGAAATGGAGAAGACGAATGGTATCACGTCCGAGTGAGAAGCATTTGACGCGACAGAAGGATAATCCAAACATTAGCGTAAATGTGGTAGTAGAGTTTGTGCATACAGCTATTTTTGGGAAAGTTGGTAGACTATACATTCAGCAGATTTATTTTGGAGTTTGGTTTACGTTACTGGTTGAATGGCTGCCGCATTTCATTGGCAGATAGTAAGTTATTTTTATGCTGAGTGCATGCAATGAATAGCCACCGTTTTACCCTGCAATGGTGATGGGACATCGAGCGGGTTGACAACAGGCGGGCTAATGTAGTTCCTAAATGTTGTTCAAGAATCGTCCGACCAAGCTTGCATAATTCCGAATGCCTCTTCCATGGAGCTCCCACGCAGAGATCTACTCTACGTATTCCACCGCACGAGACTGTGCGACACCTCACAGACTTACTCCGAGCATACTCAGCAGTGGAGGGTGCGTGGTGAGTGCACTGGACGGTCCGTGGTGGGTGGTCGGGTGGGTCATTTCGTTCGTGGGTGAGGTTTTTCGTCCTGCGGGAGGTGGACCTCTTTGTACTAAAAAACTAATTTATTTCTAAAATATCGTCCCCCCCCCTGGTGCTTCGGGAGCACCACTACTAGTACAGAGTTAAAAGACGAGTGGCTTCGAGATGCGCGGATAAACATCGCAAAATATCCCGAATTCATTATATCCCACTACCAGGGTCCTTGTCAAGCATGGAACCCCTCAATCTGCGATGTATGGTCTCGGTCGCGTTCTTGAGTACCATTGACAGTACACGGTATGATTGTGAAACGCTGGATTGACAGCTACAATAATGACTGGTACCTGGTGAGGAATGGGGCAGGCCCCTTCACCGCATCAACGGAGGGGCCATACTTTGGGAAAATAGATCAACGAAACAAACGGGTTCTCATGAAGTACGTACCACACGACGTATAAGCTCCTTCCGGATGCGGGCTTAGGGGCGTCGCAAGTCGAAAAGGGGGGATAGGCGTTTCCAGCGAGGTGTAACTGGTTTGATACGAGCTACCAGGTACTGCTTATGCTCCCTGCATGTTTCGTGTACTAGCTACCTTGTACGAGGTTCGACGATGTGTGTTTGGTTGTTGCATTGGACGTGAAAACGTTGTCGTGGTTCGATCTCCTGCTGTGCTCCAACTACACACATCTACACCGTGACCACTAGCATAAATCCAAGAGATTAATCCACGGCTGACATTGTACCGCTGCTGCTGCATACGGTACTGATTTCGTTGCCGCGAGGCTGAGCGTCTGCTTTCGAAAACAAACTCCACCACCCTTTTTCTACGTTTTGTGTGGGTGCCTATAACATGACAGCACACACCTCACTCACTCACACAGACGCGCACACACTTATACACAGGGGCACTGTCCGTGGCTGTCATAAATGTGTGGGCTCACCACGCGGCTATATTTGTATCGTGGGTGCCCCAAACACAGCGTCTGGGGCCATGTATGTATGATGCAGCGGCAGAGCAGCAGAGCAAGAACAAAATGAATAAGAGGGTGTTACGAGTGAGGAGACCTCCCGCGTTAGGGGACCGTTTTCGCTAGAATAGTAGGCAGCATCGTCAAACGGGCAACAGAAAGAAGCAAAGCCAGCAGCGGCCAGCAGCAGCCAGCAGAAGCAGAAGCAGCAGCTCGGTTCATGTGATGAAACATTGCAGTTTTTTTCTGTGGAATATAATGTGTGTTTTGGTTCCGTTTTTATGTGCGTTCAAGCTCGTCACTACTGCACAGGAAGCCACGACCGACTGTTTTTTCCATGGTCTTTCATTCGTCTACGCAAGGTCAATGAAAGATTATCACAACGAATCCAAACGTGCGACGCTGTTTTTGTGGCTTGTGAAGCCATATATCGCTGCGAAAAACGCACTAAATCCACAAGGTAAATCCATAGGGAAAAGGGTATCATTCCGGTAGTTAATAACTCTATTGAGTGATGTGAGGCCGGATTTCTCTGACCAATACACGTCACACTCCACAGCAATACCTTAACAAACACCTAAAACCGAAAACAGTTACTACAGCATTCGTCATAGAGAGTATGCAATTCGGTGCTGCTGGTTTTGGAAGATGGGACACCTATCGCCGGAACTACGCTGTAAAAAATGAACAACCAGCTCGTAGTATGATACCTATCATATTGCAGACAGCTCCACACCCGAAACGAAGCAATTTGTTGGCGAAAGCTCACACTTCTCAACATTTTGGTCGCTACCTATGATAGCATAATAGCACCACGCGTACAGTAAGTTCCTATTAGGTGTACATTAACGCGACCTAAAGCGGTTTTAACCCCCCCCCCCTCGAACATTCCGCCCTCTCCTCACCAGTGGTAGGACTTACAGGATATACATGGTAAACTGATGCATTCCTTGCACAACCGTCAGATTTGTCCCCGTAAAAACTTCCATAGTTTCCGCTCACAGATAGAGTTACCCCCCCCTCCCGCCCCCCCCCGCTCCCCCTCCTTTTTCGCCCCCGGTCCCCAGTTTTTCTTCTTCTTTTTTAACTCCGCCCTACCCTCACCGGTTATACGACTTACACGATATGCTTGATAAACTGATGCATATCCTGCCACAGCGCGGTCAGATTTTGTCCCCCTTAAAACGGGTTTTATAGTTTCCGCGCACAGAGTATTTGACGTCACCCTGTTGACCCTGGTACAAGCTACACTGTAGTTCCAAGGGGAGTTGCCGACCTATATTTTTAATGAGGACACACACCCAGCAATACGCGCGATAGGAGTATCACACCCAGCTTGATACGTGCCACGATAGAGGTGTGCACACCACTTTTTTTCTGAGGTTCCTTTTTTGAGAGCTTAAGACCTCTCCCCAAAAACTGATGCAGAGAAAAAAAAGCCTAGTACCGTATGAAAGATTCCATTGCCTACGTACACAACGAGAATCATGAAAAAAAAATGGCCTACATCCGACCATTCTTGGTTAAGGAGCCCCGTCATGCAGAAACCGTTTCATACAAAAACTGCTACCACTATCGAATTGATAGCACGCGTCGCTTGCAAAGATGAGTTTCGACGAAATCTTCTATCTCACAGCTGCTGGAGGGTATTTTTACTTTTTATATTCCGAGTACTATTTTCTGTGTAGCTCAGGTGACACCATCGTACATTCCAGTTGGTGTGTGTGTGTTCTTCACATTAAACCGTTCTTCTACTCGTCGACATCCAGCACACCCAGTGTCCGTACTGATTCTTCACCCTAGAAAGATCAGCTCTGTGGTCACAAGCCACGACACAGAGATAATGCATCGTAATGCATTCGACAACGCAATGTCATGCCCTAGTACTGGGTACGACAGGCACAACATACATACGTCAGCAACAGAAATACATTGGAAGAGAGAAATACGAAATAAACAAAAACAAAAACAAAAACAAAAACAAAAAACAAAAAACAAAATAAGAAAACAAATAAAAACAAAGATAAAAATAAAACAAAAAATGAAACAAACAAAATGAAGGGGAAATCGAAGAAACAACCCAACCGCAAAGGAGAGCCAAAGCTCGGAAAAGAAACATAATAAAATGAAATAAAATAAAGTAAAGTAAAACCAAAATAAGATAATCCGAACACGAGCCAAAAACCTGGACACGCAAGGAGGGAACAAAGGGGAAAAAAATACCCCAGAGAAAGACGAAAAGTGCTATGTACCTACTAGTCGGCCTGGTACCTTGCTACCCTGTCTGCCATCTCCTTCCTGCCTTCGTCCACCGCGGTCTCCCTTCTATTCCTCCTGTTGCCCCCCCTGCCCCCATTCCCTTGGACGGCTTTCCTTCTACTCCTCCTGTTTCCCCCCCTCCCCCCTTTGTGTTCTTCTCATTAAACCAAAATACCTTGTAAAAGAGAGAAACAACGAAAGAAACCAAGACAAAATAAATAAATAAATAAATAAAAAGGGGAGCCAAAGCACGGGAGATAGAAACATACCCCGAGCATGAGCCAAAATGGACATGCAAGGGGGAAAGAAAGGGAAAAAAAAATACCCCGGAAAAAAGAAACAAGTAGAAGAAGGAAGACTGGGAGGGCCAAATAAAACAGGCTCGTCACCTACCCACCATGCAAGACTCCCTTCATAAGGATAAGAAGGGGAAAGAACAAAAAATAAAATAAAATAAAATAAATAAATTCACGGAAAAATCAAAGTACCAAGACATCACATTCCGAGCAGCCGCAGCAGTTGGCGGTACGAGTGGCATAGATAGAAAGGTTCCACCTACTAGTCGGCCTGGTACCTTGCTACCCTGTCTGCGGTCTCCTTCCTACTTTCATCTACCGCGGTTTCCCTTCTACTCCTCCTGTCCCCCCCCCTGCCCCCATACCCTTGGGCGGTGTTCCTTCTACCCCTCCTGCTGCCCCCCCTCCCCCCGTTCCCTTCGACACCACCCACGGCGGATGCGCGGCGCTGTCTACTCAGCTTTGCCTCATCCTCGTGCCACCTGCCCATGAACCGTTCAGCTGCTTCGAGGACCCCCCGGTACCACTTGCCCACCTTTTTTGCTGCAGTGGGCCACAGCGCGGTCCCAACTCCAAAAACTAAGGGGGAGTGTTCCGTTGATCCCTCGTTGGCTTTGAACACCCTAAGGTTCTCAGCTATGGCTCTAGGCCAAGTCTTAAGTTGTCCGCCTGGTTTCGGGTTCTCCCCACCAGCGATCGTCCCGAACATCAACCGACGGGGCAGTCGCCCCTTGTGTTGTCGCACCAGGGCCCCGGCAAAGAAGAGCCGCCGTTTACGGATGGTCGTTTCGATGCTCTCGCATCGTGTCATCCTGAGGGCCTTCGCGTACGAGAGGGTGGTGTGGTCGGTGCGTAATCGGCGCTGGAAGCCAATGACTCGCAAAAGGACTTCGTGGTGGGCTGATCGGAGCTTGGCGAAGTGGTCCGCATTGAGGGTCCACGTCACACACCCGTACAGCAGGGTCTCAATGACCTCGGCCTTCAGCATGCGGACTTTCAGACTAAGCGGGGCGGTCGTCCTGTCATACAATTCCGGGCCAAACCGTTTGAGGCATGCCCGCATGAGACGGATCCGTTGTTCGATTTCGAGCGAGAGGTCAGCGCTTTCGTGGATAATGCCGCCTAGGTATAAAAACTGGGTCGTCTGTTTATACCTCTGGCCTGATGCTTCGATCGCGAGCGGTGGGGCGAGGGATGTCTGGTCCGGTGTTCGTAGCAGCATCGTCTCTGTCTTCTTTTCCGATACCGTGAGGCCTGCTGCTTCGAAGACAGTCACGATGACTGTCATCATTTTAGCAAGGCCTTCCGCCGACTTCGAAACAATTCCTGCGTCATCTGCGTACAACATGCCCCACACAGCCCTTTGCACGCATGCCAACGGTTCCTCTTTTCCGACTGCACTGCCCTCTTCGAGGTGAACCAAATCCCTTACGATGCTTTCGTCTTTGCTGAAGCGTACCAGCACGACGTGTATCGCAGCAGCGAAGAACACGTTGAACAGTAACGGTGATAGCACGCAGCCTTGCCGCAGCCCCTGGGTGACATTAAACCAATCCGAGTGCTCGCCGTCATCCGCACGCACGCGAGCCCGCATGCCTTCGTGGAAGTTGCGGATAACTGTAAGCATCTTGGTTGGTACGCCAAGGCGTGTGAGTACCTCCCACAACAGTTCCCGGTCGACAGAGTCGTACGCTTTCTGCAGATCGATGAAGCACATGTACAGGGGGATTTTCCTCTGTCGTCCGAGCTCTTGCAACCGGCGCACGACAAACAGCATGTCGACCGTCGACCGTGCGGGACGGAAGCCGCACTGTTCTTCAGGAAGTATTTCCTCGGCCTCGCAGTAGTAGTTGCTAAGGCGGGACGCAACGATTTTCAACAATATTTTGCCTGCGTGGGCAACAAGCGAGATCCCTCTGTAATTGTTGCAATCAGTTCGATCCTTTTTTTTGTGAAGGGTCTTGATGATAGCATCTTTCCATTGCTGGGGGACTTCGCCCGTTACCCACACGTTGACAAGGATATTGTGAAAACACTGGACGAAAGCGGGGTGGTCAAGTTTTAGTAGTTCGACCGGGAGACCGTCTGGTCCAACGGCTTTCCAATTTGACATGCCCTTAATCGCATCCGTCATCTCGTCCATGGATGGTTCATCTCCAAGCGATAGTTTAAGCGGTCGCGGTGGCAAGAGGTCGATGATCGTGGGATCGAGTTTCAGCGATTTCGTGTTCAAGAGTTTGTGGTAGTGCCCCGCCCATCGTTCACGAATTCGCGCTTGATCCCGCAACAACGTGCCATCCTCGTCCATAATAAACTGCTCGCTCCTCGCTTTTGTACCTTGCAATCCCACCGTACTCTTCAGGTGCTTGTAGAACCCTCGTTGATCGTTACTCGCTAGGAGTCTCTCGGTTTCGGCGAGGTACTCTTCAAAGTACGCTTGTACTCCTGCGGCAACCACTTCCTGCAGATTCGCACACGCAGATCTCAATTTCTTCCACGCTACACTATCTCGGGGGTTGGCACGCAAGAACTGTCTCGCATCCTCCCTCGCTGTCCATGCTACTCTGAAAGCGGCCGAAGTTTCGGCAGGCTCGCACCAACCATGCCGGCGGTGGCGACGTGGTGGAGGTGGCACCTCTTTCTCTACAGCATCGATGATAGTCGTGGTGAAAAACTCAACCATGCCAGACGTGTTACGGGGCTGGATAGGTTGGTTGAGAGTGGAAACAACCCTCGCGATTACTCGTTGGCGACGCTTTCCGTCGGATAAAAAAAGCTGCCTGTCGAATTCTCGGCGTTTTGGGGGTTTCAGCATTTTTCTGTTGGACGAAAAGTGACCACTAAGTCGGACCTTGATGTACACAATGTTGTGGTCTGAATCGGTCTTAGCTGGTGGCGGAGGCTGTGGGATGACTTTAACATCATGTACTCTAGGTCGATGGGCTTGGCGGGTTAGGATGTAGTCTATCCTCTTACGGTCATTCGGGCTGGTGCCGTTGTACGTATGCGATATCCCACCCTTGCGCGTGCTGAAAAATGAGTTGGAATATTCATCTGGAGGATCTTCAAATAATTCATATCAAGGTTCATGTAAAAAAACCAATACAACAGCATACCTGGTACTACTAAGTACCACTGGTAGTACTCATCTTTTACGTAAATAAAAAACTCACTACGACTCGTAGTATTAATAACCTTGACGTGAAAGCAACTCGACGTATAGTTGGCTCCCATCCTCATCTATTTTCTTGGAAATATTGGGCGTCTGCCTTTAGCATGCAGTTAGCATATTTTTCTTCCCCCGCCCCCAACCTAACAACCCTTCCACCCCCCCTCCACCCCTCCCCCCGTCCCTTCCCCCTCCCTCCCCCTCCGCCCCGCTAAAAATCAAAATCCGCCAAAGTCATGAACACTCGTACCCGACAGGTGTGCTAAGATCTCTTTACCTTTCGAGCCACCCATCCATGCAGTAGCTCCAATTCATATCCATATTGTGTTCAAGCTTCAATCACCCGCCCCCCCCCCCGCTGCCCTTTCCCCACTTCCTCCACCATCACCACCTACCTAGCATTACGCGTGCAGTAAGCTCCTGTTCATTCGTGCGACCTATCCCTCCTATACCCCTCGTCACCGATCATACGACTACAACAACAGGATATACATAACAAACTGGTGCATTCCACAGCCGTCAGATTGTGTCCCCCTCAAACACAGGTTTTTATCATTTCCGTGCACAGATTGATTAACATCACCCTGTTGGCACTGGTACAAGCCATATATATAGAAGTTCTAAGGAGAATGGCAGACCTACTCGTACAAGGTACGAGTATCATTAATGAGAACACACATCCAGTAAAACGGGCGAACGAAGTACCACACACAGCTTGCAGACTTGTATAGTCTATAGACTAATCTTCGATCTCTCACGCCGGAGTGCTTTTACTTTTTGATATTACTATGCAGGCTGGTTCAAGTCACACGGCGGAAATATATTCCCTGGCGAATGTTCACGATGTTTTTTCGATTCAGACGGTGAAACGTCTGACATGCGCCATTGCGAAGACCTCACCTGTAGTCGTGTTTCTTTCTCCCTGAGTTTTCGTCAGCCAATATTTTTTTTTAAATTTGGACCATTGTGTACACCTTAGACCAAACATTTTCGGCGGGAACCACACACACGGGAGTCAGGCCTCGGGATGGGCGTGTAGAACACGCGTGGAAAATGTCGGGGTTTATCGCTCAAGAGCGGGGTGGGCGGTTGGACTTTTGTGCGTCACAATGAGTAAGACACGCTATTTCCTTTAAATGACTTGGTTTTAGACTAGGATCCCATTTTTTCGCTGTATTCTGCGTACGTAGTATTGAACGTATTCAGGTTAGATGTTCGATTTTTCATGCGACAAATTCTACAGACATGATCTCGGAAGTATAGTCTATACCTCCAACCGGTTTGTGCAGAATGTGGCACATTTTTTTCTCGCCCTCGCTTGGAAAAAGCCTAACTACTATTATTGAAAAGTTTGAAAGCTCGATGATACCAGTTTCGCTCCTACTGCCTGTAGAGACAGCCCGATCAATGGCGTTATTAAAAGAAATTGGCCATGCCACCCTCTTCCACTGGTCATGGGAGTCAGTATGATACCAATTATTCACCCTTTGGCTACGTATTGCGAGCGGCATTCCTGGGGGAGAGAATTTCCACGTTTTGACTTGAATCAGCCTGGATGTTGTAGGCTATAGTCTATGCCTGTTGGCCCCAAAATATGTTGAAGTGGGAACTAGCCTTCTCAAAATCCTGACTACAAGGAACGCGAGGCTTTGTCAGTCTACCACTAGAGTGACAACACTAGACTTGAGAGCGGAATATAGTAAGAGTCCATCTTCGTTTGCTTCGGATTTTGTCATGGGATGGACACAAAACGGCAGTACTGCTGGGCCGGACACAAAGCAATACTACCTGGTAAGTGTGCAGCAAGAATAGAGGCAGGTTGAGATGTGCACGAAAAATATGAAATACGGGAGCCGTTGTATACTGAAGGCTATACTGAAAGTGAAATTATAGTATAATTCAACCTCTCCTAAACAAGACACCTAGCTTAGATAATAAACTCTGTTCCTGGTCAGGTGTCCTGTACTGAATGCATCAAAATTATTCATATACATGATATACAGCGTGGCGTATAAAACTGATATCAATATGTTATATCAACAGCACTGTAACATATTACATTTCATATAGACTATTAATAGTCCAATGTACCTGGTAAGTGACATCAGCATCATCAGCAACAAAAGCGAAAAAACAAAACAGCACTAGTAAACCTACAGTACGACTTTCGTCGTCATCAACAGCAGCACCAGTACTCGACAAGCAGCCTGTGTACTTACCAGCACGTCGATTGTCCACAGAGTTTGGAGTGACAGCTCCTTAATTTCTCCAGCCTCCAGTTGCTGCAGCTCGGCGTCCACATGCCGTTGCAGCAGTTCCCTCCTGGTCAGGAGCGGAAATGACACTGACGGCGGCCCCGACCTCGAAGCCCAAGGAAGACCCCCGTCCCGCGTGGCTCCATCCTCCTGCTCGGCTTCACTGCCACTATTACCACCTTTCTTGAGCTCCTCGTCCATAATAGTATGTCTCTTTTCCAAAGGGACCAATATCCCAATAGAGACAGACAGCCCACGGTAGAAAACAGGCGACACAAACAACAAATGATATGCGACTAGTAGCTGACTTCTGCCGAGTAAAGCCAGTTGCAACGCCACTCCACTTGAGGAGACTCGCCCCAACCTATGACGAGAGTGGGGCTATGGTGTAGGGTCGGCGAGGGGAGGGGTGGGTATGGAACCTGGCCGTATATTCGTGCGACGGCAGCAGGTAGATGTACACAGATGCTACTACGATGCCGCCCTTAAGCTAGAATGACGTTCTAGCGGGGGTGTCGCTGAACTACATTGTGTACGTACTCATAGGATAGACAACAAGTGAGTGTAAAATATCAACCAGCCCACCAGCCCCAGCCAGCCAACCAGCCAGTGCCACAACAAGTCAAAGCCCGGGATGAAAGGGTCATTTTCTAAATTCCAAAACACACATAATAATTAGTATCAGCAGTCTAATTTCAAGTGCTATGGACCCATACCCCGGAGTGCAACACTAACTATTCAGCAAGCGTTGACGTGCATCCCCTTCACGGGGACGTATTGATTGAAATTAGCATGTCACACATTCTATATATATTCCTTCGGCGGAAAAGAGAAAAGTGCTATAAAATGTATTTTCATTTTTTATAAAATATGCTGCATATACCAGGGATTTAAGCTGTGGTGTGTATTGTTTTCACATTAAACCGTTCTTTCTACCCAACGACATCAGTACACCCCGTCATCGGTGTTCGATTCTTCATCCTATTAATAGAGAGATCAAAGTATGCGGTCACATAACGTGGTGAGACAGAGTAAACCAAACAATCGCAATTGACCGGTCGCCCCGGTGGCGTATCAGGTTATCCTCGAGCCTGGTATAGGTCAGTTTCGTGAGTTCGAGCCCCGCCGAGTGCATACTCGTATAAATTCGTTGGGACTTTTTCTTGTGGACAAATTGACTTGCGGAAAGCGCGAGAGCGTGAATTAGCAACATTCGATGTACAATCGACGAGCAGTGGGATTGCTGAACCCTATGCGCGATAAAAATTGAAGGCAAGAACCGGGGAGGAGAAGGGATGACACCTGTGACGACGGCTTGTCCAGAAGCTGGAAAGTAAAAGTGTGCTGAAAAAAAAAAAAAAAAATCATCCAGGGTAAATCAAGTGTTGTAGTCTATGTCGTACGAACTTTTTTTGGAGTCCTTAAGTTAGTACGAGAAATAGACAAGATCGGAGACGCTTCCGGGAAGTTGTGGAGGGGTCGGAATTTTGAGAAGGTGTCGAGATCCACGACTCCCGATCGATCCGTTGTCCGTTTCAAACGTGGCATAAGTTATTATTAAATATGATATCAGACTTGACTTACACTTGAGACCCTCCATACCACCGATAGGATTCAGAACCGCACCCACCTTTTACACACTACTTTTGAAATTAGACTTGGATACAAGTATTTTTCCAGAAACCATTAAAACACCAGACTATAATAGTCTAGACTATTTAGTTAGACTAGACCATAGTGCGTACCCCGATTAAAGAGCACCCAAGGTATAGAAAAACCGGAAGACTCTTTGAGTAAGACCCTGTAATCACAAACAAGCAAAGGCAGAAAGAATCAATGAAAAACGACTACTGTTGCTGCTGTACTCGTAGTGGTACTGCTGCTGTGTACCAGGTTATAGGTACTGTTACAATATGTATGTAGTGTTTTGCAAATAATTAAACAAAAATAAACTATTAATATCTATCTCTATTACGGACATTGTTACAAACATTCGGACATGCTTTATTTGTGTCGAGGGTCTACTGTACGACACTACCAAGGGGTAAGTGTACATAGACCGCTCCGCTCGGCCTGAAGGTCCGCATGCTGAAGGTTGAGCTGGTTGAGACCCTGATGTATGGGTATGTCACGTGGTCCTTCACTACCACGACAAGCTCCGAAAGGCGCACCTCAGCGTCCTCCGTTCGGCAAGTCCTTGGCTTCCGGCGTCGTGCCGAGCACCAACCTCCCGTACGCCAAGGCCATCAAGAAAACGAAACGCGAGAGCATATCTAAACGAACTTCCGGAAAAGGAGGCTTTTTCGCTGGGGCCATGACACGGCAAAACAAGGTGTGATTACCTAGTCGGCTGATGTTTGAGCAGATATCCGGTGGAAAAAACGCCGGGACCAGGTGGGCTACCGAGCAACTGGCTCAAAACATTGAGAGATGATCTCGCCGTTTTCGATCCACCGAAGGCTCCACGGAAGACTCCGCACATCAGTTTGGAGTTGAAACCATACTGTGGGCCCATGCAGCAAGCAGGCGGGCAATTTGTACCGGGGAGAGCCGTACGGTTCATGGTTAGGTGGCACGTAGTTGGAGTAGGAAAAAACAGAGCTCAGAGCGCCGTGCAGCCCGGATGCATAGCGCCCGAATCCGAAGGAGTAGGGAAACCCGGTTGAAGAAAGCAGGAAGCAGATGGACAGGCGGTAGGCCGACTAATAGGTAGAACTTGTCCACGTAACTTCCAACCACTGCGACTACCCTGTGTTCTGTTTCGTTCTTTGAGTTGCCTCCTCCACCTTCCTCGGGGGAGCACTGCCGACCGTACTGCGGTACTATAATATCACCGCTGGTGTGCTGGTGCTTGCCGAACCCGTATTTCCCTTTCATCCTTTTTGCCTCTTTCTTCGAAGGCGCCCGGACAGTCTTATATTCGGCACCTCACATAAAAAAAATGGTTAGAATGAGAAAACTAACCAGAGCGCTGTGACCGCTGGATCGCAACGCAATTTTGAAGAACACATTTTTTTTTCTTCATTTTTTTCCATATTTAGTCTGGTGGCAGGGGGGTCTCTAAAACCAAGTGATCTAAAATGTAAAAAATAAAAACGAAATGTTTTCTTCTAAAAAATCGTCCTGCGATCACAGCGCTCCGGTTAGTTTTCCATTCTGACTATTTTTCATGTGAGGTGTATGTTGTTTAGATACGGCCTCGAAAGGTCTGTAACGAATTTGAGATAGTTTGGATGGGTTTAGTATGATAAGGTTGGCGTTTTATATTCGGGAAAGTGAGGAAATAGATCGGAGGCACGTTCCTCCGATCTCAGAAGCTATCCGAGGCTCTGGTGGAATTGAATAAAGCTACGTCTCTACGAAGGAAAAGAAAAAGGGTACTCTCCGAGGACCTGCTCAATTGGCAGACCTGCAGGGGGCACTCTGTGTCCCCAACTATAACCTTACAAATGACGTCGTCTAGCTTGACTTGCTATTGTGGCAGCGTTCCTCCAATCTCTCCGATGTCTTTTTTTCGTAGCGATTTTGCTTTTTTTGCTTTCCATCGAGCCCACAACTCCTGTTCCTTCTCGGGTGGCTTTTCAACGGAGGGAGCGCCCTTTCTCCTACAACGGCGACCACAACAGCATGAGGTGGCAGGGGCCCCTCCTGCTGGTCGCCGGGCACGTACCACACGGACGACACCTTTCAATTACGTGCGAGCGACACTACTCTTCGGAGCACACTCCTCCTCTCGGCTTTTGGTCCCTCCTGTTGGTCGCTGGGCACGCACCACACGGACGACACCAGCGGTACGGGGGCGAGGTGGCGTCATCGCGGTGCTATACAAGACGCATTGGGCGGGATTCTCCGAACCTTCCTGAGAGCGGGAGATGGACCTCCACCTCTCCCGCTCCCACATGCGTTATTGGGCCGGAACCCCGGATCAGCACCACCAAACCAACCGCCTCTACCCCCGAATGCGGATCGGGGCGGCACAGCGCGAGCTCTCCCGCAACAACGGGGAACGTTTCCTAGCGCCGGGCTACGCCTGTGTTCCTCGCGCCGATGGGCTCCGTCGCTACCACGACACAGTACTTCCTAAGCGAGCCCACGTTTGGTACAAGGGTGACGATGGGTTATGGTGGCTTGGAAAAATCAGCGCGAGCATTACCGAGGACAAGGTATACCTGGTCCGTTTTCTGGACGACCTGGGACCGATCAAACTTCCTCTTCCCCCGGCGCGCACACGACTTCAACGGGAGCCGTACGAGGCTCTTGGTGCCTGCAAGTTCACATCGCCAATGCGTTTCCTCGGGGAATCCAACGTAACGTAGATAAATCTCGAGGCGCGGCCGTGGCCAGTTGACTTCTTCAAGCCGCCACCGCTCCTCGATATTCTTCATTTTTTTGAGTTATGAGGTTTGAGTCTTTGTCTTCGGGTTATTCATAGTGTCCTGAGAGTTTCGTCGGGTTTTGGGGCGGTTCTTTCCATTATTTTTTTCATTTTGTTCTATCGAACCCCCTGCTCAGTGCCGGGCCAGGGTTCATGTAAAACGCCGCTATCTGAGGCGCAGGGCTGTCGCTTTTTCGTCATTGTTCAGTTTTGCCCTGCCGACGGCCTCCTCAGCCCAGAGCCGGGGGATGACCAGGGTACCCTGTCGCGCGTAACGTGGTACAGGGCTATGTACTGGTCTGTGTGTCATCTTTTATCTTTTGTGTGTTGTATTTGTTCTTCTTTGGTTTTTCGTCTAAACACTTCCCCGCCTAGCGGAGCTGTAGGTTTTGCCACCTTCCATCCCGGGTATTTGTCGTTTCCTCGTCTAACCCCCCGCCTTGCCGATGGCCCGCGGGAGGTTTTTCGCATGAGTTCTCCCTTGTGTTAGAGCCTGTGTTCCCCTCCATATCGACGAGGGCTCGTCTTGCCATTGTACCTTTTCTGTGGTTGGTTTGCCGTAAAGCCTTTTCTGCCCCTCCCGCCACACCGGCGGTATGCGGCAGGTTCTAGAGCCTTTTCTGCCCCCCCCGCCACACCGGCGGCATGCGGCAGGTTTTTGATGGGTGACTTTTGCCTTGTTGTAGGGTCTGAGTTTCTTTCAACTGCTTTTCTTCGCGTGTTCCTGGCCCCATAGCCAGAACGTTAGAGGTGTGGGAGTGGGTTTTGAGGAGCGGTATCTTCGACTCATGGTCTAGTTCGTAGAACAGGAGTTTCCCTGAATCTCCCATATTTCTGCATATGCGACTCATCAGGACGGCCTCGAAAGGTCTGCAATTTTCCGAATTTGAGATCATTTGGATGGGTTTCGTATGATAAGGTTGGCGTTTTATATCCGGGAAAGTGAGGAAATAGATCGGAGGCACGTGCCTCCGATCTTAGAAGCTATCCGGGGCTCTCGTGGAATCGAATAAAGCTACGTCTCTACGAAGGAAAAGAAAGTGAGTACTCCCCGAGGACCTGCTCAATTGGCAGACCTGCAGGCGGTAGTCTGTGTCCCCACCTATAACGTTACAAAATGCTATCATCCCGATCCGCGGGCACTCTAGCTTGCAACACTAATAATATTAATGTGAATATCTGGTTCGTACATTTTGACTATATAACTTTTCTCGTCTCTCTAGAAGGCATCGGCGCGGACACCGGTTGCGCTGGATGTAGATGAGTGGTGAGAGATCACTTTCATGTGAAGAAAACACAGAAATAAGCCATCAATCAGTCAACCGAGTTTAATACAGTTAGTAGTAGCAGCTCAACGAATAATGAATGTGTGTGTTCTTCACAATAAGGCCACGGGGTCCCCTGGTCCCCGGCTTTCCGGAAACTCCAACATCTATAGATGTATTACTCGGAACAGTAAAAAACATGGCTAGGTTAACACACTGCGTTTAGAGCTTCGTTCGGCTGGTTCGTGGAACACAGACCCGGAAACCCATGAAAAAAAGGGCTTAATCCACAGATGCTGTGAGTCTCTTCAGATCGGTGTCCCTCCGGTTCTCAGCAGAGGTCCACACCTCGACTTTGAGGCACTGCAGTCAGTGTCAAAATTTGTGGTACACAAAACGAGACAAAAAAAGCACCCCCAACAGAACGTATGCACTTCACTAGCGGGCAGCTACAGCTCCCCATAAGCAACCACGGCTCGCGAAATCGAGGGACGCTCCTGGTGGGGTGTATGGCGACGTCGGGTACGCCAGCCAGCAGTCGTAGGCAGCCAGAAGCGACTCACGAGATGTTCTTGTGAGTTCGAACTCTCGAGCAGCAACACCAAAAGCTACCGAAATCGCTGCAATATTTCAATTCACGCGCGGGAGCCTAATACAACGGGTGCACCGCCCATGAAAAAACGGTTTTCCCCAAAAGCTTGCTGCACACCAGGCTTACGATATAATTCCCTGCAACATGTCGGGTTTAAGGGCTTAGGAGAAAATATTGAGGGACATTCATAGGGATGGTTAGTTATGGAGTCCAAAAAAAGGCTAAAAGCACCTGAACAGCTCTGTATTATTGAATCTTCAAGGAAGGGTGTGTTCGGCACGGTACCGATAAGGATTTCGTACCGAACTTACCGAAGTGTCCGGTACCGGTATTGACGTCGTACCGAACTTACCGAAGTGTCCGGTACCGGTATTGGAGGTGTACCGAACTTACCGAAGTGTTCGGTACCGGTATTGATGTCACACCGAACTTACCGAAGTTTCCGGTATCGGTATTGATGTCGTACCGAAGTTGCCGAACTTTTCTGTGCCGGTCTCGATGTCGTATCGAACTTACCGAAGTTTTTGGTACAGATATTGATGCCGTACCGAACTTACCGAAGCTCCCGGTACCGGTACGAAATTCTGTACCGGTACCGGTACCGGCGGCATATACCACCGACAAGTACCGACGCACACTTGCGCTTAGATACATAAACTGGACATAAACTGGAGGTACAATAATAGCAGAGAAAATCCGGTATTGGCCGCCCGGCGGTACCCGCTGAGGTCTAAAATTTAAGTGAATTATAATTGGTTCTTATATTTTCAACATTTTCCTTTTATTTGATCTTTGTCTTGATACGCTGTTCCAAAGGTAAGGTACCCTTTGTATTATCAGCAGGGCGCCGTCTTCTCGTCGATCGTGTCGACGTACGCACCAATAGAGTACATAAACGAGGCTTCACGCGTCCCTTCCCTCCGAAAACCGACCGGCACCGGGAAACCATCGACGGCTTTGATCGCCTCCGCCGGCAACTCATACACGTCTCCCGTGAGCGAGTTGTACACAGGAGCGGGCAAAATCATCGGCACGGCTTTCTTTTCCGCGTTCACGTCGATAACTTCTGCCGCCGGCGCTGGTTTGTGTGGGAGCTGGCAAACTTTTAAGATGACCCGCCACCAGAAGCGGTGGCGTCACTGCTTGAGGCCACCTCATTCTGGGGAGTTACGCCCTTGCTCATGCGTGCTCAGAGTCTCGGTATACCGAGCGTACTGGAAGATGCTTGGGGACCGGAGTGTGTGTGGCTTGGAGTGCTGCCTGGAGTCAAAGCTCCAAGGGGACGACGTCACAATGTGGTGGAATCGGATTGATATCGTGCCAAACGTACCGAAGTGTCCGGTACCGAGTCGATGTTGTGCCGATCTTACCGAAGTGTCCTGTACCGGTATCGTTGTTGTACCGATACCGGTACCGGCTCCGGTACATACGTGCGTACCGGTACCACCGGTATCGGTATTGATGTCGTACCGAACTTACGGAAGTGTCCGGTACCGGTATTGATGCCGTACCGAACTTACCGAAGTGTCCGGTACAGGTATTGATGTCGTACCGAACTTACCGAAGTTTCCGGTACCGGTATTGACAGCGTACCGAACTTACCGAAATGTCCGGTACCGGTATTGACGTCGTACCGAACTTACCGAAGTGTCCGGTGCCGTTATTGATGTCGTACCAAACTTACCGAAGTTTCCGGTACCGGTATTGATGTCGTACCGAACTTACCGAAGTTTCCTGTACCGGTATTGACGTCGTACCGGACTTACCGAAGTTGCCGGTACCGGTAATACCGGCGGTATATACCGCCGGTACGCCTCGGCACGTGCCGTACCGAACACACCCTTGGGATCTTTGCTGCATGTTTTCTAAAATTTCAAAATATGGATCTTGTTTGCAGATGCCATGCTCTTTTTCAAGTGGCTTTATATGTACGCGAAATGCCTCCATACAAGCTCCTACTCAAGATGTTCCTGTGCGATCCCCCGTGGCCTTAACCGTTTTGGGTTCATTCATACAGACCGAAAGAGAGCGATCTACTGTGACTAAGCGCCTACGAAAATCTGGAGGGAATCCGAGTATCGTCATGCCTCACGCTTGCCTCACAGCTTCCTGCGTTGCAGTTCGAATACATCTCGTATTTTCATGTGGCGGATGCTAATCACGTCACCTATTCCGTCAATCGTTGCGTATCAAGTCCGGAAGGGATTAAATTGACTGGTTGCGTTTCCACCCGTCAACATCCAGCACAACCAACAACAGCAGAAGTGACCATGCCGATGCCTCCTAGAGAGACGACGAGCTCCGTGGTCGCAAAACTACAAAGCGGAGATATACCTTGCAAAAACAGCAATGTGATCTGGCCATGCAATCAAGGCCAACCACAACAAATACGAGGGCAAAACTTACCCAAGCCAGCACACGGTCAACGCTACGGTACAGGGGGATACCTTCATTTTGAACTTAGGCGGCGCATATGGGTAAATCGAAAAACCACTCAACCCTATGCGCAGAGAAACAAGGTAGAGCCCCTCGCAAGAGTCGCTGAATAGCGTGAAGCCGAAAAGCAACTAAGCAAAAAATACAGAGAAAAAGGCACAGCCCTCCGCTAGCGTGTATCTGATCCGCCGCAGAATGAGACCCTACAAGCGCCCCCCCCCCCTACGGGAGGAGGAGATCGTGGCTACACTGGCACAACAATAGAGAGTAGGACTCATAAAGTGGGAGAATGTGAAATATACAAGGCGGAACGGGATGCGTTAGAGGAGGAGATGAGGAAATTAGACGTATGTGACATGGAAGAGTTGTTGGACTAGATAACAGAAAGAAAACGATTGCTATTCCAGGAGATAGATGGTGGCCGCAGACGGCGAAACAGGACGGGGATAGGAAAATCAAATATTTTCTATAATATATGGAAGAAGCGTAATGAGCGCCCATATGTCGAAGGCGTCTCTATTTGGAGTAGGTATCAACTCCGAGGACTTCCCCTTGTAGGCTAGGAGTGCATTTGTTCACAATGCAATAGTTCGTTATCATACGAGGAAATGCCATGCCAACGGCCATGGGCCTTCCCGTTTGTATCTCAAGATCTCAAGAGCTCACAAGAAACGACAACAACGACAATGGAACTCCCTGACAAAATGTATGCAACCATTCTAGACTATGTACGGTAAAATGTTAGAACGGGTAATATTTTTCCTCGCAACGCTGCATCCACCTTGATGCTACTGCGTCCGTTTATCACACATATTTTATTCGAGCGAAGCGAGTTTCTAATCTACACCTGGGCCTCGCGATATAGGTTCCCATGAAAAAAAAATAGTTTGCACGTGCGTGTCTTCGACTAAACTTGATTTTAGTGTGGGATCATTTGATTTTAGACTGCAGGTGTTGTAGGCAGACCACCACGGAGCAACAAAACACACAAAATAGTTTGCACGTGCGTGTCTTCGACTAAACTCGATTTTAGTGTTGGATCATTTGATTTTAGACTGCAGGTGTAGGCAGACCACCACGGAGCAACAAAACACACACAGCAGATCACACGGGCAAACACAGCAGCATACACCGCTCACACAGCCGGCACACAGCGCTCACACAGCGGGCAGCACACAGACAACGTGCGCAGCGGGCGACAACAGTGGCCAGCGGAGAGCGGGCATGGAGAGTGTGTGCCCGCTAGGGGTGTGTCCGCTGAGTGCATCTACTGCTGTCTCGTGGTGAGAGTAGGACATCATGGAGAGACGTCCGTTGGGGGCGATTGACACAAACTCGGTCCGTGCGCCAACGCCAGAAGGGTGACAGCAGACACGGCGGAGGGGCTTGAGAGGGACCTCTATCTAGCAAAGGGAGCCAAGGTCATGCTCACGAAGAACCTGTACCAACAAGTTGGACTCGTGAACGGCATTCGAGGCCAAGTCGTCGAGTTGGTGTTTGCAGACGACGCGCCCCCGCCGAACCTCCCCCTTTACGTTGTCGTCAAGTTCAGAGGGTACTCAGGGGGGGAATGGTCGTCTCAGGAGAGATGTAGAGGGTGTGTGCCGATTTCTCCCGTAGACACTACTTGGCAGGACGGGGGAACGCAGGTCAGGACGCAACTGCCGTTGAGGCTCTGCTGGGCGATCACTAAGGAAAAATCACAGGGGCAGACGTGAGAGAAGGCCGTCATAGACTCGGGGCCGAAGGAGGCGTGCACGGGGCTTACTTTCGTCTGTATCAGTAGGGCTAAAAGACTAGCGGACCTCATGGTAGAGCCAATGCGTTTCGACAGGATAGGCAAGCTTGGAAACTCCGACACCATGAAGGCTAGGTTGCGGGAAGAGGTTAGGCTGGTGGACTTAGCACAAAGCACGCGGGGTAGGTACACAGGCGTGGGCGTCTTCAACGCCGTCGCCGCCAACTAATGACCACATGAATTGCAATACAACAAACGTCACATCGGCTCTATTCCACCTGTGGCGACCCTCGCAGTCACACGAACCAATGGCCCGTGCACGCACACGTCTGACGACAGTTACATCTATCAGCTGTCGCTCGTTTTAGCGACAGCTATTGTATCTTTAAAACATATTATAGGTTTCTCTGTACGTCACGAATTCGTTGGTGGTTGCTGTAAACGCCGAGTATTTTGCAGCCCCCCCTTGCTCGGCAAACAACACCAATTTAGCTCGCGCGTATCTGTAAGGCATCCCGAATGCACAATAACGCAAAATACTCACTTCCATAATCTACGATGGAATATCTTTGTGCCGAGCACGGGGGGAGGTTGATTGTACGGGGGGTGGGGGTGATTGTCTCTGTGCTGAGCACGGGGGGGGGTTGATTGTGCTCGGGCACAGAGATATTCCATCGTAGATGATTTAGGAAAAGTTTGTTTTTTGCGTTTTGCATTAGGGGTGCGTTACAGATACGTGCGAGCTAGTTTGATGCTATTTGCCGAGCAGGTGGGGACAGCATAACATTCGGCGTGTACAGCAACCACCAACGAATTATCATGTTCATCTAGTACTGCTGCAGATGATGCAAGCTGTCTAGTTGCGCGGCTTGTCCCTGTACCGTATAAAGGAGGAATGCATATTGTGCTTTCAGGTATCACCAAACATACCTATACCCAGGAGCCAGTACCTGATTGTCGAAGCCTCACAGACAAACCACGCAGATCGTATCGTTCTGTCACAGACCCTCGCTCACGCATACACGAGTGATCCTTACCTTGTTGTAACAGACACCCCTCGGTCATACATACGGGCAGTATCATTCCATGAAAGCCCGGGTCGTATTTTTATTATCATCGACTTCGTCCGTGAGGCAGCCTTCCACCTCCACCTCAAGATCACTCAAACGTGTATCAAGGACGCTTCCCCAAGAAGCAGAAAACTACTGCTGTAGTACTACGAACAGCTGGCAATATAAAAAAAGTGTATTGTGCTCCCCAAGTGACAGATAAAACGGTCGGCACATTTTGCGGGACTAAGAATACCGTGTGAGTTGTCGTTTGAATGTTTGAACGCCATATGGCCTGGATGGCGTCATCGGCATGAAATCCAAAGTCATCTTCGTTCTGCATCGGCAAGATGTCGTCGTCGCCACACCATCGTTTCGGTTGTCATGCCATGCGACGCTTTGAGACGTTATGATATAGACTAAGTATACGAGTATATTATAAAAATTGAAAATACACTCCAGCTGTGAGATCGAGGATTTTGTCGAAACTCATCTTTGCAAGCTGTGTGTCGCGCGTATTACGGGTTGTGTGTCCTCATTAGACTAAGGATATAGGTCGGCGACTCCCCTTGCAATTACAGTGTGGCTATCAGGGTCAACAGGGTGATGTTAGTCAGTCTGTACGCGGAAACTATAAAACCTGTTTTTGAGCGGGACAAAATTTGAGAGCTGTGGAAGGACATGCATCAGTTTATCAAGTGAATCGTGCAAGTCGAATAACCGGTGAGGGGAGGGCGGAGTTTTTACGGACGTGGGGGCCTGGGTTTGATCAAGAGGGGCGGGGGGGGGGGGGGGGGGGGGGCAGCTCACTCTGTGCGTGGAAACGAAATCCTACACTGTAAGTCGTACAACCAATGAGGAGAGGGCGGAGTGTTTGAGGGGGTGGGGTGGGGGTGGGGTGGGGGGAAAGGGTTTTGAACAGGTTTAGGTCGCATAGATGTAGGGGTTTGCTATATATGTGGTACTAGGTCTAGGCAATGGTACAGGTGGTGGGGAAGGAGGGGGCGTTGAGAGGGGGGGGTGAATGAAAGCTACGTCGTGGATGGCTAGAAAGATAATGACGTGATATCAATAGCGTAGAAGTGTTTATTACTCTGTTGGCCGATTTCGATTGTAAGTGGGGCGTTTAAACAAATGGGGAAAAAAAAGAAAAAGAAGGGGGGGGGGGAGAATAAAATGAATTGGAGGTATACCCCAACGCCCTCTCCTTCCCCACCACCCGCACCATCGCCTAGACCTAGCACCAAGCGTATAGCAAACCCCTACGTCTATGCGACCTAAAGCCCCCCCCCCCCCCCACACACACACACATTTCCCCCCCTCCCCCACAAGAAGGATATATAGTTTCCACGCACGAATTGAGCTGCCCCACCTATCCCTCCCCCCCTTCCCCCCTCCCGCCCCCCTTTTGATCAAAACCAGGCCCCCACGCCCATAAAAACCCCGCCTTCCCCTCGCCGCTTATTCGACTTACAGGATTCACTTGATATACTGATGCTTTTCCTTCCACAGCTGTCAAATTTTGTCCCCCTCAGAAACGGGTTTTATAGTTTCCGCGCACAGACTGCCTAACATCACCCTGTTGACCCTGATAGCTACACTGTAGTTGCAAGGGGAGTCGCCGACCTATATCCTCAATGAGAACACACAACCCGCAATACGCGCGATCGGAGTATCACACACAGCTTGCAAAGAGGAGTTTCGACAAAATATTCGATCTCACAGCTGGAGTGTATTTTAATTTTTATAATATATGTATATACGGTATTCAGCCGGGAAGTGATATCATGCGGACGGATGAATGTACACTGAAAATCCCATCGTCGCCGTGGTAACGTCATGACATATAGTACAGAAGCAGGTACATGATGACACAGGGATCGATGCGCATACCACGAGAAAACGTAGTGTATCAACGGTTAACTTCAAACGTGTTTGAAGCAGCTTGAGCGGTACCCCACAAGTATGACTCGGAAGTAATGGCACGTAGTGTAGTAAGCTAGAACAGTCGATTCGCGCCTGGCCAGAGTCCAGCTGGGAGATTCACAACCTCTACATCCTATGAAATATGAAATGATGGTCTGAGAATAAACCGTCTGGGGGGACTCTACCGCGATGCGTTGGTGTTTGCACAGCTACTACTGTTGTTGTAGCAGATGTAGAGGAATTACGCAAACACGCGCGCGTAGATTAACTCAATATGTTCACCTTTTAATATTTTCTTGGCATCGAGATTCTGCTGTCCAGCACACTAAATAGCTACAGCATAAATCCATGTCCCGCTTTGAGCAGCAGAGCGGGAGGAACCAAACGTACTTTGTGTGATACGAATCGTCGCGTGCTATGTGCGTGTAATGCGGGCATAATATGAAGGAGTGACGAACAGCGAGCATGTACATATTGGGAGCGTCCACGGTGTTTGTTTAGAACAAATTTTTCGGCCTTGGGGACAGGGTGTCCAAACTAAGCCTTATGACTAGGGTGCGGCTTTCAGAGCGCAGTGCAGCCATGAACGCGCCGCAATAATTTTGTGCATCAATCCCAATGTTGCTACTGATTCGTGTGGAGGAATTGGGAGTCGAGGAAGAATCCTTGTACACAAGGAATGTGTGGTCTGTCACCGTGGGCAACACGGGCGGCGGGTAAAGTTGCAATTTGCATACTACACCCACGTTTCACCGACAAACTGTTATGTAACGCTATGATACTTTAAACTAGAGTTGAACAACTCCTTTTCATGTTCGTCCAGCAAAACGTGAAGCGCGTGCAGCCGTAATGTAGTAGAAGGTTAAGGGATACAGGTAGTCTACCAGAAAATCGTTTCTGGGATAGCTGACGCACCGTCATCATCCAGTTTAATCGCTGGGACACCCCCATCTGCCGCAATCGAACGGGTTTGGCGGTAGCTGTTTTTGTCGCAGCATCATACGTCGTCTCTGTATGAGGTAGTAGGGAATCTGACAAGCTGCTACGAAGCTCTATGATATGTCTTTCTCTACCAACTCATGAATCGTTAAAGTGGTATATAGCTGTTCAGTTTGATTATTAAGTAGACATATACATGTACATTGCGACTATGTAGCAAAACACGGCTTCATGTGCTTTCCCGCCCTTTGGAAGTATTTGCTTCATTTAGAGGCAACATAATATAGATGGTTGACTCCGTATTTGGCTTGGTTTAACTGAAGGGGAAAACCGTACGGTCTGACATCTCCCCGATCAACGAAAGACGGTACCACGTGTCCTTTAGTCAGGCGTTGATTCCGACGGGTTGCTTGCTATACGATAATAAAAGCAGAGACGCGTACTACCGTGCAGGGGCAGCCCTTACTCGTTCTGAGGCTCTTCTTTCGAGCAGCTCTGAAACTTATCCAATGATCGACTCTGGAAAACAACGTAGGCAAAGTCCGCTACACGATCCCGTGCGCCAGGTATACATCGAACGATACCGTGCAACTCACATTAAATCAAAATGTGTGGTGCCGCTCGCTCCTCAGTCGAGGGGCCCGGTCGACGACACACAGTTGGGCTCAAACTCACAACCCCTACAGTAGCACGACCCGGTAAGACAGATAATGCATTCAATCAACGGTGGATTAAACAAGGTACATATATATATGTACCCCCGTGCCATATACCTCCCGTGTTAATTTCTTTTCAACGCTCCCCGCCCGTGATGCCCAAATACAAAATAAAACTAGTACCAACCAATATAGCTTTGACCCTGGGCCCTAAAAAGCACAACGAGAGTCCAGACAATGTCACACGTATTTATCTACCACAGACGTTCCATAGGTGCCAAAACCCTTCTTTCAGCTCTTCAGCTCCTCAAAGCCAGAATTCGTCGCAATTTCTTGAACAATGCGAGATCACGTGCATGGGCTACAGCGTCGCAGTGGACGTCGAACATCTACCAGGTATGCAATACGCAGCCGTCGGAGTGCATCCAATACAATGACATTGCCCCCCTTCCCGGTATGGATGCAGGGCGGGTAGAGGGGAGGGATGCACTCCTTATAATTCATGACAGAGGTCTTTGGACGGGTTACCCTCGCATCTATACAACGATGGGGCGGAGCACGTCGGGTTGTCGTCGGCCAGACAAAATCATTTTGGACCAATCGCGAAGGCCGAAGGCACGGTGGGGGTTGTTGATGCTTTCTTCGAAGTCGTAGCCGCCGGGACAAATGTCAGGCCGTGGGTGAAACATATATGCAATCGACTGCCCCGCCGGATCTCTCTTGGAAATAATATTTTTGTTTCCTCCTCCGGGGGCCCATGCGACGAGGCCCCATCCTCTGCGGGGAAGGTAGCTTACGTTGCTGTGCTGTCCATGACATTGTCGACGGCGGTGCAGATGGTGGTCACGATCCAGTTGCATGCCATTAGGTCGCCAGGCTCGACGACAACCCACCCCGCTCGCTCGTGCATGGCAGGATATAAGCGGCCATTGGGAGCCACATTGGCGTCCGCAAGGCACTAGAGATACGTGTAGGGGTGATTCGCGTCCCCGTGGATAGGTATGACAAAATATACCAATCCCGTGACAACATCGCCTGTGATGTCTACAGTAGGTATCTGCCAAAGGTGGGGGAAGCCGGGAAATGATTACGGACCAGAAGAATGGGGGGCGGCTGCCTCCTTCGAGTTCGCGCCGCCGGTGCCCTCGGAGCTAGCGCCGCTGATTGGGAGCGCTCCAGATGCGGCAGAACCTGCTCCTCGCGATTCGGCTTCTTCCTCGCCGCTGATGTACGACTGCAAAATACAACACGCGAACGCCAGAGGAGAATCATGCCGCCGGAGGATAGGATATTCGTCGGTGTGTGTGGGGGGGTGTACTCATTTCGTGCATGGCCGTACTGATATGACCATTGACCCCGTGGTAGGGTGCGGGCGTTTTGGGCCAAATGTTTCTGATAGCCTGATGATAGTCTGAAGGCCCAGCTCCTCAAGTGTGGAACTATCGCTAAGTATGATAATATTTCAAGCGTGTTGTTTTTTCGATTAGCGCAAAAAAGTGTTGGTCGGGTTGCGCGAACGAATATCTTCGAAGGCACATTTCGGGTGAGATTTGGAGCTCCTAATGGTAGGAGCTCAGCAAGTTCTGCTGCACCCCTAGCGTGGAACGACTCCCCAGTATACCTGTAATACCGGCACGGAGCACGTCGGGTTTCACCGAGCAGGCCGACATGGGTGCGCTCATTTGTTTCTTGCCTCAGTCGTTTGACCATTGACTATGCATCCCCTTCGAGGCGGACCACCGTTCATACTCCTAACAGAGACAACTCCAACATTTGGGCACTCATTACGTTTCTTCCATGTATATTACCTTTAAAAACTGCTTATCTTATCTCTTTCGTCCTTGGCCGTCTGACCATCGGTCTCCTAGGATAGCGACCGGTTTTTCGCAACCATCTGATGTGACTATCTTCTCTATGTCACATCAGTCTGTTTTCATCATCTTTTCTTCTAACGCACTCCGTTCCTCCTTGTACAGTTCACATTCTTCACTATATGGGTTCTACCCTCGTCTACGATGCTACACGGGCAGCTGTATGCGCTTTCTTTCTCCTACTGGTGTACGTCTTCCCTCTTTCTGGCAGATTCAGGTTCCCCACACGAAAACGCAGTTTCAGCGTTTAGCGTAGTCAATTGGGCTGGGCATACTCGTTTGCAGTACTATATCTTATTTTACCCCCACGCATATCTCAAAATATTCTCCCTAATAATCCACCTCGGTCTTAGCGCTAGCCTTTCCCTTACATAGGGCGCGTGCTACGATGGAAATAGCACTTTTCGGCCATTTTGTTTTCTGGAACGACGGAGCTCCTTAGCCCAAAAGAGTCGGAATGCCATTGTCATTCTTTTTTTGCGACATAGTGCACCTCCACCGCAGCACCTCCATCGTAGCACGTGCCATATATATATTATAAAAAATGAAAATACACTCCAGCTGTGAGATCGAAGATTTCGTCGAAACTCATCTTTGCAAGCTGTGTGTGATACTCCGATCGCGCGTATTACGAGTTGTGTGTCCTCGTTAAGGATATAGGTTGGCAACTCCCCTTACAACTACAGTGTAGCTATCAGGGTCAACAGGGTGATTTTAGTCAGTCTGTGCGCGGAAACTATAATACCCGTTTCTGAGGGGGACAAAATCTGACAGCTGTGGAGGAAAATGTATATTTTTATCAAGTGAATCCTGTAAGTCGAATAACCGGTGAGGGGGGGGGCGGAGTTTTGACGGACGTGGGGGCCTGGTTTTGATCAAAAGCGAGCGGGGTTGGAGGGGGGGGGGGGGAAGGGGGGGAGGGGGGGGGGGGGGGGGGGGGCGGACGGGCGGGAAATTCGTGCATGTAAGCTATAAATCCTTTCAAGGGGATAAATCTGACGGTTTTGGAAAAAAACAATATATACGGAGTATATGTTAAGGACTTTAGTGGGGTATTAGTCCGTTTGACCACTTGCAAAAGGTTAACCAATAGCTTACCCAAAACTAAGCTTTATAACACTCTCCCCCCCTGAAACGGCGGGATACCAGGTCGGCCGGATATACGGGCGGACCTGTCAATATATCCAAGCCGTTTCATTTCCTGGGTATACCGGGGAGAGTATTTTTCAAGTTCGCCATGGGAAAATCTGAAAGAGTTTATTATGGTGGATGTGGGGATCGAACCCACGACCCAAAAACCCATGGTCTGTCGACGACGCCATTTGTTAAGGTATTAGTGGGGTATTAGTCCGTTTGACCACTTGCAACTGGTTAACCAATAGCTTACCCAAACTAAGCCTTATAACATATAGTATATATATTCCTGTTGACACGGATAGCTACAACACTGTAGTTCCAAGGGGAATCGCCGACCTATATCCTTAATGAGGACACACAACCCGTAATACGCGCAATCGGAATATCACACACAGCTCGCAAAGATGAGTTTCGATAAAATGTTCGATCTCACAGCTGGAGTGTATTTTTATTTTTATAGTATAGTTTATAGACTATCTCTGTCTTGTGTTTCCCAAACTTCTATACGGACATTATCACTCATCATTTTCCTCCCCGATCCTTCCATACTTTGTCGACCACGCTATCCCAACTTATCCCAGTTCGCCCTTCTGCTACTTTCTCCCATACACTCCCACCAGGTGTTATTGCTGAAAACCGCTTCTTTGCATGTTTCTTACTTTATTTTGTCATTGCAACTTTCTCGCGTCTCGACTTTTTTTGCGGGTACAATCCTAGTTCTGCTCTTATCAAAACTGTATCACTCGTCGTATTTGAGCATTTTCGTACTTTTTTTGCCTGCTGTCATCTGTACTATTTCCAGCTGCTTTACGGATTTCGTGTTCCCTTCCCATATTTCCCCTGCATATGGTAGCTTTGGCACATCCACATTCATCAGGGTACCTCTTTTACCTCTGGGGTCAAGGAACGAGTTTTGTTAGAATCGTATCCATCTTGCCTACGTGTGCTTTACCATTTCCTGTTACTTTCGCTTCGTGTGCCTACCAAGATCAGTCGGTGGGGGAAGAGAAACTCTTTCGTGTTGCCTCGTTCGCTTGGCTGTCTTCCAGAACAGCTGGCCATTGACCAAGGCTACGGTAGGGGGGGTACCCCCATTTTCACTGGTGTGTTAGAGCCACTCGCACGAGTAGCTCTGTACCCTACGGATGGAGATGGTTAAGGCACTTGGTTTGGCGCAGCTTAGATCACCTTTGCATTGCGGATTGATTTCGTCAATGTAAAACATAAAGAAAACGTATGATTGCATAGGAACAAAAGGGGCACTCGCGCGAGTGACCCCTAGCCACTGAAATAAAAGGCCCAAAAGGGGACCCCCCTACCGTAGCCTGGGTCCATTGTCTGTTTCTAGTGTCTGCCGCCTGCATCCATTCATTTCATCGCAGACAGTGTCCACTGCTACTCAGTTTTACTACTGCTGCTACTGCTGCTGCATGCAGCAGCATTCGCATTTGTCGGGTGCGCCAGCTGCCGTCCTCTACTTATGACAGAGGCTGATCTAACGCTTTCGCTACTTCCTGCTAATAGAACTACACACAGAGTTGTACCGACGAAGTCCTTGGAATTGACGTGGAACAGTGTTGGTATGGTCTTAAACGGGCTAATGCATGCTTAGGATTGCTCTGGTACCTCTCGCGGGAATTCAACCCCCTCCTCGGTTTTCTTGAGGTATTTTTGCGCGTGCGTTCGAATCTGCGTCTCTGTTCGCGTCGGGACGAAGAACTGCTGGATGAAAATCCAGTCCTTGCCGTATTGATTGTAGCCTCGGACAAACTCCTCGTGCTCTTCCTTCGTCCACCTTCCCTTGTTCGCCCTCGCTTTCCTTTGCGGCACGGGATCAGACACACGGGAGGAGTCGGAAAAGTAAGACGAAGACTTCGATGTAGTTCACGAGGTATAAAATTTGGTTGTATCATGCGTGGTTGACGTGCCACCCTTTAAAAGCAAACCAAATATTTCCACCTCAAGCACAATGTAGACTGGCAATAATCCAGTCACAACCTATCATGCATACTGTGTGCTTCTAGCTCACAGATAAGGAAAGCAAGTTTCACAATAGGCAGCGACAACGGTTCCTGATCGACCCCGCCAAGAACGCCAGGTTTAAGTCGAGGGCCGCAAGATCTAACTGAAACCCATCGATGTTTTGCTGTAAGGTCAAGAGTAACCCTAGGGGAATTGTTGTCAAGTAGGCGCGAACAGGTGTTTCGCCTAAGCATACAGTGGCTTGGAAATAGAGTTGAAAATTTGTCACGCAACATTCGTTTTCCTCGCGTAAATGGATGCGGGCTTACAACAATCTGTCTAGAGCGTTTTCACCTGTGTTAGCTTAGACTAATTCTTTAGTGCCTAAAACGCTAGCATAATTTCTCTGCTTCGCGACGTTTAGGCTACAACTTTTTCATGCGCCGAACGCTCCGCCATACTACCGGCTAACGTTTAGTGGAAGCAGCTTCATTAAGCGTGGTATGGTCATGGTACAACGTACTGTTATAAAGCCGGAAAAACATATCGTATATTGTTGATTATATGGCTTTTATCGACTTTTTGGTGATGCTAGCTTGCAACTTCGACTCCACGAACTCACCTCGTTCGTGGGTTCTAGTTGCCTACAACTATTTGCTGGTACACCCAACGCTGTCACACACCCCATGAGGAGCGTAGCTCAATCTCACAAGCTGTCATTGTGTGTGAGGAAACGCTGCTGTCCGCAAGTAAGCGAAACGTTCAGTTGAGGGGCGGGGGGTGTCTCGTTATACATCTTCAGGTCCATTTCGACCGCTGCAGCACCCCAAACGCGAGGTGTAGATCTCTGTTGAGAAAGTGTGGACGGTCAGTATGAATAGAATCACGATCTTCTCTGTGAACGAAACACTGAGAACGAACAGCTTGTGAAGGCACGGCCGATTAGAAGATTGAAGTGATGTGCGTTCAAAATACGGTCTAAGTTACTGTATTGAAACAATATCTAAAAAATAAAGCGGGCCGGAAACCCGGGGATGGGGGGTGGATACGGCGCACGGCATTATATATTTTATAACATATTATAAGAATAACGCACACTCCAGCTGTGAGATCGAACGTTTATCGAAACTCATATTTGCAAGCTATGTGTGATACTCCTATCGCGCGTATTACTGGGTGTGTGTCCTCATTAAGGATATAGGTCGGCGACTCCCCTTGGAACTACAGTGTAGCTTGTACCAGGGTCAACAGGGTGATGTTGCTCAGTCTGCGCGCGGAAACTATCAAACCCGTTTTTGAGGGAGACAAAATCTGACAGCTGTGGAAGGAAATTCATCAGTTTATCAAGTGCATCCTGTAACTCGTATAGGTCCAACCGGTGAGGGGAGGGCGTAGTTTTCAGCGGCGTGGGGGCCTGGGTTTGAACAAGAAGGAGCGGGGGGGGGGGGAGGGGGAGGCGGGACGGGCGGGGCAACTCAATTTGTGCGCGGGAACTATAAATCCTTTAAGGGGAAAATCTGACGGTTGTGGAAGGAATGCATCAGTTTATCACATATATATCCTATACGTTTTATATGTTACTTCTATCGCGGGGTCGTATTGATGATAGTTACCTTGCTTCTAGTACAACGGAGTACCAGATAGTCCGTTGTAACCTATCGATTGCGCTGTCGTTGACATATCATACGCAGTCATCTGGTATACGTATATCGTACAAGGTAGGACGCGGCAGCATGACACGATGTTATACAGGACTGACTGGTATACACGAGTTAGTACGCAGACATTTTCAGAGAGTATCGGATCGTCGTTGTTAAGGATAGATACTAGCTTTTGGTACGGATCAGCACGAGGCGCCTTGGCGATACCAGTGCAAGGAGTGCGATAAGTATGTACGTATCATACACAAGTGCCATACACACACGTGCCTCGTAGGATCATAGGATCATGTGAATCTAGTAAATCGTATATCGTAGCTGGCGGCGGAACCCTAAAATCGGTTGGAGTTTACGGTTGACCCGGAGTGTTTTGCGTGTTTTTTGGGGTCTTCACACGGCTTGCCTTTCATAGGGTCTTGAGCTGTGATCCATCGAGCATGCACCACACATACTCTCATACAACTCAACTCAACAGCACCACTCTTCCTTCTTCGTCTCTTCCTTGAGACCGCGCAAATAATAAACACCCCTGCCTTTGGGGCGTTTCTTTTTGCCATCAGCTCTGCGGAGCTTGAAACTTGACCGCACCGGCACAGAAACATCTATCTGCTGAGTGCTTACCTGTCGTGCCGCATCTGGCATGACCCAGATCGCACACAGCCACAGGGACGTATCTCTCCCACGATTTTTGTCCGCATGAAATATTATTTTTGGTTTTGTGTCGCCGCACGCAACTCTCTGTGGGGTGTATGTGTAGCAGCTGGCTCGAAATAACAATAATCCACCGTATGTCAGGATCCTTTTACAGCAGCAGCAGTAATGCTAGTAGTAGTGGTAGTAGTAGCAGTAGTAGCAGTGGAAGTAGTAAAAATAGTAGTAGCAGTAGTAGCAGTAGCAGTAGCAGTAGTGGTAGCCGTATTAGTAGTAGTAGTAGTAGTAGTAGCAGCAACAGTAGTAGCAGTAGTGGCAGCAATAGTACCAGTAGTGGCAGTAGCAGCTGAAGTGTTTTGTTCATTTATTAAATATTGCGGTTTCTTAGGGTCTCCCCGTTTCCGCAACTAACCAACTCGTGGCTTCTGACTACATACAGCAGTGATTGGTTGCTGTCTGGGGTGCTCTGCCTGTGCATCGTACGAAACGCACGGTGGCAGTCGTGAACACAGAGAGGATGACGCCTGCCTGCTGTCTGGAACACCACTACTATTAATATTAATAAAAGTCGTGGCTATCAGGGGCCAGTTATGTCCAGAAGATATGATGATATGCCATGTACGTGTAGGCGAAACACATTGTTACTGGAAATGGAATAACCACAAGTAGAAAACAGAAGAACCTTCCATATCCACAATCCTATTGTACGTGTAATATTATATGTTACTCACGCGCGTATTACTATGTATTCTAGGCTGATTTTTAAAAAACCGGGGTAGTTTAGAAAAACCTTTTTTAGGACGTCAGCTGTGAGTTCGACGAATTTCAGGTCAACCGGGGTATTTGTTTTTGCACCGGCGTGAATTTTTGTCATTCGTGGCATTTCTACTGTCACATAATAATATATGAAACGGGACAATTTTCATGTAATATATAATACCTTTTGCCCCACTTACAATCGAGATCGGCTAGACAAATAAACACTTCTACGCAATTGGTATCACGTCATTATCTTTCTAGCCATCCATGACGTAGCTTTCATTCACCCCCCCCCACGCGCTCCTTGTTTCACCATCGGCACGATCGACTAGACCTAGCGAGCGCCGCATGTATAGCAAGCCCCTACATATATGATTAATGCGCGCGATCGGAGTATCACACACAATGTTGCCAAGATGAGTTTCGACCAGTCCTTGATCTCGTTGGTGGAGTATACTTTAATATTGTATGTGACCTAAACCTCTTGAAAACTCTTCCCCCTCCCCCGCCCCTTCCTCTTATTTTTTTCTCTTCCTCGTTCCCTCTTGCTCAAACGCCCCACCTAACATTGAAATCTGCCAGAGTAATAAACACCTCCACGCCTTGTATATCACCTCATTATCTTTTTAGAGCCATCCATGCCGCTGCTGCAATTCCCAACCGCCCTCCGCCCTCAACGCCCCCTCCTTCTCCACCACCCGCACTATCGCCTAGACCTACCACCACGCGAAAAGCAAACCCCTACATCTAAGCGACGTAAGGCCCTCCTCCCCCCCCCCCGCTCACCTTTCCCCCCCCCTCCCCTCCCCCATTTCGCACCTCCCCACCTCCATTCATTTTTTCTTCTTTCCAAAGTCGTCAGATTTATCCCCTTGAAGGATTAATAGTTTCGACGCACAAATTGAGCTGCCCCACCCGTCCCCCCCCCCCGCCCCCTTTTGATCAAAATCAGGCCCCCACGTCCTTAATAACTCTGCCCTTCCCTCACCGGTTATTCGACTTACAGGATTCACTTGAAAAACTGATGCGCTTCCTACCACAGCTGTCAGATTTTGTCCCCCTCAGAAACGGGTTTTAAAGTTGAAGCGCACAGACTGACGGGCCACCTGCACTATCTGCATTTTTGGTGGAAACTTGTGAAAGCTTCCGTGAAAGCTTCCATCGCTTCGATGGAAACTTCCACCACTTTCACGGAAGATTCCATGGAAGCAATTTCCACGGAAGCTTCCATGAAAGCTTCCACGGAAGCTTACACGGAAGCAACTTCCACGGAAGCTTCCATGAAAGCTTTCACGGAAGCAACTACCACGAAAGCTTCCATGAAAGCTTACACGGAAGCAACTTCCACAGAAACAACTTCCACGGAAGCTTCCATGAAAGCTTTCACGGAAGCTTTCACGGAAGCAACCTAACCCTAACCTTAACCATATCTTCCATGAAAGCTTTCGTGGAAGTCACTTCCATGAAAGCTTCCATACTTCCGCGCAAGCTTCCTTTACTTCCATGAAAGCTTCCATAAAATCCTCGAAAGCTTCCATTACTTCCATAAAAGCTTCCATGAAAGCGTCGTGGAAGTTACTTCCAATGGAAGCTTTCGTGGAAGCTTTGGTGAAATATCCCGTGGAAGTTACTTCCGTGGAAGCTTTCATATCTTCCATTTCTTTCATGGAAGTTACATCCGTAAAATCTTCCATATCTTCCGCGAAAGCTTCCGTTAAATCTATGAAAACTTCCATGGAAGCTTTCGTGGAAGTTACTTCCATGGCAGCTTTCGTGAAAGCTTTCGTGGAAGCTCCCGTGGAAGTTACGCTTGTAGAACCTTTCAGTTCTTCTATATCTTCCATGGAAGCTTCCACGGAAGCTTCCAAGAAAGATTCCGTGGAAGTCATTTCCATGAAAGCTTCCATAACTTCCGCGAAAGCTTCCGTTGCTTCCATGAAAGCTTCCATGGGAGCTTCCATGAAATCTTCCATGGAAGATTTCGTGGAAGTTACTTCCATGGAAGCTTTCGTGGAAGATTTTGTGGAAGCTCCCGTGGAAGTTACTTCCGTGGAAGCTTTCATATCTTCCATATCTTCCATAAAAGCTTCGTGGAAGCTATGGAAGCTTCGATGGAAGCTTCATGGAAGCTTCCACCGCTTCAATTGCTTCCATGGAAGCTTCCATGTAAGCATCGATAGCTTCCATATCTTCGGTGGAAGCTTCCATGAAAGCGGTGAAAGCTTCCACAGAAGCTTTCATGAGCTTCCACGCAAAATGCAAGTAGTGCCGGAGACCTAGACTGACTAACATCACCCTGTTGACCCTGATAGCTACACTGTAGTTCCAAGGGGAGTCGCCGACCTATATTTTAGCCGGTCGCCCCGGTGGCGTATCAGGTTATCCTCGAGCCTGGTATAGGTCAGTTTCGTGAGTTCGAGCCACGCCGGGTGCATACTCGTATAAAATTCTGTGGGACTTTTTCTTGTGCACAAATAAATTGACTTGCAGAAAGCGCGAGAGCGTGAGTTAGCAACACTCGATGAAAAATCGACGAGCAGCGGAATTGCTAAACCCTATGCGCGATCAAATTGAAGGCAAGAACCGGGGGGGAAAAGGGTCGACACCTGTGACCACGGCTTGTCCAGAAGCTGGAAAGTAAAAGTGAATGGAAAAGAATAAAAATCCCTAATGAGAACACACAACCCGTAATACGCGCGATCGGAGTATCACACACAGCTTGCAAAGATGAGTTTCGACAAAATATTCGATCTTACAGCTGGAGTGTATTTTATTTTTTGCAACATATGTTAGTACTACAGGCTGGTTCAAGTTTGTTGGTACTACGGGATGGTTCAATTTAAAAGCCGGAAGTTTTCTCCCCCGCGAAAGCCGCTCGCAATATCTAGTCAAACAATGAATATTTCAATTTGGAATATTTATCACCATACTGACCCTCACGACCAGTGAAAGAGGGTGACATGACCAGTTTCTTTTTTACGGCCTCGGCCCGTCTCTAGGAGAGAAACTCGTATCGACCGATTACAGGTGTTAAGGAATTAGAGGGGATTGGTCCGTTGGCCGCTTGCAGTAGGTTATCGAATTGCTTACCCAAACTAAGCTTATGACACTTGACACTTTCCCTCCCTGAAACGGCGGGATATAGCACGTCGGCCGAATATACGGGCGGATGTGTCAATATCCGAGGGCGCTTCATTTCCTGGGGATATCTCGGGGAGATAATTTTTCAAGTTCTACATGGGGAAAGTCGCAAAAGTATGTTATTGGTGAATGGTGGGATTCAAACCCACGATCCAAATATTGGTTTACGCTTGCGGACAACTCTGATTCACTATTATATGGTGTTATTGGTGTTTGTGATGGTAGCATCGTCGGAGATGCGATAGAAATAATCGTTTCCCGAAAGGGTACAATAAATTCATATACGAACGCCACTCTGGGGTCTCGTATACCACAGAAGGTTCCCCTTCGAGATGTACGTGTGTAACGTGAAATGCCGGGGGCGTCGCAAGGCGAATATGGAGTCACAGGTAGCGCGCGTTACATGCTTTTCGTGAAACGAATAACTGTCTGTCACACACGTATATGCTACACACAACGGGATGATCGAGTGAGCGAGCGGGCGGACGATGGACGATCGCACCGCTTGTAACTGGCCCCACATCATCATGCCGTATACACACCATAACAGGCACATACACACTACACACATACATACACACATGCACGCACTCCAAACGGCCCTAATATACTGTCCTCGTTCCTGGGGCAAGAGCAACCTAACCTTGGGGACGGTAATATCAAGACCGGTTGGTAGGCGTATTTTGTTTCAAGAGTTTCTTGTATATTTATGTCCAATTTAGGTCTCTTGCAGCAGCACCCCGTTATAGTTTTTTTCATGGAAGCACCAGGCGCCCCATCCCCAGCCACCCTCTCTCGATCGATGCCGACCAAGTCGCGACGGAAATCGGCAGCCCTGACCCCTCAGAGTCAAGGAGATCCGGCCCCCGTCGTGCGTTTACCAGGCGCACACGGTTCCAGGCAGCTAACACGGTGCCCAAAGAATCCAACTAAACGTTGCGGATGTGTTCACAGTTTATTTCTGGGCGAAAATTTAGCGTACGTGGATCATTGGATATCATCAGGGCTTTTCACGGGTCATTACCCTACCGCGGGTCGGGTCAAGGGGCTTTCGAAATCTCGCGGGTCGGGTCGGGTCGGGTCAAGAGGTTTTCAATATCTCGCGGATTGGGTCGGGTCGGGTCGGGTCAAGACGTCTCGAAATTCCGCGGGTCGGGTCGGGTGGGGTCAAGACGTCTCGAAATTCTCACGGGTCGGGTCGGGTCAGCTGACCCGACCCGACCCGATCCGACCCGCGAGATTTGACCCTACCCGTGAGAAGCCCTGGATATTATTGTATTGTTCCTTATATTCCCGGTCGACGCAGCATACCAAGCGAGAAAACAGGGTATATTTAGGCGCAATATACACCCCTGCCTGCACCCTGCTCGCGGCCGCGAGGAATATGGCGCTCGGTAGATATGGCGCTCGGTAGATAGATGTGTACTACTGCTGCTGCCGCTGCTGTATGTCTCCAGCTGTTGCTGCTGCTGCTGCTGCTGCGGCTGCTGCTGCGGCTACTGCTGCTTCTACTGCTGCAACTGATAGTAGTGCGCCGTTTTTTGACAAAACATAAAAGGTAACAAAAATGTAAAAATTTTATCAGAATTTGTAAAACAATTTTGGGTGTTTCAAGTGACCTCCCTCTAGAGTACACAGCTGTAGTAAGTATGCATGTGCGCACGCACTTCAAACGGCCCATCCTTTTTCCTGGAGCAAGAGCAACCTATCCTTTGTGGGCGGTAATGTGAGTACCGATTGGTAGGCGTCTTGTCTTGTAAGAGGTTCTATTATTCATGTCCAATCTAGGTCTCTTGCAGCAGCACCCCGATATATATATTTTTTTTTTATGGAAGCCATCCGCAGCCACCCTTTCTCGGCCGATGCCGGCCAAGTCGCGACGGAAATCGGCAGCCCCGACCCCTCGAAGTCGAGGAGACCCGGCCCGCGTCGCGTGTTTACCAGACGCACACGGTTCCAGGCAGCTATCACGGTACCCGAGGAAGCCAACCAAACGTTGCCGATATGTTCACAGAATATTTATGGGTTAAAATATAGGGTACTTTAACTATTGAGTACTGTTATTGTATTGTTACTTACATTACCGACCAACACGGCATACCAAGCGAGAGAAAAGGGCCCATTTCGGCGCATGATACATCCCTGTCTGCACCTTGCTCGCGGCCGCGAGACATATGGCGCTCGACAAATATATGTATACTGCTGCTGTATATTACTCCAGCCGCTCCAGCTGTGCTGCGGCTACTGCTGTGACTATTGCTGCTTCTACTGCTACAACTGCTGAGAGAGTCTAATAAAGACAGAGCAGGCAATTCGAGACTGGGTGGGTAGCGGGCTATTTTTGAAACAAACAAAACGAAAAAGAACAAATAATTTTAAGAATGATAGAAAAAATGTAAAACAATTTTGGGTGTTCCTAGTGACCTGCTCGCCTCAGGTAGGCGGAACGCAATTCCTTGCCAAATAGAGCGAGCTCAGCGACGTTTAATGCGCCGAGCACCGTCACGGAGCTCGGCCGAGATCCAGACATGCTTCATAACGTACCCATGGCAGCCTTGCTTGCCCCGCGGCCGTAGGGGCGAGAAGCAACCCTCGAACGCCCGAGAGCAGCGAGCCAAAACAAAAATACTATTTTACATATACATACAAGGGTACCCTTCGGGATGCGGGTAGCGTGAAATCCCGGCGGCGTCGCAAGGCGAAAAGGGAGACACCGGTAACATACGCAAAAAATATTTCCACCTATTGGTGTTACGCGTACTCACATAGATAAACCCCACTGCTCTTCCTAGAGGAAACGTGTAGCAGGAGCTAGTGCATTGATCCAAAGAAAGGGTAGTACTCAGCGTGAAGAGTGTGATAGGGGTGGGCGCATGTTGTACTGATGTACGCGAAAACGAATTACTAGTGGTCAGGGGATGCTGTGTACCGTACGTGGAATAGTGCTCGTTTCAATTAAGTACGTCACATGTGTTTGCACGTGGTGGTAATGGATAGGGTTGACCAGTCAAAGACAGTCGCTCTTGAAGGTTGTACAAAAATTAATTAGTTGGCGGCAACAATTTCGGTATGTGTGGTGTACGTGGTAGGATTTTTCATGAATTGGAGGTAGTGTTCAACGCTTTGATACTGTGGTTGAGGGGAACCGAAACCTTGATCTACTTCTCGTTTATCCCCGTAGAAAGTAGAGCTAAATCGATAGTGTTTCCACCTGAACCCGCCACTATTTGATGCATGCGGTCAGAAAAGTATTTGTGTATGATACGTGTGTACGGCAATAGTAACAGACCTAGATCCGATCCACCCAGCCAATCAGATGGCGTCCTGGGCGCGTGGCGAACGCTAAAAAATAACCGTATCCGATTTTGGCCACAGCAGTACCGTGTATATACCTGAGTTTAGCTATCGCTAATACGTAGTAATATATCCTTGAAGTCTACCCATGGTTCCACTCTGCCCTAAAACAAAGATTTGGCCTGATCGAGACTCGCATGCATGCCAGCTTTTGTGCATGCTGCGCTCGCGATGCCTGCCACCCGCACCGCGCTCGGATCCATCTTTTAAGCTTTTCCCGCTCTATGTCCCAGTGAGTCCCGTCTCTCGCGCAGAGAGATGCAGGCCGTGCCCTGTGGCGCCCGTTCCAACACTTGGCTGCTAGTTATATATCCTTGCAGCCTGCCCATGGTCCAATCTACCAAAAAACAAATATTTGGCCTGATCGAGACTCGCGCTCATGCCAGCTTTAGTGCATGCTGCGTTCGCGATGCCTGCCACCCGCACCGCGCTCGGATCCATCTTCTAAGCTTTCCCCGCTCTATGTCCCAGTGAGCCCCGTCTCTCGTGCGGAGAGATGCAAGCCGTGCCCTGCGGCGCCCGTTCCAACACTCGGCTGCTCCCGGCCTCTAACTCCCAGCCTCTTCCTGCTGGCATCCGCTCTGTCCGGAAATATAATACCGAGGTATGTCTTTTTTGTTCAAGTACAAGTGATCCTTACATTCGGACACGTCTAGCTATCCCGTAAGAGAAAAATAAACATAACGGGTCAACCACGCTCACAGACGCTTTCGTTCCTGCCTCGACGAGCGGCCGCCTGCTCGGCGGGAGAGCGCAGGCCGTTTGACCGATGTCTGCACCCATACCCACCCACCTACAGTCGAGATCCGGGGCCGGAACAGCCCAGGGCGGCGCGTCCCCAAACCCCACACAAATCCGATCCACATTTGTACTGCTGCTACTACTGCTGTATGTTGGTGCTACTGCTGATGTTGTACTGCTGCTGAGATTAATTTAGTCCGGCCGGTTGCTGCTGCTGCTGTGCTGCTGCTGAGGTTAGTTGGGTAGCGGCCCTTTTTATTACGAACAGAGCAACGAAGAACAAAAAATGTACCAGTTTATCAAAATATCAATTTTTGCAAAACAATTTGGGGTGTTCCAAGTGAACTGTTCGTCTCAGGGAGGCGGAACGCAATCCCTTGCCAAATAGAGCCAGAAAAGCGACGTTTAGTGCGCCGAGCGTCGCCACGGAGCTCAGCCGAGATCCAGACATGCTTCATAATGTACCCATGGCAGGCTAGCTTGCCCCTCTGCCGAAAGTGCGAGAAGAAACACTCGGCCGCCGGAGAGCAACGAGCAAAAAAAAAACGAAGAGAACATGTTTCATATACACATGCCTGGTATGACCAGAGGGAAATGCCCCACCAGTGAAGTACGATAATGTATACACTGACATTTTCTACCTTTTTTTCTTTTCTTCCATCATGATGCCGGCACGGGTGGTCTCCCCACGATCGAGCCCAGCCAGCCTGCACCCCGGCGTACTGTTTGCTCCATGGAGCTAGCAAGTCGATCGGGCGGCGATGCCAGGGACAAGGCATGATGGAGGCAAGGATTATCGACGCAGCCCAATTCGTCTATCTATCGGACGAGTACCGACAGCGGCTGAGGGTGCACTGGGCAATAGCTATGCATGGTAGCCGCGATAAAAGCCAAAGACGCTCGCGAGGAACACGCCAGGAGGGAAAATGAATTAGGCGACTACGCCCTGGCAAACAGACCCAGGAGCAGCGCAATTCCCCCCCCAGAGCTATTTCCGCAGGCCAGAGGCAAGGCATTACCGCAGGCATCTGCAGCACCCCCGCTCAGCGTAACCGGCGAGGAGCAACTCGCGTCGGAGCGAAGATCGAGAAAGCCCAGATCACCGAAAGAATACTTTTAGATGCTTAGGACTTTGCGAGAAAGATCCTCAGTACTCTCAGGATTTTCAAAAACGGTAGAACATCACGGGAAGCAACAGCCAAGCAGATGGCCTCCTTGTTTAGCAAGAAGGCGCTGGATGAGCTTGTGATTTGGCACCGGGAGCAGCGACTCATGCCGCAAACGTACTGGACATCTGGGTTACTGGACAAGGTCGAGAACAGCATTTATGAGGGCTACCGCCTCTGCGAGGGGATAGTGCTGAGGGTGGTTGTTGTTGACGGATTTGTTGAGGGCGGGAGATTGTGAGGTGAAGAAGGGGGAGGAAGAGCGCGTTGATTTTTGGGACGGGAAAATGAATGAGCAACGGTGGACGGGGAAATGGATGAGCAACGAACCAACGGTGGAAAAAGCTGGCATGGAAGCCTTCGGAGTGTGATGAGGTGCAGCAGAACAGAAGCAAAACCCATTGCAGGTCTTACAGGAACTGCAGCAGCAGCAAAGCCTATTGCAGGGCTCTCAGGAACTGCAGTAGCAGCAAAGCCCATCGCCCTTGCAGGAAACTGCTACGACTGCCGTGGCCCCCGACTACGCTTCCAGGATGTGACGGTGGTCACAAAGAGGTTGGGGTTATGTGCGCGGAAAAAAACGGAAAATTTCCCTTTTCGTTTGATGATGGGGTGGATTTGGTTTGGGGAGGGGCTGAGGTCTGGAAAGACCACGAGCGGGATGGTAGGAACATGAGGGAGGGAGCAGGGATCAGAACTGGCGGGTCTCGCAACGACTTGGAGTATGGGGGACAGGAGGCTACTGGACGACGTCTAACCAGACCAAGAAGAACCCGAGTTCGGGAAAAGTATCCAACTTTTTCGGAGAGCTTTGACGAGTTTCCACATCAGCAGGTTCTATGATTTGTTTTGTTTGTGCAGCGTGTGGTGATTTCATAGTTTATCTCCTACGAGATAAAGTAGGATCAAATCTGGAATCGTTTCGAACTTCAAGAACAGGGGTCGTGGGAAGACAATCTATTGAGAGAAGATCCGGTTCTAATCTAGTAAAATATCCGAAATGTTGTGCTGCGCTTCGATTTGATGGTTCAATATCACGATATAAAACATGATCGAAGTGCGAATTTTGTGCCTGGTACGGAACTTTGGTACCATGTACAGTCTAATCTGGTAGCTAGTAATAGTATTATGTGCTGCCACCAGGTCAGGTATGTGCAAATTACTCTTGGTTGCACGTAGTGACACGTGCATACATCACGTACCACCTGGTATTTTGGTGTTATATTATGACTTTGGATGGAATTGGTTTTTGGCTTCCACCCCCTTTCCCACCGTAGTGCAGAAGGGGTAGTACCTGCGGAAAATGGTCTCCCGCCCGCCGTTAACGGCGTAGTAAAATAGATCGCTTTATTTTGAGTTCAGCTTTCTCACCCATGGCCCTGCCGACGACGCAATTTGTCAAGACATTATAGCCATTTGACCACTCACTTGCAAAAGGTTAACCAATTGCTTGCCCAAAATTTTTATAATCCTTATAACACAGGCCTTCCTTGGAATTTTTTCACAATGATAAGGCTTTTTCCAAGCGGGGGCGAAACAAATAATTGCGTCGCATTTATTTGCACGACCCGGTTGGAGGTACCCCAAGGCATATATATATGTCTGTAGAATGTTTCACGAAAAGAAATGAAAATCTGACCTGCCTATCTATGTTCAACATTGAGCAGAAACTATCGAAACAATCTATCCTGTATACAAAAACGAACTCATTTGAAGGAAATTACACATCTTACTCATTTCTACGCACAAAAGTCTAAATGTCCAATTCGTTTTTTAGAGATAGACCCTAACATTTTACTCACGTGTTCTACAGGCCCATCCCGAGGCGTGACCTCCGGAATTTTTTCTTTTTTTTTTTCCGCCAATAATAATGTTTGATCTAAGGAGGCCCATATTTTCCTACCAAATCCCAACTCACTGACGAAAAATCAGGCAAACCAACAGAGAAAAACCGACAGGTGAGGTCTTCGCAACGGCACATAGAAGACGTGCGCAAAACTTCATTATTATCCGAATAAAAAAACGGCGAAAAAGTTCGCCGGGGAATACATTTCGGACTTTAAACTCGAACCAGTCTGTATGTAGTAATGTGTAGTATGGACGTATCATAGCACTTTTTGCCTGAAAGAACTTTTACAATAAGAATAAGGGGCTGATACAGACACAAGGCACCCTTTGTAGGCGTCTCTACTAGGTAGGCAGGTTCCACGTTTGTCACTCACATGTACTAGATAAGCTCTTGCATTTTATAAAAAAAATGTTTCAAGGACGTCATCCGTAAGTTCGACGAATTTCAGGTCAATACTCATCTTTGCAAGCTGCGTTGTTGGTACTTGTATTTGTTCCACACACGCCACGGACGAACTGAATAGCGTGCAATTCCACGAGGCAGAAACATTATCCTCTTTTTCCTATACTACGCACATGCTTTCAAAGGCACGCGAAACCCATTTTTATCTAGCCGTATTCCATATCTTACGCCTTGTTCGGCTCCCGGGGGGATACCATAACACTATCCCACCCTGATGAGCCGTGTATATATATATGCCGAAATATGAAAGATTCGGGGAAGCACCGGTTCCACGGTCTAGGACATGAATCGAATATGCGGCGCTTCACAACCTACTCTCACACCTTTACCCTTCGAGGCTACGAAGCCTCAGGGGAACTGTTATCGCCGAAAACCCCAAACGAAGAACCGAAGGCGGAAAAAGGGTACAGAACACTGGACGGCGCTCCCCAGTATCGTTGGATTTTCGTTATGTATCGTATTTATACTCAGTACACATGTGTGTCCACTATAGTCTAGTACAACACGGGATTCTTCTTCGGGGGTGTAGCAGTTTAATACTTGTTCAAACCAGTTGTTGGGTAGGACGTAGAACTCCTCAAGGGCTGCAGATAATGAAGAGCCTCAAAAAATAATCGGTGAACCACTTACATACTACCGAACGTAGCACGCGCCTGAACAGAAGCACGCGTACGGTAGCGTCTGCCCACTGCCTCGAACAAAATTTGAGTTAGTTGGCTAATTGACCAACCGGGTGCATATACCTATTAGCTAAGTTGACACTTACTTATTGGCCAAGTTAATTCAGCATCACAATGCTGGCTACTCGTACAAATATTGCCTTTTACAAGTGCCGGCAATGTGCTCAGCACACGACGGCCACGACTCGGCGTGACGTGAGACCCAGTTTTGCAGAGTGTATGTCCCCCGCCCTCTCTATCCATGCGCCAAGGCGGGGCTGAAATGTTATGAGTCGCGAAACCATGATGGCATATTTTGTTAGAGGAATGCTACTCTGATCGGAAAAAAGATAGAAACTGTTCGGGTTTAAATATACAGGTTTACGTTGCCAGCCAGCATAGTTGCCGTCCCAAACATGATTTCTGCACTGCCTATAGGACCCCCCCACCCCCTCCTCCTTTTCACCTCCCCCTGGCTCCCTCCCTTTAACCCCGCCCTCCCCTCATCGGTTATACGACTCACAGGATAAACATGATAAACTGATGCATGCCTTCAACAGACGTCAGATTTTGTCCCCCTCTAGCAGAAACAGTTTTTTTCTATGGTTTCCGCGCACACATTGAATGTCATCACCTACCTGTTGACCCTGGTACAAGCTACACTGAAATTCTTGGGGGAGTCGCAGATCTATATCCTAAATAAGGACACACACCCAGTAATACGCGCGATCGGAGTAACACACACATATTATAAAAATAAAATTACATCGGAGATTTCGTCGAAACTCATCTTTGCAAGCTGTTGTGTGTGATACTCCGATCGCGCGAATTACTGGGTGTGTGTCCTCATTAAGGATATAGGTCAGCGACTTTCCTTAGAACTACGGTGTAGCTTGTACCAGGATCAACAGGCAGGTTATGTTAATCAATCTGTGCGCGGAAACGATAAAACCTGTTTTGGGGGGGCAAAATCTGACGGCTGTGGAAGGAATGCATCAGTTTATATTGTATATCCTGTGAGTCGTATAACCGGTGAGGGGAGGGCGGGGTTACGGGGGGGGGGAGGGGGGGGGGCGGGATTTTGGAAATTTATTATATATTTTATAATACTCCGGAGTATATATTAAGTGTAAAAGAAGGAAAAAAAACAATATATTTAAAATATGAAAAGTACGATTCAGCTGTGAGGTCGACCAAAAATGTTTTTTTGATCAAAACTCAGCTTTGCAAGCTGCGTGTGATACTACTTCGATAGCGCGTATTACGGGGTGTGTTTACCCTCGTGAAGGATACAGGTCGGTGACTCCCCCGCTGATGCCAGGATCAACAGAACTAAGACGTTCAGCCTTGTTCTGCGCACGGAAACTGTATCACCCGCATTGAGGGGGACAAAACCAGACATCTATCTGTAGAATTCAGTACGCATGAAACAATTAAGTGTTATAGTGTCAGTTAGCTTTTGGAGTGGGCTACTTGGGTCTACCGGGTTTGTACGCAAGTTCCTATGTACTCCTTGTACTCCTTGTATACGTGGCAGGCCAGCAGAGGTCCCGCCCAGGCCTGATGCTCATTTTTTTTTTGCTGTCGAATCATGATGGAACATGCGGTCGACGTCGATTCGCTGCTGCTCCGAAGTGATCTCTCTCCTGCTCTTGATGTAATGCAAAGGCACACTTGACACGCCTGTTTTGATTGAATGAAGACCAACGAGAGAGATCTGGCGTTCTGCATCAGGCGTCGGGCGGTGCACACTTGATCCTAAAGCTCTTCGAGCGCCCATCTCACACACTATCAGGCAATACACAGACTGAAGCGTGGATCCAAAACGCCAGACGTCTGACGGCTGCACTCTCTACAGATTAGATGGAAGCTCTAGCGCTAAAACAGAAATGATCGAAAGTGCGTCACCGTAGCCGATTGTTATTGCTGTTCCAGGCAGCCTCCTCCATGGATAATTTTGGGTGGAGCGACCGTAGGCCGCAAACTAGCGCGCTTGTAAAGAGGTGTTGCGGAAGGTCAAAGTTCAAATCGCTAAAAGCACTTAACGACTTTCTACATATGAATGTTAATCGGGCTATTTACATATATATAACAAACAAGACATTCCCGGGTAGGTCGATTCCTCCGAAGAGTCGACGTGTTAGAACTGGCGTCACTAAAAGCGTGAGCTGAACGTGGCCACCCGTTTTCACGGGAACACCCAAGCTACCTCGTGGGGCCTGCATTGAGCGCTTGATATATTTCAAAATTGTAAATTTATGTTAATGCGCATCAGCTGTGAGATCGACCAAAAAGTTTTTTGTATCAAAATTCAGCTTTTTGCAAACTGCGTGTGATACCCCGATCGCGCATGTTACGAGATCGTGAAGGATACAGGTCGGCGACTCCCCTGCTAATGCCAGGGTCAACAGGACTAAGACGTGCAGCCTTGTTCTGCGCACGGAAGCTGTATTACCCGCAATGAGGGGGGCACAACCAGACATACATCTGTGGAATTCAGTATGCATGAAACAGTAAGTGTTATAGTGTGAGTTAGCGTTTGGAGTGGGCTACTTGGGTCTGCCGGGTTTGTACGTAAAAAATGAAACGTATGTATCATATGATTTTTTGGAGACACGACACGCGCAATGTCATGTTCTTGAAAAAAAACGTTCGAATAAAAACATGGACCAGCTGCGGTGCCGGGCACCGAATGAGAAACATTAATGTTACTGACCGAAGTTGAGTTCTTACCTTGGGGAAAGGGCGCGTTCTACACTACTAACTTCAGTACAACGGCTCCGGGGATTATTTTTATATATATATGTAGTCTATACCAGCCTCCCTTTTTTATTCGCATGGTTCTTCCTAATGCGTGTAGGTTTCCTGGCTGTGCTGAATAGTTCGTGTACGACAAAAATCCGTGTCCTCCTCGACAACAACGTGATGGAAGTTGTGCTACCTAACAAGTTATTGGAGTTCAAGCCCAGCCATGTATCACACCTAGAACAGGGTTTCCGAGGGTTAATATTTGCTGCAGCAGGACACAGTAGTGGTCCCTTTCTGTAGCGCTAGTGGCGTGTGCCAGCCGGACAGATCGGCACTGCTATATATAGCGGAAACCGGTATACTACTCCACACAATAAAAATGCTACTACTGGTGGTGGTGGTTTCCATCACGCGCCACGCGGGCTCATGAGTGCTAGGGATAACTGGCAACCGGCCTTACCCAACCGGTACTATAGAGGGACTAATGTAACACTACTATTATGGTCTAGAATGAACTGTTGGTCTACTTCAAGTGCGTTTGTACTCCAAACTCTACCACTCTTTCTATCCATACTTTCAGTGTCCGTACCGATTTTACATCCTACAGGTAAGATATACAACCTATCGCTATAGTCAGCAGCAACTAATAATATGAAATGCCTCAGGCTTCACTTGTTGGTTCAGAGTGCTGTATTGTCCAGCCCTTATTTTATATTTCGTACACGAAGAAGCAGGGAATAACGTCTCCATGTAGATGTCCGTGCCTCGAAACGAGAGGGGGGGCTATAAGGACCTACAACAACCCTCTACAAAAGTATACATATTCGCATTGAATGACGTAGTCAGCCTCGATGTAGCGGGCGGGCACAGGCGCGCATACGTTTTCCCATATTCCCCTATCTATGCACGTTTTCCCTAGCTGTCTCCCTGTCCACAAACTCGTGTCGTCGGGGTTCACATAGCGCGCCCCTCCCCGACTTTGATCGCGGTCTAACGGATTCTTCGTGTTTAGACATCGGTCAAGGGCATACGCTGGAGAAGGTTCCAAATTCTCATCACTGCGATACCATCCGCTTCGCATCCAAGCATAAATAAATGATGGTGAGCAGCAAGTACGATGCGCACGGCCAACTGAGCCGTGTTCTTTACCGGTCTCAGTGACAGGTATACTACCTTCAGCAGCATGCGTTCTGGATCGAAACGTCTGCTTTAAGGAACGTTAATTTAAGGCTGCGACGACGTGATAGACTCTGCATCGTGCGTTGTGGGGCCCAATAACACATGTTGACCGAAAAATGAAAAGCGCAGCCACATACTATCCTGCTAGTACGGGCAAGCGGTAACACGAGTATAGTGCGCACTGTTCTGCGAGCGTGCCGCACATCCCGTTGCACAGCAATTCGAACCCTGAAGGAAGGATACCACACCGCCTAAATAAAGGTCGATCGTAATGACGAAAGTTTGTTGCGTTTTTTTACACTGAAAAATCGTTTTCCCCCAATCATTTCGGTAAAACCCCGAAGAACTTAGGGAGCTGAAAATGCGGAGATAATGTTTTTCACTTTTTTCAAGAGAAAATAAAAATTAGGTACAAGGGTGTAGAGGATCAGGCCGCCGCCCCGCTCTAGCTGTGCAACCCGTCGAGACGCAAAAGACTGAGCAGGATCGCTCCCAAGGTAATGGACAAGTCATGACTAATCGCAGAAGGCGCACTGAGGTTCTGAGTTCTCGTCGAGTTGACAAAGTGGCCGCACCGAGGGGGGCGACCGAACTAGCTTGATAAGGACAAACGGCAAAATTGATACTTTCATCGTCTTGGGCATTGTAGCGCGAAAAGTTGGTTATGGATTTTGCTCCCCAAGGCACCGACACCTGCCCTCGCGTCAGGCCGACTCCAGCGGGACAACCACACGGGTGACTTCCACGGGGGTTGCTGCTGTAGTGACGGTTCTGCTCCGGGTGAACGATTATTTTGCGAGCCAGGTGAGCCTCATGATCGTTAAGATGCAACCCTCATTGAACTTTGTAAAATGCTGCAATTTCATCAAAAGCTGAAATAGTGTGCATACATTATGAAATATTGTGATGTCTAGCTATGTATATGAAGATAGGCTCCTGGAATTATCTTTGTGGACCTGAATTTGTGTCTCTTAGGTTCTATAGTGGTCTTCCGTTGTCGGTGCGGCGGGGGATTGACATAATCCACTGCCCCCGTCCTGTCACTACTTGGAGTCTTGACCTGTCCCAAGCCTTGAGGGAAGAAAGAAGCAACCTACAAGAAGAAGTTATACAACGCAAAGCGGTGCCTCCCATCACCGATACCTCCTGTGCCCCTAGCACTCGGCAGCACCTGGGCATATTTCATCTACGGCAGCGGTCGCTGGGCACGATGGCTTCGCAGTCTCTTCGATATTCAACCTTTTCTTCTCGTCGTTAGTTATCCCCAGCGCAGCGATTATAGTTTCCGCTCGGCCCAAGCATGTCTCTCACAACCACCTACCGTCACTGCTGTCTTCCCGAGGTTCCCCTTAAGCTCTTGCGAATATGATGTAACCAACGATCGTCCTCCAGCACTCTAGGCGCCACATCCTGCTTACTGGTCCTGCACCCCAACGCAACACGGTAAACCGCCCACACAGACTGATGCGCATCGGGGCCGCGCAACTGAAACTTCGTCAGAAGATCAGTTTTTCCTCGCCTCTAGCTACGCTCTTGTGTCCCACGACCTCTAGCTTCGTACCTTCAGCACCACCATACCCCCTTCCGGGGCACACATGTGATACAAGGCCCGCGACGGCCTCGGGTGGCTGGGTAAGATCGCCCATCGCGCTTCATCAGACCTCGACCCCTACACCTCTGACGTCATCCGCTTCCTCGACGACTCGGGACCGATCAAGACCGAACTCCAGCCCGTCCACTACGCAACCGCCCGGAACGCTGACTAGAGATCGTGGTGCCTACAATGTCACCGGACTCGAAGACTAGCTCTCGGGATATCAACGAAATCTGACCCGCTCCACGGAGCTCCCACCGCTGGCACTACCTCCTCTGGCTAGTGTAGCTAGCTCAGCTGAGAGTAGCTGTTTTGTGCTGGCCTTGCGGCCAGTCATCCCTGTTTAGTCTCCACTAATTGTGACCGTCCGGAACAGGGTTTGGTTAGTCCTTAACAGTCGCCAGAAGCGTCATGTGCTTTTTTTGGCGGGTTTCGTTTGGCGACTGTGCCTACCAGACCCCTGTTCTCAACTTAGCTCCTGTGTGTCGGCATTGAATATGTTTTCGACTTTGCTACGTTTTTCCTTTCTTTACTTTTGTCTGCAACCACCCGACCCCATTTGCCTCCTTTCGTTACGGCCTTCGAGTCGTGATGATGATGCCCCTGCGGGTGGGTTCGTGTTTTATCCCAACCTACCACCAACGGTTTGGCTTTTTCCGGTCAGCCAAGATTGCCGAATCGTAGTGACGTTGAATTTTGCCTTTGTTTCGTGTGCGCCCGCCCGCGTGTGTGTGCCTGCGGTCTCCTCCAACGCCTCGACGGTTTAGCTAGCCAGTTTCGCTACGGCCGCTGTTCCATTCTTATTTCGTTTTACTGCGATTGGTATTCGGCGCCCGTTTCACTTGCCTCACTTGTCTGGTGGACGCGAAGTTTTGTTTGGGTAGGCCGTTTCTCTTTCCTCACGTGTCTGCTGGACGCGAAGTTTTTGTTTGGGTAGGCTTTCATTTTTTTTCAATCATCGCTGTCCGATCAGCTAGCCTACTACACCACGGCCACTGTCCCGTTGTGATTTCGCATTTCACCGGGGTTCGCGTGCGTCGTTTGTCTTGCGCGAAGTTTCCGCTGGGCACGACTCTATCTGTCTGTTTAGCGAGTATAAGGCATTCCCCCGGAAATGTTTCCTATCGGAGCACCTGCTTTTTGACGACCGACACCGCGGCAATTTAGTTCCCGCTCATGATAAGTTTACAAAATTTCTCTCTAGGATCTCACGTTCCCGTCAATCGGCTCCACGTTGTTAGTCCAAGGTCTGTCGACATCGATCCCCCAGCGCAGATTCGCAGATTATCTTCGGCCCCCAAAGCCAAGTTGGCCGTCTCTTTGTTCTTGTTCTTCTTTTGGTCGCTTTTGCGTATATGTTTGATGGTTTTCTATTCCCCCCCCCCACGATTCGACCAACGGCCCCGTATTGAGTGCACTTTTAGGTTTTCCGCTGTCGGGCCATGCCATATGTCTCGACATGTAGTATTGTTCCCCTTCTTACCTTCCTTTCGGTCTCTGCTTTGGCTTGGTCGTGGTTCTACGCATTTTCACGCCCCGATTTGCGGGGCTTTTTTTCGATTTCAAGTATGACACGCATCGACCGTACGAGAGCCATGATAGCCTCATTTACGACGTGTGGGGGTAGACATATAGCTTAATTTAATCGTTAGCCGCATGTCTGACCCCCCTTTTTCCTATCTAGGGATGGTATCATAGTTACCATATTTCGATTGTCATGTGATCTGCATCGACGACAATTCAGGTGGGCTAATGTTATGGATTGTGGTCGTATCTGGCTATACCTATGAAAATAGGTTCCAAGAACGGCCCTTGTGGACCTGATGCAGTATTCGGCTAACCCACGATATGTGCCTCTTAGGTCCTAAAGGTGGTCAACCGTCGTAGGTGTGGCGGGGATGGGTAAAACCCACCGCCCCATCCGGTCACTTGGGGCCTTGACCTATACCAAGCCTTGAGCTAAGAGCCATCCCACGGTAAGATTGCAGTCAAAATGCTTCTGAGCTTCTAACATGAGGAGCTCAACATCTCAACCGAAAAACTGCTTCGAAGAAATTTGTTCGCACAACCCGAACATTTATGCCTTCTTAGCGCAAACAATACAAACATTCGCCAAATTACTCTACCAAAGACTACCCGGTAGTTCCTCACTTGAGGAGCTCAATCGGACACAAACGCACCATATGGCCCAAAAAGTGCAACTCCTACCTTGGGATGACTCCTAACAAGCATTCTACGAGAATACATGGGCCACTCCACGGTAGGGGTGCAGAAGAACGTTCCCGAGATCCTAACGTGAGGAGCTCAATGTCTCAACCCGAAGCATGGCTTCGAAGTTCGTTCGCGCAATCCGACCAAGCTTCTATGCCCTAGTCCTAAAGCAACCTATACTCGTAAGATTATGAGACCAACAGGTGGTTCTTCACTGGAGGAGGTCAACCGGCTAGCAAGGCTACGGTATGGGGTACCCGACCCTTTTTCACTACCTGGTGCTCATTATCTTACAATCATACTCGCACGAGAGTGACTCTATCTCTCGCTGACCAGGACACGTTTCGGTAGTTAGTGTGGCGCAACGCAGCTAACCATCCCATTAGACTAAGGATTCATATCGAAAATGAAAACGGCACGAAAGAAAGCCTATGACGGCAAGGAACAGGGGGGTCACGCGCACGAGTGACCCAGAGCCACCGCAAAAACAATAACAACACAACACAACCCCCCTACCCTAGCTTTTGTACGGGCCAGAAACGTTTTGACCCAACACGTGTAACCTCTACCGCGGAAGGACTCAAGTTATACAACGCGAAGCGTCGTCTCCCGGCACCGATACTTCCTGTGCCCCTACCACTCGGCAGCAGTTTGACACGTATTGTTAAGATCGATCCTAACAGAAGCCTCGGACCGGTGCTGCAATCGTCATTTTGTTCGAGAGTTGGCCCCTTTGACCTCCCAAAGGGGTAGCTTACAATTATTCTTGTTATTGCAGTATACCTAGTTCTGTTCGATATGTGCACGTACAAGAGCAACCAGGAAGCGTATCCGTCTTGCAGTTACCTATACCCACCACACCTGCAGGGACATATTGACCGGTCTGTCTCAGGCAGGACGCAAATAACGTTCGGTGAACAACGTCACCTGACGGGAAACAGAACAAAAAAAAATGAAATGTTTTGGCGCAATAGTGTTTACTTTATATGTGGTCTACCGGCGTAGGGGCGCTAAGGTGTTCGTGACTCTTCACACAATAAGTAAACAACCTCTGCGTCTTGGGTTAGATAGATAAAAGTGATACACAAAAGCACAAACACCCGCAAACAAGAGGATACTCGTGTTAAACCAGGTGTCTATGCTTCGTTTAGCGCTGGAAAGAGGAGAGGAGAGGTTCTGGTAGTAGGTTGGACAAATTCGACATCCTCAGTAGGGAAGAAGTGTCCATCCACATCAACCGCGGTTGTTCTTGGGGGTAGGGGCGGGAGGTTTGCGGCAGCACCAAAGGCATCACCTCTTGCTACGGCCATTACGGCCGACGTGGTGAGCTCTGCAGCTACTGCAGCAAAAAGCGTTTAGAGGAGGGCAACGAGCAATAAGCGAAAATGAGAGCAAGAAAATGACCGCATCACAAAACTGGAAAACGTGACTTTGGGGGTGGGGGAGGGGCTTAAAGGGTGTAGGCAGCAGTCGAGGGATCGCCACTGAGGACTGTGCCATGTTTACTGCTGCTGGGCAACCGACGTGGTGAGGTCTGATCAGTAAGCTACTACAGCAAAAAAGCTGCAAACGGCAACAATAGAGGTGGTAATGTCATCGATGAAAATACCGCATGCATAGAAGACGACCCCGTAGAAAAAATGCGACTTCGGGAATTACCCCATCAAACGGGTGGGGTGGGGCGTGAAGGGTGGGGGCGGCATCCAAGGGGTCGCGTTTGACTTTGCCACAGCTGCTGCTGCTGCCGAGGTGGGGAGCTTATCTGAGCCGCTAACTATACTCCAAGAAACAACGTGTATAGTCTAGACTAAATAACAAGAAGTGAAAATGCAAGAAAAAAGTTGACCCCATCCACAACAAAAACGTTACTTTCGGGTTGGGGGGGGGGGGGGGCGTGAAGGGTACAGGCAGGATCCAAGAGACTACCATCGACAGCTATGCTACGGCTGCTGCTGCACCTGCTGTCGCCATGGCGAGTTTTGTCTGATCCGTCACTACTGCAGCAAAAAGCCTAGACCTATAGTCTAGTCTAGACTACAGGGCTGAACATGATGCCAAAACAATCCCCCCATGAAAAAAACGCGACTTTGTGGGACGCGGGTGAGAGTAGCACGGTATCGACAGCAGGCAAGGGCCCGCACTGACTGTTGTGCTGCGACTGCTATTAGTACCACTACTGTTACTGCTGCCTACGTAGTGGCTCTGACCCGTCATGCACCACAGGACTAATAATACAGTCCTGCACAACAATACAAACTGCCGATCCTCAGTGAAGTACATTCCTTGTTGTGGGTGATAATAATGCGTACGTGTATTGTTCTATGATCTGTCTGACGAAGACCAAAATAATATCGCGTCGGAAACTCCTCAGGCGAAGATCACGTATACGACGTATAGAAAACCGCGCTATCGATCGAAGATCGAAGCTATTATTTTGTTCACAGAAATATGTGCGTGTGCATCATCCCTGACCACCTGCCCCTCCGCCCATTCAGGGTGGAAGAGAGGCAACACAATGCCGGCTGCGTTGGTAGGCGATATAGTCTGTGTGATAGGCGCTCCTGATTGTTTATGAGCATGCCTGGTATTGCTTCTGCTGTTCTTTCTGGGATCGTGTGTCAACTAAGGTTGATTGGTCTCGAACGTTACGTTTGAGTGTACCATGCTACTCGCGGCGTGTTCTACTGTTTTTGTCATTGGCTTTTGTACCCAGTTTCCGTGACGATCCAGCAGCATCCTAGGGAGAGACAAACTCTGTATCCGTGCCGACCGTTCATCCCAGAGGAAGACAACAAGCTCTGTGGTCACAAACTACGAGGCAGAGATATGCATCACAAATGTCGTAACGAGTGTGTGTACTGCAGTCTTGAAACGAATCGAAGCACAGTCAGTCGTCTTATAAACGCAAGTGAACGCACTTGAGTGTGTATCTAAAATTAAATAAATGGTCTCTCACGTTCCATCTCCAGGCCGCGTGCACACCGGCGTGGTTTGCCCCCCTGCGTAGCTTCGCCGCTTGGGCTTGGGCGCCTCCTTGTCCATACTAGCCTGTCTGTCCCTCTCTGTGGAATCTAGATCTCCTTCTCAGATTGAATGGGATCTGTTGCTGCGGTTCGTGGGAGTTGTGCTGTGTTGTGCAGAGAGATGTGAGCAGTTATGGTGCACACGTTGCCGGTCTACTGAGCGTAAACTTGAAGTGGGTGTCTGGTGTTTTCACTGTACTGTTGCGTACCACGCCGCGCCATTGCCTTTTTTTCTCGTTACAGCCCTCTATCCCTCTATATAGTGCCGGCATGTTCCTGAGGGAAAAATCGGCGGCATAGCGGCAGTCGGAACTACCCCACGCACTGTCGCTACTGCTTGTTCTCTGACTGTGTCAGTTATTTGAAAGGCACTATAGCGGGTAGCCGGCACTATTCAATCAGCACTGTAGAGAGACAAGTGCTGCATGTACCAGGTAATAGACCAACCCCACAAACGTCTTTTTAGATTCCGGTCGTCTCGGAACGTGTCGCATTCGGTAACAAGAGTCAAATATCTTCAGATATCCGTGATTATTTGGAATTTGGATCGGTGGCTGTTAATTGAGAAGATATTTTCGACACGAAAAATCCAGGTTTATGGGAAATAGAACGTCCAATTCGTCACAGCAGGAAGACGGTAGTTTGCCGCACCGCAGGGAGACAGGAAGGCGGTTCATGTGGTCTGACTAGGGCTCAGGATGTGTCTTATTGTCTTGTAGCGAGTGGTCCCTCTGTAGCGCCGGCCGGAATGTTCCGGCCGGTAATACCAGCACCATAGCGGAGTCGGCACTAATCCGCCCACTATGCCACATAAAAACAGCCGGTTGCTCCTATCCAGGCCAAGCGATGTCACAGGCTCTATGAGTGTATTGGGCAGCAGGCACTACTCAACTGCGTAGAGGGACCACTACTACTGCTAACACTAAAATGTACTGATTGATGTAAACACACTTTGATGGAGTGGAAGGGAATGAGATTATTCGTGTGGTTGTTCGTCCCATTGCAGTCAACTGCTTTTCGTTTGTACCAGACAGGGTTGATCAATGTCGTGTGCTACTACCAGGGTATATGATTATGACAAACGTATGGCATCAGCCATCGACGTAGAGTCAACCAAAACTGAATTTTTATTTTCGGATCGCCCGCAGACTATAGTATAGTCTATAGATACTACATAATATCATGGCTGTTCCGAATCGGATAATACTTTTCGGAATTCTGGCCAACCGACCCTGAACAATATATAACCCCAACCCCCAGCCGTTTCTTTTCGTGGGAGGGAAACTAATAATGCAGGTCGGGTCTAAGCCACGGGACCGGGTATTAGTTTAGTAATGTCGGTGTGTGCATTCTTCACGTTAACTGGTGTTAGGTTTCCACCTATTTTACAAGTATGTCTATCGAGCACATTCGTTCCGTTTCCTTCAGCTGTTTTTCGCTAGATAGTTGGCGTGTGATTGTTATACGCAAAACGTGTGACATCATCAGCCGTTGACGCACAGTCATCTTGAACTACGTACCAGGTAAGGATTTATTTTCGGATCGCCCGCATATTATATGATATGATGATGGTAGTTTGGATGCGTTTTGGAATTCTGGACAACCGACCCTGAAAAGAAAATCACATTAACGCCGTCAACATCCAGCCGTTTTTTGTGTGCGGTAGAGAAATCAGATCAACTCTAAGCCACACACGTGGTGAGTAGGTATAAATGTCAGTGTGCCGTGTGCTCTTCACATTAAACTGATATATCCACCCATCTGCATCTAGCACAACCAGCCCGTGCAGATGCCTCATATAATACTCAAGTAGATAGACGAGCTCTGTTGGTCAGAAACTACGAGACGAAGATACACATGGGAAATACCGCAACGTGATTGGGCCATGCGATGCCAACGAACGGTAATGAGCACGCGGGCAGTAGTAAGCAGTCGTTTGTTTAGCTTACCGTACGTGGAACAGTTCTGAGATTGCCGCCGCGTCACGGCTCGACGTTCTAAATTTGGCGTGGACATTAAAAGTGTATCGCCGTCTACCACCCGTTTTTTTCCACGTGCTGAGAGCCTCCCCGCTCCCACATTGTTTGTATTTATATTTTTATACGAATGTTCAGTATCATAGATGGGGAATAATGCTCACGGACCGTGCGTCATTCTTCATATATATACATCGCAATATAAGTTCCGATAAGTCGAAAACCGTACCGTCCGGTAATCGTATCGAAAAATGCGGGTCCCGACATGCAATGATGATAAGAACGCAGTGCTTCTGGCTGCTGTCCCTCTAGCCCGCCCTCCTTGACTTGATGAGAAGATCCAAGGCGAATGCTTCGACGTCATCAGGCGTCAGAAGCAACATTTTTGCCGTCGACAAGTAAAGGTGGATGGTAGTACGTTCCGGGTACCGTACCATTACTTTTTCTTTTTTTTTTTCATCCTCCGGCGAATGGGGAAAAATAAAAAGCTCAAGGTCACCACACTTCCACGTATTTTCATACGCGTCGTATGTCGATTTAACTCAGTTGCTTTCGCAACCAAACGCTAGCTGGCGCACCCTTCGGATCCCACTGCTGTATGTAGCGATAGCGTGGGCTGTCCCTATCAGTGGTCCTCGTTACAATTACCACCTCTCTCTGTATTTATTTCCGTGTTTCCGCCTCGTATATTGTGTATCGTATCGGAATAGGAGTTAGCTGTTAGCATTCCGATCCGGCGGTCCGATATACAATATATATGGGGTTGATACTATTGTCGGATCCTTATCGGACACCGGATTCATTTGTGGGGCCTCAACGGATCGGAATCGATTTCCCTTCGTTTAGACATCAAACGGCATCTATATCATCAGCACGTATGATATGACTTGGCGCCATTTCTGCTAAACATGTAACGTCACTACAGCCTGATACATTTTACACCTGGTACGAAACAAAAAAAAGGTCCTTTGACGTTCGTGACCCCAAGACTATTCGGTGGAACCGTTTCATCGGAAATTGGAAACGGAATATATACTACCTCTACGAAATATATTGGAAAAAGAACGATTTTGGGAAGAGGAACGTTCCCCATATTATTTGTACCAAGATCAAGGTCGGTCCCCTTTTCTTGAGATTTTTGGTGTCGGAACGCCTGTACAAGTACGCATGCGTTTCGAGCACCAATAATCGGCAGCATCTTTTGATTTATTTTTTGATGTACACGTCCTTCACTGTTCATTATACAGAACCCACTGTTATTACTACTCCGGAGTATGTTTTTTTGTTTTTTCCGACTTACGGTTGTACTGTGTAATAGAGTGTCAGTATACCTGGCAATAGATTCGGTAGGATAGTCCGCATAGTCATGGTCTACTGGCCACAAGAAGGTTCTCTTAAACGGAATATTCTGAGTGAAGCGGATAACCCGTAGAATCTAGCTAGTTTGTACCACAAGATCGTTCTCGGAAATGGAACGCTCCTCCTCTGGACAAAATAGATAAGAGTAAGCGCGCTAGGCGCTCATGGGAATATAGAACATCTAGGAGAACGTTACTTGTACGTTCCATAGGAAAAGATCCGGAAGAGAGCACAGCAGCAATGCTGGGGTGACGCGAACTCTGTGAGCTTCACCCCACCCCCGTGCTCTTACTACCTGCTCTACCAGCTCTACCTGCTCTACTTGCTCTGCCCTGCACTACCGTGTGCCAAGGGCCTGTGTTGTCTGTCTTTTAGAGTTCAATGTAGAGGAAATAATGTATAAGGTTTGAGTCTATCCAGCGAGCCATGAGGAGAGACCAAACAAGGGCACCGGAACCCATAAGGAGCACGCTTCCCAACACCGACCAACCACGCATCCCCCACTCGGAGTACCACTACAACAACTGTTGAAATTCTCTTCGTGCAACGTGTGCGTTCGTGTTTACTATTATTATAAAAATAAGAGCACAATCCAGCTGTGAGATCGAAGATTGCGTCGAAACTCATCGTGTTGCCAGCTGTGTGTGATACTCCTATCGCGGGTATTAATGGGTGTGTGTCCTCATTAAGGATATAGGTCGGCGACTCCCCTTGGAACTACAGCAGCCAGTGTAGCTTGTACCAGGGTCAACAGGGTGATGCTAGTCAGTCTGTGCGCGGAAACTATAAAACCCGTTTTTGAGGGGGACAAAATCTGACAGCTGTGGAAGAAAAAGCATCAGGTCATCAAGTGTATGCTGTCAGCCGTGCAACCAGTGAGGACAGGGCGGAGTGTTCGAAGGGTTGAGGGGGGGGGGGTCGGGGAAGGGGGGGGGCGGGGGGGTTCCAACTGCTCTGGGTCGCATAGATGTATGGACTTGCTATATATACACGTGGTGCTAGGTCTAGGCGATGGTTCGGGTGGTGGGGAAGGAGGGGGTGTTTGGGGGGGGGGGGGGGGGGGGTGAATTGGAGCTACGGCATAGTCTAGTCTAGATGGCTAGAAATATAATGAGGTGATATCAACTTCCTGGTAGTGTTTATTGCTCTGGCATATTATTAATTCAGGTGGAGTGTTTGAACAAGAGGGAGCGGGGAAAATAAATAAAATAATAGACTAGACTATAGCAATACCCACCGAGCTACTTAGTACCTAATCACATGACTCAGGAGCTCCTCAGTGTGTAGTGCTATGCAGCTAAGTAAGGATATATATATAAGCATGATCGCCTGACAACCTCTGCCAAACGAAGTAGCATATGCCTAACGAAGTAACGTGATTGAGCGCGGGCACATCAAGCGCTCCTTTCAAAACACTGACGATTGGCACTTGCTCCCTCGTGTTCAATGGTGGTCACATTGCATGACCACCTCACCTCGCTTGCTGTATTTGTAATATGTATATTTGTCTTAGAATTGGCGACCTCAGAGCCCCGGTAAAAATCACGGGCGTATAGTGTGGTACAATATTAGCTAATAATATTGTGAAAAGGAGGAACAGGCAGATAGATATGTTAAAATTGCGGTAGGCCACAGTATTATCTAATACCAACCTATTTCGTACCTGGTATTTTGTACCTACCGTCTGCATGATCGCCTACCAACCCCTGCCAAACGAAGTGGCATATAATATGCCTGACGAAGCAACGTAATTGAGCGCGGGTGCATCAATCGCTCCTTAAAAAGCACTGACGATTTGCACTTCTCCCCCTCGTGCTTGATGGTGGTGACGCTGCATGACCACATCACCTGGCTTTTTGTATTTTGCAATATGCATATCTGTCTTCATTATAATTAGCGACCTCAGAGCCCCACATACATCGGCACGGTAAAATCATGGTAACTACTTGGTTGCACCTATCGATTGAAGTGTTCTATCTTGCGATCCATGTACAATAACACATCATCAGGAAACTGTAACATATTTTATACGAAACCATTTTTTTCCACACCTAACATCAAATCTGCTATAAAAACAAACAATACCAAGCAGGTAATAATATAAACTGATGCATTCCTTCTATAACCGTCCGATTTGCCTCCTTAGACGATTAATAGTTTCCGCGCACAGATTGAGTTGTCCCCCCCACCTCCCCCGCCCCCCTGCCCGATCCCTCTTGTTCAAACGCCCCGCCTAAAATCAATACCTGCCAGAGTAATAAACACTACCAGGGAGTTAATATCACCTCATTATCATTCTAGCCATCCATCCTTTAGCTCCAATTCATGCCCCCCCCCCCCCCCTCCCCTTTCCCTCGCTCACTCTTGTTTAAACGCCCCACCTGAAATCAAAATCTTCCAGAGTAATTAACGTTATTACCCGGCAGTTAATATCACCTCATTTTTTTTCTAGCCATCCACGCCGTACCTCCGATTCATCCCCCCCCCCCCCCTTCCCCCCCCGCCCTTCAACGCCCCATCCTTCCCCAGAACCGCACCATCGCCACCTAAACGTAGCATCACGTGTATAGTAAGCCCCTATATGTATGCGACCTAAAACTGTTGGAAATCCCCCTCCCCCCGCGCCGCCCTTCCCCGCGCCCCCCCCTCCCCCCCGACTCCTTCGAAAGCTCCGCCCTCTTCTCTCTGCTTGTACGATTTACAGGATATACATGATAAACTGATGCATTCCTTCCACAGCCGTCAGGTTTGTCCCCTTAAAATAATTTATAGTTTCTGCGCACAGATTGAGTTGCCCCGCCCGTCCCCCCCTACGTGCCGCCCCCGCCCCCCGCCCCATCTTATTCAAACCCAGGCCCCCACGCACGTAAAAATCCGCCCTCTCCTCACCAGTTTTACGACTTACAGGATACACTTATTTCTTGATAAACTGATGCATTTCCTTCCACAGCGGTCAGATTTTGTCCCCCTCAAAAACGGGTTGTATAGTTTCCGCGCACAGACTGACTAACATCACCCTGTTGAACCTGGTACAAGCGACACCGTAGTTCCAAGAAGAGTCGCCGACCTATATCATGAATGGGGACACACACCTACTAATACCCGCGATCGGAGTGTCACACACGGTTGCAAAGATGAGTTTGGACAAAAGAATTCGATCGCACAGCTGGAGGTTTTTTGTTTTTATAGTATATATGCCATGTATGTATGTGTGGTTTCGAGTTCGTGAACTGAATCTCGTCGATTTTGAATTATAGACATCTCCGTGGCTCCCCCCTCGCCACGTACAACAACAAAATTGATTGTATTCATGACCGCACTATCATGACCATTAATAGTGTCTCCAGCACGCACGCTCGAAAACAACGGTTGATTGTGCTATCTTTCTTGGTACAGATATGACAACGAGGTCTCAGATGAGGTTGGTTATAGAGCAATACCCACTGAGCCACTGCCGATTATTCAAAGCATTAGACTAGATATATAGCACTACCCACTGAACTTCACAGTCACGTGACTACGTACCTTCAGTGGGTAGCAACTAAGCATCTCAGTGACCAGTTTGCTGATACTACCCGCAGCAAGCCTCACAACGCGTGGGCTACCAATCACGCCGAGTATACCGTTGGTCGAAATTGAAGACACCGGTGTGTGACGCCGAATTAGAATAGCATACTGTGCATGACACGTCGCATCCTACGATACGTATGCCCACCGCTGTGCATGCATTTCGTGTTTGCTTTGCTGTGAATATAGTTCGTACTCCGTGCTTTTCGCTTTAATGTCCGCACATACTATGCACACTGCTGTGAAAGCAGTCCGTGTTTGCACTGCTGTAAATACTACTGATCCTACTCCACGGTCTGCACTGTTGCTGCGGCTACGAGTACTTGTACCATCGCACCAAATGAGATGGATGTTTGTACTGCTGTGAATACCGCTTGTTCGCGGCGCTCTGCGCCGGTTTGCCCGAAGCAACCCCCACACGCATGGGTTATACCACACCAACCACACTGCCCACAACGAATACACCGTTGGTCGAAATTTAAGATGCCCGTGTGCGACGCCGCACTATGAAATCGTATACATGAGATGTTGCACCCTACCATGCGCACGCACATTGCCGTTAAAGCAGTAATGCCACTGTGGTGCAGACGTTCTCGGTGTTCGCGATACAACGTGCCTGTGGCCGGGTACGTGCTTGCATAAATGAACGGCGTTCGTATGAATGTACCGGGGGAATTCTTGCTATCGCAGGATGCCGTACCGTATCATATATAGCATGCCGCTGAACCGACCGGTGCGCGTATCATGCGGTTGTATGATGTGGGTATAGCGTCAGGTATATCGTGTTAGACATGCATATCGCATGTTAGGCATGTCTCGAGCTCGTACAATGGGTGGTGCGTGCTGCCCGATGCTTGACGATACTACCAAACGTGACATATACTGCCCCCCCCCCCCCGCTACCCCCCTCCCGCCCCCCTTTTGATCAAAATCAGGCCCCCACGTCCTTAAAAACTCCACCCTCCCCTCACCGGTTATTCGACTTACAGTATTCACTTGATAAACTGATGCATTTCCTTCCACAGCTGTCAGATTTTGTCCCCCTCAAAAACGGGTTTTATAGTTCCCGCGCACAGACTGCCTAACATCACCCTGTTGACCCTGATAGCTACACTGTAGTTGCAAGGGGAGTCGCCGACCTATATCCTTAATGAGGACACAAAACCCGTCATACGCGCGATCGGAGTATCACACACAGCTTGCAAAGATGAGTTTCGACAAAATATTCGATCTCACAGCTAGTCCATGGAGTGTATTTAATTTTTATAATACACTGGCATCCTGTTTTGCGGTGCTTCAGAATACGGAGATACGTAAAGTTTTGGATTCGATGCGATTACCTGCGTATCTGCTATTTACGTGCCCGCTCGTACTTGGCGACAGTCCTATGTTTGGTCTTGAATCGCATGCAGGCACGTTCGCTGCTCGTGCCCTGTCCGTCTGGCTCGTGCTTCCCGTCTGCGTGCTCGTCCCCAAGAATGATCATTCGTAAACCAGCATAAACATGAATCCTGTATGCTCGTCGCTTATAACAATCGTTCGTTCATCAAATGCAAACCCTATCAAGCATGCATGCACGTCGCTCATCATGATCGCTCACCACGTGATTGTTCACCAACAAATATCTGCATGCTTTTGAAGACCGAACGTGTTCCTAATTTCAAAGTAGTACCGGATTATACTCCACAGAAGCCAGAAAATAGAACCTTTCTCGTTCTCCCGTTGTCTTTATATCTGAGTTGCCATGGACGCACAGTACGCTGCACGCGTCTGAGCGCATTTGTTTCATTGACGTACGAGCATGCGAGCTACGATCTAACCCTTGCTTTCGGAGCAATCCTCGTACTTTGTGTTCACGTAGAGTTAGTCGCACCCGTACTGACCGCCCGTATCCACAGTCAATATCAACGCACCATAAACACAACAGCTGAGAATTTGGCTGCTGCAATTGCAGTGCACAGCAATGCTGGTACAGCAGTGTAGCGAAATCGATGACAATCACACACCTGCGGCATTTTCACAACTCTTTGTTTTATTTGCCATTGCGGCTGCAAAAACGGGGAGGGGAAGCAAAAGATACTCGCAGACGTAGCTAAATTTCAGTATACTACAGCCGGCTTGTTGTAAGATGATCGCAACATACTATCCTCATTTTCAACACATTTACGCCGCTGCAACCGCTTGAGAACCCTGTATGCTCGTCGCTTACAATAATCGTTAGTAAACCAGCAAATTCATGAACCCTGTATGCTTGTCGCTTGCAACAATCACTTGTTCACCACCAAATGCATGAACCTTGCATGCATTGTAACGAGCGTCGTTCGCCATGCCCGTCTGCATTCTCGTCTCTGATAATGATCGTTCGTTCGTCAACCAGCAAATGCATGAACCCTGTTTGTATGCCCGTCGCTTACGATAGCAATTCGATCATTCGTTCGCCACCAAATACATGCATGCTGTATGCCTATAGCTAAAGTTGAAAATTCATTCGCTCGCCATGCCCGTCTGCAAGCTCGTCGTTCATCGTGATCGTTCACCAACAAATGCCTGCATGATCTTGAAGACCAAATGTGTTATTGATTTCAAAGTACTACCGGGACATACTGGACAGAAGACAAGAAAATAGCAGCTTTCTCTTGTTCTCGTTGTCATTACTTCTGGGCTGCCATGGCCGCACAATACTATGCACAAGTATAATCGCGTTCGTTTCATGAACATACGAGCCGCGAGCTATGAGCTGATTCTTTCTGTTGGAGAAATCCTCGTATTTCGTTTTCTCGTAAAGCTAGTCGTAACCGTACCCACAGTCAACAGCAACGCACTATGATGACAGCAGCTGGGATTTGTTTTTTAGCTGCACTTTCATTGTATGGTACTGCTGTTACAGTAGTATAACGAAGTGGATGAAGACCAGGCGAATTCTTCATTTTCATCGCTCTTACCGCTATAATTTTTTGCCGTTGTGGCTGCAAAAAGGAGGGAGGGGGGGGGTGCAAGAAGTCATCCCCTGTCCCAATCATCACATCATAATACTAGGATAACAGGAGCAATAGGCACATGTGCAAGAGGTCATGTCATGTCCCGCATCATGTACCTGGTACCAGATATATAATAGAGCAACAGGAATGGTATTCACACCACATGACTGACGCTTTGCTGCAAGTTTGCTTATGAATGGACAGCCGTGGATGAACCACGCCTCCACTGCATATACCTAATTAACGTACTGCTGCATATGTAATATGGGCAGAGATGGTGTGTGCCATTCATCTAGTTGTTTCCTGGGTATGTACGTACTTCCCCGGGTAGAAACTATTTTTCGTTGTTGGAAGCATCAGCGTTGCCGTATGCACACCAAGGAGATTCATGAGAAGGCAACACATGTGTACTAACAAGTTTCGCCACTCTGCCGGTGGACGTGGGATTGTGCTCAATAGCACCATTTCAGGGTAAATAACGACCGCATTTAGTATTTATCTACTCAGTCAGCGGCGTTCGTTTGTCAGCGTTACCGCATTACCATGTTCCTGCCAGCATTCAACACGTGTTATTGTCAGCACATAAGGGTGAAGTGCAGAAGAAAATCAGGCGTGTTTGTGCTCACGACATGATAGACTGGCAGTCAAACACCAGACGGTTGCCGACCATCGCCAATGCCGCCTCTGTGGTTAATCATACGGCGAGACACCGGTTTCGAAAGGCATACATTCCTCGTATAGATTTGAGCTTGTCCTATCAAGGCTTTCTGTCGCCGAATGCGGACTATGTAGGTATTTGTTGAGTTAGGAGTTATCCACGAGGAACCTGACTTGTTTTGGATCCGTCAACAATACTAAGACAAGGTTTTACCACAGTATTTGACTGATATCGTTTCCGTTGAGTTTGCGCGTCGCCTTCCGACATTTTTGGCTACCACGACTCTCCGGCACTGTCGTTACTTGTACCAGGGCCTGATGTACAATCGTTTACCGTCCGTACGGTTCTATCTGCCGATGGACTATCATTAGGGCGTACAGACAGCTCATTGCGGTTCAGGCTTTTGAAAATATTAGCTTCATGGAAAATAATGATACTTGCCCCGTGTATTGAGTGATAGATCAACCAGGTGCAGATATCACTTCTCGCTTTGGTTAAATGAAAGTAAAAGAGTGACGATGATGAAGTCGTTAGAGAAACGTTATGATGATTGTTTACCTTTTTTTTTATCCTCCGGCGAATGGGGAAAAATAAAGCTTTAGCTCACCACACTTCCACATATTTTCATACGCGTCGTGTGTTACCCCTTTCTGTTTCTGGCTGCACCGTTCCGTTGCCACAAATGTGCTGCATCCACCGCCGTGAGCCGAGAGTCAAGATAGCATGGCGACAACCGATGTGGAGCTCATAGACAGGGGCCGAAGGGGAAAAAGCTGTCGTGCGTTCTATCGACCAAAACTCAAGGGGGAGGGGTGTTGGTAAATCCGTGACTTCTGGAGAAAGAGATATTGTATAGTGACACCTTGGTCTGGAAAGGCAGGTCGAGAAGTAAAGTGAACGAGTGGGGCGAGCGCAAAGGCTGCGAGCTCCCACGCCACTTCGGAAAGATGCACACAATCGGACCAATGCCACGTACCGATCACGGCAATAAGCCGTTAACCCGCCCTCTAGCAACAATACGGGAGTATTCTACCTGACAATTATCCGATGTACCATACATACTCGTACGGTCCAATGTATAACCCTTAGGTGTGTACAATCTACCGAACTACCGCAGTACCACAAAGATTATTCCTATATGCTAGCTCGGCAACCTCAGATCTACAGTTCCGCCATTCAAATCATCCAATCAGATGTTCTACCGCAACTCAGTCGATACACACGGCCGCTATCACGAACACCCTCCCTAGGGGCTGTTGTATCTACCAGACTAAATATATATATATATATAAAAAAAAACGACTCAGACTTCTACCTCTCATCCCTGGAGCCAAATGCAAAGTCGCGGTGTTCTTCAAAAATATCTCTCGGCAGAGCCTTCGTGAGGGTGTTCGCAAGCTGTTTTCTACTGGGAACATGCGTGACCTCGATCACACCCTCCTTGGTCAAATTGCTGAGAAATTGATGCCTTACGTCGATGTGCTTACTCCTACTCGAGCTAAGCGGATGCTCTGCAAGCGCAATCGCTCCTTCGTTGTTCTTAAGGACGTCGATCTCACGAGGCTTCCTACTAGGCCTCAGGAACTGAAGCATTTCGTTCACAATCAGAGCCTCCTTCACACCATCGTCCATCGCAAGATACTCTACTTCAGAAATCGACTGTGAAACATATTTCTGCGCACTAGAAATCCAAACCACAAGCATCGCAGCCACAAACATCATCGCTCCCAGACTGATCTACGGTCAGTGGCCTTGCTCGCGAAGTCGGCATCTACGCACACTAACGTGCCTACGTCTACTGAACTGTCCTGCTTGAACTTCAGAGTTAGATGCGCCGTTTCCAGACGATAGATCAGGATCTTCTGGGCTGCCTTGCAGTGGCTTCTCTTTGGCTCGTGAGAGTGCCTCGCCACAGCCCGCACAGCGTTCGAGATGTCGGGCCTCGTGTGGCTGGCGATCCACATCAGGCTCCCCACCGCCTCTCGGAACGGCACATCTCCTGCCCCCTTATCCTCCGTCAAGGACCTGTTATCGTTGGCAAGGGAAGCAGGGATCGAGCTGGTGCGACAAATATTGAATCTCTCGAGAACACTCCTGATGTAACTCTCTTGAGAAATCTCAATCGTGCCAGCCTCGCCGTCGCGAATAAATTCGCAACCAAGAAAGGACTTGATCTCACCCAAATTCTTCGTAGGAAGAGAGTCACCTAGTGCTTCAGCAACTACCTTAGCCAGACTCTTAGTTTCTGCATACAGAATATTATCCACGTGAATCGCGACCATCCCCACCACCTCGTCTCCCATCATGAAACGCAGGACACAGGGGTCAAACATAGCCTGCTCGAAACCAATCCTCTTCAGGTCCGACACTAGCCTCTTGTAGAATGTTCTAGATGCCTGCTTCAATACGTACAAACTCTTGTTCAAACAGGCAACCTTTCCCGACATCGAACCGCCGCCAGAAGGCAACTTCATTAACACCTCGTGATCCAATTCCGACTGAACAAACGCTTGCTCAATATCCCAGTGGAGTATTTCCAACTTGTACTTGCACGCCAACGCTACAAACAATCGCTGAGAGGCAGCATTTGCGGTAGGCGAGAAATTCTCAAGATAGTCCACATCATACTTCTGCTTGAAGCCCTGCGCTACAAGCCTAGCCTTGGCCTTTACTGTCTTCCCTGTTTCGGGTGCTTTCCATTGAAAACCCATCTAGCATCAATCACATTATGCAGCCTATTGGGGCTTTTACTGCTAACGTGCATGTTCCTGCTCTTATGAAGCCTTCAATTTCGGCAGACCTGGCTACCTCCCAAATATTGGCGTACTTTGATTGCTGGGCTTCTTGATAGCTACCAGGCTCTGACTCAACATCCTGAATCGGTTCTTTCGGCAATTCGATTTCGTCACCTGCTCTCTGCTCCGCTACAAGTGCATATAATATCTCTGACGCGGAAATGGGTCCTAGGGTAGCCATAAGGCCGGGTACGCTCTGCTGGTTAACTGCACGGGTTTGCGAGTGAGTCGACCGTCTATTACTTCATCATTGTCACGCGCAGGAGTATTAAAGTCAGCAAGCTCAGCGACATGCCGTGGACGACGAGCGGCTGGAGGGAGTGCCTCCACCTCTACCGGCCCTCCCGACCAAATCGCCTCTACATCATCATGCCCTCCTGGCACAATCGACTCTACCTCATCATCCCCTCCCGGATTCCCCATCTCTACCTCCCCTGCTCCCTGCCCTCCCTGCCCCTCCCCATTAGTCTCAGGCGCTGGAGAAGACAAAGAGGGAGCTGCTCTATCAGAGGAATTGTTCACGGGCGAAGACGGTTTAGAGGGGGAAGACGGAACAGAGGGGGATTGGCCTACACTGCCTGCATCAACACTGACAACCTCAGCCATTTCTGCACCAGAAGCCGTTACATCAGGTCTTGAAAGTGTGTGGAAAAATCCTCTCCCAACAATTGGCCATACCCCGGCCTCTACATTGTCGTCACTTTCCTCCCCTTCCTCCTCTGCGACCTCTATCGGCAAGAAAGGTTGCAATGGAGGGAGCTGTGACGGCAACACCTCTCACGTCACATCGCTCGTTTCCCGACTAGTCCCAGCCCTCGCAAGTACTCCATGACAATCACGGGGGTGGTCTCTCGAAGGACCGACATAAAAGCAACTCTCACCCTTCGGTAACAGCTTCGACGGTCGCTGCCACCGGCAGTACGCCGGTTTCAAAAACGGTTACGGTCTAGCAGGACGAGGTTCTCTATAACACATCTCATACGGCGACTTAGAGTCAGGGTTAGCAGAACATGCGGACTGGTTCATTGCTTCGCAAGCCCAGTGCATAGCTTCAGCCCAGAGTTTGTCAGTCTTAGGTAACTGCACATGTCCAAAAAGAACTTTCGCCTGAATACGAGCCGCCATCGTCCTCAATCAATCCCAACCCACGCTCTGCAACACCATTATATTGCGGTCTACAAGCCGGAGTGAACTCTTGTTTGACCAAAAGCTCATTGCACACAGAAGATGCGATTTTCTCCACGAAAAGCTCCCCTCCATTGTCAGACCTAACATTCTCAACCAATGATGGCATCCCATCAGCACGCACACTCGAGAAAACTTCGGAAAGCACTGCCAGTGTCTGACGTATTTATCAGGAAATACATCCATGCACGCCTTGTGACATCATCCTTCACAATCACAGGGTAATATTTACCCCCTACGGACGCAACGTCCTTCCTCCCTTCCTGGTCAACAAACCTCTGCCCAAGTTTTTATCTGATCTACGTTTAGTTTCATGAGAGATTCCTTTCCTAATAGCCTTGGACATTGAACATCCCGTACAAGCATGCATGTTACCAACCAACTCGGTACCCCGTTGCTTTGCAGTAGTACGAAGCAATCTCTCGTGCGAATGAGCATAAATGTTGTGGAACTCGTTCACATCCATCGTGGTTTCATGCTTGGGGTTTGAAGGAGTGAGGGCAGCCAACACCTAACCAGTAGAGTCTTTTCCTGGACGATACGCAGTCGCAATCAGCAAGCCATCGAAGTTCTGAAGAGTGACTTGTCCATAAAAAGCAGTCATAACACCATCAGGACCACCAAGACCATTCCATGACTCGCCATCAAAGTCTGCGCTCGGAGAAAAGAGGTTGTATCCCAAATTGGGAGAGTACAACACCTTCTTCAGCTCTACTGAAAACTCGCTGTGAGCAGTCACAAACACCAACTCCAGTGTTCCAGAGAATTCTACCTCACAAGACACGCCACCAATCCCGTTAACGTTCTTCTGGCAAGGCTTCAAATCCTTGGTGCAAGCGAGATAATCTGTCATTTGAAAAGCAGTGCCCGTGTCCGCAAACCAATCCTCGAAATATTCAGACTTGTCAACAGCATTCATAATCATATCCTTGTTGACAGCGCTCAAAACAAGATATTTTCGTGATGTTAGCAGACACTTGAAACCAGAAACATCGTACATCATACTGCCCAACTCTTCACACGCCTGCGCAATCACATCATTCCGGCGTGCTAGCAGACACTCCAAATAAGAAACGTCAGACTTCTCGCGGCTCTCATCCTTGTCGGCCTCGGATTTGACAGTCTGTGTGGGATGAGCGATGATGCGAGCCAGGCAATCCTTTCTCGAGTGACCCTTCCCCCCACACTTGAAACACATCCCCTGAAAAGTCTTTTTTTTGGACGAATCAGGCTCGGCGTTAGAACCCGGCTTGTTGTGGTGCTTCTTGCTACTCTTCCTCTCAGTCCTAGACACCAGAGCAACACTACTGTGCTTCTTCGATCCACCCTGTGCCTGCAAGTCAAGCTAACGCTCACGCACTTTAGCCTCGATGAACGATGGATCCTTCGGACAGAACACCACAAGAGTCTCACGCAAAGTCTTGTACTCGTGCGACAGCCCTTCAAGCATCGGCTTGTACACCTCCCTGTCATCTTTCTTGACTTCAAGCATTTGCAGAACACCAAGCGTCTCTCTCATGGATGCAAAGAAGGCTGCGGGATTTTCGTTCGAACGCATGCGCAGTTATTTCAGTTCCTCCACCTGCACACGAATCTGACTCTGGCTCAACGACAGAAATTGATTATTTAGCACACGAAACGCCTTGCTGGGGGAACCAGCGTGCCTAGCCATGGTTTTCAGACTATCCTTCGTCAAGCAGTCGAACAGGAAGCACCAAGCCATCACCACCTGACGAATCACACCCACATTGAAACCCTTCTCTACCCAGGGGGTCAAGTCGAAACCAATGTCTGCAATCGGAATCTCAATCTCGGACACAAACGTCTCAGACAGGTTGTTGTGTCGGGCACTCAGCAGAAAGTTCTGCGACCATGAGGGGTACAACACATCGCTGCCGTCAAAAACAGAAGCTTTGGGAACGTTAAGAGGACCCCTACCCAATCTCTCTCCTGTGTGAGTAATGTCAGCCCCAGGAATCAGTGTGTTTCCACTGGCGACGTTTTCACTCACTCGACATAGAAGGAGCGGGCGGAACAGCGGACTGGCTACTTACAGCAGCTCTACCGACAGTCCCGTGAATCGCACCAAAGTTTACTGCAGGAACAGAGGAACGATTTTCCGCAAATAGGGGTTCAAGCCTGAGCTAACACTCCTACTTCCAACCCGCATGCTGGACACGCCAACGCTTTGGGCATCACCGCCCGTACTTCCCGCGGCCCCGCCGGTTGCACCCAATTGGTGCGCACCAGCCTCTAGTCCGGTGTCTCTAGATGCAACACGCTCAGAACCAGAGGACTCCACTTCCTTTCCTTGCTGCATCACATCGAGCGACTTAAGTAGATCTTGCTGAGATGACACTGGAGTCGAAAACTCAGACAACCGTGTCTCTAAGGAACCCATCCTCTCACCAACCTCCTGTGATTTACCTTGAGATGGGTTGGCCGCAGGATTCTCGTTCCTCAGTTCATCCATGATGGGGCAGGGTGATCAAGACTTCCTCGACAGACCAGTCGAGCAAGTCCAGGGGGACGAAGTAGCAGCCGGTTGATGCGCTATAGCGTGTTGGTAAATCCGTGACTTCTGGAGAAAGAGATATTTTATGAATGAAACCTTAGTCGGGCAAGACAGGTCAAGAAATGGAGTGAACGAGTGGGGCGAGCACAAAGGCTGCGAGCTTTCCACGCCACTTCGAAAAGATGCACACAATCGGACCAATGCCACGTACCGATCACGGCAATAAGCCGTTAATCCGACCTCTAGCAACAATACGGGGGTATTCTACCTGAAAATTGTCCGATGTACCATACATTCTCTCACGGTCCAATGTATAACCCTTAGGTGTGTACAATCTACCGAACTACCGCAGCACCACAAAGATTACTCCTATGTGCTAGCTCGGCAACTTCAGATCGACAGTTCCGCTATTCAAATCATCCAATCAGATGTTCTACCGCAACTCAGCCAATTCACACGGCCGCTATCACGAACAGCGGGGTTGATCATGAGCACGAGCGGGAAAGGCATGTTTCGCGCAGCTAACCCGACAAAGAGCACGGGACCGGCATGGATCCATTAGATTCCACCGACATTTCACTGGTGTTCCCACCCGAAGAGCAGGTGCGCAACGTGGCTGTCACTGTAGTAGAGGGGCTCGTTTACGGTTTGATTGTTGGGGCCCCGTTCCTTCGGCAAAATGGCAGTGTGATCAACTTGGCTGATGGGGGAAGCTTCCGACTTACCCCTGGGTCGCCATGGGTATCCTTCGTAATGGCGGAGAAACACCAAACTGGGGAGGGGGGGGGGGGGGGCCCCCACACCAAGGTGACAGGCAGCACCAGCGAAGAAAAGAGGCAAATATGGCGAACGGCAGAGATCCCAGACAAAGAGGTCACTTCCGGGGGGCGCTTCTATGTCGCCAAACCGGCCAGCACCGAACAGGAGCCTCCGGATACCGCGACCCCATTAACCGTCCCGGGTTTGGGGGAAGCCGCATGGGAGGACGACGGCACCCTAACGTGGAAAACATACTCCGGAAAACATGTCAAGGTGGACGGCTTCGTCAGCGTACAGACGGAGGCGTTTGTAGGGCCGGGGGGGCAGTATCCTTGCGGCACAAGAACCTGTGAACGTAAAGGCCGTCACCGACTACGATTGGAGGACGTTAGAATGCGTTAGGGCCAATGTAATGGGGAAGACCATCCGCTTGATGAGAACCAGGCCGGGAGAAGAATAATGCACGACCTTCTTGAAGGAGATTAAGCCAAGCATGGTGATTGGCAACGTGGAACCGGGGGAAAGCGGGGTTGACTTCGTGCAGGCCTATATTAGGTCGAAGGCCTAAACCCTCCTACTCGAGTGTTCACCACAGCTACCGAACTCAGAACTGTGGCGCACCAGTGCTCAACCCATGTTGGACGAGTCTTGCCAGACAGAAAAGGCGGAGCTTAAAGCGGGTAATGTGGGAAGATTTCACCCATCAACCGGGGTCGCATTTGTCTAACGTTTGTAGAACCGTACCAGACTTGGGGGGGTGTTGTGGCGGTGGATGGCGTAGGACATGAAAAGTACGGTGAGTCATGTCCGTGGCTTTTTAGTCGTGGATTAACCGGGCGCAGAACAGCGGCGGGTAGAAACGAGCGTTCGTGGCCGCTACCACTACAGCGGGTACCGCTAAAGCTAAGGAGAAAATCCACGCATAGAGGAAGGGAGTGGAGAGGGCTACCGGTCCCAACACCTCTTAGGAGGCATCGTAGGCCGCAAAGGAGCGTACTTCTTGAAAAGGGGAGCCGGCGAACGGACTGCCTTCTTGCTTGGAAACCATATGCTCTACACAACCAACGATCACGTTAAGGGGCTATAAACCCTCCGCAAGCACGTACTAAACCCACGCGATAGAACCAAGTGACAAGGAGACAGCCGAAGAGCTAAGATTTGAGGATTTCGCGTAGGTAATAACTGGACAGGAGGGGTGTACGATCCCACCCACCGTTAGTCTAGGAGCAACTGCCACCGTGATCACCAACTTCGCCATACCAACCAGGGCGAGGGAGGCGCTGGGGAGAATGGCGGTCAGAAATTTGCTGACAACGCAAGGATATGAGGATGCAGCTGTCGGGGAACACGTGCTCGAGGGTCTAGCCGCTCTACAGCTGGTGGACGTCGGAACTGTCATTCGTGCGGTCATTCGTGCGGTCACTCGAGCGACTGCCAGAGTGGTCAACCCCGAAGTTGACGCTACCCACCGAGACCGAAGCAGGCAAGGGGGAGCAAAAGGGGATATCACAACCGCCACGGGCACCCCAGACACGGGCATCACCAGAACCTCCAGCGCTGACAACATAACCAGCACCGAAAACGAGACGCGACGCTAGCGCCCATGTTCAAGGAGTCGGGCTCGGGGGAAGACGAGTATCTGACGGACGACAACGGAGTCCTATGGTACGTACCCAGGGGAAAAGAAAGCACTTTGGCGTCGCCGAGGACGCTGATACCGGAGGTATACCTTCAGCCACCCCGGCGTGGCTTGCTCAACGCTGTTGGTGAGAAATAAATGCAGCTGACCTTTGCTGCGAAAGGACGTGCGACAGTATGTGCTGTCATGCGGGCGCCGCCGAACGAAAAGGACGAACAGCCCTAAAGTGTGAATGATGCCGGCCAGGTGGCAACCGGTATTTGCTGGTGGGCCAGCAAGTTCCTCTTCGGGTATTTCCTTGCCTCCAAGGGACCGCTGGAAGTCAGCCGGAAGTTGATGGAGCTGATGCTGACCTGTGACGTGCCGCAGTCAATCAGGAGCGACGGCGGGGGGGAGTTCACGGCGCAAGTGGTCGGCTACTTGTGTAGATGGTTGAATGTAGCTCTGAATCACGGACCCGCACACTTCGTGCAGAGCAAAGGGGCTGCGGAGCGGATGGGAGGGTGGCTCCAGGAAGTCCTGTCGATACGAAATGGCCGCTGCGGTGGGATCAATATGTACTCCCCGCTTGCTGAATCCAGCGGGTGACAGCCGACCTGGCGTTACCATCCAACACGTCACTCTTCCGTGTCTTGTTCGGCCGCGACGCGCGCACGCAAATTGACACGATGACTCTCAGCCTGGACGGATCGGAGTTCCGAGGAGGGCTTGGCAGTTTCCGGCGTGATCCAACCTGGGGGGGTGCACACGAGTGCTTGCTCCATCTACTGGATTGTGGAAGAGAAGGGAAGGCTCAAGACCGTCCGTTTTCGAGAACCGATCACGCATGCCGTTTCCTGGATGAAAAGGGAAGTTCCAAGATTGTCGGTCTACCGTCGTCTACGAGAACCGTTTGCTGAAACGGAGGGGCGGTTTTGGTGGATGGAGGAGACTATCCTGAGTCACAAACATTGGGCGCTTCGACTAGCATTTTCGTCTCGCGGCGATATGCTGGGGGGGATTACAGCGCCTTGGTTTCAGGATACTAGTCATACAATGATGTGTATAGATGTCCGTACCAAGATGTATGCGAAGGGCCTAGGGTGTTACTAGGGGTCGCGCCGTAGGAGGCTCCCTGCAGCATCGGAAAAGCAGCGGCATTCAGCTGTTTGCATAATAGGGTTTGGAGGATTTCGAAGGCCGTATCTTAACGGGTTCCTTCATGCACTGGCCACTCACCGTGTGTTTATTCTAAGTACGACCAAAGGAAGGAAGAAAAGACTGATCGGCTGTATACACTGTCACGCGTCATTCCTGTCCATGTTTATCACCCGCATCATACCCATACTGCATCCCATTTCATTATATCGCTCGAACACCCGCTCCGCGCGTGTGCCGAGAATAGAATCGCCACATCCCAGGAGCCGGAGTTTCCACCCAAATCCCGCTATACTGAGTTCAGGATACAGACACCGAGGGCCCGAAAGAGCAGCTCGAGACGGAGGACCCAGGGAAAGTGAGTGCCGCCGCTGTACGTCTACACGATCTGTGAGCACGGCCGCGAAGGTGAGTGATTTGTAGGCCACCCGTCACTCATTTGTAATACAGTCAGTACTCTATAACTGAATCCTTAATGAGCAGTAACGCGCGCGATCGGAGTATCACATACAGTTTGCAAATATGAGTTTCGACAAAATCTTCGATCTCACAGTTGAAGTGTGTTTTTGTTATCTATAATAAGAATATATGTATATATATATTTTTTCAAGTTTGTTGATTTAATATCGCCAACCTCGCAACAGAGATCTCCGGAGCTCTCCCCTCGCCACGTACTATACACAGCAGTAGTATCCAGGCGCACTTTATCATAACCATTGATGATGTCTCCAGTGCGCAACCTCGAAAAAAACAAGCATAAGATCGGCGGAAATCGAACTGACGGCATCCTTCTATGTGGGTGATACGTAGCACTACCTACTGAGCTTCTGAGTCACGTGACTAGGGGAGCGCCTCAGAGACCCCTGTTGTAAAGTCGGCGAGATTAAAGCAACGAACTCCAAACGCATGTGTTGTGTTGGCTACAGCCCTACTCACTGAGCTACGTGGTCACGTGACTCAGACGCCCAGTGGGTAATGCTACATAAAATTTATACTCACCCTGTTGACCCTGGTACAAGCTACACTGCAGTTCCAAGGGGAGCCGCCGACCTACATCCTTGATGAGGATACACACCCAGTAATACGCGCGATAGGAGTATCACACACAGCTTGAAAAGACGAGTTTCGATAAAATCTTCGATCTCACACCTGTATTTTGTTTTTCATGATAATAAGCAACAACTCGTTTTCGGCGCACGGCAGCAGTGTTGATTCCTATATTATAAAAATAAAAATGAACTCCGGCTGTGAGATCGAAGTTTGTCGAAACTCATCTTTGCAACCTGTGTTCGATGCTCCGATCGAGCGTATTACGGGTTGTGTGTTCTCATTAGGGACATAGGTCGGCGATTCCCCTTGGAACTACAGTGCAGCTACCAGGGTCAACAGGATGATGTTAATCAGTCTGTGCGCGGAAACTATAAACCCCGTTTCTGAGGGGGATGAAATCTGACAGCTGTGGAAGGAAATTCATCAGTTTATTAAGTGTATCCTGTGAGCCGTATAACCGGAGAGGGGAGGGCGGAGTTTTTAAGGACTTGGGGGCCTGGGTTTGAACAAGAGGGGGCGAGGGGGGGGGGGGGGGGACTCAATCTGTGCGTGGAAACTATAAATCCTTGAAGGGGATAAATGTGACGGTTTTGGAAGGAATGCACCAGTTTTTCATGTATATCCTGTAAGTTGTGCTACCAGAGGGAAGAGGGCGGATTGTCCGAGGGGGTCGGCGGGGGGGGGGGGGGGGGGGGGGGGGGGGCGAAATAATTTTTTTACAGCTTTAGGTCGCGGAAATGTAGGCGTTTGCTATACGCGTGGTGCTAGATCTAGGCGATGGTGCGGGTGGTGGGGAAGGAGGGAGCGTTGGGGGGGGGGGATGAATTGAAGCAGCGGCATGGATGGCTCTAGAAGGATAATGAGGTTATATCAAGTGCGTGGACTTTGGCAGATTTTGGTGTTAGGTGGGGCGTTTGAATAAGAGGGAGCGGAGGGAAAAAAAGGGGGGAGGGGGGGGGGAAGAAAAAGGGGGGGTCGGGCGGGGGGGGGCGAAAGGGTTGTTAATAGGTTCAGGTCACATATATGTAGGGGCTTGCTATACGCGTGGTGCTAGCTCTAGGTGACCGTGCGGGTGATGGGGAAGGAGGGGGCGTTGGGGGGGGGGGGGGGTGAATTAAAGCTAAGTCATGGATGGCTAGAAAGATAATGACGTGATATCAATTGCAGTGTTTATTACTGTGGCCGATTTCGATTTTAGGTGGGGCGCTTGAATAAGAGGGGGCGGGGGAAGCAAAATGAGGGAGGGGGGGGGAAGGGGCGGAAACGAATTGGAGCTACGGTATGGATGGCTAGAAAGATAATGAGGTGATATCAGCTGGTTGGTAGTGTTTTACCATTCTGGCAGATTTTGATTTTTGGTGGGACGTTTGAACAAGAGGGATCGGGCGGGGGAATTCCTATATATAGTAGAATGGAAAATATGTATGTATTCCATCCCACCCAAAATGGTTCCAAGACGACGTCCCCGGTGGTCTAGTAATGAAGCAAACCTCGCCGAATTAAAACTACCCACGCTGTCAAACAAGTCTAACACACACGGGCGTACCTCGTTTAGCCGCCGTGTGGCCGTGTACGTACCAGACCCCGGAACCTGGATCAACGCCTTGTGTTCAGCGTAAACACAAGGTCTCCGGAACCCCTCCCCACATCGTTGCCTTGGCGGCTTGGCAGCCCTTTCTTGCTTGATGTCTGTTCGTCTACACAACCCACGCAAACCGGGGGGTAGTGTTCGTTCGAAACTGTCGCGTGCTGGTCAATGCCAACGTCACACCATCCGTACGTACATATAGCCCACGATATGACATTTCTGTTCATCTGATCGCCATTTTTTACGTACGCAAAAAACTGTTTGCATATCCCCCCTCATCACTGTGCTCCCCATGGGAATATATATAGTTGCTGCTGCTCTAGACTATATAATAGTTATTATGGTATATCCTCTACCCCGTTGCGGTGATAGGAGTTGCCTGTTAGTATACGAGCAGCAGTCCCCTTTTAAGCTGGCAGGCGTTCTCACCTGCCTGAACGAACCCCTTCTGCCAGAAGGAATTCGGCTGACAGCAAGTAGTCAATTCAAGAGACACACCATCCAACTAAAACACTCGTGTGAGTGACTAGTACAGAGCCAGAGGCACGCCTGCATGGCAGTAGTTGATCCCCAGATTCATACTGCCTCATCTTTCCGCGTAAAAACGCCATTTATAATGTGTGGTCAATTTTTGCGAGTTCGATCCCTTTGTCTCGCGCATCCATATTGACTTGCACAAAGCGTCTATTAATAGCGTGTGTTTATATTCACAGCTCGAATTTAGTCGACGAGGGAAGAAAGTACTGATTCCCCCTTTACGGTGAGTAGAGACGGGGGAGGGGCGTGTACTACGATACTCCGGGGCTAGGAAAGAGAAGTGAGGGAGGAAAATTGGTGCGAAAACATATAAAATACCTCGTAAATGGGAAGGCGGCGGGGTTAGGGTTAAGGGATGCTCTTTTGGAGGAGTCAATCAACCCCTTCAGATTGCCACCCGCATTTTTGGTGACAATACTTCGCACAACAGATTGATTACGATCTACGGCATATAATTAATATCTATCGTCATGGTATCATGTGCAGGATCTGTCTAGCAACTACAGATTTAACGCAGGAAAAAGTGCTAGATTTTGTTGAGATTATCCGGAGCTCACCCAGCGATATGATGTGTATACGCCATGCAGACCATATACTCCGCACGCAGGAGAGCTGCCTGCCTGCCCTGAAATGCACAGATCATGATGATGATGAACAGGGATGGATCTCATCTGTGCGAGTGTGAAATGTGGAAAGATTTAGAGCTGTGATATGACCATTTGTGCAGTGGCACATGGTACGAAGTAAATAAGTCTTTGTTGGCACGTTTCGTTAAAATAGCCCAATCACCACGCACGCCATACATAGGTTCAAGCCTGTTGAGATTCATGGCTATGTTGTTGGCAAATAACTTTTTATGTGGCCTTGAAGAGTCCGGTCTCCTGCACTACTTGCATTTTGCGTGGAAGCTCGTAAAAGCTTCCGTGGAAGCCTTCACCGCTTCCATGGAAGCTTCCATTGAAGATATTGAAGCTATGGAAGCTTCCATGGAAGCTTCCATGGAAGCTTCCATGAAAGCAATGGAAGCGGTGGAAGCTTCCATGGAAGATATGGAAGATATGAAACCTTCCACGGGAGTAACTTCCACGGGAGCTTCCACGAAAGATTCCACGAAAGCTTCCATGGAAGTAATGGAAGCTTTCGCGGAAGTTATGGAAGCTTTCACGGAAGTAATTTCCACGGAAGCTTTCATGGAAGCTTTCATGGAAGCAATGGAAGCTTTCGCGGAAGTTATGGAAGCTTTCACGGAAGTAACTTCCACGGAAGCTTTCATGGAAGCTTTCACGGAAGAAACTTTCACGGAAGCTTTCATGGAAGCTTTCATGGAAGTATTGGAAGCTTTCGCGAACGTTATAGAAGCTCGTGGAAGCTTCCATCGAATATGTGGAAGATATGACAGCTTCCACGGAAGTAACTTCCACGAAAGCTTCCAGGAAAGCTTCCACGAAAGCTTCCACGAAAGTAATGGAACCTTCGCGGAAGTTATGGAAGCTTTCACGGAAGTAACTTCCACGAAATCTTTCATGGAAGCTTCAAAGAAGTAATGGAAGCTTTCGCGGAAGGTATGGAAGCTTCCATGGAAGTAAATTCCACGGAAGCTTTCATGGAGGCTTTCACGGAAGTAAATTCCACGGAAGCTTTCATGGAAGCTTTCATGGAAGTAATGGAAGCTTTCGCGGACGTTACAAAAGCTTTCACGGAAGTAACTTCCACGGAAGCTTTCGTGGAAGCTTCCATGGAAGATATGGAAGATATGAAAGCTTCCACGGAAGTAACGTTCACGGGGGCTTCCACGAAAGCTTCCACGAAAGCTTCTATGGAAGCAACTTCCACGAAAGCTTCCATGGAAGTAACTTCCACGAACGCTTTCATGGAAGCTTTCATGGAAGTAATGGAAGCTTTCGCAGACGTTATGGAAGCTTTCACGGAAGTAACTTTCACGGAATCTTTCATGGAAGCTGTGATGGAAGTGATGGAAGTTATGGAGGCTTTCACGGAAGTAACTTCCGCGGAAGCTTGCGTGGAAGCTTCCATGGAAGTTTCCATGAAAGATATGGAAGATATGAAAGCTTCCACGGAAGCAACTTCCACGGAAGTTCCACAAAAGCTTCCACGAAAGCTTCCATGGAAGCAATTTCCACGAGATCTTTCATGAAAGCTTTCATGGAAGTAATGGAAGCTTTCATGGAAGTAATGGAAGCTGTCGCGGAAGTTATGGAAGCTTTCACGGAAGTAACTTCTACTTTAGTGTGGTGAGCTAAAGCTTTATTTTTCCCCATCCGCCGGAGGATGAAAAAAAAAAAAAAAAACTTCCACTTTCATGGAAGCTTCCATGGAAGTAATGGAAGCGAATTGGAGGCTTTCACGGAATTAACTTCCACGGAAGCTTTCGTGGAAGCTTCCGTGGAAGCTCCCATGGAAGATACGGATATGAATGCTTCCACGGAAGCAACTTCCACGGGAGCTTCCACGAAAGCTTCCACGAAACCTTCCATGGAAGTAACTTCCAAGAAATCTTCCATGGAAGCTTTCATGGAAGTAATGGAAATTGGAAGTAATGAAAGCTTCCATGGAAGTAACTTCCATGGAAGCTTAGGGTTAGGGTTAGGGTTAGCGTTAGGTTGCTTCCGTGGAAGCTTCCGCGAAAGCTTTCATGGAAGCTTCCGTGAAAGTGGTTTCCGTGGAATCTTCCGCGGAAGCTTTCGTGGAAGTTGCTTCCGCGGAAGCTTTCGTAAAATCTTTCGTGGAAGTAGATTCCGTGGAAGCTTTCATGGAAGCTTCCGTGGAAGTTGCTTCGGTGGAAGTTGCTTCCGTGGAAGTTGCTTCCGTGGAAGTTGCTTGCGTGGAAGCTTTCGTGGAAGTGTCTCCGTGCAAGCTTCCGTGGAAGCTTTCGTGGAAGTTTCTTCCGTGGAATATTCCGTGGAAGCTTTCATGGGAGCTTCCGTGGACGTTACTCCGTGGAAGCTTTCATTGAAGCTTCCGTAGAAGTTGCTTCCTTGGAGCTTTCGTGAAAGCTTCCGTGTAAGTAGCTTCCGTGGAAGCTTTCATGGAAGCTTTCATGGAAGTTGTCTCGGTGGAAGCTTCCGTGGAAGCTTTCATTGAAGCTTCCGTGGAAGTTGCTTCAGTGAAAGCTTCCGTGGAAGCTTTCGTGGAAGTTGCTTTCGTAGAAGCTTCCGAGGAAGCTTCCGTGGAAGTTGCTTCCGTGGAAGCTTCCGTGGAAGCTTCCGGAGAATTTGCTTCGGTGGAAGCTTTCGTGGAAGCTTTCATGGAAGCTCCCGTGGAAGTTGCTTCCGTGGAAGCTTCCGTGGAAGCTTTCGTGGAAGTTGCTTCCGTGGAGGCTCCCGTGGAAATATATTCCGTGGAAGCTTTCATGCAAGCTTCCGTGGAAGTTGCTTCGGTGGAATCTTCCGTGGAAGCTTTCATGGAAGCTTCCGTGGAAGTTGCTTCCGTGGAAGCTTCCGTTAAAGCTTTCATGGAAGCTTCCGTGGAAGCTTCCACACTTCCATGGAAGCTTTCATTGCTTCCACGGAAGCTTCCACGCTTCCATGAATGCTTCCATTGCTTACATGAAAGCTTCCATGGAAGCGATGGAAGCTTCTGTGGAAGTCATGGAAGCTTCCATATCCTTCACGGAAGCTTCCATGGAAGCTTTGACGAGCTTTCACTAAAAATGCAGATAGTGCAGGTGGCCCGAAGAGTCACAGGGAAGGACTGGTACCCTAGTACCAGGCAAATACGCAAGAATCTGACACACAAAATATACTCTGGTGATATGATAGATGCCATTGTTTTCCACGGTTAGAGGGGCACACACGACCAAAATGGCGGATTGGGGCAGGCCTCGTGGAGAGCTTTCCGTAGACGCATGCGCTGGGCGTTTGCACTCTCCTCCCCGTTGTCGCGAAAATCAGCTTTCAACTCCGTCCGGGGCTGTGTGATGCCTGTCCTGTTATTTTCCAGTACGGTACTACAAGTATTAAATATACGCTCTTCTGGTACAAATGAGCACTTAGTACTATTAAAACTATTCGTGTGAGGAAGGGAGTCACCGACCAATATGTCGGCGTCCCCGATGCGATAGTAGTGAGTGTCGTCCCTAATAACGTCAAGGTCGTGGGTTCAAGTCTCACCGCGGGCATGCTCTCGCTCGTAGGGAGTTTGTGTTGCGCAGAAGTTGGCGAACGGAAAGCGCAAGAGCGTGAGTTAGCAAGTTCGACGATAATCGACCGGTACGAGGACGGGCACAAAAAACTGAAACAGCGAAAAACGGGACTAGTGAGCACTGCACCCTATGTACGATAAAAACAATGGTACGTACCGGGGCGGGGGAGAAGGGACGATATCTGGGACCACGGCTTGTCCAGAAGGTCGCTGAGGGTAACGTATCTTACGGCTTGAGCTGAAGAATAAAGGTGATGATGACAAAAAGCCTTACATGGGGACAATCACACCTCGACACATGCTACTGATAGTACAGTAGAGGTGCACCCATTTTTTTCTCAGGGTCCTTCCTCACGCGTGACGAACTTCATATCTCACCTAAAAAGTAACCTGGAGTAACGAGAAATTGCAGCCCGATCAACAGACCCATGTCCTATTAATAGGTGTAAAGCAAATGGGAATGCAACAAAAGAGCGATATTCCGGCGAGTTTGGGTGAAGGAGCACCGCCAGTCAAAAACAAATGTACCCAGAAAATGATACACATTAATATACCTCTATCGTACCCCTAGTCCGCCCCGTAGTGGGCGAGATGGAAGCATCACACGCAGCTCGCGAAGAAGATAAATTGCGACGAAATCCTCGATCTCATAGATGAAGATCATGTGCTATATCTGTACACCTGGTACAAGATACAGGGTAGTATCTGGAAGCACGGGTCGGCAGAGTACCAGTGCCATCCTCGGGACTCAGTCGTTGACTCGGGAGTACCATCCTTTCCCGAGGATTCAATCCTCAGGGTAGGTACCTGGTCGCTCAAATGACTCAGTCCCGCGAGTCTTCAGGGCACCTCTGGGTGCTGAAGTAACTGAGTCCCCCGAGTCCTCAGCGTACCTGGCCGCTGGAATGACTCAGCCCGGCGAGTCTTCAGGGCACCTGTAGGGCTTGAAATGCTTGAGCCCCGCGAGTCCTCAGGGCACCTGGGTGCTGAGGTGTCTGACCCCCGCGAGTCTCCAGGGCACCTGGGCGCTGAAACGACTGGGTCTCACGAGTGTTCAGGGTACCTGGGTTCTGCAATAATAGCTGAGTCCCGCGAATCCTCAGGGTACCTGGAGCGTAATATGACTGAGGGCTGCCAGTCGTCAGGGTACCTCGTGGCTGAAGCGACTGAGTCCCGCCAGTCCCTAGGGTACCTGAGGGCTGAAGTGATTGAACGCCGAGGACTCGTATCGGTGCTCTGACTATTCGCATCTATAGCTCGAACACGCAGATCATTGCCAAGTCAGATCAAGACCCAAGATCAGATCAAAGATTCCAGTAAAACCTGCACCACCACAACAGCCGCAGCTTGGACGAAAAGTCCTCGATCTCACAAACAGTGGCAGTGTGGTTTTTGTAAGAAAATGTCCCGCACCACACATCAGCGATAACTGCAAAGTGTGTATCCCTGCATGCTGTGCAATCAGCAACAAAGCTCTGTCTCCGGAAGGTGATATCATGGATCCAGGCGGCTTCCTTAGCCGCGGGAGCAAGCTACGGTTTGGGTGTGTCTACATGTTACATTCATTCCTGCTCACTTGAGGAACTCTGTATCTGATCCGTAACGATTTACCCGACGAACGGTCCCATGTCTTCGGTGTATAAAACGAAGATGGAGGAGAGACAAAGAAAAATTGGGCCGCCACACTCTAATTAATATTTTGTAGAGTTGGGCACTGGCTCAGTATGTACTGGCAGCAGTAATCCACTGGTAGTATTAATCTACTTATTGATCCGGCCAGTATGTTTCTTCGCCAGTAGTTTTTATTTGACGCATTATACGTCCAATATTCCCTAATCCTATAGACTAGACTAGTACGGAAACCCACCTAATGCTGCCGAACGAGTTACCGAATACGATAGGAGACAACACACGCCGGTGATAACGGTTTGAATTTGTGAGAGTATGACCGGGTGTGGTATGGGTGTGCTATTTTATGTAACCCGGGTGATACCGTGTAGGTAGCAGGGCCTATGATAAACCAGGGGGTGTCATCACACTGCTGCACACTTGAAGGGGGTGTGGTAACGAGAGCGTGTGATAAAAAGGGGGTGTGATAACACTTGCTTGCAAAGAATTGCTGCTGCCGTACACTTGCAGGGTTGTGGTATTGCGGGGGGGTGATAACATGCAGACGGGATTACTGGGCTGCTGCTCCGCCGCGTCCACCTAAGACGCTTGACTTGTGCGTGTGGACTCTTCTGCGGCACTTGTATGTGCTGCTGCGAGAGGCGCAACAAGCTCCTGAGCCAGTGCGGTGGCTGCCACATTGGCGCCCGTTACTGTGCCAGCTGCAGCAGCAGCGGCAGCAGCTGCAACAGGCGTAGAAGATTGGCCATCCTCGCGCTGAAAGAACGAGGTGATCGGTCGAGCCTGCGCTGATGCGGTCGAAGCAGTTGTCGAAGCAGCTGTCGAAGCGGAGGAGTAAGCTGCGGCGAGATTCTGTTCTCTCTCCACGTCCATGTTGTTGAAGGTCTCCATGCCGGGTGGTTCCCCGCACACAGGGGTGTATTGTGCGGGATCACAGGGAAGATGCTGTATTACCCGGGTGATAGTGGCAGGGGCCCCATGAATACAAGCGGCGCAACCTCAGGGGTTAGTTATCTTATGTGACCCCGGTGATAATTTTCTTTTTTTTTTGAGATTTAAAAAAATTATCACCGGGTGTTGTACTATGCGGGGGGTGTGCTATCTTCTGTCGTATACGGTACAGTATACTTCTCCGACCCCCCCTCCTCCCTCTACTCCCCTCTCTCCCTCGCTATCTGGGTGTTGTTCTCATTTTTTTATCGACTTTCGTGTAATTTCGTTGTTGTTGCATATTTCGTATATGATACGGAGTTGCGGTGTATTCTTTAGCTGCTTGTCTAGTCTATATTGCTGTGTAGTCTTTTTGTCTGTTTTCTTTCATATTTTCTTTATTGTTCACTCGTAACTTTTTTCGGGGAGTTTTTTTTTGTGTTCGCTGAAAGATTTCCTCCACCCCCCGGCTGTTGCTCCTTTTCACGCGTTCCTTCCTTCGCCTGTTTCCTGTTTGTACGCGTTCCTTCCTTCCACTTTTTTCAGGTTTGGATTTTTCTCTGCATTGAGTACCTGTGTAAGGTTATTGGGTGGAGACACAGAGTGCCCCCTGCAGGTCTGCCAATTGAGCATGTCCTCGGAGAGTACTCGCTTTCTGAGCCTTCGTAGTCGTAGCTTTAGTCGATTCCACCAGAGCCCCGGATGGCTTCTGAGATCGGAGGCACGTGCCTCCGATCTATTTCCTGACTATCCCGAATATAAAACGCCAACCTTATCATACGAAACCCATCCAAATTGTCTCCAATAAGGATAATTACAGGCCTTTCGAGAGGCCGTATCTTAACACTAGCCCACCCTGATGAGCCGCATATGCAGAAATATGGCGTTAGTCAAGGGGTTTTGGTCGTTCAAGTGTCGACGATATAGGCTTTTAAGCACCCTGCGCAGCTTCCCGTCACGATCGTACCAGGGCTAGGCAGGCACCTATTTTCCGGGGGATTAGCAGCTACGAGAGGGGTCAATATGCTCATCGCCAATAATTCGTATTTGGACATGGGTGCATTTACTGTACCCCTACGTAAAGACAGCTACTGCTCTACTCTGGATCATCCCGACCTCACCGCTGATGCTGCTAGCCGACCACCTGAGACGGCTTTTCCGACCATTCCCGGCAGCAACTTTAAACCGGAAACCTCACGCTTCGACTGCTACTAAAGTTACTTCTCTGTCTACGCCCGTTCCAGCTAACATCTGGCGTGAGAGGTTGGGTCATCCCAATGGGCAGGTGATGGCCTAGGTGAAAAATATCGCAGAGTGTGAGGTATTTTTTTTAGACACTTTATCGGCATGTGATACGGGCAAAATCAAATTAAGAGCGCTCAATCAAAACACCCTAAGATATCGCTGCCTGACCCTTCCAGCGAACGTTTAAAGCTGGTGAATACTGACCTGCTAGGACCGGTGACGCCCAAGGCGATCGGAGGATACGCCTACATGGAAATATATATCGACCATCACAGCAGGATAAAAGAAGCCTCCTTCATCGAAGAACCGCCTACCGTTCTACTACCAGCAGACTCCGGCCACTTCTCAAGCAAGAGCGTGTTAGCTGGCTCTACAATGCCAACAGCAGTTCGAGGCCGTCTCGCAGTACATTGGGACTGTCGGGATGGACAAAATAAGCCCTCCGGTGTATATTTCGGTACGCATTACCTACGCCCAAGCTGTGGCCTCACCACAAGCGAAACAGTGCAAACCTTCAGCGATCTTTGCTCGAAGATCAACGACTTCAGCGTGGAGAGCTTCTGCTAAGCTCCAACACCTCGAAGTCACAACTGCAGCTCCGGCCCGCAAGACCGCCTTTAACCATCGCGACTGCCTTGTACAATCGCAGGTACCCTCACATGATCTAAACAACACACCTTGTGGAGTTCGATACAAGATTGCGGCACGCGTTTCATATGTGGGAAAAAGTCAAGCCCGTTATATATTCTGCTGTGTGCGACCGGACGTTTTGAATCACCAACAAGCCGTGATGCACCGAGGACAGAGAAGCGCGTTACGCACAACCAAGTAGGAAATGTACCGACAAAACGATTGGCCTATCATAATCCAGCCACAAACCTACAATGGACCGGGGAAGGACAAAGCCCACGCACACATCGCATCACAACCTTTTCCCCTCTCTCTGTCCAAGCTGTTTTTCAGCATTTTCGGCTTAGATCGCTGACTCGGTCGCCGACCCTTTTGGCTTCCTCCTCGTCAGTCGTATGTACAATGACATAGCCGAACGGCTGTCAAATGTTTTAACCTCATAGGATGAGTAAATATGAACGAGACTTGACCGTGTCCCAATCGAGCAGGTAATTTTACCGCAGTTGTAATACTCTGGGGGACAGTTATACCGGTAATATTTTCTTGAGCGATGTCTTACAGGTACTACAGTTGAAAATTGATAATATTACTTCGTGCAAACAGTTGTTTGTCGGCTAGTAAGTTACAACTGCTCGCCAGTTATGAATTAGTAAAGGTGGAACTATGGGTCGTATGAACTTGAGTCAACGATCGTACAGCAATAAGCCATGTTCTAACGAAAATACGAACGAGCATATATTCCAAAATTAAGGAGCAAAGGCTCACGAAGCTTGTCTATCTTATGCTCTTGAGCGTACGATTATTATCAGACAGTTTTTTGTTCTATATAATATGCGTATCGTAGGATCATATTGAGGTTACGCAGCAAACCACAGCAGTGAGCTTTGTTTTCCTTTTCCAGGATATAGCTCGATGATGGACCATGACTGCGCACATCATAGTTTATTGCAGTACTATCGGTATTCGTAGTCCTATCTGTTTATATTTTTCAAGTACGTTATTACGTAAATACGAAAAACAAAAAATGATTAGTGAAAATATTTTCTTTTGTCGTCATGGACACTTGTCCACAATTATCATTGTTGGTTCAGCATTGATTGTTTTTCTACTTGGTGCAATTCAGGAAGCGTGTTTAAACCATCTTTGCATTTTGTCGTCTAGGGTATTTTTCGCTGGTAATTACACCAAGCGTAGTTTTTACACGTATCTTACCTCGTACTTTTTGTTTTTTTTGTCAATGAATGTGTGAATAACATGGCCACATCCATATTGCCGCGATTAATTCACCGGACTGAACATGTGGCCCATTTGTTTTTGATTTACGAACTTAATTTTTTAAGTATAAGGCTTCTCTAGCAAACTGACTTTGCATTAAGGGGTCAATTAGGACCTTCGGGGGGGATGCATCCCGGGTGCCCCCCACCGCCCACAGAGCGTGTTGGGAATATGAACCTTGGATTCATATCGAACTTAATGCGCAGTCTATTCGAGCAATCTATTTGCACGAATAAAATAAGCAGTTGAAACTTACGTTGAATCTTACGTTGAATCTTCGATGGGACTTAGATGAAAACGTATATTTGAGTCTGTTACGTTGTCCCGTTCTCCCGGTGTTCTACCGAACTACAGGCATTGTTCTTGTGATGATCAAGTGGCAATCCAGCCCACCATGGCCACTCTCTTCTTTATCTCCCTTTTCTCATTTCTTTCCTCTTCATCTCTCTTTGGCCTCAAGCACCCTTTCCAACCTATCCCTTTCTTTCTTACTACAAGTGATATTCACAGACACTTCGGTGCCACCTCTGCATCTCTTCGCATAGAAGACAGAGCCTCCGCACAGCCATTGTATTCATAGTCAAAGGGAATCAGCGATCCAAGTTAGCACCAAAAAGCTACATGCTCTGCTGTCGATGTAAAAAAGAAGGTCATCGCGTTTATGTAGGTACTTGAGTGACTTCAGAAACGTATTTACGGTGGGATGCTCACTCATGTCGAGGAGTCCATGCGCTTTTAGCTTAGCTGCCACCTCCTTGCGTTCCAGACGTGTTTGGCCGGTTGAAGCGAGCTCCCCAGGAGATGCCTTGGCCATCCCGACAGTTTTACCTCGCGAATCCGATGTACCGTCGGCTGTTGTCCCGTCCAGAGCGAGGTGATTCACAAAAGCGTTGAACCTGCAGCGCTTGTCCTCGGGTATTGATGGGGGTGCCGTTAGGGTAGTGGTTGATGGAGCTCATTGTTGATGGTAGAAGGGATGATGATTTTTTGTGTCGAAAATGCTGAAGAACAGCTTGGACCGAGAGGGGGGAACTGGTTGTGGTGTGATGTGGGCGTAGGTCTTGGCCTTCCTCGGTCCATTGCAGTCTTGTAGCTGAATTATGATAGGTCAATCTTTTTGTCAGAACATTGCCTATTTGGTTGTGCGCAACACACTTCTCCGTCCTCGGTGCATCGCGGTTTGTCGGTGATTGAAAATGTTCGGTTGCACATGGCAAAATCAAAAACGGGTTTAATTTTTTCCACCTATGAAACGCTACAATATTGTATCGAACTCCACAAGGCAATGTGTGTTTTTGATCATGTGAGAGTGCCTGGGAGTTTTACAAGGCATTTACGATGGTCATAAGCGGCCTTGCGGGCCGGAGCTTTAGTCGTGACTTCGAGGTGCTGGAGTTTAGCAGGAGAACTCCGTTCTGTGTTGATCGGTCTTCGAGCAAAGGTCGCTGAAGGTTTGCTTATCGCAAAATTAGTGAGGATATCAGCTAGCTGATTTTTGAAGAGACGAAGTCGGTGATTACGATGTTGTCGGTGATCCAGTGCCACAGGGCTGCCAATCGGATTGCAATGTGTTCGCTCCGGTTGGAATAGTTACCGTTCGCTGCAAGGAGAAGTGCTCCTCTGTTGTCGAACGAATACCGGAAGCTCCAGAAGTTCGGCCACCCTAGCTCCCCAAGGATTCCTGTGTTCCTGGCTCGATAGCCAGACGGTTAGAGGTGTGGGAGTGGGTTTTGAGGAGCCGCATCTTCGACTCATGGTCTAGTTCGTAGAACCGGAGTTTCCCCGAATCTCCCATATTTCTGCATATGCGACTCATCAGGGTGGGCTAGTGTTAAGATACGGCCTCGAAAGGCCTGTAGGTATCCGAATTTGAGATAATTTGGATGGGTTTCGTATGATAAGGTTGGCGTTTTATATTCGGGAGAGTTAGGAAGTAGATCGGAGGCACGTGCCTCCGATCTCAGAAGCTATCCCTGGCTCTGGTGGAAACGAATAAAGCTATATCTCTACGAAGGAACGAAAGTGAGTACTCTAATAAAGCTATATCTCTACGAAGGAACGAAAGTGAGTACTCTCCGAGGACCTGCTCAATTGGCAGACCTGCAGGGGGCACTCTGTGTCCCCCACCTTTAATTTCACATAAAGGCCATTTTTCGCGCGGGTGTTCAGAGCTATCAGATCCACCTCGGTTGTGTTTGGAGCAGAAATTTTTTTGAGCAGACTTGAGAGGTTGATGAGTCTTCCAGCCAAGACGAACAACAATTTTCGCGTCCTAAACGAATGCCAAAGCGGATACACCACTTTGAAAAAAACGGAAGCAACCGATTTGCCCAAGTAAATACGGTATATTCCGCATCATCGGATCCATTCACACCGTCGGGCCACCCCCCCCCCAACTGAATGGTCAGATAATGACTAGCGACGCAACAGCCAGACGGTCCCTCCGTGACCACAAACTAAAGCACACCAATAGCAGCAGCGCCATTGCTGCGAAACAATTGAGCATATTATCAAGTGTGTGAGGAATACCGGGTTTGATCCTCAGACTAGACACCATGTTATCATCAAGTGAGGCGCGCGCATGACGCATACTGGAGGCCTCTCCCGTGCCGACGGCATCATCGGCATTAACGGCAAATATCAAGTGCGACCCTTCGAACACGTGTTTATTGCATTATTGTGCTGCTATGTTTTACTAGTATTAATAGTGTAGCTCGTGGTACATACGTTATTGTTGGATGGTGTGCTGGTGTCTGAGCGTTGAGCGATATTGCATATTGTATTATCGTTCCCGGACGGGTTCGGGGAGTGCACCCATGAGCCTGTGGCATGCCGGAGAGTGTTATATTCGATTGCACAAGGCTTACGCGCACCAAATGCGTTCAACAACCTGGCCCATCCGATCTCCGCTAGTCCGTCGGTGCCTCTTTGCGGTCGTGGTCCAAGCCACTGCCGTGAAAAGTAGTAGGGCGGGCAACAGAGCAGGTGTCCTACTTGGAGGTGGTCGCTTGTCCCTCGCGTAAACGCAGGAATGCGTTATTTCCCCAATGTAGGTTTCTCAGTTCTCGCTTTACCCAGAATACCAATCCTTAGCAGGAAACCTTACATGGAATCAACCCGCATCGTCGTAACACAGCAATGGGTGTTGCTGCGCGGTGGGGCTGGTCTATTTTGATGTGCGGCATTATTCCGGACCAGCATCATGCGGAGTCTCTATCTATCTATATGAACGCGGATCTAACGGTCGAGACGCTCCCGTCATACTCGTCCAAAGGTGAGGAGTCTCCCCGGCGAGAAACGGCCTCTGTTGTGTGTGGAAAACCATGTTCGAAAAAGCATGCAGGCCTAATTTTTGCTGTACACCAACTAAAAATCACAGGAAAATCTACAAGTAACCAATATGCATATTGCCACGTATCGCCCATGAGTAAGTCTACCTCGTTGTTGTTATACGCAACTGAAATAACAGAGATCGGAGCTAAATTGGGGACAATATTTAGGATTTGCGGACCTGATCCGTGTATTTTCGCCCTACGAACTCAACTCGAGCAAGAGGTGATCCAGCCTCAGGCCTAATGATGTGGGCTACTTTGTGGGCGGAAAGTTGGGACCTTCTTGCAACATGGCTAATCCACGAAGGTGAGAGGTTAGGAACAAACACTTGAGCTGCCATCAACGTCTGTTGTGTCGCTATCGATCAATGTGGTGGTGCGGTGGGAGACTGCCTAGTCCCGAGAGGAGTTGGTCAATTGAGTCAAGATAGGCGTGCACCTTTCCCTGTGGCCCACTACTTTCCCTCCGCAGCCAAGGGGTGGAAAATGGCGTTGTATGCCGTTATCTGAGGGCTGCAAGTCGTGAGGTGCGTGGTAGAATGAGAACAAACCGTCGACTGGTCGAATATATTCTTCAGGGAACGTGCAAGGACCAGGACTACCGTTTTTTCTAACCACTGTCCAAAAGGCACACCGTCGGAGAGGTGCGAAACTACAAAGACCTGCTCGGTGGCCGGAATACCGCTTTGACGGAGACTCTCGGAGTCATCGGGCTGGGGGGCTGGGGTGGTGTGCCGGTGACGGGGTGCCGACGAAAAACAGAGGATTCCTTATTTCGCCGGAATCATCGCTTGGCCCTGGCGCTCACATAAGTTGGGCTGAAAAAGTGCACTGACAAAGCGCCAAGAAAAAACGTGGGTATGTCAAAAAAAAAATCGAACACCCCAAGGCCGGGCCGTCACCGGGATGCTTGCTTTAGACAAACAATTGTTGCGCGTCGATCAGGGGGGCGTTGTAGCGCTCGGGCGCCGGGAAGGGACGGCGAATCCAGTGTATGCAAGACGCACGCGCTGTTTCCGGGTTGTGACCGCGAGGCCCGCCGTGGACCGGACCCAGGCTACGGTAGGGGGGTCCCCTATTGGTCCTATTGTTTTAGTGGCTAGGGATCACTCGTGCGAGTAACCCCTTTGTTTCTATGCGATTTTACGTTTTCTTCATGTTTTACATTGACGACATCAATCCGCAATGCAAAGGTGATCTAAGCTGCGCCAAAGACACAGCCTAAACAATTTTTAAACGTGCGTTACAGAGCCACTCGTGAGACTGGATCAAACACACCAGTGAAAATGGGGGTACCCCCCCTACCGTAGCCTTGGTCACCGATGATAGTTATGCGTCGAGGAAAGGGGTCGTTGCACAGGTGGGTCAGGATTTAGCTTTGATGCATAGTAATTGTCCTGGGGTCAATATCACGCTGAAAGTCTTTCTTTATGAGCAAGGATGTAGTAATCGAGAAAGACCGGTCTTGCGTGGTTGGGGTCGAGAATGATTGTACCCGGTGGGGAACGGACTATATTGTTTGTAAAAACCTTATAGGAAGACGCATGGCCTGGTGCTTTTAAGCACCGCCCAACGAACGACGGAATCTTAATGCCAAACAACCTATATGGTATATACGTGTCAAATATTGTTTATCGTTAAATTAGCCTCGCTGCCTGCTATACTAACTGACAAAATGGAAATCGGAGCTGCCTTAGGCGTTTTCGGAGCACACCTGTGGATATCCCTGCTACGAGCTACGAGTAACAGGTTAAACCAGCAAACCAGGCGTGCTAAGCTTGGTCTACTTTTTTCCCGAAGGATAGACCTCGTCAGAAAATCGTACCAGATACCACTTAAACGTTTCCTAAAGTTGATATTCTGGCGTCGGAAAGAATCAGAAATTCGGGAGACCTTGACAAAACATTATCTCGGATGCCTTCATGCGACTTCTGTACTGCTTCAATGGCTTCGTATGAGCTTTCTAAGGTCAGTAAAAGGCAGTGCGCTCTCGCAGAGAACGCAGCGAGCCTTCAGAGAACTTCCATCGCTGTCCATAGACACATATTAGAAACGAAAAGGAAAAATGTGAACACAGCAGCTGTGTCGAAAGCCCGTGTTTCATATTGTCGTCAGGCCGTCGAATCCACCTAGTCCGTGCGCTCATTTAGCAGGCACCTAGATTATGCTGTCGTGTTGGTGTTATTTTTGGTCGTACCGCTCGTGCGACGTCGGTACCAGCTTGTGTTTTGCGTGTCAATGCTTCGAGGTGCTGATGAACGGCAACATTACACTGAGAGTACCAAAGATGCCTGTGGATCAGGCCGATTCCGCTTTCCAAGTTTCAGAAATTATGTTCCTATTTCCGGAACAAATCGCAACGTTTGAAGGATAGGCCCTAAGAGGTGAATCGTATATATATATACAATCAGCTGGCCTTTCAATGGCAAGCGGTGGGGCCCGGCAAATCTTATCGGATCTCACGACAGCATGAATTCCGCCTTCTTCTCTGATACCGTTGGGCCTGGTACTTGGAAAATGGTCTCAATGACTGCCATCGCCCTTTAAGGGCGCTACGCCGAGTTCGAGAGAAGGCCTGCGTTGTCGGCGTACAACACATAAACATCATGTGAGAGACCCGTTGATGACCCACTGGGATACCCATTGGACACCCGTGGAAAATCCGTGGGAGGCCCACAAAGGAGCCCTACACAGCTATGGGCTGCATAGCCATGGATGACCCGTGAGCCAGCACTCAATGTCTATGCGTGACCCATGGGCGATCCATGATCGACCGATGAAATATCAGTGTATGGCTTGCGGACGACCCGTCGCCAAACACGATAAACACATGGGTATTCCATGGGTCACCAACGGGAGGCACTGTAAACTCCGCGTATTGACAATGCTGAACGTTGTCGGGATGTACACAATTTGTCTTCTGCCTTGCTGTGTGTTTACACACTGTACTGGGTGCCCTTTGGCTTGAGACTCATGCGCCAGCATTACAAACCCATGGGCGACTCATCAATAAACCATAGCGCAGCAATACAAACCCATGGTCAAGCACTGTCAAGTCAAGGGTAAACCATGAATCACCTACCGGCAACCCATGGGCAAGCACTTTAAACCCATGAGCAAACCATAGTCGACCCATGGGTTAGTACTACAAACTCATGGGTGATCGACGGGCGATCCATGGGGCATCAACAAATACGCATGAGTGACCCATAGATGAACCGTAGGTAATCCATGGGTGATCCATAAGCGACCCGTGAGCAGCCCACTATAAACCCATGGACGACCCATGGTGGTCTTATGTTCTGACACCTTAAAGTAATGGGCGACCCACGGATGGCCCATGGGGCAGTGCAGAAAACGCTTAGACGATTAACTCAAATTCATGGGTGGCCCATAGGCAACCAAATTGGATAGGCACTATAGCCCCGCGGGCGACTCATGGGTAACCCCCATCGGTGACCCATGGGTGATCCATGGGACAGCACTACCAGATATCAGGTAAATGGCGACTTAAAGACTTAAAGTTAACACGTGGGACATTGAAGCTAACCCATGGGTGATCCGTGGGCGGCTCACGGGCTAAAGCTAGGACTTTATGAGTGATTGTGGGCGACCCATGGGCCAGCACTATTGATCTGCGTGGGTGAACCATGAGCGACCAGATGGTCAGTGCCATGAACCCAAAGGCGAGCCATAGGCCAGCCCTTTATGCTCATTGGTGACCCATGGGTCACCGATGAATTGCCCGTGGATCGCGCATGAGTCGGTAGTGCGGCCCATGGGTCACCCATTCGTTTGTACTCCAAGTCGATGATTTGCCCTTGCACAACCCACGAGCGTGTGGTAGTGACCCACGGATTTCTCGGGTCTCCTGTAGCTCACCCATGGGTCACCAATATGAACATGGTGCTGGGCCATGTATCGTCGTCAATGTGTCACGCATTGGCTGGTTTGGTTGTCACATTGGTCGCTCTTGGGTCCCCCACGACTTTATGGTGCTGTTTCATGGGTATATAATGCTGCTCCACTGGTTTCCCGTGGGTCCCCGACCATTGTGCAGTACTGGTTCATGCATCGTCCACAGATCATCCACGGTGTTATGGTGTGGCTCACGGGTTGTCCATCCATCACCCATGCGCATGTAAAGTTGTCCCATGGGCGCCCGTGGGTTTTCGTACTGTCGCACGGGTCACCCATGGGCCATCCATAATTTTGTAGGACTGGTTTATGGGTCGTGCATGGGTCGCCCACGGGTTTACAGTGCCAACCTATGGGTCGCTGATGAGCCCTTGATACTGGTCCATGGGTTACCGTTGGATCTCTCATCGATCTTCCATGGATTACGCAGTTGGTATCCTGTGCGTCTCCCACGGACCTTTCATGGGGAACTTCGATTACTGTGAAAGACGCCCTAAACGTACATGTTAATGTGTCCTACATTATTGTGTTTTTTCAACCATGCTAACTAACCCTAACCCTAACCCTAACCCATACCAAATACCGGTCGGCGTGTCCCCTAATGACATCACTGAGGTACAATGGTTAGGAATGTCAAATAATGCGTATCACTGAAACGTACGGACGATGTGCTCTAGTTGGTGTTTTTAATAACAGGAAGTCCCACACAAGACATATGCCAACGATGATGGGCAGATTCCTCAGTTTAGGAGCGTTGTCAGTCAGAAACATGCTCGGCAAAAGCTGATACAACTATTGTAGCACGCGACCTTCCCCAGATTTCAACTATTGGCTCACGGGCTGTCCACGGGTCGCTCGAGTGTCGCCCGTAGATCGCCCATGACTTGATAGTACTGGCCCATGGGCCCCCCGTGGCTCCCCCTTGAGTTGGTACTGCTTGCCCATGGGACGTGTGCTACGATAAAGGTGCACCGTTTTTTCTTGATGCCCATCACTTGAAGATCTCTATATCCCAAACACTGATTCGAGGATAGACGAATGGACTAGTCGATGAACAACCCATGGCCTACCGTAGGCAAACAACAACTATTATTCTAGGACGGAAACGACACTTCTGACGATTCGGGTTAAGGAGCCCCGTTGTTCAGAAAATGTTGCAGCCAAAAAGTGATATACCTATCGCAGCATGCGTCATGAGTTGCCCAAACGTTTTGGAGTGCTGGCCTATGGGTCACCCGCGGGCCACGCTGACTTGAAAATTATGGCCTATGGATCACCCATGAATTTGTAATTCTGTTCCACAGGTCTTGCAAGGGTCGTCCACGGGGTCATAGTAATGGCCCATGGGCCACCCAGGGGTTTCGCATAGGTCTCCCTTGGGTCTGCCATGGGTATCCCGTGGGTCTCGCATAAGCCCTGCATGGAGAACCCATTTAATACTCGTAAACGGCACCCCAGAGTACCCACACTAAAGACTAAGAATGCGCATCTCGAGGGCGTGGGAAGCGCTGCAAGACCGTGGTTTCCCGCGATCGCCTGTTACAGTGATGGGGCCAAAAGGTTCGGCGGAAGAAGCCACAACGAGCAAACAGCCATAGAACTTTCCTCTTGACTGGAACGATGGCGACGTCGGGGAGGACGGTTCCCACCGGCTCCTGGGCCGTGTTATAATAGGGGTACCGAGCTCAAATTGTCTTCACTGACAGGACTCGTCAACCGAGGAGCCACCCAGTATATGCAAACCCGATGCGCATATTACTCCATCACTGGTTGGGTACCTGGCCAACGGGATGGTGTATCGGGTTTAACTTATTCCTTTTTCTCACTGACGATTTTTGAATGAGAAACAGAGTCCCTCAACAGAAGAGCCTCAGAAATATCTATGACACTCTACCCTGACGTGCGCCTCCTCCACAGAAGAGTGGGAAGGAAAGCCCAAGCTGCCGCCGTCGGTGCCTGTCGGTGCCTGTGAGAAGTGTCCGCACTAGTGCGAGTTCTCTCCCGAGGCGTGGACGTAGCTGCTCTTTCCGGAGCTTCCATGGCATGTGTCTTGGTCGATCCTACAGCCACCACCTCCTGCACCCGCACCACCACCGGCGCTGCAAGAGCCACCTCCAGAATGCGCTCGTCGTTGCTACTCGCAGGGCCGCCTCTCGATGCACGCTACGGTAAGCGTGCACAAGCATGTTTTCTGGGCCCCTCCAGCTAATCTACACTGACATTGAGAAAAATGAAAGTAAAGCCTGAGGAACAATCCCATGGTCTAGGAATACAACAAAGAGATTCGTAGAATACATATAGTACTCCTACGATGTTGGATGGATCCTCACTCAGGGAGCCACATAAGTTAACTTCATCGGAGAACTCGCTTTCCACCATAACTCTCGCGAGCTGGGTCGGATCGTGTCGGATGGGGTGACCGACCCGACCCCCGAAATGTTCGAATTGTCGATATATTACGCGATCTGATCCGTGATATTTATAAACCCTTCTTACCCGACTCCAGCTGACCCCACGCGACCCGACGCGACCAGAACCGATCCGACACGACACGACCCGACCAGACACGACACGACCCGACACAACACGACCCGACACGACACGATTCGAGCCGACCCGACCCGACCCGACCCGACACAACCCGAACCAACCCGACCCGACCCAACCCGACCCGACCCGACCCGACCCGACCCGACCCGACCCGACCCGACCCGACCCGACCCGACCCGACCCGACCCGACCCGACCCGACCCGACCCGACCCGACCCGACCCGACCCGACCCGACCCGACCCGACCCGACCCGACCCGACCCGACCCGACCCGACCCGACCCGACCCGACCCGACCCGACCCGACCCGACCCGACTCGCTCCAACAATACCCCTGTGTAGTATTCGTCGAGCTCGACCGCCTTCGTTCGGCCGCATCCTCCTAAGGGTCGACCATTTGATCGGATATTGGACGGACTCAGGCGCGTTCCGAAAGGAGTGGAAGAGATCGTATACCAAGCAGATATTGCGCTGGTCCTGAGATGCACCCGTCACTGCGAGGATCAATGCGCGACGGACGTAGAGCATCGGCGGCGGTAGGCAAAGTAGAGGTGGTTTGCCGTGAACGTGATCTCCGCCGCCAAGGTCGGGTCGAACTCGCGTCGGAGAGTGTGCACCATGTATACCTCGAGCCTTTCTACGGTAGCGGTTGCATGGTTTAGCCCAACTAGTTCTCATTGACTAAGATAATCAACTGATGAGCGAGTCAATACCTTTGTAATAGATGTGTACTATGCTAAAGAAAATCCAGTAGATGCTTAGGCCACGGAAGCATGCATTGGACTGAGATAAGTTGATTTTTAAGGTCGGTTGTTGTATCAAGTTTGGAGCTCCTCAAGTTAGAAACCTTAAAAAGAAAATGTGCTTACCCTACCGTATCATGCGTTTCAGCTAGCGTGCAGGAAAGCGACGCCCACTTCCTGACTGGAACGAAAAGAGCAAAAGTTGCGACCGAGGACGTCAGTATAGAGAAAGATGGAGTCCGCGCAGGATGGGCCGCCAAAGCCAATGACGTTGAATCAGAGACCGGAAAGGCAAAATCCTGTAAGACTAAAGCGGGAAAGAAAAAAAACGCCAATCCCTTGTTCTGCCACAAGTATTATCCCACACTCATTACTAAAACTTGCATTTTCTCACCAAAATCGTGAGGGAAGTTCTTATAGGGTTCAGCTGCGGAGACTACACCGGTTGAAGCAGTGGAAGCAGAATGGGGCCGACATGTGAAAGGATGTTCCGAGCGATGCAACGTATTGGACGGAGTAAAGGTGAGAGAGGATGCACGCTCAAAGAAGCATTGTCAGCAACGCTGACATTTTTCCCGGCGCAGAACTTGCCGATGGTCATTTTCCTGAACCAGGCTGGTTCAAGGGCCATCACAGCCCGCAGTCGCACCGCTGCCACGATCTATGAGCGGTTGTGAGCTCCCAATGCCTGGTACGTCCATGTCCGGAGGGCCTGGGTGGGATCCCTTCTTTGCCTGCAAATCCTGTTGTTCTATTGCGGAAGCATGCTACGGTGGGGGTGCACATAAACGTTCTGAAGATTCTCACTTACGGAACGCTATACTAACTTTTGATAATTGTGAAAATCCAACACGATGAACACTCCCATATCCTATAGCAATGCATGAAATCGTGTAACATTGTAAATCAGGAATTTTGTTCGAACGATGTTTTAAGGATCGGTCAGAAAATGTGCTGGGCAAAAAGTGCCACCGCTGTCGTCGCGAGCTCTACTGCCGCCAGGGCATTTCTTCCTCTGCTTGCAGGTTGCGACGGTAGAAAATACCCTGTGTCCGTTGACCCTAGAGGGGTGCGTGGAAGCGGCCTGGACTTGCTCCGCCGATCACGCGCATCTGGATAGGACTGGGGGTATTGTCCCACTCATGCTGAGTGAGGACGTTGAAAAAGCGCAGCGGCAGCGGTAGAGGTGGCGGCGGCGGTGACTGGTTAAGTGATGGCACAATGTAGATATACATGGTGGCCGTGTGTAGTTGCCAATGAGTTTCAAGACGTATATGTAGATATGCTGTGCGACCGCAAAATATCTAACAGGCTGCTGCACAACGGTCTTCTACCGGTCCTCGGCTGACAGGTGCTGTTCCATGCCCGGGGGTAACAAAGGATGCTTCACGGTCGGCAGCTGATACTCCATGGTGAGTCACGACTGATATATTGCCTGGGGAGTGCTTGCTGTAGCACTACCCCCGAGCCTAGTTTGTCACATGAATATGTAGGCCAGTGGGTAGTAGCATCGAGTTTAATACGCAAACGATATACGTCAGCGTTCGGCGAATCTCGCAAACGATGTCATTGATTTCTGGGGAAATCAACAGGGAGCCTTCGCAGACGGGGGGAGCTGGAAGTTCACAATCAATAGAACTTGCGGCTGAAGTGAGCTTGTGTAGATGTTATATTTTGCGAGGGCGATGCCCAGCACTGATAACGGCGACTATGGGGCCGAGTGGACATGATCCAAATCCAACATAGCCCTGCAAATTGGGGCAGCAAGCGAAGGGATCGCAGGCGCAGAGGTCGTAGGAGCAGGGCCAATATAGGCGCCGAAAGTAGGATCAGACGGTGCTTTCGGAAGTGGACCAGATGAAACAGTAGTGCTGGTTTTCTCGGCAAGAACTCTGGCCTCGGCAGCGTGAGGCGTAATTAGCGCACTAGGGAACGAGCGCTACGGGAAGCGAGGGCGCTTCGACGATCGTGCGTAGCGCGCGAGGTGCTACGCATTGCTTGCGAAGGAATGGTTATTGTAAAGCACGTTGTGGTGGGAGAAGAGCATCATTGATAGGAAATACCGGTTCAGGCATATTTTGCAGGGGGGAAGAGGCGACCGGCGTTTTGCGCCGTCCCAGCAGTATCGCCCACGCCGAAGGGTAAAAGAGAGGCAGGCGGCGAATGATTCACGAAAAGGCCTTCCCGGTGAGCAACGTTCGACAGTGAGGTTAATGTGTCCGTGTGGGTCACAGCGCCGGGATTTAGGGACCCGAGGGCAGGAGCTCAAGAATCGTGAGGGTGCAGTAGTTAGAGCCAAACTTCACCAATAGGGTCGCAAACAGTGGAACAAGTGTAGAATATAACTGAGGCACATCCCCGACTTGCGCATACTTGGAGCGGTCATGATCAGGGAGAACTTCACGCGCACGAGCTGAAATCAACAGTTGTTCGCTTGACAGGCGCTCGATCGGTTTGCGGAGAGGAGCTGACGTCCAAGGTGGCACGGACTGCGCTAGATCGGGCTCGCCGAGAAGTGCAGAAGTTAGAGGCAAGACAGCGATGGCGTTGTAGGGGCGTTCGGCAAAGCTCGTTGGTTCTCCTCTTGGTGTGGAGCACAGGGCGTGGTTGGGATGATTGGCAGGAGTCAACAGCTCTCCACCTAGTCATCGCGGACGAGTCGTGGGTGACGATAATCAAGGAGGTTCCCTTGTTGGGTCCCGCTGTCGTGGCTGCTGGAGGGGACAGGGCCTTTTCTTCGATGAGCCGCCTTTGGACCCTACAAGAAAAGCTTGCAGCAATGGCGAATGGAAACACAAGGACACGAGACTGCGAAAAGACCAGTCCTAAGTCTGTCCAACGCCACGTGCGAAGACGTTGCTCAGGATTCCACGTATTGCCTTCTAGGTTTGCCAAACATCAGGTCCCACCGCTATCACTTATGGTCGCTACGTGCTTGGTTAGAACAGCTTTGGTGTGTCATCGCTTCGATGAAAGTTAAGAAATGATGGACTCGGCGTTTGCCTCGTCCAGAGCCCCTATTCCCTACACACATTCGTCTTCCAAGTATTACGCCACCTTTTCCCGTTTTCCGAATCATACCGGAGTATGCCTTTACAGATGTTTCAGGAACATATCATGATGCCAAACCAATATCAACGTGCTATGATCATGTGGGGTGTGCGAAGCTGTGATGAAATTATGTTCGCATTCGGGATATGAGCATCGGCGGCTTAATTCGAAGGTATGTTTTATCGAGTTATTCACGCTGTAATAAGATCCGGTCTGCTGCCCACATTTTTACGGCGCTGAACACTCATGCCACCGAGGGAGCTCTTGATGTTTATGGCTTGTGCTTGCTTGGCACGGCGATTACCTGCAGTACGTACTCTTCTTGAACTAAAAATAGGACGTCCTGCTGAGGAACAACTACGTTCGTAGCGAATATAAACTATGTCATTCTCTACGAGCAGACGTGCTAAAGACTCAACATGATAACATCCTAAAAAGACTAATTCCGCGTAGACAACAACACCAACACCTAGCGTTCCGTTGTTCGTGTAGGCACAGCATTGGCATGTTAAGTAAGCGCGATACGAGGCATGCATGCTTCTCCGCATAGGGTTTTCCACACACAACGGAAGGATCCCTTCGTCGGGGACACTCGTCCTTGACCTCCATTGGTATCGTAGGACAGGGAGCCTTCCGACAGTTCGTTCTATGTCCACGCATCGAACTTTCCGCGTATTTCGGGCCCTGTTAGTCTCCACGCATCTACATAGTACATCCTGGCAGAACACCATCATGATACAGCTCGAGGAGCGCTGGTACAAACGGATGGTGGGATCGGTGCTACTTAAGCACCGTCGAACCCAGCTTCTTGTTGCCCTGGTTACTCGCCATGTCTTCCTCTCTTACAAATCCGGCCCGTTATAGGATAGCGCCTATAGATTTGATTATGTGTATGCGTTGAAGCTCGTTGGTTTCGGTTGCGCGGGGTGTAAATACTGGTAGTTGTGAAACACTACGAGACATTAACAAGCTCAGCTCTTGGTTGGATACCGACCTCGGTGATTTCGCTTGCCTTTGGATTGCGACGTCTAGATCTACCGTATCGGTTCTACTGCATTGGCACAGGACGAACGTTGGCGCCAGTATTATAGAGTGAATTAGTCATGGAAGTGAACCAAAATTAAGAGTTGCAAAGAGACCAAACCATCATGCTTTCGGGAAATCTGGCCCGACTCTGTTGAACCACAGCTGCCGCAGTACCACCGGCGCACACGTCGAGACACGTACTACAGTAGTGGTCCCTCTATAGTGCCGGTATGTGTTAGCCGTAAACGCCGGCAGTGTAGCAGTCGGCCCTACTCCCCATACTGACCATACAAGTTGTTCCCATCTGTGCCAAAAGATTTCACAGGCACTACATCGGGTAACAAGCACTAATCAACCGGCTTTATAGAGGGATCTGTGCAGTACCGGCCCTTTGATCCGTTCTCGCATACTGTTAGCTATATCCAAGAGAGGCTATCCATCGATGACGCTGTAAGTGAACAACAAAGAGGGCAACCGTTTAGCCCTGGAACCGCGCGAGGTACTTCTATCGCATCTACCTCTTAACTTATGTGCCGCTCAGCTGTCAATCGGCGTAGCTGCCGCGTCAACGTTACCTCAACCACTACTCCATCACAACTACAGCTCGAGGAGCACCGGTACCCGAACGTATTGTGATATGGCCGGTACCTAAGCACGCGCACGCTTAGCACGTTAATTTGCCCTTCCTCCTCGACGCACTTCCGCCTCTCAGTAAATCCGATCCATTTCAACACTATTCCGCCCCCAGCTGGCTTCTCTAGATAAAAGAAGCGAGCAATAAAACACAATCCTACCTGTCTTCTCGGCGCCCATATGAGGGGTGAATATTGGCGTCCACAACGATTTCATTTCCTCCCGCAGGACTCAGAGTCCCGTGGGACTTGGCGTCCACAACGTTTTTCATTTTCTGCCACGGGACTTCAAACGCCTCCGCTGTACTCGGAACGTTCCCGGGGAACCGGGAGCGTGAAATGGCGGGAGAATATCCACAGTTTAAAGGAGCCCTCCGACGATAATGAAAATGCCAACGTGTCTGCCAAGCACCGCCTCAATTTTCCCTCGACAACGGCCAACACTAGAAGAAGCCGATAACTTTTGACAAGCCACGTCACCAAATCCACGATTCAATACCAAGCGGACCTAACCGTCGTAACATTTTTCTATCACAGAAAAGCCACCTGTCGGTGGTGATGCAAGTGAGGGGGGGGCTCTCTCGAAACACAAATGCGTAACGCCAACCGTTGCGAGCCCGTTCGCCTTCAAACCAGCAACAACATAAACCTACGCTCAACTGCACTAACCGACAAACTGATCCACGACACACGGACACTTAGACGCACCACAAAATACACGGAAATGTGAACATACACTTCATTTTCGCGTCCGTGCGACGTTTCTCGGTGATGCCGGCGGTAAAGGTCTAGGAAAGAACCGAGATTCTTCGGCGCAAAACCGAAATACCACTCTATGCCCCCCCGCTCCCTCCCGCCTTCCACACCACAAGCACAGCAAGGCCAACAAAACAAATATAAACTCCCTTACGAAGGAAATGGATTTCCACATCTCACAAGCCTTCGAAGACAAAAGCAGAAACAAAGTGTGAAACCCTTGACCCATAAATTAGAGCGCCTCCCCCACCTCTCCCCCCACATTCATCAGGCGACCAAGGCAACATAGACAACAAAAGCATGAGATTGCGTTTCCGCGCCCAATGCTAGAGCACCAAAAATATGCATTGGTAGCACACACTAAAGCAGCTCCGCGTCCCTTGCTTTTCACGCACGTACAGACATACATCTAGGCAATCGTAAGGATGCCAAGTGGACTCTCACCAACTGAACCTGCGGAAAATCTGCAAGAGAAATGACAACGAAAGAAATAGAAAAACGCACCAACATGAAATACGAGCACGGCTCGCTGTCACCCACACGGAAACGAGCACAGCTCGATGCCTCCCGGAAATTGAAACCATGCTCGCTCGCTGTAGACCCACCTCCGGCCCGGAGGTTGCAAGCCTTGAGTCCCCTGGAAGCCGCGAAAATAAGTGCTCCGCCGTCCAAAGCACCAACGTGGAAGTACTTGCCCATCACCTGCCTACCCTAAGGCAGCTCTGCTGTAAAATCACATACCACGTACCACACACGATATGTTGCGAGTCGAAGAGAAAGCTCGCGACATTGTTCCTACCCGAGAATAATTCGCGCCATCATCCCACCCGTGACAGCTTGCACCATTTTCTCACGGATAACTCGAAACATTATCCAACCCAATAATAATTTCGCCCCATTTTCCCATCCACGAACCCCTCCTGCTTGGAGCAATTTCGTGCTTGGTACGCTGTACCCTGCCCACGATGCCGGAAACCCCCCTCGGGTGTCCAAAAGGAAGAACGAGATCCCGATAGCCGTCCATACCCTGACCCTTAAAGTCCCTCTGTTGAATATTGCACAACAAGCTCCATGAGTGGCATATTTCAAGTCGTCGAGAATCTCGCGCCATCATCCCATCCAAGAACCCCCCCTGCTTGGAGGAAGTCCGTGTATGGTGCCCCCCACGTTGTACCCCGTCCACGCTGCGGGAGATCCCCCGCGGGTGTCGAACTGGGAGAAGGATGTGCCGCTATCGTAGCCGTCTATGTCCGCTACGGCTGCAAGGAGGTCGTCTTCGGTCCTGGCAGGCGCAGCCGCGTACCTGAAGTGGAAATCGTATTGTTGCCGTGGTTGCATGGAAACGATGAGACACACGAGGGCACACGGGGTTAGGGTTGTCCACGGTTGTTTTAGGTTATTTTGAATAGCGAAGCGAGTATATAATTAGTGATTCGAGCCTAAGCAATCAGGATTCATGTCCACCCTCGCGTGATCGATTTGCCACGTCGTCGCATGTCCCGCCCGACGACAGATTACAGTAGTTCATAAAATAGTTATTCATTAAAAAAGAGCATCTGTGACTGCTGAGACATTAGCACCAGCGCAGCAGCACAGCAGTATATACCAGAAGGGTTGGGTAGAGGATAGGTTGAAGTGGGGCTGGGCTTGGGGTCGGGGTCGCGTTGGGTTTGGTTTGGTTCGGTTCGGCTGGGTTGGGTTGGGTTGGGTTGGGTTGGGTTTTGTTTGACGACAGTCACAAATATTCGCCAGCGTCAGTTCCTAGCGAGAGCCACAGTATCCTATTTCGCTGTTCGTATGAAGTCCTCTCGGTGTCTGGTGTTAATCGAACAACGTAAGTATAAGATATGTACGTACGCTAATAAATTATCTCAATTTAGTTATTGTCCTAGATGTACGATTTCCTGCGGAAGGTTCTGACGCATGCCACGGTAGTGGGTGTGCCTAACGCTGCGGAGGCTCCTACAACACAGGAGCTATCTGCCTCGCCAAAAAAAAAACTGTTTCGAGAAAAAACGCACTCGCAACCCGACGAACGATCCCATGACCTGGGTACACCACGACACCGTAAACCACAAATGGTATTCCGACACTAACGAAAATTTAGGGTAGTTTGTTAGTTAACCCCTTTCCACCTCCTCAAATCATCCTAGTGTAGTCTAATTCCAAGTGTTTTGTCCCCATGTCGGGTGTACGGCGCTAAAAGGGTTACCGAGGGAGGGAGACCCGTCCGGCCGAAACAGCCCGCACAAAACGCGCTACACCCCACCGTAGCACACACCCTGACAGATGGCTAAATCATTTTCCCACACACTAATTCCAAAATCGTCTTGCCCTAAACACGTGGGTACAATTTCAAAGAGCTAACCGGGCTACCCCCATCTCACCCATCCCTAAGCCTACCCTTACCTGTGGCTAAATTGCGAACCGCTTCCAGGCTCCGCTGTAGCCCCCCCGCCTGAGTGACCACCTATTCCTTCGGAGGGCATTTGACATGGCCAGCCGGGTAGCCCAGAGCCAAGCAGGGGGTTAGCGTCAAAAGCTGGGGACACAGGCGCGTGCTGCTCAGCACCGGGATAGGGGGCCCCCGTGGCTTGATTGGGCGCCACGTACTGGTAGCCCACCCCCTGGGGGGTGCCCCGGTTAGCGTACACGTTTCCCATAACATCAGCTCCCCCCAATGCCGCCGTTGCCGCCGTTGATGATGGAGGCATAGTAAAATAGGGGGGGGGCTCCGCAATTGCGGGCACGTGCGTATCGTCTAGAAGGCAAGCGCTGTCATCATCGTTGCCGTCGTCCTGGGTAGCGGCATCCGTGCTCTCGTTGGCACTGGTACTCCCATAAGGCTTTCGGTGACGGCGATCACCCAGCGGGATGCGGGGAATTGAACGAAGAGAGGGAGCAGGGGGGGGGAGGGGGGGTGAGGCGTACTCATTTGTTGCTTGCCTTAGTCATTTGACCATTGACCACGCATCCCTTTCGAGACGGAGCACCGTTCCTACTCCTAATAGAAACACTTCCAACATTTCGGCGCTCATCAAGCTTCTTCCATATACTACGTAAAAACTGTTTGCTTATCCTATCCCCGTCCCGTTTCGCCGTCTGCGGCCACCATCTACCTCCTAGGATAGCGGTCGTTTTCTCGCTACTCTCTAGTCTTACCAAACTCCTCCATGTCACATACGTCTCATTTCCTCATCACCTCCTCTAACGCATCCTGTTCCTCCTTGTATATTTCACATGCTCCTACTACGTGAGTTCTACTCTCGAATGTTGTGCCACACGAGCACATATTTGTAAAGGGCGCGGGGGGGGGGGGGGGGTATCAAGAATGAGGTTATGTATTATCGTATCATGCGAAGTACGTAGTGCAAGACAGACAGTGCTGTTATCCTGGGTAGTAGTGTCCCCCTTCTCGTTGGCGCTGGAACTCCCATAAGGCTTTACGCAACTATTTCTACCGGGAGTTGAACGCAGAGCGGGTGGGGGGGGGGGGGGGGCTATCGAGAGCCCGTGAAAGTTACATTTTTCCATTGGGAAAATATAGATGAAAAAATGTGCGGTCGTCCTGAGTAGACATGTCCGCACTTTCCATGGCCTTGATACTCCGTTAAAAGATTTCTGTGATAGCGATCACCCAATGGAATTCGGGAAGTTGAATGAGAGCGGGATGGGGGGGGGTGTACACATTATCCTGCATGGACGTAGAATATCTACCAGAAACCCTCGCAGCCCTATGCACAAAGCTTTGACGGAGTACGTCGGGTTGTCGCCGACCAAGGGAGCGGGGGGGGGGGGGAATGACCATAGTCGTAGGACTATAGACTCTCGCATCTCTATCGTGCCGGGACGGAGCACGTCGAGTTTTCGCCACGGGGGGGGGGTAATCAAGATTCCGGGCGAGTCGTATAGATTGTGCAGGGGAAATCGAATGAGGAGGGGAATATACAGTGCTAGTGAACGGGTCGCCCGGAGAAACCGCCCCGGGGCTCAATGTTCAGCAAAAAAGAGCACAGTCTGGGGGGCCGGTAGTCGTGACGTGCCCAGGGATATGGAGCACGCACATAAGGAGGTGATCAAAACTTCGTCAACTGGAGCTTGAATCGATCCAGCATCCGCAGAGAACCATGAGGCAAAAAAAACACCTAAGCAGTCTCATTTCGCGGACCACAAAACTCGGGGAGTTTCACGAGTCAGGAGGTGATCAAAACTTTGAGGGTCGATCAGGCGGTATTTGAAAATCCACGGGTCGAGACGCGCCGGGTCGATTCGGGAGGCGTTCAAGACGCACAGGTCGGGCCGGGTCACCTTGACCCGACCCTGCCCTCGAGGGATGACCCATCCCCCCGAAAGCCCTGATAAAAATCAACTTCGCCAAATAGAAACTCGAGAAGTCCACAGGCCACCTCGGTCCAAGGAGAAAAGAAAAGGTTCTCAGATGCCCAACAGGACGCGAAGCGGTAACGCACCTGGCGGCCACACCAAACATGCCAGATAAACCCGCGTACACGGAAAATCGATGTACTGGATGTCGATGGAGAGGAGCAACGGTTTAACGTGGTGAACACACAAACATACGCACCCTGTGCTGGGTGTCGATGGGCAAAGAGAACGGTATTACGTAAAAAATACACAATCGCCCACACACACCTCTTCAGGAAAAGATAGCCCCCTGTCGACCTTCTGGAAGTACTTTTGGGCGTGTGTTCGTATTTGGGTTTCGCTGCGGGACGTCACGTAGAGCTCGTGGATCGCGTCCCAGTTCCTCCCGAACTGCTGAATTCCCTTGAGGAAGTTTTCGTGCTCCTCCTGGGTCCACCGTCCCGTGTTTCGCCTGCACCAGGCCGCAGCCGCCGGATGAAAACAAATGCGACGGAGACAAAATATGCGATACATGTGTGAATGTACGTCACACGCTAAATATGAACTTTCAGGCAAAGCGATGCCCAACACCATCAATTCCGCCAATGAGGGGTAGAACAGCCAACGCCAAAAACAAAAGAGGGGCCGCAAACGTTTTCTCTCCCGCGAAAAAGACACGCGCAACAATTTCCGCTTCGCCTGCTGCGCCAAAAAATAGCAATGCCGATCCAAACGTGGCGTCAGCGCTCAAACCCAATAGCTGACTAATTACCTGGCCTGGCGGGCACATGCCAAATGCCGCAGCAACGTACTGCATCGCACGGAAACTACAAAATACATGAAATCGCAGGCAAACAGCGAAATTCTTGAGATCGCAGGAAAACAACGAGCTGAGTGTGCTATCAATGTAATACGATCAAAACTTGTTGATCACAGCTCCTGGAGCGAGGCAAGACATCAAGGGAGGCGAGAGGGCATCTACGTGCGCACACTCATTGTTTGGCGGCAGCAGCAGCAGCAACAGCGTACGGTCGTAGCGGGGGGAAAACAACAACCCACATGCGATATCAATAAATTACGGTGTGCTCATTTGTCATTTTTTTGTGGCTAATACCCACCCACCACATTTTGAGATGGCGATCATGACTGCTGTTATACTATTATACAAAAATTACTACCTGTTGTTGAAATTATTTTTTACAACCATTTTGGACATGTCAACGGAAATGCGAAGATAGCGGGAGAGGGTTAAGAGAACAAGGGTTACAGATATTAAACTATTAATAATAGTTAGCAGACCGGAAATACAGATCCAGCCACTCAGGAATGACCACCTATACCCCATCCTATGGTTGCTGACGTTGCCCTGTGGTGGATGATAGAGGGGAACCGATCAATCAATCACAAGGATTAGAAACTACAGCTATTCAACATTGCTGCTGCTGTTGTTCTGTGTTTTATAATACAGCGGGATTCTAACAATCATTTAGATTATTGATTTATTCGGGGAAAAATAGTTTGACGCATTTTCACCGGAATTCAACCCTTCTTTAGCTGTTGTCCCATGGTGAAAAATAAAGGGAATCAATCAATCAAATTATAGTTATGCTGGAGAAGGACCGATGGAAATTCGCCGGAATTCGATCCTATTGGGCAGCTGTCCTATCACGAATAATAGAGGGGAATTCATCAATTCACTATTTGTTTTCCTGGAGAAGGACTGGAGAAGGACTAGTCTAATGAGTTCAGTTACCACATATTCGAGACAATGGTCGGGGCATGCTGTGCACGAGAACAATGGAAATTCTCTCTAAATTGGTTGATTGGGTTTCATTCGGTTAGAGTCGGGGTTAGGGTAGGGCTACGAGCAGAGGCAAACATAATGTTGTCGGAATTTAAACCCTCTGGGGCCGGAAAACGCGACCAAACCGTTCCAGATGTTGAGGCGTATTAACCGTTTGGAATGGGCGTGAAACAGCCTGAGCAGTAGTGTGCTGCGCGCATCTCGTACATGTGTGCGTGTGTGTTCTTCACATCAAACTGTTATATCCACCTCCAGACATTCAGCACACCCAGTGTCCGTGCCGATACCTCAGCCTGGAGAGACAAGCTCTGTGGTCATTAACTAACGCGACACAGATATACATCGCATACGCAGTAATCGGAGTTGGCCATGCATGAGTAGCATTATGCTGCGGGCGTGTCGTACATACTTTTCCTTCGATTGCAGTTCGGAAAGTAAGCTATCCCACATTCAAGTATACCAGCCAGACAACAAGAAAGCATGTGATGCTGAGCCTCCAGCCACGACGGCATGTCGCTCCGGAATATCAAGAAAAAATCATGACGTCCGCGCCATCGCATAGCCGTAAAAGCACCCTGCAGGGCAAATGCTAGCTATACCACTCGCTCGTTGCATAGCCAAATCCCTCCACTGTAAGAACACCTGCGATGTACATATCTGTCTCATAGGTTGGGACCACAGAGCTTGTACCTCTCCAGGATGAAGAATCGCGCACGGGCACCGCATGAGCTGGATGTCGGCAGGTAGAAAGAACGGTTTATAGTGAAAAACAGAAGATTTGTTGTAAAGAGATAGATTTCATAGAAAGGAGCCATTGTCAATACATGTACATCATCATCATTGGACGCGTGCCACGTAGAATTCACGCATATGAGCCAATGTAGGAGAGTCGACAGTCATCATACGGTAAGGAGTGTACTCGGACCAGTTCATGGTGAGTTTTTCACACCTTGATTGTGGATTTTCTAGACACTCTAGCGACCCGGCACGCTTGGAGCATGCGAGCGTGGACGCTTGGCGGGAAATTTCATAGTACGCGAGACGGGCACAACGTTTACAGTAACCCTTTCGGGACCCTAAAAACTAAGAACGCCCTCAAAACAATCAACATGTACTGCCACATCAACCGTCTGCTACTGTAGTATCATGGTGCGTGCGACTCGTGCACAATCCCTCGGATTGTAGTGCAGGACGAAAACGTTAATCACACACTAAGCCAGCAGGCTGCTGTGCTTCGTGTGATTTATGCTGTAATCGTCTGTGTGTTTCGTAAAAAAAAACAGTATGAAATCCCAAAAGAGTTACTGGGGGCGGCAATCGTCGTTGGCAGGGGTGCGTGCCGGTGCGCAAAGGGAGGGAAGAAGGAACTCGCTGGGGTCGTTGGTCGTCCCCGGACTACTGCGCGGCTGCCTGACGGGACGCCCGAAAGGCTTATCCAAAACGTCTCCCCAAATCCGCCAATTCATTAACAAATTCCTTGACCCGCCATATATTAGTGTATGCCATGTCATGGGATTACAGTATCACGCATCACACACCGATGTGTACGTCCTAGCACAGCAGGCGTTACTTCATGATTATTGCGCCGCGCATTAGAAACATTTCCACAATTTGACAGCACTGCTGCCACACCTGTACCATGGTAGCGGTGTATTTTCGGGCGAATCGATACCCCAAGGCAATCAATGGCAGCAGTGAAGGGCATAGCAGCCGCATATTGTTGATTCCGGGGGCAACTCGTTTGTTCCATTCCGTGATGCCACAGACACGACTCCTGCCTACGGCCAACGGGTGTGTACATCATACAACAAGGCGGGACAATGTGGTTGTGGCTTCCGAAATATCTTGTTTGAGACTCTTGCACGAGCCCATCGCTCGTCATCTTACGTTCTCCGTATTGTCGAGAAAATCAGCCTGGAAATTTGTTGGAGGAGGCATGTTATTATGCGCGCAATACAAAGCATTGATGGTATAGCCAAAAAAAGCCGAAAATTGAAAATTCCCCGAAGACGTCGTCGAGATTTTTTCACAGACACATCGCTCAGCGTGCGTACTCTTCGCGCGGTCGAGGAAACTAGGTTGGAAATTCGTCACACGGGGTGGGGTGTGTTGTCATGCGTGGTGTACGGTAGTAACAGCAGCTACTTGTACAGTATTTTAAACGTCGTATACCAGGTACATCCGTATCCAGCTTGGAAATTGGTGTGAGGTTGCGTGTTACACAGCTTGAAAAAACAGTTCGCAGGAAGCGAGTTGTGAGTCATCCCACGGTAGGGGTGCAAGCAGATTCTAGGAAGTTTATGAGCTCCTAACACGAGGATCTCACTACGTCTCAATACCTCACCCGAAACATGACTTGGAAGGCATTCATTCGCGCAATCCGACCAACACTTCTATGCCAGTCCGAAAAAAACCCGACATACACACGCATCCGTATACAACGGCAGCTTGCGCTGCCGGGGTTGTAACGAGGACCACTGATAGGGTCAGCTCACGCTATCACTACAGTGGGATCCGAAGGGTGCGCCAGCTAGCGTTGGGTTGCGGAAGCAACCGAGTTAAATCGGCACACGACGCGTATGAAAATACGTGGAAGTGTGGTGAGCTTAAGCTTTATTTTTCCCCATCCGCCGGAGGATGAAAAATAAAGAAAAAATAACTTCGCATACTCGTAAAAGGTACCAGGTATCAGACTAACCGGTAGTTCCTCGCTTGGGGAGCTGAACCGGTCAGATCGGTCAGAAAAACCATATGGCCCAAAATGTGCACCCCCTACCCGTAGGATGACTGTTATCAAGCACGTTACTACAATGTACATGGTTCCCCTGAGGGGTGTAGTTCGCTCGAAATCCCAGGAGTGTTCCAAGTTCAAAAGGGGAGAACACAGGCGTTCCTGTGAGCTACAACCAGGAATAACGTACAAAACCTCCTGTAAAACTAAAGAAACGACAAGTGTTAACCCTTTAAAAGCCCTAAAACTCCTCCCTATACAAATTCCAAGCCAGTTGTTGCCAAAAAACGGGCTTCCAGATGTGAGCGGGTCAAAAGCCCTCCGCGCAAATAGCCGGGCAAGCAACACCGACCAGCCCAAACGAGTTTGATAAGAGTAGCCGATAGCTCGGTCATCCGCCGGGAGGCGCGCCATAGACCTTGAAAACCCGTATCAAGGAGTGTGCTATCATGCGCCTCATACCACACAGCTTAGGAAAACTTCTGACGGGAGTTGTCATGCGTGCTGTACGATCGTAGTGGAAGCAGCTGCCTATTCTGATATATACGGGCTGAACACAAATACTCTGGTGCATTCCAAAGCGGTCAGATTTTTGTCCTCCTCAAAAACGTTTTTTTAATTTAGTTTCCGTGCACGGGTTGATTAACATCACCCTGTTGACCCTGGTACAAGCTAGTTCTAAGGGGAGTCCCCAACCTGTATCCTAAATGAAGACGCACACCCAGTAGTGCGCGTGATCAGGGTATCACACACAGCTTGCAAAGACGAGTTTTCAATAAACTCTTCGATGTTCCAGCTGCAGTGCATTTTCATCTTTTTACAATGTACCAGGTGTACAAGGTCGCGTACAGCGCATCCTCTCGGCCTAGTCCTTGGAAACGCGTGTCACTGGGCGTGTTATCATGCATGATACACTCTGCCGGTCCTCCCGTAAGAAAGACTGCCGCAAGAAGCCTAGCCTGAAGATCCCGGGGAAAAGAATAAATTCGACAGTTGTTACATTGAAGTTATGGATAGTGCAGGAGACACTGTTTCTCACATAACAAATCTGGCCTTAAACCAACAAGGGGGGGGATGGGCTACTGTTTTAACCTGTTTGCAACTGGAAACCTGGTTTTGGGAAAACGCTACGTGGAATTAGTACAGAGACGGGTTTTGGGGCTCTGCAGGGGTGGGGGGTGTCAGACTATGTAAACCTGTCTAAAACCCATACTTGTCTTAATTCGATACGAGAGACTTACTTCCTCCACACATAACGTATGGATAATAATGGGTTTGCGTGTTTCGCCGTGGCTTCATGGGCGCCCATGACATCACCCTTCCTGTTGCCGGTGCCCACAGAAGCGTGCAAGACGCATTCCACACTAGAAAATAGACGGTTGAAAAGTAGCATAACTGGACCGTTATTTCGGAGCGTGCTATTTCTTTCAAGTAGGCATAACTGGAGAACTCGGGTTCCCATTAGGTTCATTCGATGCAACAAAAGGTATAGGTGACTTTATTCAAAACCTCTATTACAATAAACCACGATGTTTTCCAAGCCATTTTGACCCCTCTTAACTCGTTACATCTCTCAGACCGATAGCTCTTAAAGCGTAGTCCCCCTGCATCTCGGTTTCTCATGGGAGGGCCGGCGCTGCTGCACGGTAGTAGCAGCAGCGAACAATTGATACCTTGGTAGCGTACAGCGTGCAGCACCTCGTCTTGGGCCTCGGGCGCAGTTGGCTGGCCGCGGCTCCACAGCATTGTTGCGGTGGTTGGGGTGGTATTTTTGTTTTGCCACCAATCTGCAAATGTTCTTGAAATGTTTTATCCTGATCTAGTTCGGCCTTCTTGTCGCATGCGTCTACAGTCGTTACTACACATACTTTTAACATACACTTGCTCACCCCTTCAATCATCTTCGTACTTTATATTTCTCCTTGCAGCAGCAGCAAACAATAGATACCTTGGTAGCGTACAGCATGCAGCACCTCGCCGTTGGTCTCGGGCGCCGTTGACCGCCCATGGCTTCACATTGTCGCGTGGTCTTTTCGTTTCACCTCCAATTAGCAAATATTTCTTGAAATATTATATTCTGATTAAGTTCGGTCTTGTCACGTGCGTCGTGAGTCGTTACCGCATACCAGGTATATATAGCGGTACGGCGGTTGGTCGCTACTTAGCTCATTGTTGCGTACAAACACGTAGACACAAAATAGACCACTTCGAAAAAATCAACGTACCGCGTTTGTACATCCTGAATCAGCTGTCTGATGTTGTCGTCGTCAATGCCGGTGAAAAAGTGTCCGCGCACAGAGCAAGGCTCAACACCTTAGTCCTGCTGACCCTGGTATCAAGTAAGGAAGTCACCGACATGTACCCTTCACGAAGGTATGCACTCTCCGTAACACGCGCGACCGAAATATCACACGCAGCTTGCTAAGGTGAGTGTTGATTAAAAAATCGTTCTCACAGCTGAAGTGCAATTTCATGCTTTCAAACATATGGAGGACTCAGAGATGTCCCCACGTGGAACCCTGCGGTGACCAAAAAAGTTATGATGAGCGATAATCGCTCACGTGAGTGGCGCCAGTTTGATCATGTCACGGTGTTACTTCGCTTGCTGAACCATCCGGGCTTGTTTGGATACCAATACAGCACAACATTATTGCATCCAGCGCTGTGTATTACATAGAGCACCAGTAGCTGCACATAAGCATGCCTACAAAAAGTAAGTTTTTTTTTTCGGGTTACTTTGTAGTCTTTGTTTGGGGGGAGGAAACGAGAGTTTGTTATTTTCCCAGAAACATGGATGTGGCCGCTGGTGTTTTTCATGTTCTGCTCGCATGTTCTGAAGTTTGATAATTGGTTTCAACGTTTCGAACTTGGCTTGAGCGTGCACGTAACTTCGATTTTCTCGTTTCTCCCGTGGTTCCCAAGAGGGAGGGCTCGAGAGAGGCGTGGCACGGGCGGTGCACGAATAATCAATCTGCATTAGCGTGCTAGTCGCTCATCTTCGTTGGTACACGGGATCCAGGTTTTCGTTCAACCTTCGAGTTTGTAGTTCCTCGTAGGGTCTGAGATGGGGATTATAAGAGCTTTTGGATCAAATGCACTACTCGTCGCCTGAATACGTCGTAGCGACAAAAAAACCCGACCAATTTCGACGGTATCAGCGATCTAGGGGGAGGCGTCCGCCTGTATCGCGGGCTGCGCGCCTGTCGCGCAGCTCCTTACATGGATGCATTCTATAACGGGGCTGCCATCCAACAATATTTGATTCTCTTCGCTGTCGGGGTTTGCACCCTACTCAATCTCTGACCTTGAGGAAAGTTGAAAGGGTAAACCGATGAACAACCGCATGGCTTAAGCGTACAGTTCGAAATACCTTGGAAATCTCAATTTTAAGAGCGCCCAGGACAAGAGCATTCAGCGGTGAAACCAGTACGTCATGCTCCGCTAACATAGAGCGTTTGCGCAAAACGTACTGCAGAAAAATAATTTCCTTACGCTAAAAAACATGAATTTGAATTCCCTTCCCATTCTTAGTTGGGTGTGTTCGCGTTGGAAATAAACAAAATCCTGCAGGCCTCCAAGTTTAGGGGGGGGGGGGGGGAGGGGATGTGCGGCAACAAGGCAAAAGAAAAAAGGGAACAACAACCATCATAAAAAGAGCTACAAAACAGCGTACGATAAGCGACGACAGCCAAGCAACGGTGGCGGCAGGAGAGATAACCGCAGTGCCGCCGCTTCCATCCCACCACAGCAAGCAGCAGCACAGCAAGCAGCATCAACGCTCGCGGCAGCTACCGGAGGCATCCACTTCGGAAACGAAAACAAACAGCACCAGCATCAGCACCGGCAACAGAAACAGCGCCCATATTTTCCATTTTTTATTTTGCAGGTTGGGACCACCTTTCCACGAGCATTCTTCTCGTCGTGTGCTGCTGCTGTTTGCTGCTGCGCCCAGCGTACGCGCGACACCGCGCCGGCGTGCTCCGCTCCGAGCACGCCCGGCGCCCGACGCTTAGACCGCGGCAGCCTCACAACGTGCTGCTGCTGCTGCTGCTGCTGCTGTCGAGGTGCGGTGGAATTGAAATTATACACAAGCTCTCCTCTTGTCACAGTCTATGATACCAGCCGCATAGCGTAACGAGCATGAGTACGAATAGTCACGTCAGAACGACGCATTCTCCACGACATCAAGCGGGCGAGAGAGCACCGTCGTAGCAGCGGGCCACCGGGGGACCTGCTGGCACGCCCCAACGCCGCTCATCCTCATCATACTCTAGCTACACCTCTCGAGTGCTCCCAGCGAGTGTTGCGCTGTGTCAATGCAGCGAGCAGCAGGCAGCTGGAGGTGCATGCCAGGCAAGGAAGATGCTCCATGATTGGTGATTGCGTCGGACAAATACTTCGTGCGTTGTAGGCCAATGAAACAGAGAGACCAAAAGTACCGCACTTGTCATCAAATCCTACCTTCGATTAAATAGTTTTTGAACGTTTTTTTAGAAAAGTACCGCACATATTACCTTCGGGAGTTTTTTTGAAGAGATTTTCTTATTACTCAAGTTTTTCACGCTAATACAAAAAGTTACATAAGTATAGTTCCCACCACAGCAATAAAAAACACTTGGAATTCGCGTGTGATGCATATTTTTAGGTAACAAAAATGTTCGCCTTCAAAGCTGCACCCATCCGCAATTTTTGGGGGATTTACTTGAATTCCATATAGGACACGTTTTTCAGGTGAAAAAACGGTTGGACTTCAGAACCACACCACCCGCGATTGTTAGGGTTCAATTACATGGAATCTGTGTGTGGTGTTCTCTCAGTGACGAAAAGGTTCGCCTTCAAAACTTCACCCACTCTGCGAAATTTCGTTAAAAAATTCTTGGACTTCATGTGGGATACGTTTTCAGGTACAGTACTTGTACTAATTTTTTTTTTCGTCTTCATAACTGCGCCCACCCGCGGTTTTCGGGGGAAATTACTTGGAATTAATGTGGGATACGTTTTTCAGGTAACAAAAGGGTTCGCCTTCAGAACTGCCCGCATCTAATTTTGGGGGAAAATATTTGGATTTAGAGTGGGATACGTTTTTCAGGTAACAAGGTTTCGCCTTCAGAACTGCACCCACCCGCGAATTGCGGGGGGGACAACTTGGAATTAGAGTACGCTACGTTGTTCAGGCAAGAAAAAGGTTCGCCTTCAGATCTGCACCTATTCGTGATTTTTGGATTAAATTAATTGGAATCAATGTGGGTTACTGTTAAGAAATTTTGTGGGATTTGTTGAGGAATTAGTGGGGTATTAGTCCGTTTAACCACTTGCAAAATGTTAACCAAACAGCTCTACCCAAATTAAGCCTTAGAACCCTCCCCCCCTGAAACGGCGGGATAGCAGGTCGGTCGGATACACGGCCGGAGCTAGCAATATCCAAGCGGTTCCTTTTCTTGGGTATACCGGGGAGAGTATTTTTATACTGAAGTATTCGACATGGGGAAAGTCTGAAAAAGTGTATTATGGTGGATGTGGGATTCGAACCCAAAATCCAAAGTGTATTATGGTGGATGTGGGATTCGAACCCAACATCCAAAAAACCCATGGTCTGTCGACGACGCCATTTGTTAAGGTATTAGTGGGGAAATAGTCCGTTTGACCACTTGCAAAAGGTTACGTGGTATGTTATAGGGCTTAGTTTTGGTAAGCTGTTGGTTAACCCCTTTAGAGCCCCCGAACCCCTCCCTATACTAAATCCAAGTAAGTTTGTCTTCCAAAACGGGTTTCCAGTTGTAAAGGGGTTAACCTGTTGCAAGTGGTCAAACGGACTCATTCCCCACTTATAGCGGCGTCATCGACACACCATGGGTGTTTTGGGTCGTGGGTTCGAATTCCACCATCCACAATAATAGCCTTTTTCAGACTTTCCCCATGTCGGACTAGAAAAATACTTTCCCCGGTATCTCCAGGAAATGAAATCGCTTGGATAATTGACAGGTCCGCTCGTATATCCGGCCGACCTGGTATCCCGCCGTTTCAGGGGGGAAGAGTGTTACAAGGTTTAGTTTGGGTAAGGTAATTTTGCGAGTGGTCAAAAGGACTACCACGTAATATCCCACTATTTCCTTAACATTGCGTTCTTCAGGTAGCAAAAGGGTTCGACTTCATAACTGCACCCACCCGCGATATTTTGAAGAAAATACTTGGAGTTAATCTACGATACATTTTTCATGTATCATACCCGAAAAGACTTGCCTTCAAAACTGCACCCACCCTCGATTTGTTTCGGGGAAATTACTTGGATTTAGACTGGGATACGTTTTTTCGGTAACAAAAGGCTTAGCCTTCAGAACTGCACCCACTCGCGATTTCTGGCAATAAATTACGTGGAATCAGTACGGGATGCGTTTTTCAGGTAACAATGTTCTCCTTTAGAACTACATCCGTCCACGATTCTTGGGAAAAAACACTTTGAAGTAATGTAGGATACGTTCTTCAAGTAACACAAAGGTTCCCCTTCAGAACTGGACCCATCCACGACTTTTGGGCAAATCACTTTGAACAAATGGTGAACACGTTTCACAGGTAACGAACGGGTTCGCCCTCAGAACTGCACCCACCCGTGTTTTTTGGGGGGGACATTACCTGGAATTAGTGCAGGACGCACTTTTCAGGCAATGAAAGGGTTCGCCTTCAGAACTGCACCCACCCGCGATTTTGCAGACAAATTACCTGGGACTAGTGTGGAATAAAATCATACAGAAGATTAATGTGTCACCAGTCCAACACATGGTCATGCATGAAAAGTATTGTAATACAACGTATTTTTATGTTCGCTCGAGGACCAACGCCCGAATGGGTAGGGTGGACCGTAACTGGACCAAGTCCGGCGGAAGGCCGTGTTCTGTTGGTGGGGGGTTTTGTTAGTGGGTGAGCTTGCGGAAGTCCCACACTACCCGGAACGATGCCGTTCCGGGTGGCTATCTCCACCGCACCTGACCCCCAGGGGTCACGTCGGGTCAACATACTCACGCATCCGTATACAACGGCAACTTCTTGCGCTGCCGGAGTAGTAATGGGGGCCGCCGGTGGGGACAGCTCGCGCTATCGCTATCACGGGGACCGAAGGACACGCCAGCTAACGCTAGGTTGCGAATGCATTTGAGTTAAACCGACAACCGACGTCTATGAAAAAACTGGGAAATGTGGTGAGCCTAAGCCTTATTTTTCCATCCGCCGAAGGATTACAAGAACTAAAGTTAGGTCTTGACTCATGACAACTCTCTGAAAAGGTGCGGCCGATGTATTACGCAGCTTGCAAATATGAGTATCGACCCTGATTTTGTCGAACTCACAGCTGACGTTGTTAGAATAATGATATCAAAAAGTGTGTGATAATGTTTGCAATAATAAAACGGGTCGCGTTCAGAACTGCGGCCGCGTTTTTCGGTAACAACCTTGTTTCTACTTGTAATTGGAGCAGGCACTTTTTGTCACGAAAGAAAATCGATCTGAAGCAAACACAGAAGAACAACAACGCACAGCACACAGCAGTAGAAGCCGAGGTCACGCTCCATTTAGTTCGATATCCCCTCGGCCTGAACATGGAATTTGATCCCCGCAGGAGCTTTAAAAACGAAAAAATACGAATTAAATGCATTTTCCATATTTTACTATAAATATTAACATCACGATAATAGCTAGGGTGCTACAAATGTAGGAGCACAACAACGACAACAACAGCAGCATCAACAACAACAGCATCAACAACAACAGCATCAACAACAACAACAACAACAACAACAACAACAACAACAACAACAACAACAACAACAACAACAACAACAACAACAACAACAACAACAACAACAACAACAATAACCTAATATCCTCTCCCCGCAAGGCGCGGTGTATCATATCTTAGGAAATAGGTCGTGCTCGAGGCCAGCATTTGATTTTTGCTGTTGCTTGCTACCTGCTACAGCAGTAGAGGTTGGATTCTACGAGATAATTTTTTTTTTTGTGGTTGCTTTTTGTGGTTGATTTCATGAACTGGGTCGATCGGTGTCGATGAAGCCGTTGGAGTCGAGTAAAGCAGCGGGAGGAGGCTACAGCCGGGGACCTATCTCCCTACTAGTGCCGGTTGAACAGTGCTTTGTTTTGTTTTTTATCCTCCGGTGGATGGGGAAAAATAAAGCTTTAGCTCACCTCACTTCCACGTATTTTCATACGCGTCGTGTGTCGACCTAACTCAGTTGCTTTCGCACCCCAACGCTAGCTGGCGCACCCTTCGGATCCCATTGTTGAATAGTGCCTATTGCGAGCGTACCTTACCACGTATTCGAGAAAATGGTTGGCATAATCTATAAATTGTATATACCCTAACCCTAACCCTAACCCAATAAAACGCAACCAACCAATGTAGGGTGAAACCCTCTTCGTCTCGTGCACAGTCTGCGTCAACCATTTTCTCGGATGAGTGGTAAGCTCTACTGTGGCTATTGCCGTCATAGGGCCGGTGAAATCACGTGACGACTGAAATCGAAGACGTCGGTTGACGGTCTAGCTTTGACCCGTCGAGGCGTCTCTGGACTCATCATACTGGTTTTAGTGTGTATAGTTCCTTCCTTGATGGCTGTCCGTCAAGAGGCAAGAGTGCCGTCAACCCACATATTTGGCTGAAACTAACTGGAACCCGCGACGGTACTTTTAATTGATAGCATAGCACCCGTATCGGTACTTTACCCGCTAGTACCCGTGCCTGGTAAACTGCCACTAGCACATTCCGGCACTTGAGGGAGACAACCACCGCACTGAGAGAGGGGTTGAATCTACGCCCCAAGGGCCCCGCAACCCCAACCCATTGCTGGAGCCGCTGCGACGTCACTAGCTAGTTGTGTGTGCCGTCTTCACGTCAAACCATTATTTCTACCCAACAATCAGCACATCCAGTGTCCGTGCTGATTCTTCGTCCTAAAGAGAGGTACAACAAATTAGGTGGTCCCAGACTCTTGTGAGACAGAGTAAACCAGAAGCAACCGCAATTCATCAAGGTAAAGCAAGTGAAATGCCAGCGTACCAGGTACGAGAAGACAACAAACCATAAAAATAGGAAAATTCCGGCGCTACAGGGAGAAAACCACTACTGCTGTACTGAGAGAGAGGTCTACGCCCCCAACCCGAACCCATCGCAGGAGCGGCTGCATGGTCACTCAAAGGACAACAGCCGTAGGATAGGTAGGACCAACTTGCAACCAAGCTTTTTATATATTTTTTAAAACCACTTACACATTCTACAATGTTGTAAAGTTATAGTTGGGGACACAGCGTGCCCCCTGCAGTTCTGCCAGTTGAGCAGGTCCTCGGAGAGTACTCACTTTCGTTTCCTTCGTAGAGACGTTGCTATATTCGATTCCACCAGAGCCCCAGATAGCTTCTGAGATCGGGGGCACGTGCCTCCGACCTATTTCCTAACTTCCCCGAATATAAAACGCCAACCTTATCATACGAAGCCCATCAAAATGATCTCAAATTCGGATAATAACAAGCCTTTCGAGGCCGTATCTCAACACTAGCCCACCCTGATGAGTCGCATATGCAGAAATATGGGAGATTCGGAGAAACTCCTTTTCTACGAACTAGACCATAAGTCGAAGATGCGGCTCCTCAAAACCCACCCCCACACCTCTAACCGTCTGGCTATGGAGCCAGGGACACGCGAAGAAAAGCAGTTGAAAGAAATACGGACCCTACAACAAGGCAAAAGTCACCCATCAAAAACCTGCCGCGTGCCGCCGGCGTGGAGGGGGGGAGCAGAAAAGGTTCTAGAACCTGCCGCATGTCGCCGGTGTGGCGTGGGGGGGGCAGGAAAGGCTCTACGGCAAACCAACCACAGATGAGGAACTATGGCGAGGCGAGCCCTCGTCGGTGTGGAGGGGAACACAGGCGCTAACACAAGGGAGAAGTCATGCGAAAAAACTCCCGCGGGCCATCGGCAAGGCGGGGGGTTAGACGAGGAAACAACAAACACCCGGGATGGAAGGTGGCAACACCTACAGTCCCGCGAGCGGGGGAGTGCGTAATGTTAAGGCCACGGGGGATCGCACACGAATATTTGAGTAGGAGCTAGTATGGAGGCATTTCGCGTACATATAAAACCACCTGAAAATAGAGCAAGGCATCTGCGAACAAGATCCTTGTTTCAAAAATTTAGAAAAAATGCAGCAAACATGAAATAATACAAAGCTTTTCAGGTGCTTTTAGCCCTTTTTTGGATTCCATAACTAACCACTCCTTTTCTGAGTGTCCCTCTCCTTTTCTCCTAAGCCCTTGGGGCTCACATTAACGAAGAGCACGGAAATCGTAATTAGATTTTTTATTTTGATTTTACTTAAAATACACAAAAAAAATCAACTTTGCTTCTCATCAAGGAACGGCGTAGTGCGTTCTAGAATTCCAAAAAACGCAAAAGGGTCAACGAACACCCGGCGACCGAGGCGAGCGATGGCTCGCGTCCTCCCCGGAGCGCCGCGGCTAGAGGCAGATTGTTTTGGCCGGCAGCGGCTTGGAGGCTATGGCTCTAGGCGTCTCTTGGATGGGCTGGCGCCACCCCGCTGCCCGACACGGGCGGCAGCGACGGGGTTTTAGCTGTCAAATTTCTGAGCGAAGTCGTCATGTGGTAGTTAGTCGTGTAACTTTCGAAGTGCAGGGCAACGACGAACTGGGCGGTCTCGATTGTTTTCGAAGCGTTGCAGGCGGTCTACGCTGTGCTAAAGATCTTCGGAGGCCGCACTGCTCCACTGCGGCTGCTCCGGTGTTCCTACCTCTCGCAATGGTGGCTTTTCGCCTCTCAATGAGCCGACGACATGGTACCAATTCGCGTGGCCGGCTTCGGCTACATAAAACATGCCATGTCTAGGTGGACAAACTCCCCAAATTGAAATTCGATTTTCGACTAAATTCGACCGAGAAGGTATTTTTTTACTTCTTTGTTGAATTTGATTTTTCGTACAAATTTTGAGAATGCCTGCTTGGTGATTCATTTTTTGACCGATCAGATGCAAATTCAACTCAATTCAAAAAATATATATTGAAATTCGATTTGGCAAGTTCCTCGTTGATTCGGGCCATTAAACCCCACATATTTTAGAGATATATCATTCGCCTGGTGAGCAGCAAGTTTTTGGTATAAAAACGTTTCTTCATCGGTGATGTACCCATTGTATTAGGCTCCCGCGCGTGGACTGAAATATTTCAGTGATTTCGGTAGCTTTTGGTGTTGCTGCTCGCAAGTTCGCACTCACGAAAACATCTCGTGAGTCGATTCTGGCTGCCTACGACTGCTGGCTGGCGCACCCGACGTCGTCATATACCCCACCAGGAGCGTCCCTCAATTTCGCGGGCCGTGGTTGCTCGTGGAGAGCTGTAGCTGCCCGCTGGTGACGTGCACACGTTCTGTTGGAGGTCGTTTTTAGTCTCGTTTTTGAGTACCTCAAATTTTGACCACTGCAGGGCCTCAAAGGCGAGGTGTGGAGCTCTGCTGAGAACCAGAGGGACACCGATCTGAAGAGACTCACAGCATCTGTAGATTGAGACATTTTTTCATGGGTTTCCGGATCTGTGTTCCACGAACCAGCCGAAGCTCTAAACGCAGCGTGCTAACCTAGCCATGTGTTTTACTGTTCCGATAAAACATATAGATGTTAGGGTTGCCGGGAAACCGGGGACCAGGGGACGCTTGGGTCCCTCCGTGCCCTTAACAGTACTTTCGACCATGTCGACTACCACTGCACCTTACTGTCTCCAGCATGATGAACCCGCACCACACTAGGTCGTCTTTTTTTTCTGTTTTACTGCAAATAGTCTGGTGTGCTGGCTTGCATATTTTGTTTATATTCCGCGACGTGCGCATTGCAGTTGGCATTAGAATGGCCCAAACACCTTCACCTACATTGCAATGTGTGTCTCGGTCTCCTACCAGGTACGTAGTTTGTGACCACGGAGATCATCTCTATAGAAGGCATCAGCACGGACACTGGTTGTGTTGGATGTACATGGGTGGAAATATCAGATGAAGAACACACTTGGATGTTGATGGTTAAAAAGCGGAAGAACCGAAGAAATAATACATATGTTTCCAGTGTATATACCTGGTATCGTCGTAGTATAGGGGTCGCGAGAAACCTGCGCAGCAAGATATTCGGAACGATCGTCATGTATCATCTTGTGTGCGTTGGTGAGCGGCCGTGGACGGACTCTTCAGGCAACTCGAAAGAGATCCACGTCTCCTACTGGTTGACGCCGTCAAAATGAAAATTTTGCGTGTACATATTGACCCCTTTGTAGCTCTCGCTTTTAACGGGAACTCGCGCTGGCGGATGGATATTTGCAAAAAAATGCCGTCAACTGTGTGTGTGCGTTGGTGGGAACTATGAAAGTCTTGACCCGATCCAAAACAATTGCCTTGCTGTCATCGGGCGCCGGTGTGAGCGCGTTCCAAATTGGTACAACTGATCTCTTCGGGAGATCCAGTCGTCGCGCGGGGCACGCAGCACCCATCAAAAACCGGGTACGGGGTCGGACATTGCAGGCTCGCTAAGGAAAATTAGCTACTCACTTCGCTCGAAATAACCATGACTTTCGAGTAACAAAAAGAAGACGGCGTGATGTACTTTCCTCGCGTTTGTGATACTATTATTGTAGTATTACATGTATATATACCAGGTGCCATGGACTCACTTACAATATATTAGTGTCGGTGCATTCGGAAGCCGCCCTCGGCGGTTTTTTTGGCCTCTCAGCCTACTCTCAGTTTGTAATTGCCGACGAGAAATTAATTTTTCGGGGCCGATAGCTAAACCATTGTGTTTTTTCCATTTTTTTTTTTCCTTCTGTCTTTTCTTTTTCTTTTTTTGATCCTGAGTCTTCTGCGCATACCACGAGATGAAGCCACAAACCAAGCTCCGATCGCCTTAGTAGTACTACTACTGCAGCTGTTGTGGAATACACGTATTGCAAACACAACAGAACAGCCTGCAGTCGGCCCTGCATAGAGCAGCATAGTACATATGTACAGCAGTACGTTCGTGTCGACCAGACAGCAGAGTGCGACGACGCAAGCCATTAGACAAGCGCATTTGTTTCGCCTAGAGACACCATGTATGTGCATACTGTATTTTTGGTTTTACTCATTCCTCTGTGTTATTACTACGAGTCGCATTACTCTTTGAATATTGCGTAATAAGATAGCCACCAACAACTAATTAGGCATTTTCCCAGGTACCGCTGACACTCAGCCCTGTGGCGGACCGCCGTCTAGACTCTGCACATTTTTCTGTAATATTATAAAAATAAAAAGACACTCCAGCTGTGAGATCGAATATTTGTCGAAACTCATCTTTGCAAGCTGTGTGTGATACTCCGATCGCGCGCATCACGGGTTGGGTGTCCTCTTTAAGGATATAGGTCGGCGACTCCCCTTGCAACTGCAGTGTAGCTATCAGGGTCAACAGGGTGATGTTAGTCGGTCTGTGCGCGGAAACTATAAAACCCGTTTCTGCGGGGGGCAAAATCTGACAGCTGTGGAAGGAAATGCATCAGTTTATCAAGTGAATCCTGTAAGTCGAATAACCGGTGAGGGGAGGGCGAAGTTTAATATGGAACATAATAAGGTGTGACTGGCGTGACCAAAAACAGCCTTCTCTTTGCTGCCACTTCAAACACATCACATGTCCCACACCGCTGAGGTGTGTTTTAGGCCATTTCTTATACAGTCGGATTTGTCAGTCGAAAACGGTCTATTCCGACTGAAGCCCAAATCGAGCTTTCTTACACAGTCGAAAAAGGACTTTTTCGACTCAACTTTTTTCGACTGAGAATTCCGACTGGCATATCCAGTCGAAAAACTCAACTTGTTCGACTGGATCCTCCAGTCGAAAAACTCAGTCAAAAAAAATTTACACGTGTTTTTGAACCGATCGCGTCGCTCCTCCCACCACCAAACACACACCCACACGGCCACACGGCCACACACCCATACCAGGTACCACACTGCAGTATCATACAAGGCGCTGACGCTGGCTTGGCTATTCCTGCTGTTGCTTCTCGCAGCAAGTCAGCGTGGCGCATTCCTAGTTCCGCTCGCCAGCAGCGTGTATCACACGACGGCAGCAGCGCGCGGTCTCGATCCCATGCTGCCAACAACGGCTGCGCCTGCTGTAGCCTTGGCGGGTCTCGGCTGAGTGCAACTCCACGAACGTAGCTTTGGCGGCTTTCGGCTAAGTAAGCCCAAAGCCACCAACTCGCTGGGACGAAGGTTCGTGGAGCCGTTGCTCGCGGAGAAAGCGCGAAGCACAGAGCTGCCAACCGATTTCGCCTGCTGTACAGCAGTACTCCCCCACACCAACCGCCTCTAGGAAGAGCACAAAAACTATAAAATCGACTCGACTGACGATAAGAAGAAGGACCAGAAGAATCCAGTCGAAAAAAAGTCCAGTCGAAAAGAGCCGTTTTCGACTGGAGGAATCCGACTGTATAAGAAATGGCCTTATCGAACTGTTTTTTTCACCCATCGCCACCCAGCAAACTTATTAGTCGTGTCCGTGCCGATTCACCATCTTAGAGAGAGACGAAGGCTCTTTAGTCACAAATTTTAAGACCGACATATGCATTGCCAGTACTCAAAAGCAAAAGACCAGGCGCATGCGGTATACTCATGCACGACGTGGCTTCCTGGCTGCTTTCCTGGAGCATGGCGGCGGGACTCTCTGACACTATGAAAGCCACCAGTTTGCACCGAAAATGGACCTCTGTCCGCTCCATGTAGATACCATGATGTTCACATGATAAGTTGTATTTTTCCTTCCTGAGCGAGCGTAGCCGGCTGCGAATGCCGGCCACAGAGCGAATCGCCTTGTGGGTATAGCTACAAATAACTTTGAAATTGTATTGACAGCAGTGCGGTGACCCCTCTAGAACGGCACTCACGTTTGGCCTAACTACTTGGCATTGGTGTAGGATCATTTTGAAGTTGCGAATGGGTTAAAAAAATGGTATCGACTCCGCTGAAGTATTGCCGACGTATCTTATGCACGGAATTACTATATAAAAATCAAAAATACACTTCAGCTGTGACATCGAAGATTTCGTTGGAACCCATCTTTGCAAGCTGTGTGTGATACTCCGATCGCGCGTATTACTGGTTTGTGTCCTCTTTAAGGATATAAGTCGGCGACTTGTGAAGGTACGGCCTTGAAAGGCCGGCATTTACGTGATTTGGATACGTTTTCGTATGATAGGATGGCGTTTTATATTCGCGGTAGTCAGGAGACGGAGAGACTCATGCCTCTCGTTTCAGTTATCATCCTCTGGTGGAAATAGTTCAAGCTGCTTCTCTCCCGCTTTGGGCTACAAAAGTGAGTAACACCGAGGACATGCCCACTTGGTCGACCTCTGTGCCTCACCCTTATTTCTCTAACAAATGGCGTCGTCGGCAGATCATGTTTTTTTTTCGTCGTGGGTTTGAATCGCACCTACCAACAATAAACAATCACGACTTTCCCCATGTCCAACTTGAAAGTACTCCCACGGTATACTCAAGACATGAATCTGCTTGGACATTGACACGTTTGCCTGTAGATCCGGCCGACCTGCTATCTCGCCGTTTTTAGGGGGGAATTGTTGTAAGGCTTAGTTTGGGTATGCCATTGGTCAACCTTTTGCAAGTGGTCAAACGGACTAATACCCCTCTAATTCCCTAGCAGACTCTCCTTAGAACTACAATGTAGCTTGTTCTAGGGTCAACAGGGTGACGTTAATCGATCTGTGCGCGGAAACGATAAAACCCGTTTTTGAGGGGGACAAAATCTGATGGCTGTGGAAGGAACGCATCAAATTATATGCTGATAATATCCACGCACATGATTATCGGTTGATCGTCAGCACCAATCCATTTTCAGTAACCGCAGTAGTAGTAGTAGAAGCAGTCGCAGTAGTCGTAGCAGTATTGTCAAGAGTAGCAGCAACATATAGTCTAATTACTGCGTACGTACTTCATATTATAGCAAACTGTTATGTTCACCGATCGACATCCAGCGCACCCAGTATCCGTGCCGACGACTCATCCTCATAAGCGAAAACAAGCTCTGCGGCCACAAGCTACAAAACAGAGGTGTACCTCGCAAAAAACAGCAGTACAAGGATTTGATCATGCACTACTGTCAAACGTATTGAACACGAGGAAGAGGGACAACATACATACACAAACAAGCCAGCGCACCAGCCAACATGCGGGGGAGAAGGGCGAAAATGCTTCTTGTGTTCTTATTTCCCTCTTCAATCAGCACTATTACTCTCCAGCTCAACCCGTAAGAGGTTTTACCCTCAGCCACCTTCCGAGCGAGCCGTGGTCACAGGTGTGTTCCCTTCTCCCCCCCGGTACATGCCTTCATTTATATCGCGCATACAATACGAGGGTTCAGTCCATTCCCACTTTTCATTTTTGTATGCTCGTCGATTACCAACCAAATTTGCTCACTCGTGCTCTCGCGCTTTCCGTTCGTCAAATTTTGCGCGAGAACAAAACCCTCCGGGCAAGAGTATGCACCTGGGGAGACTTCAAGCCACGACCGTGGCATTAGTAGGGGCGATATTCGCATACTACTGAAGTACTATTCCACCATCGGGGACGCCGACTGCATAATACCAATAATATGAACATTCTAAAACGCAAATTCTTGAGAGAGCACAGCAAAGCAGAGCCGTGTCCGTGCTCGGACCAGCGGTAGGGCGAGAACGCCATTCGGACCACCGCCATCATCAACTACAGCAGAAGTGGTGAGCGCCAGCTGAGAATATCGGCACCCTAGCGGCAACCGGCACTAATCTGCATAATGCCAGTACTGGCCGCTTCCATTCGTGCCAAGCAGTTTCACAGGTAGCGGGCAACCGGCACTACTCAACCGGCACCATAGAGGGACATCTACTGCTGCACTGCAACCGATAGGCGATATCGGTAAGAAAAAATGTATCTTTTCATACATACATCCGAAGCAATTCGATGCGAGTCGACGAGGGAAGAACGGGCTGAATTAAGTTTTCTCGCGATAAAAATGAAGGCAGGCTCTTCTCTGCCCCTAGGGAAGGAGAAAGAGAGAGAAAAGTGCGAAGATAGATGGGATGAGGGGAAAAAAAAAATGCAGGTACCACAGGGAACGTACTACTGGTACAACAACAGTATTCTGGTATGATGTTCATATTGATACGTATGTGTGTTGTCTCCACATTAAACCGTTATTTCTACCAACGACATCATTGATTCAGTACACTCAGTGGCCGTGCTGATTCTTCAACCTAGAGAGATATGAGTGTTGTGGTCACAGACTGCTGTGTAAGACAGAGTGAACCAAAAACAATCTCAACCACAATCAAGGTGAAGCAAGTAATATGTTAGCGTATCCGGTACGAGTCCTATCCCCGGGGGTACATGCCTTCGTTTCTAATGGCTGGGTTCAGCCGTCCCAGTATGTGTTGCCTTCGCATTAAACAATTATGATTACCCAACGACATTAGTACACCCAGTGTCCGTGCTGATTCATCCTAGAGAGATACAAACTATGTGCTCACAGGACTGTATGTACCGGTAAAATTTTAGGCCAGGAATTTGCGCGACAAACCCAGAAATCAAAAGTTGCTGTTGCTGTTGTTGTTGTTGTTGTTGCTGTTGTTGTTGTTGTAAGTGGTGGTGGTGGCGGTGGTGGTGGTGTTGGTGGTGGTGGTGGTGGTGGTGGTGGTGGTCGTGGTGGTGGTATCGCGGTCCCCCACGGAATCAAGTTGGCTTGGCGGCTAGCCGTGTGGGTGTCTGTCTTCTTTTTGCACGCCCGTCAAGTTAAAGTATAATTCTACCAGGTGCTACCTAAGTATACCATGGATACCATACGAAAAGCTTCTATTAATGCTGACATTTCATAAAAACTACCACGAAGTGATCGTAGCCGGTCGTTCCCCCGGCCGTCTAGTGTTTTTGTGTTTGTGTTTGTGTACGTGCGTGTTATCACATTAAACTGATACTTCCACTCATCTACATTCAACACAACCAGTATCCGTGTTCATGCCTCTTATGATAGGGAGACGAGCTCTGTGGTCACAAACTACGAGACAGAGATACACGTTGCCAAGACCGCAAGCAAGGTGATTTGGCCGTGCAACGCCAACCGCAACGAGCATGCGTGTAAAAAAAAAGTGCGAGCCAGCACATCAGACTATTTGGAGCAAAAATAAAAAAATGAATAAGAACGAAATGGTTGCCCTCGAAACCTACTCAAAAGCCGAAGTTATTGTTTCGAGCCATGCCATCGGGTTCTTTATTTTTGACCAAATTGACTGCGGAGAGCGCCTGGTGTGTTTACGCAATTTCGACGCGAGTCGGCAACGGAAAAAAGTGTTGCATCCTTCTCGCGCTAAAAGAAAAGCACGTACCGTAGCGGAGGTGGGGAGAAAATCCTGCTTGGTGACCCCGGATCTGAGTTCCATGTGAAGAAAATAGGTGGGACGACCAAAAAAAAACAAAAAAACAACAACAACAACAACAACAACAAATATTTTCTTATTTCAACCATCAACGTTCGTCTGTGGTACGTTAGATAGATTACCATCTGTCTATGTAGATATCCGTCGCTCTTTCTTTCCCACCTCCCTCTTCTGCTTCTCTACAAAAAATATAGCCCGTCGCGGTGTATAAGCCATGCACACATAACTAATATAGTACTACTGCTGTAGTAGTGTACCGATACACCTGATACCAGGTCCCAACCCGATCATAAAAGCCGAAGCCTTAACCTAGCCCGAAACACACAGAGAGTGGGATCAGCGTGTGCAACACAAAATGCTTCGGTTCGAGGTGCATGGCTTATCTACACCCAGCGGATATACCTGTGATGTTTTCAGTTTTGCGCTCTCTCTTTGCCGCGTGCGCTTTCTCTCCCTCTCTTTCTCGTTTTCAATCTGTCGCGTGCGCACTTTCTCCCTCGCTTTCTCGTTTTTTTTTCTTTCTCTGTCCGTGTCTTTCCGCGCCCCACCTCCTCTCTCTTTTTCTGCCTGCCTCTCCTTCTCTTTATTTCTGTCTCTTTCTCCTTCTCTCTCTTGTTATCTCTCTCTTTCTCGACGACGTCTTATTCAGGTTCTAACGGCCAACAAAAATAGCAGCACCGACCACACGCAACGACACAACACGCCGCCCACAAACCACCACCAGTGCACGCTATCGGCCTAGTGTAGTACTTCGGCGCAGCGTTCCTGAAGGCAACTATGCTAAAAGCGCTGTACGTCAAAAAGACAAAATATCCGCTCCGTATAATTATTGTCATAGCCCATCTGCGTTATGCGCAACGCAGTTCATTCATGAGCACTCTTTCCGGCCATATCCATCCAGCACCAGGTCCTGTTGCTTAGGCGGATCTTCTCTATGTTTGAAGCATTTTGTTTTCCTCGTTTTAGTAGTCTAGACTATATACCGAGCTTGTACACGTCTCTCAAAAAAGAAGACCCAGTCGTGCACAGGGTGTGATCACAGGGTGTGACAGGTGTCAACGGATAGAGAGAGCGGCGTAAGGCGTAGACCACACAAACACACAAAAATAACCACAGTCGCTTGAACATCTCTCTCCACGATGAAGGCTTGCGACACGAACAAACACAAACAACCGCAGCAGAGCTTGTGTGTCTCTCTCCCCGACAAAAACATAGCACGGATACTACAGCAGTAGTAGTAGGTGTACTAGACGCCTATGGGTACACATAAAGAACCACAAGCATACACAATAGAGGGTGGGCACAGGATGTGCTGGATGTCGATGGCTAGCAAGGACATGACCACACGTACACACAGTAAATTGAGTATCCATCCCCTCCCACTCTCTACTCGGGTCTCCGTTCCTATCCTGCCCCATAACCATGGTGATCGCATTGTTTTCGCCGGCCGGTGGATCCACAGAGGGCTGTCAATTCATGTATAAACACATATATATATATTACAATTGATATCTACTCCCTACCACACGCACCTCTCGTTATAACCTTATTCAACGTTTCGTGTTGTTTCTACCCTCACCTCGCAGAAGGGCCGCGGCTGCTCATCGTTGATCCCTTGCAAAGTCGGACGCAATATTCGTGTCGGGCACAATTGTGTGTGTGTGTACTGCGACTGCTGCGCTGCCGCTGTGGTGCTTGCTTGCTGTGAAGTGCGTTGGGGGGCGCGTATCGTCGATGCCAGATCGAGCCGAAAAAAAAAAAAAACGGCGAGATGTACGTACTCGTAGCTTGATGCGCTACTTTATGCCAGCTGCCCGCTGGCATGAGTTCCGTATACACTGCTGTATATACTCGAATTGTGTGTACATACGCACAAGATTCCTTCTGAGATTCCCTTTCTAATGTTTTCCATTTGAACTCCTGGTATGGCTTTGAGCAATAATTGGAGATATGAGAAAAAAATAAAAACTACGGCAACAGCAGTAGTACGTACAAAATTGACAAGTTCGACATGGGCAAACTTGCAGTACTAAGTTGAAGTGGCTAAGGGCAACCAGCACGTCAGTCATGGCCCGTCATGGGATACGGCGGTAGATTCGAGATTAGGAAGCGGATGGGTACTCCGTCTTCGAAACTTGTTCCGCAAAAAGAGACATCTGCTTGCTGCTGCTGCTGTTGTGCGTGCTGTTGCTACAGCTGAAGTGTGATATCAATCAATCTAAATGTACTACGAAGTATAATAATGTAGTGTATTGACAGTGCGTGTCCCTAATGTATTAAAAAAAAATGATGGCACATGCCAGACAAAAAATTTGACGAAATTTCGTGATAAGTCTACGCAGGTACGTCGATAAGAAGTTTTTCATAGCCTAGACTTACAGATAAGTTACATTGTTGTTGTTCTCACATTAACTCGAATAATCAAGTCCGTGGTCACAGGACAGGCTCCAGTCACTCTGGAGCTGAGGAATACCCTAGGGAAAAACATTACAGCAGTGTATTGAAGACTTCTTGATCTAACACCATATACCTCGTAGTATCCTATTTTCCATTTCCTTTTCCCCTTCACTTTCCTTTTATTTGCCCTTGGGGGGTATGGAGGCGATGATGGCAGTATCGACACCGCTGTGTTTAGATGCAGCAAGCAGAGGACAGACTAGGCAGCAGTGCTCCTAACCCTATCGTAGTTGCTTTCGGAAGCCAGTTCGGAAGCTGCCCCGACGCTGGCTGGATGGTGGCATCTGCTTTTTTGCTGCGTTTTTGCTTGCATTATTTTTTTCTTCCTCGTGTTCATCGCGGTTGGCACTGCATAGCCAAAAATCACCTCGCCGTATTCGCAATGTGTACCCCTGTCTTGTATTTAGCGACCGCAGAGCTCGTCTCTCCCGGAGCCATCGGCAGGGACACCGCTTGTGCTCTGTCTTGTATTTAGCGGCCACAGAGCTCGTCTCCGTTGTACAAAAAACTGGCCATGTCACCCTCTTCTTTCCACTAGTCATGGAGGGTCAGTATGATACCAAACATTCACTCGGAGCCATCGGCAGGGACACGGCTTGTGCTGGATGTATATCAGGTGGGTGGAAATACCAGTTTAACGTGAAAAACACAAAAAACAGTAGTGAAGTGTCTGAGTTCTTCACATTGAACTGCTCTTTCTACCCGCCGACATTCAACACACCCACTTCTGTCCGTAAATATACCACAGGAAAGAACACAGCACGAGCATACGCGAGACACGTACATCGAACCGGAGCCGTTTCTACGAAAAAAAACAACCGAAGCCTCCATCCTTTTTAGCCGTGCCTCCCAAAAAGAAACCGGGGTGGAGTCTTGGATATCGTGGTTAACCTCTATTAATAGTATCATGACATGGCACCATAGAAGACATCAAACGTAGGTGGAATATCCACCGCACAATAGCACGCAAGATGGCGTACCCCCACAGTCGAATTTTCGAGCTGATGTTCCCGACATCGAGGAGAATGCGAACGCCGAGCGACGCGCCGATAAAAACATCTCGAGACCAAGAGTATGGTAGGGGGGGGGGGGAAAGGCACACCCATTCTTTCTGCCGGATTTTCACCACTCGCACGAGTGACTCTGTACCTCACGGTCGAAAACAATTCAGGGGGTCTGTTTGGCGCAGCGTAGCTTACCATCCCATTGCGGATATATATATATATCGAACAATTTGAACAGCAAAAAAAAACTCAAGGTCGCAAACGAAACAGGGGGGGTCACTCACTCGACTGCCCCCGCGCCACTGTAAAAAAAATGACCCCAAAAGTGACCCCCCCTCCACCGTAGCCTTGGACTCCGATGAGATATTTCCAAACCAGCCCTTTTCGTCGTGTGTGCCCCTCCAGTATGGGAAACAATCGTCTTGGGTATGCATCCCCGGGGAGGATGTGATAACTTGCGTCACGTAAATACGGTAAATGCGGACACCGGTTTAAGAGCCTCTCGGAACAGGCAAGTGGCACCGCTCTTTTTTATATATGTCGCTCTTGCCTCAGATTAGGCACCATGTTTAGTCTAGGCTTTTAGCGTAGGATTCACAAGGCGTGGCACGCCAAACCAAAAATATATGGGTTTGACGATTTAGTTTTGTCCAGTTGAGGCCTCTATACAGGTAGTATTTTTAGTGTGGGGAGGTCCTTGACGGTTGTCCGTCCAGTGGCAAGATGGCCGTCAACAAACATCGTTGGGGCAACTTGACCATTCTTACCACCGTTTTCTCTTATTGCGGACGCTCTTAAACCAGGGTGCCCCACTGCGTCAAAAAGATTATCACGTTCCTATGATAGAACATGACAAGCTGTGTATATTTACTGATGTATAATCTAAATATACACATATACCCGGCAATACATCATCTTACATATGTATACGCGCGATCAGAGTACCACACACAGCTTGCAAAGATGAGTTTGTACGAAATCTTCGATCTCACAGCAGCTGGAGTGTAATTTTATTATTATTTCACTAGGTTGAGGTAGCTTGCTGCTGTACAACCTCACCCGAACAAAACGATTTTGAGGGACAGAATGCACGCGCAACCCAAACAACCATCTGTGGGCACGGGCCATGGGCTATTTGTTGGAAAAGACTAATATTCTAGTCTATACGAGTGTGTGTGTGTGTTCTTCACATTAAACCGTTCTTCTACTCGTCGACATCCAGCACACCCAGTGTCCGTACTGATTCTTCACCCTAGAAAGATCAGCTCTGTGGTCACAAGCTACGACACAGAGATAATGGTAGGCGGGTATAACTTACAAAAATAAATACTAGTATTACACTGGGATGAAGTACGAATAGCAGCTACCATTATTATTATTGGTAAAAAATTGCTGTTGATGTTCACCCTGACAAGATCCACGGGAGTCAACATATTCAAAGGAGAGCACATAACCTGTATAACCGAGCGGCCGGTGTATCACGCAGCTTGCAGGGATGACTGTCGACCCTGAAATTGTCGAAATCGCACCTGATGTACTTAAAATATTTCCGTAAAAAATAGATATACCTAAAATTTTTCGTGAACGCCAAGAGCAAAAACCCGAAACAATGTTAATTTTTTCATGTTTTCGACTCGCCCCTACACTAGACTCCGCCCAACCTTTTATCTCGGGTGGAAGCCATACTCTCCCGACCGTTCTCTCCACGGCCGAGTTCCTCGACCTTCGCTGGGCCTGTTACCGCGCGTGCGGGTTCGAGGTTATGCGTCGCCGCCGAGTGCCGGTACTCGGAACTGGGCTCGTTTTAGTTGGATGTGGCGGAGATGCTAGCTGCCGCGGGAGACGTTTGATAATAATATTATAAATACGTCAGCTGTGAGTTCAACAACCTTAGGGTTGATAATCACCTTTGCAAGCTGCGTGGTACACCGGCCGCTCGTTTTTACACATGTATGTACGGATGCAGCCAGGGTGAACGTCAACAACAAACCGCTATCAATGATAACGGTCGCTACAATTAATAGTACGTACATCATCCCAAGGAAATATTTTGTAATACGTCGCCAGTATAATAGCAACATATTCAAGACATATAAATGAGACGTTTGTTCATGCGGTTGTTGGTAAATACGTTTCGTTTGGATCGTTCATCACAACTGAGCTCGTTCAAGGAGGTTTTGAGGAGATGTCTCTGTGGCAAGGAAATTACTATTCGTGAGGAAGAACACGTCGGGAAATGTTAGACATACGCGTGAACCAAAAGTCGTTGTTTTCGCGATTACCGAACGTTGAAGGAAGAATTTGGCCCCAAAGCCGCGCGGAAAGTTGAAAATCAGCGAACTTGAACCGAGTGCCTGCAAGAAAAAAGGTCAGTCGATCTTCAGGAGCCTGTCATTTGTTCTAAATGTTGTACCGAGTTTTATCTCGACGCTCTCCAGGCACTACGACACAATGACCAGAGCGGGTTGGAGGGTACACTACCCACACAACAGCACACAACAGAAACTGCTCGTCGCTGTGCTTGGCAGCGGTAGACACAGCCAAACCTTGGCAACAAGGAAACGCGAAAGGGTAGCTGGGGAAGCATGGCAAACATATGCCCCTCAGAGAGAGGTGGTAGTGAGCGCAGGTTTTTGATGGTGTCTCTAGTGCCCGCGTCTGTCCTTCTGAATTACGCCGACGTCGAACGAACACTTGAAGACCGAAACGGCACTTTTTGTTTGACAGTTCCGTTGAATCCGAGGGTAAGTACGATGTAGATAGGTGCTTGGTGATTCGTGCTGTACAGAAGAGTTTTGAAGCTGCGCTGCGAGCTCGTTTTCCCTATTAATAGTCGAAACCCTACCTGCGTAAAGGCAAGATTAGCACCCTATCAAGGATTTTCCGCCAATCAAAAAATCCAACGTTAAAAATTAACCAATAAAAAAATTGCGGGCACGAAAAGTCTTTGTCTCTGCTTGCTGTGTGTACGTGTATACTCACTACTACGTACGAGTGGTTAGGCTGGAATATGCACTTGAGGATATTTAACGACTACCGGCGACTATTAACAGGGTCTAAGTTTCTGAAAATATGAATTTATCCGAATCTTGGCGTTGGCCCTGACTTGCTTCGCTTACTCGCTGTTTTAGAGATGATGTTGATGAAGTTTGCTCTGCGTTTGATTTGACTTGCGGAAATATCGATTTCGCTGGTTTGACGTCGCCGACTTTAGACTTCTCCCCTCAGCTCGCCACCAATACGACCCCCGCCTGCCTCCGCGGATAGTGTTCGGCCTCTTCCTCACACCTCGCCCTCTTAGCGGTCTCACCTTCTCGATCGCGCGCCACGCCAGAGCGATGGTTCTACGTTCTTGGACATGTACCCACGCCGAAACGAAAGCATTCGGGAATGCCGCGGAAATATCCCCGGAATTTAAAAACGCTGAAAAAATTAGAGTACGGTGATCTCGAGGCCGGGATTCCGATTATCTCCTACGATTCTAATTGGAGTATTTATGCACCTAGTTATGTCGACGAAAGGAAACCCGACGAAAGGCATTAAGAATCCGGGGATGCCACCGAAGTATCCCCGGCTATTAAAACAGCTGGACATTTCACGGTGAGGCGATCGCGAGGCGGAGATTCCGAACACGTTTCCCAATCCAGTCGGGGTGCTTTCTTTGCCGACTTATGTTCAGTAGGCTAACAAAATTCTGTCGAAACGCAAGAATCCGGGGGTGTCGCTGACATATCCTGAATTTTAAAGCAACTGAAAAATTCAGGGTAAGTCAATCTCGAGGCTAGGATTCCAAACATGCCCTCTGATTCTGCCTGGGTCGTTAATTTGCCGAGTTATGTCGACCAATAGAACCCCGCTGAAGCGCATTTAGAATTCGGGGATGCCGCCAAATAATCCCCGGATTTCAAACAGCTGAAACCTTCACGGTGCATACGGCATTCTCGAGGCGGATATTCCGAACCCGTTTTCAGATCCAGTCGGGGGTTCTCTGCCGACTTATGTACCTTAGACAGCGGGAATTGTGCCGAAACGCAAGAATCCGGGGATTCCACCGAAACTTCCCCTGATTTTAAAAGCAGCTGAAAAATCGGGGAAAAGTAATCTCAAGGCTGGGATTACGGTTCTGTCCTCTGATCCTGTCTGGCATGTTTCTTGGCCGAGTTATGTAATCAAATAAAATTAATTCTGCCGCAAAGCAGGAACCCGCGGATGCCGCCGAAATATCTCCATATATATTAAAACAGCTGAAACAATCGGGATAAGGCGTTCTTGAGGTGGGGATTCCTAATCAGTTTTCGGATCAAATCTGGGTAGTTTCTTTGCGGTTATGCCGACAAAGAAAGGGAATTTTGCCGAACCGCAAGAATCCGGGGATGTCGTCGAAATATATCCCCGGATTGAAAACAAATGAAAAGTTATCTCGGGGCTGGGGTTCCGACTGTGTCCTCCGATCCTGCCTGGGTTGCTTATTTGCCGAATTATGTAGACAAAGGAAAATCCGATTAAATACGAGAATCCGAGGATGCCGCCGAAAAATCCCCGAATTTTACGACAGCTGAACCCGCCTCCCCCCTCCGCTCCCTGCCCCTCTCTCCCCAATGATTTTGCTAAAGTGCAGTCCGTTGAGCCTAAAAAACTAGCAAACAAATTCTCCACATAAATTAGACTGCTTGAAAATCCTCAGAAGTTAGTCTGAGAACTAATAACATTGACGAAGGAACCTCAGCAACGAGGCTGATATAGCGTCAGAAGAATGAGGTGACTGATACTTGTCTGAGGTGATGAGACTGGCAAACGAAACGAGTCTGAGAGTTGAGACTAACGAAAAAACAAATATTAGCAACGAATCTGCATGCTGATAATCGATTGAGTCCTGCCATCTCAATCACCCAATAGTGGGTCGTGCACCGCACAGGTCTCATTTAGTTATCCTCAGGAGTGAGTCTGAGAACTAATACTGACAAAGGAACCTCAGAAACGAGGCTGGTATAGCGTCAGGAAGAATGAGGAGACTGATACTTATCTGAGTTTATGAGACTGGCAAACGAAACGAGTCTGAGAGTTGAGACTGACGAAGAAAAAAATGTCAGCAACGAATCCGCGAGCAGGTAATTGATAGTCCTGCCGTCCCACTCCCCTAATAGTTGGTCGTGCATCGCACAGATTCAATGTTTCTTTAGAAGTGAGTCTGAGAAGTACAACTGACGAAGGAACCTCAGAAACGAGGCTGATATAGCGTCTGAGGACTGAGGAGACTGATACTTATCTGAGGTTGTAAGACTAGCAAAAGAAACGAGTTTGAGAGCTAGGACTGACGAAAAAAACAAATGTCAGCAACGAGTCTGCGATCTGATAAGTGATATTGAGTCCTGTCATCCCAATCACTTGACATTCGATCGTGCACTGCACACGTCTCATTTTTTTCATTCCATCGATTCCATTAAGAAAAATATTTTATCCTTTTTAGCACCTGGCGCTCGCATACTCCTGTAATACTGATACTTATCTGAGAAATATGAGACTGACAAACGAAACGAGTCTAGCATTGAGACTGATGAAGAAAAAAAATGTCAGCAACGAGTCTTGAGAGCTGATAAGTGAGACTGACTCCTGCCATCAAAATCACTTAATAATGCTTGATCGTGCACTGCCCACGTCTCATTTTCTTCGTTCTACCGATCCCGTTAATTTTTTTCTTACATCCTAGAAGAACAAACAGGCAATCGTTGCTGCAATTAACAGCCTAAAACGCAAAAAAACATTATCAACTGAGAGCGCCTGGCAGCGTGGGTAGAGGCACAATTCGACGCGAGTCGACAAGGGAAGAAAATGCCGAGTTCTTCTCGCGATAAAAATGAAGGCACGTACCGTAGTGGGGAGGGGGGAGGAGGGCCTACAATGTGGCCCCGGGTTTGAGTTACACTGGGAGGGAGCACGAGAGCAGTGCGAGGATAATAAATAGGACGAACACAGAAAAAACAAATCTAGGCACGGCGGTGATCTAGTGGTTACCTTCGAATACTACTAGCGTTGGTGCTTCAGCCCGATTCCCACGTTGGTGAGATCTTGACTTTATCTGCAAAAACGCTAAAAAAAAAGGATCTACTGCTGAGAGCGCCTAGCAGCGTGGGTAGGTGCGATTCGACGCGAGTCGACGAGGGGAAAAAAAAAGCCGAATGATCCCTGCCATCAAAAAGGAAGGCACGTAACGTAGGGGGAGGGGGGAGGAGGGCCCGCTATGTGAGCCCGGATCTAAGTTACTGCTGGGAGGGAGCGCGAGGAGAGTAGTGCACGGATAATAAATGGGATGAAGAAAAAAGAAAATGGACGCATATTTATCAGCAACGGAGTCACCGACCTGAACCCTCACGAGGGTATACACACCCCGCAACACGCGCGATCGCAGCATCGAGGGCAGCTCGCAGAGATGAATTATTGATCTACTGTTGTTGTAAACCCTTCTTGGTCGATCTCACAGCTCAAGTGCATTTTATCTCTTTTTTTGTATATGTTATATTAGTAATACGCGCGATCGGAGTATTACACATAGCTTGCAAAGATGAGTTTCGACAAGATATTCGATCTCACAGCTGGAGTGCATTTTATTTTTTATAAAAGTAAAAATACACTCCAGCGGTGAGATGGAAGATTTCAAGGTTATGTTCTGTAGGGTACGCACAAAGCGTGTACGGGGTATTTACCCCGGGTATTACCCTACAAAGAACTTGTGTAAGTTTTGTAGGACGTCCATACCCGTACCCGGAACTTCTGTAAGTTCATACCCGTACGCGGAACTTCTGGAAGTTCTGTACATCCGTTGCCACAATACTCGTGGTACGCGTACGGCATATTTTGTACCCGCCCGAAACTTCTGTGGATTATGTACGCGCGTGCTAATAGTTCTGTGAGACTTCCGTACCCGTACCCGGAACTTCTGTAAGTTCTGGAATAACCCCATGCCCTTACCCGAAACTTCTGTGAGTTCTGTAAGGCTGTGGCACAATACTCCGGGTACGGGTATACGTTTTTAACAATACCCGATGCCGGTATAAATTAGGGTCGAGCGTATTCTGACTTCGTGTCTCGTGTTATGCATTCTGACGTCATGTCTCGTCTGTCACGCTGACGCCACACCCCGACACGTAATTACACACAGAACTAAACCCCCTCGAAAGCTCATACGACGTATACGCTTTCCAAGTCTCTAGGTAGAACAAAAGCCTCGTATGTGGTATGTGACGTATGTATACTTGGTGGGCTCTTTGTAAAAACTGGTTGGAACCCGGTGCGCGTCTTCGTATACTCGTTTTTTTTATTGGGTAATTGTATACCAGGTACTAATTATATTATAGTATACGGCAGTAGTATTATTGGGGAGCGAGGAGAAGCGCCCGCTATGTGACCCCGGATCTGAGTTACTATTGGGAGGGAGCGCGAGAGAACAAATGCGAGAAAATAAATGGGATAAAGAAAAACAAAAGGAAAAAAAAGGGAACAAATATATATTATAAAAATTAAAATACACTCCAGCTGTGAGATCGAAGATTTCGTCGAAACTCATCTTTGCAAGCTGTGTGTGATACTCCGATCGCGCGCATTACGAGTTGTGTGTCCTCATTAAGGATATAGGTCGGCGACTCCCCTTACAGCTACAGTGTAGCTATCAGGGTCAACAGGATGATTTTAGTCAGTCTGTGCGCGGAAACTATAAAACCCGTTTCTGAGGGGGACAAAATCTGACAGCTGTGAAGGCAAAGGGGGGGCCTGATTTTGATCAAAAGCGAGCGGGTTTGGAGGGGGGCGGGGGGGGGGGGGGGGGGGAAAGGGCAATTTGTGCATGTAAGCTATAAATCCTTTCGAGGGGATAAATCTGACGGTTTTGGCACCAGTATATTATTGGGGGCGGGGGGGGGGGGGGGGGGGGGGGGGGTTGGCGCGGGGGGGGGGGGGGGGGGGGGGGGGGGCAGCTCGATATGTGCCTGGAAACTATACATTATTTCGAGGGGACAAATGTGACATTTTTGGAAATAATACATCAGTTTATCGTGTATATTCTGGGGTAAGTCGTACAATCAGTGAGTAAAGAGAGGGTGGAGTGTTCGAGGGGGTGGGGTTGGGATGGGTTGGGGGGGGAGGGTGGGGGGTGGGGGCGGGGGCGGGGGGCGGGGGGGGGGGGGGGGGAAGGGCTTTAGGTGAGGGGTTTGTTATACGTGTGGTGCTAGGTCTAGGCGAAGGTGCGGGTGATGGGGAAGAAAGGGGCGTTCGAGGCGGGGGGATATATATCAATTGTTCTAGTTGCTGTGATCGGCATTGAATTATATTGTCCTTGTTTTTTCTCGGTTGGAAGGGTTTTCGGGCTTGCCATATTGTTACAATATTTATTCATCCAATATGATGTACGAATATTAGCTGTATTGCAAAGCTTGTGCTTGTGCAGCAGTACGGTTACTTTTTAATTTGGAGGTAAAATTCTGTGACCGCGGAAGTCGATTCCCAAGAAGTTGGAAAGGTGTTATTATCGCAAGAATTGTGGAACACAGCACCAACAACACCAACAACAACGGGTTTGTGAACGAAACCACGAACAACAAAAATGGGCTATCATACAACGGTACGTATAATTTGCCAGTGTGCACGTGAAATTTTCCCATATAACCGTATCATCAGTGCATGCAGTATGCCAATCGCAGTAGTATCGGAAAAGCGTTGACAAAACTGCGTCATACCAGTGAAATTGTTTTTTTCTTTCGCCCCTTCGAGGCGGTTTTTTACGGGTGGCACCCGTACCCGGAGCTGCTGTGAGTTTTGTACAAACCTACCCATACCCGGAACGTCTGTGAGTTTTGTGCGACATTCATACCCGCACGCGAACTTTCTATTTGCGTCCTGTCCGTAAGGCACACCCAGAACCATACCCGAAGTATTTACCCCGGGTATTACCCTACAAAGAACTTCTGTAAGTTCTGTAGGAAATCATGCCCGTACCCGGAACGTCTGTAAGTTCTGTACAGTACCACAAAGACCCGGGGTACGGGTACATCATTCTTGTACCTGTCGGAACGTCTGTAACTTCTGTACGCCCGTGCCACAATACCCGGAACTTCTGGAAGTTCTTCAAGACTTTCATACCCGCACCCGGAACTTCTGGAACTTCTGTAAGACGTTCATACTCGTACGCGGAACTTCTGGAACTTCTGTACGTGCCACAATACCCGGGGTACGGGTACAGCATGTTTTGTACCTGCCCGGACCTTCTGTGAGTTTTGCATGCCTGTGCCACAATACCCGGAACTTCTGGGAGTTCTAAACACTTCCATACCCATACCCGAAACTTCTTGAAGTTTGAAGACTCTCATGCCCTTACCCGGAATCCACAAACCCTACAGAACATAACCTTGGCAAAAATTGTCGAAACTCATCTTTGTAAGCTGTGTGTGATACTCCGATCGCGCGTATCACTGCGTGTGTCTTCATCTTTTTGGTCGATCTCACAGCTGAAGTGTATTTTTCATTTTTCTAAATATATCAAGCGCTCAGAGTCTGGCCCCACGAGGTAGCCTGAGTGCCCCAAGAAACTGATTCGTAGCCATGTACGGCTCACGCCTTTGGTGATGCCCGTTCTAACACGTCGACTCCTCAGAGGAATAGACCCATCCGGGAATGCTTGTTTGTTGTATATAGCCCCGATTAACACTTCATACCATAACAATTTTCTTAATTTATAGAAGAAGTCGTACGTGGTTTTCACTATATGAGTTCCGGCTTTTCTTAACACCTTTACACAGGTAAGCTACAATGTGCCGCCTGCCTGGGCCTGCGGGTGCTCCACCCCGAAATGGCCATGGAGGCTCTCTGGATTAGCAAAAAGAATCCGCGAATGGGTGACACGCACCTTCGGTCATTAAGCATTAGCGCAAGAGCTTCCATCTGTAGGAGTGCAGGGGTCTGGCGTTTCGGACCTACGCTTTGGTTTGTGTATTCCCTGGTAGTGTGTGAGATGGGCGCTCGAAGAGTTTTAGGATCAAGTGTGCACCCCCCGGACGCCTGATGCAGAACGCCAGATCTCACTCATCGGTCTTCATTCGATCAATGCAGGTGTGTGAGTGTGCCTTTGCATTACATCAAGAGCAGAAGAGAGATAAAATCACTTCGGAACAGCAGCGATCGACGTCCATCGCATGTTCCGTCATGACTCGACAGCACTACCAACCCGAGCATCAGGCCTGGGCTGGACCTCCGCTGGCCTGCCACACATACACAGAGAGTACACAGAAACTTGCGCGCGAACCCGGTAGACCCAAGTAGCCTACCCCAAAAGTTAGCTGACACTATAACAACTGACAATTGTTTAATGCATACTGAATTCCACATATGTCTGGTTTTGTCCCCCTCGATGCCGGTTACACAGTTTCCGTGCGCGGAACAATACTGAGCGTTTTAGTCCTGTTGACCCTGGCATTAGCAGGGGAGTCGCCGACCTGTATCCTTCATGAGGGCACACCCCGTAACACGCGCGATCGAAGCACCACACACAGCTTGCAAAGCTGAGGTTTGATAAAAAAATCATTTGTGGTCGATCTCACAGCTGAAGTGTATTTTTCATTCTTCTAAATATATTTAGTCTATATATCTTTCGTGTAATCTACAATGAAAAATGCATCAAAACACGTATATCATAGGTTATTGGCGATCTGTTGGGGAAATTTTTCGGTTGAGGTGCCCTGACATGTCCGTTTGAACATGTTGCCGCAAAAGTACCATGGTACCCCCCCCTTTGCCGCGTAATGTGTGCGTTCTTCACATTAAACTGGTATTTCCACCTATCTACATCCAGCACAACCAGTGTCCGTGCCAATGCCTCCTAGAGCGAGACGAGCTCCGTAGTCCAAAACTACGAGACAGAGATGTACATCGCAGGAACAGCAAAGCGATTCCGCCGTGCAATGAGCCGCAATGAACACGCAGGCCCAAAAAAATTATGCAAGCCCGCACACCAGGATATTTGCAAACAAACAACAACAACAACGATTGGTACTAAGAAAAAAGAAAAAACTAAACGAAAAAAAAACTATTGGAAACAGACAGAACGGCACCAGAAGTAGTAATGGCTTCGTTCAAGACAACGAATATTATGTGGAGGTGCTCCCTACCGAGCTACGCCGACGACACCAAGTGCGAAGGTGCTATATACCGCATAACGCGCAAGAAGCACCAAATATGTCCGGAGACGGCACTCTCATGTTTCACCTCTTGACCGACGGCAATTTTCCTTATCCTTTACCCTGCCTGGCGTCAAATTACTAGGCTTTAGTGTGGAACGATCCGTTTGACACCCTTGATAGATGGTCGTCTTCCCTTGACTGACCGTCTACTGATGTCTTTGGATAGCACACACCCCTCGGCCGAGTTTCAAACTTGATTTTCTTGTCAACAGGAACGGTGCAAAGGTCAAGAAATGCGTCGAATGCAGTATCTCAGATATTTTTTTCAAGAGAAAAACGGTATACAAGGGACCTCAAAATTCTCCGCGTCGTGTTTGACCTCGCCCTTCGAGTGGACGCGAACTTTAACTCCTTAACCACCGCAAAACAAAACCCACAATAATCGCAAGTAGGCTTTTCATAAAAAACGAAGATGACCTTCTGAATGGGTTAATAATGGACCTCGGGTTCCTTAAAAGGGGCAACCCCACTGCATCCGGCCCGAAAAGCGCTTGAAAATAAAAACGTAGACGTATCGTATCGGCCATTTTTAAGGCGTTTTTTTTCCCCTCTAAACGGTCGGGTCCAGTAGTAACCAAAGGTGCTTGGTCCCGATGTATACTGCGCCTGTTCTTGACTCCAAACGGGCCAGACACGATTCCTTTTGGCTATTACCCTAGACTACACACGCCATATCAACAACAACTTAACGCCCACAGCTATCTGTATCGGTCCGCCTCAATGAGAGTCATAACAAGGCTAAACACTAGCTACTAAGCACCTTAGTCCCGCTCACCCTGGTATCAGCAGGGGAGTCACGAACCTGTATCCTTCACGAGGGTACACACACCCCGCAACACGCTCGATTGAAGCAACACACGCAGAGAGGAGTTTTGATTAAATATTCAATGTCACAGCTGAACCGATTTTTTTTTTTTAATATGATAATTTGTCTCACGAAAACAAGAGTTAGCGAAGGTGATGGAGTGAGACAGCCCTGTGAAAAAAAACGAAATCATTGATATATGATACTATACGAGGGGGGGCCGCGATATGATACGAGGCGGGCCATGGGAGACATAAACGACTATCAGACAGACACGTCACAGACGTCAGAGACAACAGCCAAGTCGAAACAATTCGGCGTTCAAGTGCAAAAGCAGTGGAACAGCAGTACCCCCCACCGGCCATTAAATAAGAAACCGTGACACTAGCCAAGGCTAGATTTCCATTTTTGAGAATTGGTGAGTTCCACACAGTTTATAGTATAACTGCTCTAGCATGTGTGATTTCCCCGGAAAAATCAGGTTGAGCTTCTTATGGAGCTCTTTCTTGCGACAGGGCGGGTATGAGTACCAATGATGACGTCTGTTAACACACCCCTTAAGACGGATTTAGCTGCTAAGCTTCTCGACAACCGGTATCACAGAGCGCAAACGCCGAGCGACATGTCTAGGCTAGATCTCGATGCGGTCTTCTTAACCCCTTTAGAGCCCCAAAGCCCCCCTGCTAACTTCAACAAAACTTGTCCCCAAAAAGGGTTTCCAGTTGTAAAGGCGTTAAAACCGCCAGTATGGTGATGCCTGCCATCCGACAAAGCTGTACAGCATCAGCACCAATCACAGCGAGTAACGAAACCTGTCAATATCGTTGTTTGTGCCGCCCTAGTTTTGGAGTAAACCAGCCCAGAAATTATCCCACGGGGTGTCTCGTGCTCTGCCATATACCAGGTACAGCACAGAACACCTAATAAGGGACATAAATTGTGACTTAGGCCGCGTCTCTTATTTGGGAGAGGGTGTGAACTACACCCTAAATTCAGTGCAGCGGCCCCGGGATATATTGTCTCGCTGTAGATGTCATTCTGCCTTTCATACTACCCTGCAGGCTGCGCCCCGCACTGTATACGGCAGTGTACTCGTCTATGGCGCCGTACCCAGTGGGGCGAATTTCCGGGCGCAATTGTAATGTAAACATGGGCATGCGGGATAAACAGTTTTCGCGTACATCCGCCCGCGCAGGCGAAGACAAGTTCCTTCGGTGTGTCCGCACAACGACTATTAATGGAGCCTTTCCAAGAGCAACGAGCCCACCGCACACCAATTAAGCAGACCTCTGGCTAGGGCTGGGGTTAGGGTCAGGGTCAGGATTAGGCTTAAGGATAGGTTTAGAGGTCAGACACTAGCAATATACCGGTACAAGTTCTAGTTTGTCTCCGTTTTTGCGGTGGCCGCTCCGTTGCAAACCCCCATTTCGGTGACCAAAGTCGTCTGATAAAGCTGTGAGTCGGCCGGGTTTCACGACAAATAACTAATCGGTATATGCCGTGAGCCATAACTAAATTCAGTCGGCAAGTCGGCTGGCGAAGCCAGCCGATGCCCGGCGGACTTGCCGACTTAAGTCAGGCGAGCGAAGCGAGTCAAATTAGCCCCCCCGGGGGGCGCCCAAAAGGGGGAAAGTGCATCCCACAGTAAACACCCTTCCTCTAAGTATGGAAACCATATAAGTCGGATGGTCGGCACCTTCAGGAACCGACTAATTGTTAGTCCGACTATTAACCAATCGGTGACTTAAGGCGTATCGACTCACTGCTCTCTCGTCTAGGGTTTGGGGTGAGGGTGTGTTGGTGGGCCTCGCCGGCGGCTACGCATATAAATTAGCCAGGGCCAGGTTGGAGGGCTCCGGTCCGTGTGGGATCAGGTTAGGGCGTGATCAATCTGCCAAGCGAAAGAAGGTTCGATAAACGCGTCAGCCTGTGACAATAATACATACGTCGGGCAGATCACCGATGATCTATCCCCACTAGATGATCTAGACATTTCAAGGAAGATCTGTGTGATCTAGCTCGTGTAACGGAGTGGGAACCGTACGATCGACATGATCCAGCACATGTTTCGTGGGTTGGGTTCCTACGCTCTATACAGATCGTTCAAAATACCTCACACCGGTAGAAACAGATCCTAGGATGGGTTACATCTAAACGATCTAGATGACCTGCATGGTCTAGATCATAACCTATCCGAGGTGTCAAATACTACAAGCAAAACGGGTTGACAATTTGCGATTGGCGCCACACAGTAGGGGCCCATTTTCAGACTCGCGTGCGCGGTAATTCATGCCTATCCTACCCGGCGATCGGATGTCCCAAAACGACCAATGGGCCACTACAGCCCATCCGGAAGAGATGCATGTATACTCCGAACCTGAGTTGAAAACCTTTTGTAGTTCGATGCGCTTAAAGCAGTATTGATATTCCAGGTATTCCGACGTGGTATCTGTGATCGTTGGTGCAAAACAGTGGTAAAGAGTGACTTGCTTGTGTGATGGTTAGTTGCTTCTTATACCCTACCAGGTGTTTTTATGCAATACGGGCAGGGCTGGACAAAAATCGGCTTTTTAGTTGGTCATGCACAATAGCGGTCCGTTTATTCGATTATTAGGCGAAAACTTGAGGCGTGCATCATTGCAGTCTTCCCAATGGATTCGTTACTGCGCAAAAAAAAATGTTTTTGTCGGCTAGGCGTGTTTCAAGAGGGTGTACCAACGGATTTTAGACCAACATGTTTCCAGGAAATTCCTTTGGTTCCGTACTGCACTTTTATTATAAATAGGCTAAATACGCAGTGTGGTGGTCGAGGCGGCGGCAACGCTAACCCCGACCAGTACCCTAACCCTAACCCTTACCCTGACCCTTACAATTACCCGAACCTGAACGTTATTTGGTGACCCGTGCTTAGATGCGGTAGCTTGTGAAGTACGGCCGTCGTGAATATTGAGCTCAGGAAAGATGCAGCAGCCGTAGAATTTTCTCGTCTAAAACCCGTTCATGTGTGCCAGGTACTGTATTTCGAGAAAAACCGAAAGTTGTTGACACAACTGCTAAAAAAAACCAACAACAAAGTGGTGCAGTAAGGAATCTCTTCGTCTTGCCCGTGAGAGAGACGCATGGCAATTCCCGGTAAACAAAAAAGAAGGGTTCGCCAATAGCAGATTTTGTGAGTCTCACTCTTCACTCTGTATAGGAGACCATACACTCGTCGTGTCTCCTGATGGAGGACTCGTGATACGAAAGAGGTGTGCCACGTGCTCTTTTTCTGAGGCTCCTCACTTTAGGAGGTTAAGACATGTCCTTCTTGAACCCCAAAACTGATTCGGAGCAAAACTAAAACTGCTACCGGATGAAAAATCCCGTGACCTAGGTATACAACGAAACGCGATGCAATAAAATAATCCTACTTCCGAGGATTGTTGGCTAAGGAGCCCGGCCATTCAGAACCCGTTTCGGCCGCAAAGTGCTACTACCTCTATCGCAGCACGTCCGGGAGATCGAATTACGCGATAGCAAAGATATCGATCGTTGGGCTATGGTTCAAGGAATGTTCACACCGGGTACCAGCTGCACCGTTTATCGGAATTTCGTAAAGATTTTAGTGCGCTTAACATTTGACGGGGCCCAAATAGCTTTCCTCAGCTTTCTCGACGAAATCAGTTCGGATTCCAAACATTATAACGCCGGCAAAAGCGCTGCGGCCCAGGAACACTGCCGCCAAATCTGGAGCCATGATAACCACAAACGATTGCGAAACGCGGGACGAGCACGAAAGCTCTCCTTGGCCGGTCCAGCTCGTAGGCTATCGAGACAATACTAGATCGGAATCATGGATCGCGTTTTGTCCTCGGGACCACCTCCAGCGGGGTTAACTTACCGCGTACCTCGTGCTATTGTTTGTACGGGACCCGGCAGCCACGGGACTGAACGATATTGTTTGCGTAGGATCAGGCCGCCGCGGCACTCCCCGGGGATGGGATGCAGCCACGACAGGACTCAACGGGATTGTTTGTACGGGATCCGGCCACCGCGGGACCCCCCGAGCAGGATGCAGCTACGACGGAACTCAATGGGATTGTTCGTGCGGGATCAGGCCATCGCGGAACCCTCCGGGCGGGATGCAGCCAAGACAGGACTCGACGGGATGTATGTAGGGGATCCGGTTGCCACGGTATTCAACGGTGTTGCTTATACTGGGCGCGGATGCAACGATATTTGAAGCAATGTGCGACCAGGACTGTGGGGCCACGGGCAGTTCATATTGGTTTGTACGGAGTCCGGGCCCCACGTTTACTCCGCGATTTTGGTATGTGCAAATTCGCATTAAACATTAAGCATTTACTCTTGTAGGTCAACTCTCTCATCGATATATCTTTTCCAATGAAATATTGGAAATAAAGTACAGCGTCAACAACACGAGTTGCCGTGGTTTTACCCAACGTACTGTGAAATTATTTTGGTCGGACGCTCGCAAAACGGGAGTCACCACGTTAATTCTGTATGTACCGTGCTAAGCAGCGTCATTGGTGTTCATGCTGTGTGGGACAGGGCCATGTGTGTGGTTCGTCTCTTCCGCTCTTGGGCCTCTCCCCGTCCATCTCGCTCTCTAGACCCAAAAACAAAGCGTTTAAAAGGTGTTTCGCAGCGTTTGTACTGGGGGGCGAGGGGGACTCGCACTAGGATTGGGCATAAATGTTGTTCGAACACCAAAATAAAAAAAACAAAGTACTAGCAACCGGCGATAGGACCCGTGCCTTGGGATTGCCGTTCGTACATCGTATGTGTCAGCCTGTCCTTCTGCGCGGAATATGACACTTGATAAACGTCGGGGTTCCTCGTTTCTGTATTCACCAGCTGGAATTCGGGATAACAACACTATAGACGGATTTGTTTGTGCGGGAACGTGTTTGGATTCGTTGCGCGGGACGCGTTTGTGCGGGAACGCAATTTCGTTTTTGCACGGGACTCGTTTGTGCGGAAATGAGATGTCGCATTTTTCACGGGATCATGGGATACGGAACACGTTTTTATTTCATTTATCACGGGACCACGGGATAATGCTGAGTCCCGTACAATCCCGGGAGAACTGTCCATTCGAGAAAATCCCGGAAAAGGTCCTGGAAAATGTGAGTATCGATACCTATTGCAGGTTACAATAGGTGGAACCCGGGGCGTATCGATAGGTATTGTAAGCGAGGATAGGGTTCGGACGGCGGCTATAATAGCCTACCAAGGTATTATTGTGTGACAAGTATGATTCTCCAAGTGTTTATCGGTTGCTAGCTTGGGCACCAATTGAGGCACCGATTGAGTTTGCAAATGATCCTGAGCATGCTTCGACGGTTATCTTTCGAACAATACCTTTACACAACCGAAAAAAGGCGTGCTGGTACCTGGTAAAAATAGGGATAGGTGTGCAATGATGGCGATCGATACCTCTTGCTCAATTTGATAGGTTATCGATCGATACCCCTTCATTAATCAATTGCGTAGGTTTGCATGGTATGGATGGATATCTATCGCTCAAAATCATTAGGTTTGCAAGGGCATCGACCGATGTCTATTGCTCGATACAACAGACGTGTAAGGGCATAGATCGAGGTGCACCCTGTTGTTCAACCCTAACGCTAAAGGCAACATTGTTACAGATACCCTATACCCTCTCGTTTAATAGAACACGTTTACCCTTTTGGGGATCGTGTAGATACAACCCAAAAACGACGATTGCTATATTTTCAAGCGTCTTCAAGTGTCTAGCTAGAACGCGCAGCAGTACGACGTGTAGGATCATGCTGCGCCCGTCGTGGACGAGTCTTTGCATTGATTTTAGTTGTTCGGACACCAGTTGTATAATCGCCAACCAGCGGTGGCCGATGCCGCAGTCGTCAATTTTCGTCGCCAATGTGTCCCTCTGAAGTCTCAAACGAGTTAAATGATACCGGTATCTAGTAGGTGTTGTGAGGACATCAGCCGATGTTATGCCTGCTGTTGCACAGCAGAATACTGGTACTTATAAGGGGTATCAACTTTGCCTATTTACCGATCAATGATACAATGGTCTAGTCTATACACCTATTGTCGCCATATCAATAGGTATCGATTCACAATGCCGCACACACCTATCCTGAGAACAGTAGGATAAGGCAATTGTAAAATTGGATGTTGTAAAATTGAATATTGTACCGTGTTGTCTTATCTATTGTTTTCATCAAGAGGTATCGATCGACAATTTCACGCACCTGTTCTATAAGAGCAATAGCGTACTGCACCAACTCCGCTGAACCTATTGTTTTAAAAAACAGGCATCGATCGACAATTTCACGTACCTATCCTATTAATAAGAATTATATTCTACCCTATCGACCAATGGCTGAACCTATTGTTCTCATCAATAGGTACCGATCGAAAACTTCACCCCTTTATGATGTTGCAGATAGCAATAGGAGTAATAGGTACGATTTGCACTTCATCAACCTGTTGGTATGCCAATAGGCATACCATGGCACTCAATAGGCTATTGTCTACTGTAGGGTGTCCCTTCAGGTCGCCCCAATTTGCGCCGTGGGGCATAGCGAGCGGGACAAGACCAATTGCTTGGGAGTCGCTGCGCTGCCTTTCTTGAAGCATGCACACTTCTCGAACGATAAGGGTGGAGTCATTCCTCTTGTTGCTACTATGCTGTTTGCTTCTACTGCTGCTTCTCTGCTACTGCTTCTGCTGCTGGATGTGCTGCTTGTTGCTACTGCTGCTTGTTGCTACTGCTGCTTCTGCTACTGGTGCTGCTGCTGCTGCTGCTGCTTCTTGCTGGCCACAGAGCAGTGCTAGCAGCTATTTTAGAATACCACACGGGTCCGAAAGTACCTGATTACCAACGCTGGGCCCTCACCGATTTGGTGCCCATATGTGCGGCTTGTGCTCCACTCCGTTGGTGTTCCTGTTGTGCTTCGGGAGCGGCCGGGCGCCTCGCGTGTTGCTGTCCTTGCAAAAACACCTACCTGCGCAGTACTCTGTATTCTGAGAGAGCACCTGTCAATACTGCATGCTATCGACATAAATATAAAATATAAGACACGTTGGAATACTGCTGTCAAATACCAAAATATCCTTAAATTTACGATCAGCATCGTAGATCATACGGGACAGGACTGCTGTCTGTTATACCGGTCATATCAGTCAGGCTCGTTATCTGATACCTCTTGGTACCAGGTATTTTTTTTTGTAGACCCGCCGGGGCGCAGTACAAGCACCATTCTCGTCGTTCTGTTCGTTCAACCGAAGTGCAAGGCAGAAGCAGCACAGAGATGCTGGTGCTGCTGTACTGTTGTGTACTGCTGCTGTACGCCTGTACTGAGCTGCAGCGGTGACATTTCACGCATTTCTTCACCCTCCATGCGGGCAGCAGGTTGTACATATTTAGTCTAGCCCCCTTCACCTTTACCATCTAGGCTATGGTGTTGGAGAGAGGCATCAATCTGTCTCAATCTGTCTACGAAGCCTTGCGCTTTTGCTGGGTATATTATAATCTGGTTTTTCTAGTAGGCTCTCTGCTGACTCTGGTATGCCATCTGTCAATGCGATCAAGACGAAATGCAGAAGCAACGACTGGCCGAGATACAGAGAAGGCGATTGCCTCCTTGGTTGCCTGGTGCCTGGTATCACCACGACATAGCGACGTGCGGCATGGGTTGAGACGTCCTGAGAGGAGGGGACTGCTGCGGTTATCTGGAACCATGAAGGCCGGTCGTGCGAGAGCACCTTCTACCTTCTACAGTTTCTACGGCATGGGACGGTCAACAGCCCACTTTTTCGGCGGATCTACGAGGTACGAGTCTCTTTGTGCGAGACGGGACTGTCATCATGTGTTTTCGTCGGCGCACGCCAACAATCAACAAAGCTAGCATGCGAGGGCGCCGGCTGCGCCAGCCGGGGCGTGCACGGATTAGCGCAGATGTGCGTCGTACAGCGGTGAGGACAGAGGGCGGACACGCGCTGTCGGTGTGCAGTGGCAGAACGAGCCGAAACATCACTGATAATCATTTTCTGAACAACAACAGTTCAATTTTGTGCTCTGCCACGATACGGCTTAGCACCAGCACCAGCACTACAGCACTAGCACCAGCACCAGCGGTAGAAGCAGTGCAAAAGCAGCAGCTGAGCAACAGTAGAAGCACAAGCAGCAACGGCAGTAGGAGCGGGAGCAACAGAAGCAGCAGAAACAGAAGCGGCAGAAGCAGCAGCAGCAGCAGAAAAAGCAGACACCACCGCCACCGCCACCAGCAGCAACAGCAACTGGCACCAGCACCACCAGCAACACCAGCAACACCAGCGGCGGGAGCACCAGCGTCAGCGGCGGCGGCGGTGGCAGCAGTAGCAGCATCAGCAACCACCAGCAGCATCAGCAACCACCAGCAGCATCAGCAACCACCAGCAGCATCAGCAACCACCACCAGCATCAGCACCGGCAGCACCAGCACCAGCACCGCCACCACCAGCATCGGTGGCGGCAGCGGCAGCAGGTGTGCCTCTACAGCAGTATAGACTATATTATAAAAAATGAAAATACACTCCAGCTGTGAGATCGAAGATTTCGTCGAAACTCATCTTTGCAAGCTGTGTGTGATACTCCGTTCGCGCGCATTACGAGTTGTGTGTCCTCATTAGACTATACAAGGGCTTCGCTCGCGGGCGGCTGGGCGCCGCCCGCTACGCTTGCGGAAGGAGGAATGGACATTCAGTAGGAAGGCGGAAAAGAAGCACAAATGGCGCAACTGGCGACTTGGAAATGCCAAGAGGTCCATATATAGTACAACGGTACAGGATAGAGACGATTATGATTATGAGTTTGTTATTATCATCCATTCGCCCAGTCCATGATGGGCACGTCGGAGGACTTGCTTGGCATATCCTTCCGCCTCTCAGGTAGCACCTGTACACTTATTAATAGCTCTCTCTAAGTCGATCATCAATAATAAATTATCGCAGTGCATAAACACCAGGCACGCGCTTGTCAAGGATAGAGACAGGAAAACCACAACTTGAGATGTAAAGGACCGCAGTGCCAAAAAAAACATGCTGGAAGCAGGAACTTGAACGCACACACCGCAAACATGTGAAGTACATTTGTATTCCTGAAAGACGAAGAGCACGCATTTAGGCATAGTTCTCAAAAAACGATGCTGGTATAATAAACCACAACTTAACGTTCTATAAAGAACGTGCTGTCAACATTGCTTCCGAAGGGGCATGCAGGCTTGCTTGGACTCTTCCTCCTCAGCGGAGGTACCCAGCACCTTGCACTCTTGTTTTTTGTCGATGATCTTGTGGATCTGTCCACAAACGTTGAAGCATGGCGGGAGGACGTCGATAAGTATGCGTAGAAAAGTATTGGTACTTCTCTCCAGCAGACGTCGTAACCATCCAAATTATTGGAGCTCCTTTCGTTGTTAGTAATTGTTGTGGTATTGTTGTACTTGCTCTTGGTACTCGGAAAAAGAGCCGCACTTCATAGACTATATCCGCACGCCATCCCCTAGTCTTGAGCAAGAGACATGGATGTCTCGACTCGTGACACACAGGACGCAAGATAAGAGTAGAACGTACCTCGATGTCGAACGCCCTCGTGGCGCCGTGGGAATGGAATGCGGGATGTATATCGAGCAAGTGGTCGCCTGCCTTCTTCAGGAGGTCACCGACCTTGATGTCGCCGGTGCACTTCGTGTTTATGTCCTCGCCGACTTGGCGGCCCTCGGCGGCTGCTTCGCAGGGCTTCTGCAAACGACAACAACGGATGGGAATACCTTGCGTTCAGTGAATGTTCAAAATAGTAAGGCCACGTAGCTGTCGTCGATTTCCAAAGTTTGAAAGGAAGTCGTACAATTTAACACTGTTGTAATGAAAGCGGTCGTTTATGGGCAAAGCCCTGCCTGGTACCACAACGTTGCTAACACCTATGAAACCACCACTGGGACAGGAACGAGCGGGATTCACAGTCGCAACTGGTAAGCGTAAGCCCCGGTACACTGCTATATAAGGCCTACCGGTGGAATACCGACAACGAAGGGTAAGAGACAGTACCTGCTGTATATATTGTTCGGTACTACTCTATTACTGCTGCTATCAACACTATTACGACCGACGTGTACTGCGATTCCCGAAGAGGTTGCGCACCCTACTTGTACTCGTTAATACAAAGAGTTCATGTGGTTGTATGAAAAATGAGTAACAGTAGTAGTACACCGCGTCACTACATGAACAACTCGCTAACCCCAATCACGGGACTGCTCTCCAGCATCACCCAGGTTAACTTCAGCTTCTGTTTACTGCTATATATCAACCTCCAGTGTGTACTGCGACTGGTGCTGAGTTATCATGCTGCTGTGTTGTTTATCACTGCATGGACCATTTTTACAACCCTGGCTGACCCCTGTGATGAGACTTTCCCGTTTTCATTGCGTCTTACATGTATAGATACCACGTAGTCGTAGTCGCACATCCAAAACGTGTGTTTATATCACATCACAAAGCGTCACTGCATGGACCACTTGTCCAACACCCGCTTACCCCGATGACGGGACCGCCCCGTACTCGTAGTCGTACATACATGAAGTGTGTTTGGCTGTACGTATGAAAAAGAAATCGCATCACACAGCGTCACTGCATAGGTCTACTCGTAGACCTGAGTACTTGTACAATTCCCGCTTATACCCCGATGACGGGACTGCCCCGTACACGTACTCGTACATGCAAAAGTGTGTTTGTACGCATGAAAAAGAAATCACAGCACACAACTGCGTAGACAACTAGTACAACATGCTTACCCCGACGACGGGACTGCCCTCCGTGACCACCAAGGCGAACTTGAGTTTGTTCAGGCTACGCGTCCCCAAGCATAGCTTCCACACCGTGTGGTAGTTCGACCACACTGGTGTAGCACACACATGCTACAGCAGACGTTGCAGACAGGCACACAAGGTCAAACAATGTGAATTTCAATGTGCATCATTATTGGAAACAGGATTCGCTTGAGTTCACCAACACCCAAAACCACATACTGGTAGTCTATTGCGCACAACTTGCAGCACACACAGCCAACACTCAACGCAGCACTACGGAAAATACAGGGTGTTGACATCTGGTGTCTTACCTATGTCGCACGGCGCTGAACACACTGACAACGGGAAACTCTCAACATCATCAGATTCAGTAGTATAGTAGCTGTGACAGCAGGCATCAAATTCCAACAACACGAAGAAATGAAACTCACGTTTCGTCAAGCTCTCAGCTCCTTCGTTAGGGACGCCGATCGAAGGTGAATCACAGTTGTCCGCGTCACACCAGTCACACACACGAGGGTTGCCGCCGCTTCCCCAGTGCTTTTTGTTAAGGTTACATGAAAAGCTTGGCACGTGGAAGGCTCGTCACTCCTGCAGGTGTCGCAGACAGCGTACTGGGAACTCCTGTTTTTCCTATTTCGTGCGATGAGGAAGCCGTCACAACCCTTGCTCGGGCACGGCCAATCAGGATTGCCAGAAGAAGCTGAGTCCCGTTCTTGCCCGACCAGCTTCCACACGCCTGATCCTGAACCTCCACCACCCCCACTGTTGGCGGAGCCTCCTCCCGCACTAGCCTTGGTCCGCTTCGCAAATTTCAACTTCAAATTGTTATTGCCGATCCGGCAAATTTCAAATTCAAATTGTTTGCAGCCGTCAACGGCAATTCCCTCCCAACAGCCAGCAATTGGCCAACTTCAAAAGTAAAAGTACAAAAAAGAAGTTGCTGAAAAAGCAAAATAATAATATCAGAGCAAGCAGTAAAGATGAGAGAATGAGAGCTAAGTAAGAATGAGACTAGGGAAAGCAAGGAAGGCAAGGAACTTCGGGACGGTTCTTTTCCCGAGCAACTAATTTTCTTTTCGGCAATTACGGGCTGAGAAGGGCTGAGAGGGGGGAGGATATGCCGAGCGAGACGTCCGAGGGGGCCGAGGTCTAGGTATATAGTTTTATATAGTATTAACAGTCACGCCCGAAAGGTCCGCATAAAGAAGGCCGGTGATTCCGATCCAATTCGTCGAACCTCACCTCCGAGGTACAAGATCACACTATTACTACCATTCCACCCAAACCTTTTCATAATATATCCTCTGCAGGCCCACCTAAACATCAATTTCCGCCAGAATAATAAGCACTACCCGACAGGTGATATCACCTCTTCGCCGTTCGGCCCATCCATACAATACAGTAGCTCCAATTCATTTACAGTAGCGGCCCCGATATAGCGGCATGTAGTGCCAGGCGGCAAAATTGCCGTTATTCAGGGCAACTCCGCTATACCCATATAGCGGTGATTTAGCCGCTAATGAGTCCTCAATAGCGGTATATTTGCCGCTATGGGGGAAAACAGCTTCGTACTTGTGTTTTCAACGCCAGATTGATTCTCACGGAATCTTCGCCTCTGCGCGCTGTAAGTTAGTGGCATGTGTTCTACTGACAAGGTATGATGTTGTGTCATTGTTATTGCCTTCACTGCTCGTGTATTGCTCGTGTATTGCTCGTGAATCCATGCAGACGGTCTCTCCATCTCCTACCCACCACTCCCCGTACTGTACTTGTACTCGTACTGCTGTCGAGGCCTCCTACTCTTGTGCAGCCTACGAGTGTAACCTGATGTACAAAAGATAAAAAAAAGAATCAGTCGAAAAGAAAGGACACACAGCGTAGCGCGCATGTTTTTTCATCACGGACCATGTATTGATCACCTCTACACGTACCAGAACCGGCCGAACATTTCGTACGCTGAACCAATTGATGCATCAAATGATGACATCAAACATCACCCCTCTGTGACAGTACATCAACTCCTGCCTTAACGCTTTGGCGCAGGTTTCTGCCGAATAAAGTCCGCAGTGATTAAAAGAACGCTCTGATGTCCGACTGCCGTCCCGGTGTAGCGGACTTTGATGCGAGAAATGCCATCTTGACCCTACGTAGCAAGTATCCGGCCTCACGCATACCGTACGCCTCTGCGTAATTCTCTAGAGGACCAAAATAAGAAGACAGCTCCGCATGCGACGGCGGCGAAATAGAGACCTCCTCCCCCAGAGGGACGTTTGAGCTACTTCGAGGAGGCTTCGGGGGCCTTCTGTTTCTTGCTGATGCACCGTTGGCAGATGCGGTGCAGTTCGCTTTCACCTTCCTCTGGTTCGCCGCAAATACCATAAAGACGCCCACCGCAACCAGCGCGGCAGGGGTGCCCTTGTCCCTCGCCCAGCGGCGGGTTGTTGGGGAGTTTACATAGTTCTTGATCGGCGCATGCCGGCATGATGCTTGCGAGCAGGTGCTTGTGGCGCCCACCACCGTCGTGGTGCGTACTGCTGCTGTACTGCTGTACTGTACTGTACTGCTGTACTGCAGCTGTACTGCTGTATGGATCCTGTATCCTACTGCTGTAGGGGGTCCTGTGGACAGCAGATTGCCGCTATCGCGGTGGCGAAATACCTCAAATTGCCGCTAATGAGGGCCCGATCCTGAATAGCGGGCATTTGCCGCTATATCGGGTCAAGATGGTGTCAAGCGATTTTCGTGCCGCTATTTAGGGCATTTCGCTATTCAGGGTGCCGCTATATCGGGGCCGCTACTGTATTATACTTGTATGGTCTTCAAGTTCAAATTAACCTTTCCTCCTCGCGGCCTCTCCTTCCCCGCCACCCCCACCATCTCCTAGACCTAGCATCACGCGTACAGTATGCTCCTACTCCGTATACATTTATGCGACGTAAAATGTTGGAAATCCCCCCCACCCCGCTTAAAAACCCAGCTCTTCCCCCAAGGGTTTTAAACATACTTACAGATATATTTCTGCTGAAAGTGCTCGGTTGGTGCACCCCTGGCATTTCCAGGGGTCCCACTTCGACACCGCTCCGAACGTTACTTGCGGAACGGTCCACCTTTTCTTTGATTTCTTGCGCCGTCCGCCTTAAATATTATTTTTGTTCCTGCTCGTTTTGCAAGTTGTTTCTTGACTTTTCAGCTGCTTCCTGAAAATTTGTTCATCTGTCAACACCATTTTTGAAGCTTTTCGCGATTTTTTCTTCCTTCCTGTGTAATATTTTAAAAATGAAAAATACACTTGAGCTGTGAGATCGACCAAAAATGAGTTTTTGATCAAAACTCAGCTTTGCAACCTGCGTGTGATACTTCGATCGCGCGTGTATTATGTAGTAAGTTGAACTTCTTACCATTTCCCGCCAGTTTGCCGCCTGTGCATTACTTGCGGAACAGTCCAGCTTTAGCTTTTCTTTGCTTTCCACCATAGGTTTTTGTACTTGCACGAAGTTTCACCATATCAGCTGAACTCTCGGCTTGGCCTATCATCTCAGGTCACAATTCCGCCCAGCACCCCACCGTAGCGCTATAGCTCAGCAGCGCAGCACCGTGCAGCACCGTGCAGTGCCGTGCCCTGCCGTCCCCTGCAGCTCAGCTCAGCAGCGCACCGCCGTGCAGTGCCGTGCCCTGCCGTGCCCTACAGCTCAGCTTAGCAGCGTACCGCAGCGCTAGCCCAGCAGAGCGCAGCGCCGTGCGGTGCCGTGCTTTGCCGTGTTTTGCCATGCTGCATGCTTTGCTGTACTTTTACTAATTCGTACATGCCAGTAACATTCGAAGTCTCATACCACGTACCGGTCGGTACTATTAATACTACAAGGTACATATACACCAGGTTTGTACACTACGTTGTTGTATCACAAACAATGCACCCCCAGCTCAGGTCAGCCTGGCTGTATATTATAGTTCAGCAACGCAGCGGAGCCCAGCCCAGCGCAGCGCAGCGCGGTGCCGTGCCTTGCCCTTCGTTTTGCGGTGCTGTGTCGTGCGGCGCTGTGCGTTATTTTGAACATAAAGCGGTAGTACCAGGTATGATACGAGTACCAGGTACCGTTGTGTACGTATTGTGTACTCGTCTTTTTTGCTTTCTTCTGTTGATTGTCCTCTCTCGGTCCCCACGTTTCCGCCCCCCCGCAAATATCACACGTACTGCCGTTCAGAACGTGATATCAAAAAGCACACAGCACAGCGCAGGGCAATTAGCTCTGCACAAGCACCTCACCTTGGCATTATCAATTCGCTATTCGCACTAAATAGTGACGGGCCTCTTCTTCCTGTCCCCTTTACATGTTTCAGTTGCATTCTACCTTGCGCGAGCGTAGCGGGCGGCGTCAGCCGCCCGCGGAGCGAAGTCCTGTGCTTTCTATAGAACACACAGAGTACCACCAGGTATTAGGCGAAGTACCAGGCACCAGGTACCGGTAGTACGTGTGTGTGTACTCGTCTTTTTGTTTTCGTCGTTGATTTTGTCCTCCATCTCGGTCCTCTTCGCGTTCTTTTCTCCCGAATTTCACCCGGTACTACTGCCGATCAGAACGTGACATCGCCAACATACAGCACAGCACAGACAGGGCAATCAGCTCCGCACAAGTAGCTTTTGGCAATATCAAATTGCTACTTGCGCTAAATAATGGGCCTCTTTTTTCTGCCCCCTTCGCATTTAGTTCAAAACTTCCACCTTGCGCGAGCATAGCGGGGGGCGTCAGCCGCCCGCGGAGCGGAGCCCTTGTACGGCATACATAATATACATGATAAAGTGATGCATTCCACAGCCGTCAGTGTCGTCCCCCTGAAAATCGGGTTAACGGGTTTTATAGATGCCGTGCACAGATTGATTAACGTCACCCTGTAGACCCTGGCACAAGCTAGTTCTAAGGGGAGTCGCCGACGTATATCCTTAATGAGGATGCACACCCCAGTAATACGCGCGATCGGAGTAACACTCACAGCTTCCAAAGATAAGGCGACGAAATCTTCGATCTCACAGCTGGAGTGTATATATTTTCTCATAATATAGAGTCTCCACGTAAAACCCCCACAGCCAGCGCCGCAGCTGCACCCGCAAATGTTGGCCCCACCTCGCGGCAGGGCCCGTGTCTTCATCCAGGACCAGCGCCTCCACCCACGCTTCCCGCCCTGCTGATCTCCGCGCGGAGGACCGCACGCAACGACAACTCCCGCGACTCTTCCCCCGCTGCCGCCGAGCTGCCACTGCCACCGTCCCTGCGGGTGGGTGGCGAGGCTGCCGAGGCCGCGGGGGACTCATGCAGCAATTTGCAAGGAGATCAATTGCATTTACCGGTGCGCGCGAACATCCGGCAGCCCTCGGGGAGGCTCAAATTGGCTTTTCCCGTGGACCCGGGAGATCCAGCGAGCGGAGCGTTGGCCTTCCGCTTGGAAAGCCTGCCTCCGCTGGCACCGATGCTGCTGGCCACGAGCCTGAGCACCTGCCCCCCCGCCGCCCCGACAAAATTCGAGCTTGCGCACGAACATAGGCAGGCGTGGGGGGTCAAAAACCGTACCAGCAGGGAAAGGGACAACAGCAGGGGACGATCGCTGCGCAGCACGCATGAGCTCGCTGACCCACAAGCCGATGTCGCGGTTGACCATATCGCACAGCACGCCATGCGCTGCCGGGATCGACAGCATACTATAGTTGCTGAAGGTGTGGCCACGCAGGCCCGTGACCCCCACCGAAAACGCGTCGCCTAGGGCGTTTACCCGAGCCAGAGATGGGAGGTCGTCGGCGACCCCGGGCGAGAGGCCCACCGATAGAATCGAGACGACGGCCAATCTCAAGAGGTCGAGGCGATCGGCGACCATAAGGGAGTGCCCGATCGGCCCGTCCACGAGGGGCTCGTATCTATAATATGATTAAGGATACGTTACAGACACAGGCCACCCTTTGCAGGTTCCTCTACTAGGCAGGTTCCACGTTGATCACTTGTACTATATAAGCTCCTATCTTAGTTCCACACACGCCACGGACGAACTGAATAGCGTTCAGTTCCGCGAGGCAAAAGCACCAACCCCTTTTTTCAATACGCACATGCCTTCAAAGGCATGTGAAACCCTTTTGCTTCCAGCCGTATCCCGTATCTTACGCCTTGTTAGTCTCCCAGTGCAATACCATAACACTGGCCCACCCTGATGAGCCGTGTATGCAGAAATATGTAAGATTCGGGGAAGCACCGGTTCCACCGTCTAGAACATGACTCGAAGATGCGGCTCTTCACAACCTACTCCCACACCTCTATCCTGCGAGGCTGCGAAGCTTCAGGGAAAACGCTACAGTAGAAAACCTCAGACGAAGAACGGAAGACGGGAAAAAGGGCACAGGACACTCCAGCGAATGGCGGGATCGGCAGGCGCGAGAGCTATCACTTCAGCAGATTAGCGAGTGAAACGGGGCAGAGAAACGGGAAAACGGGAACTATGCAGAAAATAGAGAAACGAACAATATACGACATAGCTGGGGTCGAAGCGGGAAGAGTCGAAAACCTCGCGACGACAAAAGAGCTGAAAGAGCGTAGCTGGGAGGCCACGTTGGCCGTCACGTGGATGGCCTCCCCCACGAATGACTGCAGATCAGCAGGGGAGTCCCCGAGTTCGGGGGGATACGCCCCCGAATAATCCACAGCTTCCTCGCGGTGTTTACCTTTTTCTATGTAGGCATCTCATCGGTCAGTGGAGCCTTCTGCCGCTGCCTATCCTGAGCGTCGCCGTCGTCACGGGAGGCTGCCGCCCGACCAGAGTTGTTTCCGATGAACTGGCGAAGGGTCACATCGAAGTTGGCGACCTAGTCAGCACCGGCAATCGCTACCTCGCGCGCGGAAGAAACTGCTTCAGATACACGGCTTTTTTGTCATCGAAACGCGCATTGACCCGCGCGAATTCCGCCTCAACTTTCCCGGCCGAGTTGGCCAAGTCAGCCAAAGTCAGAGCCGCTCCGACCGCTGGCGCCCCGGAGGTGGACCCAGAGCCCGCGAGAGCTGCGGCAGCCCGGGCTCGCAGAGCAGCCTCCGCCTCATCGCTGGTGGCGGCGCAAGCCGCGGCATCCGGCGAATCACTCATCGTCGAAGAGAGGGCCCACAGCGCTCACAACAGCAGTCGCAGTGAAATATCACAGCAGCAGTCGCCGCGAAACTCGCTCACAGCAGTAGTCACAGCGAAGCACAGCAGTCTCGAAATAAACCAGTCTATATCGCACCTTGAACCTGTCCCGCTGACAATGCTTCTCTGCGTGCTTCGCTTGCGTGTCAGCGACCAGGTAGACTGATCGAAAATGTCCTTGCTATACCATTACCGGTACAAGTAACCACCCGCGTTTATCTCATTGGTCAACGGGCAGAAGCCCCAAACCTCTTCCGTACAAACAAAACCCTTATTTTCTCGTGCCTCGATAATATTACGCTTTCCACGTAAATTTTAACAGGAAAATAATTTGAAAAAAAATCTGGTGTCTTCCTTCTGTGAGTGTGTTTTTTTTTTCACCCGGCTGTTGCGGGCTGTTCGAAAAATAACGAAAACTGTTCGTACCAGGTAGCAAGCAAGCCGCAGGCGAGAGGTGAGAGCGCGAGACTCACTCGTACCAATCTGCTGTGGATTTCAAAGCGCCAAGCTGTCTAGAGCACTACACACAATCCTACACTATAGTGTAGTCTAGAGCACAAGAAAGCGCCAAGCTGTCTAGTGCAAGACCGATGCTTCTTCTTTTTGCCCGTGTGGGGGGCGATAGCTTCCGTAATCTCGATCAGCCCAAGGTGGCCTCGATCCAAAAAGCGACCTTTACTCGTATTCGTATTCCACCCGACGCCATCAAAGTTCACCTTTTGAGAACCTCCAAGATGGCTTAAATTCCAAACACGGCAACACACGCCTTATCGAGGGGGGGGGGGGGGGGTGGCAACATGAGTATTAGTATACATACGATGCTGCTGGTATTCAGCAGTGGCGGGCCCGGTAGCTACCGCAGTCATCAACGGCGCGGGGTGATCTCTCAGGAAGAAACTCTATGCTACCCCGCGAAGCACAGCAGATCTCAGGAGCTTGACTCAGCATTTTCAGAGCAACGGGGTTCGCTCGAAAACCGCACACAGGACAATACGAGCCCTTCACTTGCTGCGGCGGCGAAGTATGACGAGCACCAGGCTCCATACGCTGCTGAGTTTCATTTGAGGGTACGATGACTGCCCTAGTCGTGTGTGCTGTCTACTGCTGCTGTTGTCTACTGCTGCTGTTGTCTGCTGCTACTCTTTCTGGCCAAAAAGCAAGTAATCTAGCATGTCGCACGTCACAGCGAGCTGGTTACTCGTACTGTACACCCAACTTAAGTTGTTTCGTAAGGTATAGTTTGTCAAACCAATCCAACCCCTTGAATTTATTCAGCATTTTTTGGACATCACTCTGGAATTTTTCGCGGTTAAAAAACGCGGTGCAACCTACTCCGGTTAAAATTATAAAGCTAACGCACAATTTAGCTGCGATGGCTTTTACGTGGAAACCTTATGCTCTTACTATGTCTGTATCGATTTCGTGATTTCTTATGTAAGAAATACAAGGTTCCCTTCGGATAAAGGGTGACGCAAGGCTGCTGATTTTGTACCCCCTTGCGTTCGCCCGCATCCTTACGGTAAGGCATGGAGCTATACTGCAAAGTAAACGGTCCTGGATTGTAGGGTTGTAAATGGAGGTATTGGGATGTATGTGACGCTTCAGTCTACCTGGCACATACCATAAGTTTGCCCCAGACGAAAATTTCATGTAGCCGATGTAAGCATGTGGGTGCTATTGGGTGTGGCGTTGGCGTGTGTACCAGCTCGTGGCCGATATATATGCTCGCAGATTCGATTGCCGATAGCCGATAATATAATATAATTAATTGTTATCGAGAGGCTTAGCGCAAGTCACGGTTAAGTGAACTTGTATAATGTGGAAGCTTCAGTAGAAGAGAAAAGATATTGTTGTTGGCGACTCCAGGCTGGAGATTGATTCATTGTGTCCAACAGGTTTAGCTGACGAGGGACGGAAGAAGAGGAGGAGAGGAGTGGTTACATGAGGGTGGGGTGCGTGATGCGCTCGCCCCATGATCAAACCAAAACCGAACTACGATCGTATGACGACCCGCGTTGTTTTGCCTGGCTTGCTGACCCCAGCTATATTTCTTGCAGTCACTAACTGCAAATTTTGTCTACTGGAGCAAATTGTTTATACCGTACTACAAGGGTACAATCACGATCAAATCTCCGTATGATACGTACATAGAACACAAATTACAGTGAGTACACTGCTGTTGTGTGTTGTGTGTCATATACTGGTAGACCATGTACCAGGTACACCATCAAGCTACGTACTGGTATGTACTTAGGGGACTACTTACTGCAGTGATGCGATAACACGCATGATGCTATGCTGTTTCCGCATGCACGTACACCAGAGATTCTATGTGATCCAGCAGTGAACAGATGGCTGCACCATTGCTGCTGAAATGAGTACCGTCTCTAGCACAACCCCTCGATGCGCTAACGCATTGAATTAAATAGAATTTCGAAATTAAACCAAGTCGCTATGTACTTGGTACTTCTGCGTTACAAGTCATAATGTTAGTAACGCACAAAACAACAATGACAAGTGTTGCGGGGAAAATAATTCGCATATGTTATGTATCGAGCCGACTAGTTCTTCTAAAATACCCAAGGGGTTAACACAAAACAAGCTGACATGAAACTCCTGCTCTGCTGCTATACGTGGTTCTGCATGTGTATGTATGCAGTTTTGCCAGGGTGTGTTCGGTACGGTACGTAACGAGGCATACCGGCGGTATATACCGCCGGTATTTCCGGTACTGGACACTTCGGTAAGTTCGGTACGGCATAAATAACGGTACCAGACACTTCGGTAAGTTCGGTACAGCATTAATACCGGTACTGGAAACTTCGGTATGTTCTGTACGACATCAAAAACCGGTACCGGACATTTCGGTAAGTTCGGTACGACATCAATACCGGCGGACACTTCGGTAAGTTCGGTACATCATTACCGGTAGCGGCGGTACCGGTATGCACGTGTGTACCGGAGCCGGTACCGGTACCGGTACAACATGATATCGGTACCGAACACTTCGGTAAGATCGGCACAACATCAACCCGGTACCGAACACCTCGGTACTTTTGGTACGACATCAACCCAACACCGACACATTGTGACTCCATCCCTTGGACATTTGGCTCCAGGTAGTGCCCCAAGCCACACACACCCCGGTCCCCAAACATCTTCCAGTGGTACGCGAGACACTGAGCACGCATGAGCAACGGCGCAAACTCCCAGAATGAGCTGGCCTCCAGCACTGATGCCACCGCTTCTGGTGGCGGGTCGTCTTCGCCAGCCCCCATGCCAGCGCCGGCGCCACAAATTATCGATGTGTACGCGGAAAAGAAGGCCGTGCCGGTGATTTTGCCTGCTTCTGCGAACATCTCGCGCACGGGGCACGTGTATGAGTTGCCGGCGGTTTATGTACCTAAGTGCAACCGTGTGCCGGTACCGGTACCGATACGACATCAATACCGGTACCGGACACTTCGGTACGTTCGGAACGACATCAATACCGGTACCGGACACTTCGGTAACTTTGGTACGACATTCATACCGGTACCGAGAATACCGGTACCGTACCGGACGCACCCTTGCAAATTTGCTTGTTAGTGCACAATACTAGAAACGTCAGACGTGAGCTATATTTCAGTCAGCTAAACGACAAGGAAAGAAGATGTTTGTGGTAGTCTAAACCAGTGAATCTGTTCATGATTCCGCAACAAGCATAGGAGTGAACAGCCTACGAGTGTTCCCACCGCCCACATGCAAAGGAACAAAGAGAAACGGCCAGCGAATTACAGCCGGATAAACACTACTTTTTAGGGAGACATCACCTGTCGTGTACGTGACTCTATCGTTTGTACTTGTCCCGGTGGAGGGTATCCCTGCCGTACATCTTGAAGTACCGGAGATGGCGTAGTCAAATTTACGATTTCACGATCCGATCACAATTACGTTTTCGACTTGTACTCTTACTTGATATTGATTGTGACCTGTCGTAATCTCCAAACCGTGCACAACACCGGTCGTTATTTCTGCTCGCCCCATACAAAGAGAGCATGCGACACTCTACGTACCGTTTGGTAAATGTCTTAATGCATTTCACTTTTCCACTAGCTCGACCTCGTTGATGAGAAAGTCGTCAGATGTGCGTGGTCCTTTGTCGCTGAGGACTTGAGGTTCAGCTTCATCTTGAATTTGTAGAGGTAGGTAGCTTCCTTGCCCTGAAAAACTGATTGCCGTCATCACGCCCGCCTCTCTCTACTGTTGATTATTCGTCCAGTCTCTGCATCTGGGCCCCAACATTTTTGGGCTGTCCGTTCACGAAGGAGGAGGAGCCAGAGGTTGGTATGCGGGTGTACACGAAGGCCGTAGAAGTCGCCAGCGGCTCTTGGTCATCCTGTGTTGATTCCGCAGATCCTGTCTGAGGGGTTTGCCAGCGGCTGTCCTTCTGCTGTCGTGAGCTTGTGAACCTCCTCCTTCTGACGGTCGGTGTCGTTGTTGATTTTTGCTCCAAGGCGAAACCCAAAAGTAGCTGGTGCGACGCCGGTTGAAGCAGACTGTGTCGATCCGTCGGCTCTTCGTGATGTTGACTCAGCCGATGGTCCGGTGGTCCCAGATGGCGATGATCCAGCGACTCCGATAATCCCATATGGTGCTATTGATCCAGCTCATGCTCGGGTGATGCCAGATGAAGTTGATCCAGCGATCCCGGATGTAGTTGCTCCGATGTGCGATGGTGATCCAGATGACGTTGCCCCGAAGATCCCATGCGAATATGCTTTGATGATCCCAGCTCCGGCGAATCCCAGGCGATGTTGCTCCGATGGTTCCGTTTCCGGTGATTCAAGGAAAAACTGATCCGTGAAAAGGATGGCATCTTAGTATGTCGCTGGGGACTTCAATCACCCGGGTTTCTTCCTCCGAGATCCGAAATGGGTCTCTATCCGTGTACGTGAAATCTACACACGTGATCGGGGGGTTCGCCCCCGATTGTCCTTCAGCGTGCGTGTTGTAGAAGGCCTCCTCGAGGCTTGGATGGGGTCTCGTACTGGCGGTCTCGTGATGCGGTACATCCGGTGCGATCCCAGCCGTAGTAGAAGGTGCATCCCCGGGCAATATAACAGGTGTAACTCCTAACAAAGACACTTCAGCTTCTTGTGGTAGTGCTCCAGCCCTTTGATGACGATTCTGCTCCTGGTGCGGATGCTCCAGCTCCCGTCGATGACGCTCCGGCTGTTGTCGATGACTTTTTCCCTTCCAGAAACTAGTTATCGTAGTAGTATGTAGTATAGCATGACCTGGACTAGCGCCCAAAATCGCTTCGTCTCAGTGGCAATGGCCTCCTTAGGCGTGCTGTCGAGACTTTACACGTTTTTGCTCAATATCCGTGACAGTGTCCTCCTGATAAGTGTTGTTTCCGCCCGTTAGTGTGTTCTTGGTCGCAAGAGCATGTCAATAGGGCTCGGATACCCCCTTCTGTTGAGTCGTTGCCGTCGCGGTCTACTCCATACCAACGCCGGAGTTGACGCAGAATTCTTAGGTCTCTTCCAAAGTGTACTCGCCTCGCTTGGCGTCGTCGCTTGCGTGTGCTGCAGGCACTACAGCAGGCGCTGACGGCGTATCAACCGTGACTCCCAGGGCGTGAAGAAACACTTCGCACGAGCATAGGCGCTTGTCTTCTGCGTGTTGGTTGAGCGGGCACGAAGCGAAGTGTTGCTGTCGAACTGCAAGTGGGAGTTTACCGTCTCGAGGATGGTGTTTACCCCTGATTACATTGCTTTGACCGAAAAGAGGTTACGTCCCAGTCCAGGTACGAACTTTGCCGCGATGCGAATAGGAACACGCTCGCCAGCCTCGTCGATGATGTATCCCAAGATATTGCATGTTGCCGTTGCGAATACCTTCTTGATTCCGGCGGTCACGATGGTCGTCGGCTCTGTCAGCTTCTTGTAATCCCTCATGCTATTCCACGATCTTGGAATCAGCTCGTCGTCTATCATGTGGTCCGACGCGCACTTGTCCACAATCATCGTGAACCTGTCGCTGTTGGGGTGAAAGACCCTTTTGACGCTGCCAGCCAGCAGCTCTTTAAATGCAAATGCTTCATCGAAACCATTATCGAAGTTGAGGGACGGCTTCTCGTCGTCATTGGTGGGACATATGCTCGCGCCGACTACAGCACGGGCAATGTGAGCGCCTCCACTCTGCGATGGCCGTGACCCTCCCTGCGTGTAGCAGTCCTCATCGCTGTGAGGCAGTTTTGTGAAGAGGACGCCACTTGTGCTCAGCTGTATCCTTGGATCCTGCCTTGCCCTCGGAAGAATCGTTGTTCTTCTGCTTGTCGTTACTTGCTGTTGTTGCCGTACCTCCTTTTCCAGCAGTTGCGGGTGCAGTGCCCTTGTTTTTCACAACGACTGCAAGTCGATGTTCCGCAGTCATGGCTACGCCGCGACCAGCAATCTTGGTACCGCTGCTGCGCCAAAGGTTATCCAAGTACAAATGGTGGCAATTATGAATACCTGCCACGTAATAGCATTGCAATTTTTTCAGAGCTTTTCACGGGTTAGGACCGACCCGCGGGTCGGGTCAAGAATAACGAAAACATCGCGGGTCGAGTCCACTCGGATCAGGAGGTGCTCGAAAATTCACGGCGGGAGTCCGGGGTTTTTCAGGGCTTGTCATGGGCTGAAGTCGGTGGAACGGCTCGTGGATGGGCCGGGCCGGCCCATCATTTGCTCATGTAGCGGACCGCGGTCCGACCCTGCCCATCATTTTTTTTTTTGGTGGGCCGCGGCCCGGCCCAGCCCATCAAATTTTCAGACGAAGGGTCGCCGCCCGGCCCGGCCCATCGCATTTCACATTTACCCAGCCCGGCCTGACCGTCAATTTTTCAAACTTGCAGCCCGGCCCGACCGTCAATTTTTCAAACTTGCCGGCCCGACCCGGCCCGGCCCGGCCCATGGCATTCGCAGCCAGTTCCATGAGACACTGGCTCTGTATAGGCTGGCCGGTCATCTCTGTGGGCCGGCCCGTGGATTCGAAGGGCCGGTCCATGAACCAGCGTATCCATTACGTGCTGACGTATTTTGTGTTTATTTTAAAGAAAAATATTCGGCGATCATTATTGTAAACCGGTTCGGAGCATTTTTTATTTAATTTTACGGTACACCACAGATTATGGGCCACAGTCCAGTCCGGCCCGCCAAACCGTATGGGCCGTCTCATGGGCCGGGTAGACGTCGTCATCGTAGTAGCAGTAGTACACATATCTTGGGCCGCGGCTCAGGCCGGCCCGCGAAAACACGTGGGCCGTCTCATGGGCTGGGCAGAGTGGCCCAAACCAAGCCCGTATCTCACAGGCCGCGGCCCGCTCGGGCCCATAAAATTAAGCGGTCTGGCCCGGCCGATCAATTTTCAGATGATGGGCCGCGGCCCGGCCGGGCCCATCAAATTTTTAGAGGATGGGCCCCGGCCCGGCGCCGCCGATCAATTTTTCAAAAGTATTGGCCCGCCCATTACATGTTCAAAATCTCGGCCCGGCCTGGCCCAGCCCGTCACATTTTCAAAATTCTGGGCCTGGCCCGGCGTGCCACATGACGATTTTCAGATCGACTCGTCCCGGCCTGGCCCGCACCATCGACCCATGACAAGCCCTGGAGTTTTTCAGAACTCACGGGTCGGGTCGGGTTAGGCCGACCGAAACCGGCACGACCCGCGACACGTCACTCGTGAAACGCGCTGGATTTTTTTCGTCTTCGTTTTTCCGCGAGGCGTGATAACGGCAGCACTGAAATCTGAGGTCGCTGTCATCGGGAGTGGGAAGGAGGTGCCAGACCGTGTGACTAGGTTTCTGGCTCGTCCGAGTAGCGTGCAGCCGGAAACTCATGTTCGTATGTGCTTACCGTGTGAAGTACGAATACGTTTTTTTTGCTTTGCCTTATATTTCTCTTTTGCTCTTTCGTTCTTTCTCTTTATCTCTCTCTTCCCTGGATATCTGCGAGAGACAGGGTTCATATTGATCGGTCTTGTTTCCTTGCGTCATCCTGTTTTTTTTTTTCTTAATTCTGGAGGTTTCCGGTTTCCTCCTTTAGGTTGTTTTTGTTGTGTTGTTCGTACATGGCACGTTGAAATTGAATTTGCTTTTCTTTATTAATTTGTTTGCGTTTATTTTGTTTTTCAACATATGTCGCCACAAAACAATGTGTGTGCGTCTAGGATGAATAACCAGGACGGATACTGGGTGGGCTGAGTGCTGATGCTGTCGTTGGGTAGGAAGAACGGGAAGGCAGCATCAAAAATAGCATAACTGGCGTGATATATGCATTTTGCATTTTGTATGCCTGGAACATGGTAAATAATTGATCATGAAACGTGAACTACTAAGATTTATAGTTGTTTTTTGTACCCCTGTTTGCATTAACTGGCACCCTGGTCATTTGTACCAGGTACAAATTATTTTGTGCGTATTGTGTGCGGGGTTCTGGGGGTTGGGTGTCGAGTTTTTTTTATTTCATCGTTGCGGTAAGCTGTCTTGCACAGTCGCACGTCCTCCGTGAATTCTTGAGGGCTCGAGTTTTTGCATTTTTTGTATCATGGGCTACCAGACAGTAGCAGTATAGTTGGCATAGTATGAGTATGTATGATGTGATACTTCGTGACAGTGGGCGAGATCCATGTCAGCAATACAATAACGCGATACCAGATAATACAATATTTCAGGGTATCTTGTGCCTTTGATCACACACGTATCAGGTAACCAGTTTATTGTTTATATGGGTATCTTGTGTCTTTGATCACACACGTACCAGGTATCCAGTTTTATTGTTTATATGGTGCCTGGTATGCATTAACTTGCTCACACAGCGGTCATCATGAGCTATATATTAATGCCGTGTACCCAGGGATCGCCATCCTCTGCTCTATGCTTTCGACTTTTCGGCAACAAGAGTCGTGGTTATTGCGGCGTTGCAGTGCCATATTCTATATTTCCTATTTTCGCCTCGTTGTAGGTTATCGGATCGGGATAGGATTTTTTGCGATCCAATTTGATCTGATAAATATCGGATCGGTAATGGGATTTTTTCGCCCATATCGAATCGGAATCGAGTATCGTCCCGATATTCAACACTACTGTACAGCCCAAACGGTGAAAAAAATGACGACCGCCGGCAAGGAATAGGCAAGTATGTTTGCTCCCTGTACTGCTTTGTGATGCGGTAGACTACAGTATTAAGACACAGACATACAGACCCAAGCTGGGTTCTTAGTTGGGAGAGAGTGGGTTCTACACTAACTTCTACACTAACTTCAGCATAATGACTCCCGATTTTCTTCCGTCTTATTTTTCTGTAAATATCAGCCTGTTGTTCTTATTGCCGTATTTCGTATTAGACGTCATGTGTTCTGCACCAGGTACAAAGCTTGCCTCGCATTTTTTTTAGAACAGCGTGGTGTACCTGTCGATACTCGTGCAGCAGAAAAATTGGCAACTGTGGTTAACGTGTCTGCGTTGGGTGGATGATGGACGGACGTTGCGCTCACCTCATCGGCAGTCAGCAGCAGCCAGCAGCAGCCAGCAGAAACAGCAGCAGCAGCTCGGTGCGTGTGGGCCGGAGGCTGTTGTGCAGTGTTCAAAACCGCGGGACACAAAAGGCCAACCTGATTTTGGTAAAAAACCGTGCAACACGTCAAGACAACCGTGCCGATGGGGGCTTCAGGCTTCAGGCCTCAGCCATCTCAGAAGGGGTTCCCATTTGTTTCGCGTCGTCGAAAATAGAACACTCGCATTCGCTCTCAAATTAAAATACGCTTCAACTGTGCAGTCTCCAATTTTGTCGAAACTTACGTTTGACCCATGCTGCGATAAACGTAGCACCTGTTTTCTCTGAGGGTCGTCATGCGAGGACGTCTCTAACGCGTCCGCCCGCCTGACTTCGAAACAAATGAAGGCGGAACCGACCAAGGCTACGGTAGGGAGGGCACCCCTTTTTTAACTACCGGGTTTTCACCGCTCGCGCGAGAGGCTCTGCACCTCACCGACCAAAAATACTTTAGACGATTATTTGGCTGCTGCGCTGTTCAGTCATTTCATTGCGGCTTCACGCAGCAAACATGAAAACAAAACGAAGCTTTTAAGACCGCGAAACGGACAGGGAGGTCACTCGCGCGCGTTAACCCCGAGCGCCACTGCAAAAACAAAAAGGCCCCCAAAGTGGTTCCGCTGCCGTAGTCTTGGTCAACCTGATCAACAATCCGACGGCCTAGGTATAGAACGTGATCGACAAGATATTACGACGATGTTAGCTGCCTTCCTCGGTTGAGGAGCCCTGCGCGTCAGCAATAGCTTCGGCACAACATGTTACCGCTTTCGGAGCACTAGTCATTTCCAAACTGCTGCAACTAAAAGAAGCGGGGTTTCCTCCCCCGCAGCTCTGCCTGTTTTTGAGCCCAATACTTCGCTACCTCTCTCTCGCGGAAACGTCGTTCATTTTGTCGCGCTTTTTCGGATTCGCCAATGCAACACGAGCCCGAAAGAACCGTGACAAAACCAACGAGGTGCTGGCGAGGGCATTCTTGTCGCCATCGCTGGAGCCGTGGCATTATGCCAGATAGGCCTCGGCCGCGAAACAACCATTTCTCCGATCTTGCGATTTTTTATGGTGCTGCTTGCTGGACACTTGGATATCGCGAAAACACCTCGTGAGTCGTTTCTGGCGGCGTACGACTGACCGCTGTCTGATGGGCCCAACGTCTTCACACACCCCGCAAGCAGCGTGATTTAGCTTCGTGGGCTGTGGTTGCTTATGAGGAGCTATATTTTCCCGCAAATAAAGCCGGGGCAACGAGCTACATCATTTTTAACTTCTCGCAAGCTGTTTTGCGGTCCATGGGTCTCCCATGGGCTTTCCCATGGGCGATCTATGGGACAGACCCATGGGAGACCCATAAGGGACCCATGAAAGTCCGCGGAAGCCCACAGGAGGCCCATGGACGCCCATGGGAGCCCATCGGAGACCAATGGCAGCCCATGCGAGGCTTATGACGCCCACGGGAGACCCGTGAGAGCCCACAGAAGTCCACGGGAGACCCGTGGGCGTCAATGGGAGCCCACCGGATAGTGGTATATGTCCATGAGAGCCCATGGGAGGCCCACGGATGTCCATGGGAGCGCCCAGGCGCCCGCGAGATAATGATGGACGCCCCTGGGGGCCGATGAGAGACCCATGGATGCCGATGGGAGGCCACGAAAGACCATGGGGGGTCACGAGAGACCCATGGGCGCGCACGGGAGACTCCTGGACGCCCACGGAGCCCAAGGGAGACCTACGGGAGCCCACGGAAAACCCAAGCCCACGGAATTCCACGGATGGGAGAGACGCCCATGGGAGCCAACGTTAGACCTATGGGCGCCCACGAGAGCCCACTGGAGCATAAAATAGCCTAAAGGAGACCCAGGGGCGCCCATGGGAGACATATTAGCCCACGGAAGCCCACAGGAGACCCACGTATGCCATGGAAGACCTATGGGCGCCCATGGGAGACCAATGGGAGCCCACGGGACCCAACGGGAGACCCATGGACGCCCATGGGAGCCCATGGTAGACCCATGGAAGACGCATGGAAGTCCATGGAAGCTCGCGGGATGGACGCCCATAGGAGACCTATGGTAGACCCCAGGAATTGGCGAATATGGGTCTCCGATGGCCGCCCATCCCGTGAGCTTCCATGGGTCTCCCGTGGGCTCCGATGGGCCTCCCGTGGGCGCCCATGGATATTATATACTCCGGAGTAGATCCCATGGGAGTCCATGGGCCTCGCGTGGGCTTTCATGGGTCCCACATAGGCTCCCATGGGCGTCCATGGGTCCTCCATGGGCTCCGATGGGCACCCTTGGGTATCCCGTGGACATCCATGGAACTCTTATTGACTCTCGTGGGCTCCCATGGGCATCCCGTCGTTTTCCATGAGTCTCTAAGGGGTTCCCATGGGATCCCATGGGTCACCAATGGGCACCCATGGGTCTCCGTGGGTGTTCCATGGGTATCTCGTGGGCCCCCATCGACTTACATCGACTTCCATGGGTCACTCATGGACTTCTCATAGGTGTTTTACCACCCATGAGCTCCTATGGATCTCCCATGGGTTCCTATTGACTTCCGTGAGATCCCATGGGTCTCACGTGGGTATCCCATGGGTCTCCCATAGGTCTCGCACGGGTTGTCCATGGGTTACCTTGGCCGACCGATGGGCTTCCATGGGGGTCCCACGGGGCTTCAAGGGGATTTAACGGAATGCGCCAAAACCCCCTCCCAAAAAAAGCCAATAATGCACATCTCACCGGTCAGATCGGGTCTGGTTGCGTTGGATCAGAGAGTGTTCAATTCTCACGGGTTGGGTCGGATCCTGGCCCCCGAGATACGGGTCACGTCGCGAGTCCGACCACGTTAGCCCGCGATTTTTTCTGCTGATCCGCAGGCCAGGCCCGCACATTCGATCCACGGATCCGATACTTAAATAACTTACTGTTTCTTGTCGAAGGGCCTCTCTGGTCCCTGTGCTCCATTGATGTCAATTCAAACTTTAAAACCCCGCCAAATATATATAGCGTTCATGTCTACAGGCATCCATGTACGTTACCAATACCCAGGCCACACACCACTGCGGGATGCACAATACTGAAGCACATGTTTTTGAACCGTCGACCCACAGGCTGGATCCTCTAGTCATACCCTCGGGTCGGCAGAATGTTCTCGCGGGTCAAGGTGACCCGACCTGTGAAATGGCCCGTATTTTACGGGTCATGCAGAATCTGGTCGGGTCGTGTTCGGTCGGGTCAGCAGGTGTTCAAATCTCGCGGGCCAGGTCGGGTCGTGTCTAGACGTTTCCAATCTCACGGGTCGGGTCGAATCGGGTCAAGAGATTTCAAAATCTCACGGGCCGGTTCGGATCGAGTCAGGAGGCTCTTGAGATCTCACGGATCGGGTCAGGGTGACCCGACCCGAACCGATCCCCCACGAGGTTGGACCTGACCGGTAAACATTTGTTTTGTGTCTCGAACCGATCCTCCACGAGGTTGGACCCGACCCGTAAACAATTGTTTTGTGTCTCATTTTATGCCGTCCGAATTTCGACCAATTTCGATCCCAACAGCACCCCAAAGTCGAGGTGTAGGCCTCCATTAAGAACGTGCTGACGGCCAGTCTGGGAATAATCACAAGCCGCTGTAGACGAAGCACTGGGCTCATCCACCCGCTCTCTGCTAAGGCAAGAACAAACAGAAGGTTCAAATGCGGCGCGTCGAAATGGTGGCCTGACTATCTGTGCCGAAAACAATATCTAGATGTTAAAGTCACTCGGAAACCGGGGGATGGGGGGGTGGGTAAGATCCTACTTCGATCGTAAGAAATGCGACTCGTTTTCGCACGACAATGTTATAGATATTGGCGGGAGAGATGACGCTCTGGGCCGGCTGCCATACAAAATACCAACTAAACATCGATATAATAAGACATTGTAGAAGGCACTTCGCTCGGCGGGGGGCATCCGCCCGCTAGGTTAGCCCAACTAGAAGCAAACTTGAAGTGGACAGAGGTCCATGATTTGGTGCAACTTACGACTCGCAAATACCAAGAGCTTCACGCTCCAGGACCTTTACCCGTACGTTGCATTCACGCATGAATCACGTCGTCCGTACGAAAGAGAAAGGAGGCGGAGAGAAGAGTAATGGTGATGCATTTTATTGAGTTGGAAAAATAGGCAAGTCCTTCGCGCATCACTAGCTAGCTGCTGCTGCTTGTGGTTGTGTACTTGTTTGAGTCCGGGCACATATAGATGTATTCGTTCGCTTTGAACACAGCGAGCTGCAGAATATGCTCGAAGGCATAATGGGTCTCGGCAAGTCTGTCTGTTTTTGATTGCATTGCCGCGCGATGACCGGCACGAACTATGTGTTTTATTCCGTTGTGCTGGGCTGATTGCGCTTTGCTGTGCCGTGTTTGCAATGGATGGTTGGCGATAAAATGATCTATCTCGGGAGCTGGGTATTGTTTGTGGTGCGATCAGAGCAGAAGCAGATAGATGCATAACAAAACTTGTGCTGTACGTACGAGCCTAAACCTACCTCGTACTGGTGCGTATAAACCAAAGGGACACGCCAAAAACTCGGGGGGGGGGGGGAACGAGCTGTAAGTGTTCGACGCCACAAAAACATGTGCTGGATCTCGCCAATTCTGACCACTCGTTCTTAAACTACTTGCTGCGTTTTCGCGCAGCAGCTACGAGGTGTGTTGTGATGCGTAGAGGATTCACTGCGCTATCTGTGTTGTATTGTTCTGTCCTTGTGGTAGATGCTCGACGATAACGTGCTACTACTGCTGTAGCTTGAAGAGCTGTGGTTGGGTGTATGTTCATTGTTATTTTAGCAAAATAATCAGATGCAATATAAACGTGTTGTCTACGAACATATAGCATGACGCGTGCAAAAAAACGTAAACGCACGTATTCTTACAAACGTTTTGTACTCGTATAATAATGCAGAAACCTGATCGAAACTAAAAACCCTCACATGATGCAACATATCGGGAAATAATATCGGAAAAAAGATACAAAGTATTTTCTCGAAACTCGAATCGGAGTAAAAACACAGTCGAAAACGAGGGAGATAATCGGAACAACATAAAAGAAACGATAAAAAGTTACGAAAATCGGGAAATTTTGAAAAAAATAATAATAATACAAGAAAAAAAAATCGGGAGGAAAAACAAAGAAGCGATTTTTCCAAACTCGAATCAAATCCAAAATTAGTCATCGCTGAGCGAGAAAATCAAGAAAGACGCAAAAAAACGACGAAAGGAAGGGTAAAGAAAGAGCAGCGGGAAAAAGAAACAGGAAAGCAAAGAACGAAAAGAAAGCCGGGAAGGTTCTCCAAGAAGAGGAATTAGGTAGGCGTGTTCCAGGTGGGAGCTCTGAGAGCGCAGCAGGACCGTCTAATCAAGTGTGTCAGGGACAAAGTACTTGTTGAGGTAAATGTAATAAAGTCTATATGTGTGCCCTACGCAGTACTTTAAACTACTGTATCATATATGCATATCGCTCGTGCACCAAAAGTGCGATCTTGGCGTCTCTACTGCTACTACTGTTGCTACTAGTACGAGCCAGGGCCTTATTTTTTCCGTTCGGCCGTTGGCTGGCAAGGTCGAGAGTGGTGACCATTCATTCGAGCTTTGTCAATGTCTGCATGTTGCCCGCCCTCTGCTTATTTTTTTCGATTCGCCAGTTGAGAAATTACTTGGTGCTGCTGCGGCGCATCCAACTTGAAAGAAAAAAAATGATCGAGGTGAACGGAAACAAAGAATTGGTCAGGCCTGTTAGCTGATGTGGCGTCGAAGAGCTCCGCGCCACGAAAAAAAACAACTATTATGCAGACGTCTTTTTGGTTTTGTGTTATTTTACCATCACGTTTATGTTCGAGATCAACTCGTAGGAAGTTTCACCCTCAGCGATCTTATGGACAAGCAGTATTCACCGGTGCCATCCCTTCTCCTCCCCGGTACGTGCCTTCATTTTTTTCTTTTGAAGGGTTCAGCTTGATCACTGCTCGTCGATTTGCGTTGAATATCGGCAACTCGCGCTCTCGCTCTACACGCGCATTGTCCATTATTTTAAAATGTCTGTGAAGTTTACATCACACGTACGGAAAGCCCAAGTAAACATGATAAAAAGGCAACTATCAGGCGTTTTTTTTATCGCTCTAAATATCCGCATGGATCACAGCTGGGCTCGGGGTTGGGCTCAGGATCAGGGTTTCGGTTAAGGTCCAGTCTGAAAGACTGGAACAAAAAAATACATTTTTCTTTCACTGAGGATTGGGGTCAGGGTCAGGCTTACCATTAGGGCTGCAGGTATGAAAGCTTGAAAAACGTAAGAGCATTTTTTTTTTTTTTTTTAGATTGATCTGTGAAATTTAAAATACACAGAAGTCTGAGTAGCTATCACCTCCCCGCCTCGCGCGACGCTCCTCCGACCCTGTATTAACGGTATATGTGGAGGTTGAGGTTTGAGGTTTGGGGTTAGGGCCAAATATGTCTGTTGACGGTCTAGTTTTGCCCGTCAAGGCGTCTTTGGACATATCATCCTAGTTTTAGTGTATGGAGTTCCTTGACGGCTGTCCGTCGAGGGGCGAAGGTGCCGTCACCCGACATCTTTAGGTTTAGGCTGGGGTTGAGAGCGTCTCTGGCGGTAGGGTTAGGATTGGGTTGAGGGTGTCTCTCGGGGTAGGGTTACAGTTGGCGGTAAGGTTGGGCATAATTATGGGTGGACGCGTGCATACCAGGTATACGTATACCAAGTACAGTGCAAGGTATCGCAGTGACATAACCGTGTTCAGGTATATCGCTGGCGTATTTGAAATAGTTTCATGAAACGTATTTTTTAAATGATCACCATTTAGTACAATAGATAACTATTTTTACTTGGGTCCAGATCGTCCGTGGAAAGTGTCACCTCGCCACTTCCTCCGCGCCACGCTCGGACCCTACAGCAACTGTACATGTGGGGGCTGGGGTCAGGGTTATGGTTTGGGTTCAGGGTGTCTGTGGGTATATGCCAGGGCCGGGGTAGGGTTATCATTGGGGTTACCGGGGTGAGGGATGTGTGTGAGTTATATAGCACTACCCACTGAGCTGCTGAGTCACGTGGCTCAGGAGCTCGGTGGGAAGTGCGTGGAATCTCGCCTGTGGCTTGGTAGCGCTGTGACTCAGGAAGTGCTTCAAAATCCGCTGACTTCAGATTTGCTCTTTTCAAGCAAGCGACCTGGAGACATCATGAATAGTTGTGATACAGCAGTAGTGTATTCCTAGACACTATGGTTGTACGTGGCGAGGGGAGAGCCCCGGGAAAGCCTATTACGAAGTCGGCAAGAATCAACAGACGAACTCGACAACATATGTACTCTTAGTTATATAGCTCTACCAACTGGACTATCAAGTCACGTGACTAAGTAGCTTCGCGGGTAGCGCTATATAACCAGCAATATTCAACGATGGACAACCACGTATTTATACAAATCACGAACTATCGCAGGCACATGATAATGTCCGGTTAGTGTTCAATACTAGGGAGGGCGCGATTGATGTCGTAGTGGTGTCCACCCGCCGGGAATACATCGATTGTACGCCTCGTGTTTTTGTCCGCCCACTGGTTAGCACACTTGGCGGGAAACTTCGTTGGGCGATGCATTTTTTTTCTGTTTCGGTATTTGCCCTTTTTTTTTCGCCCCCCCGGTTGGCGTCGGTTGGCAACGACGCTGTAAAACACGCCTCTCACTACGTGACCCAGACCACCAGGGTACCGTCTATTTTTTTTTTCTCGTTTTTATGTTTTGGCGGTAACCGAGGTAGTCGTCGAGTTAGATATTGTGCGGACTGTAGAACCTTAACTACGCGAAAGGGGGGTGATACCACGTTGTGAGAATAAGTTAAGGAACCCACGACGCAGTTATATGGTATCCCGTCATTGATGCCTCTGGAAGTGGCAACATCAGAAAACAACTATTACTCCCTTTTAAGCTGTTATCCGATATGCAAGAAAGTACGCACAAGGTGCAGAAGTCCCCCTCACATGTGGTTCTTAGTAGAATGCAGCTCACCCTTCATGCCACTCACCGAACACCTCTCGAACCTTCGCGCTTGGTGCACGCGATGTATGCCCGGTCCGTGAAAGCCTGGTGTGGTCCCGTCAAGTGTAGAGATGCCAGGGTAAATCTCCTTAAAACTACGGCTATTCATGAAAAAAGTACACCCTCCCCCCGCCCTTATGCTTTTCCGGGGAACAGACGGCCAATAAGAGAGGAGGTAAGATAAGCAAAACGTTTTTTGCAAAGCATTTGGAAGAAACGAAATGAGCGCCCCAATATTGGGGGTGTCTCTATTAGGAGTAGGAGCGATGCTCCGTCTCGAAAGGGATGCATGGTCAATGGGAAAATGATTTTCGACTCAACAAATCGGACCCCCCCCCGGTGATACTATCATATCCTGGGAAATAGAGGCGACCACAAACGGCCAAACCGGAAGAGGTTAAGACAAGAGAATAGTATATATTCCATATGCGGAAGAAGCATAATGAGCTCCCCAATGTTGGAGGTATGAGGAGTAGGAGCGGTGCTTCATCTCGAAAGAGATTCGCGGTCAATGGACGTTCAATGACTAAGAGAAGAAACAAATGTGTACCCCTTCCCCCCCCGCCTGCACTGACTTTTTCCCGTGTTTGCCTTCTCCGTCCTTCCATATCGTCTCACCGTATCCCGAAACGCCAAACTATTTGCTCTATAAAAGTGTTCGATATCGCATCGAAAGTTTCGGTGTATCCTTCGCTAAGAATACAAAAATTATTCGACCGAAAAAATCGGCATTTCGATGCAGCATTCGATAATTCGATACCATGTAGACGAAAGCGATTCGACAAAGAGAGGGAAGATCGAACGCTTCCCAGGAGGGGTACAGCAACAGAACGGCAGTAAAGAACTAGATCCACCCGCCATAACCCGGGAATATGCGTGATTCCCGGCCGCGGTAATTTCACCACAAGGACGGGGACCTCTCCCCTTGCCGCAAGGTGGGGGGCTCCCCTCCCTCCCCTTGCCACGGGGAGGGGGGAGTCATCCAACGCCAGGGAGGCAGCATGAGTTTCTGAGCTCCTAACGTGATAAAATCAATTATCACATCACCCGAAACATGACTTCGAAGGCAGTCGTTCGCGCAACCCGACCAACAGTTTTATGGGGGTAGTCCTCAAACAAACAAACAAACTAACTAACTAGCTAACTACCTAACTAACTAACTAACTAACTAGCTAACTACCTAACTAACTAACTAACTAACTAACTAACTAAATAACTTAAACTAAATAACCAACTAAGTAACTAACTGACTAACTAACTAACTAACTAACTAACTAACTAACTTACTAACTAACTAACTAGCTAACAAACTTGGAAAATCATAGTGCTAATAGTGCTGACCGATCGATAGTTACACACTTGAGGAGCTGAACGCGTCAGAGTCAGAGAAGGTCAGAATCAGGTTTGGTCCAAAAAACGCAATCCCTACTGTTGGATGACTCGGGACGTCTCCCTTTGCCATAAGGCGAGGGCCCCACCCCCCTGCCACAGCGCAACAGGGGGGACTCCTTGTCACAAGGAAGGGGACCAGGGAATCCCTCCCCCCTGCCTTGCCAGCAAGGGGGAAGGGGGCGAGTAGCCCAACCTCTAGACACCAACTTACTACGAGAAAAGCCGACGTAGTGACTGTTTTGTGCTTGGTATTAATCGTCCTGTCGAATCTGCACTACGTGGTAAACATTACGGGACGCGGTACTAACTGTGCTGACGACGGCAACAGCACCGACGTTTGTCGGAAAGCACTGGCTGGATCTGGTACCAGTGTGTTTAATGCGCCGCAACTGGAAAAAGTCGGCCTCGGTTGTAGTTGAAACGATGAAGTCCCCCAAGCGAACAGTTCAGAGCCCTCCTGGCGTTGCATCGGAGTAGACCTTCGTGGGGTTGGGTTGTCGACGGATTGCTCGCTTTTTCGAACTAGGAAACCTTTCCGATGATGGGGTCAAGGTACGGGGGTGGACCCAACCCGACCCCTAACCCTAACCCTATCGCTGACTCCAACCCAGCGCGAGTGTATATGACTTGGCCCCGCCTCTACGAAACGAGTGATATCGCCCCAAGAGATACGCATTACCCTCGTATGCATGTCCGAGAAATTACCAGCGGTCGGGCTTAGGGTTTTAGGGTTGTTTAGTGGGGTTTCTTCCACGACGGGTAAAAACGGCCTTGGTTGGTGTTGGCATGGGAAAAGCCGTCTAACAGATCAAGGCGAGTGCATACGACCTGGCCCAGCTTCGACAACACGGTCGATCTTCCACAGTACGTTGAAAGTTGCGATAAATTGACCGGGCGGTGGGGGTTCGGGTTAGCGGTACGATGCTGTGATTTGGAAATGCGTACCTTCCATAGATGGTTCTCGTCTAAAACCCGTGAATATTTACTGAGGTATTGGGTAGGGACCAAGGCCACGGGAGGGGGATCGCGTTTCGGGGCTATTTTTCGCAGTGGCTCGTGGCCACTCGCGCAGGTGATCATCCCCCTCTGTTCCTTTGCGATCTTAGGCTTTTTTCGTGCCGTTCTACTGGTCGTGATGCGAAAATATGAATGGGATGGAATGGTGGGCTGCACTCTGCGCCAAAATAATCCCCGAACGCCTTTTGTGTCAGTGAGGTAACAGAGTCACTCGTGTGAGTGCTGAAAACCGGTGGTGAAAATTGTGTGCACCCTTTATCGTAGCCATGGTCTAGGCTTGTGTCGTAGACATTATCCCGCGACAGATGAAGCGGCCTCGGTTAGGGTGAGCTAGGTTAGAGCTGAAATTGTTGGATCGCCGAAACTCGAGCAGTACGAGTGGACATATAGTACGACCGGGCCCAGCTCCGACAAGATGATTGATGATGGATAGGGCACAATGTTGGTTTTGGGATTTTCATTATGACAGGCACTTATCAGTTTCGTGCCGGTTCGGGTTATTGGTCTATTGTTGGGGTAGCTGGCACTTGGCTGGCGTTTTTGATGGTAGACTTGCGTTTACCCCGTGAGTGGGAGACTTATACAATGACTTGAAACCTACCCCGTTTGGAGTTAACGAACACACAACAAATTTCCCAATACAACCGCGTTTACGAGAGAATTACTAGGCGGTCGGGGTTAGGATTAGCGTTGTGTGTTGGTGTCTTCCGCGAGTGTGCTACGGTGACCTCGGATGGAGTTGAGATGGCAAGATCACCTGAACGACCAGTACGAGTGTGCACGACCTGTCCCAGCTTCGACGAGATGGTTGATAGTCCACAAGGATTCCTCATCACATAGAATTTTCCGATAAATTTACTGGAAGGACGGGTCTAGGATTAGGATTGTGTCATAGGGGTTCTCCCACGGCCGTGGCAAAGGGATGTCGACTAGACCTGAAACGATAACATCGCCTTAAAGACCGGGACGAGTGTATACGACCTCGCCCAGCTTCGACGAGACCGTTGGGACCGTTGAAAATCCATAACAAGATGGCTGGTATTCCACAAAGAGTTCGCATTACATAGGATTTCCCATAAATTTACCGGGCGGTCGGGGTTAGGGTTAGGGTCAGGGTTGCGTCGTAGGGGTTCTTCCACGACTGTGCTAAAGCGACCTCGTTTGGAGCTGAAGTGACAAGATCTCCTCAGCGACGAGGACGAGTGCATACGACCTGGCCCAGCTTCGGTAAGATGGTTGATAGCCCACAATAGGATGGTCGATAGTCCACAAGGAGTCCTCATTGCATAGATTTTTCCGATAAATTTACAAGGTGCTCGGGATTAGGTCCAGGGTCTTAGGACTGCTGGGTTCTAGTTTTTTTTTTCCGTGAAAAAGACAATGGTGAACTCGGTCAGAGTTTACATGGCAAGATCGTCTAAAAGTCCAGGGCTAGTGTACACGACTTGGCTCAGCCTAGACAAAATAGTTCTAGCTTCTCATTACATAGTTCATCCAAGAAGAAACAAAAACAGGGGGTTGAGGTTAAGGGTACGGTAGGGGTATATAGGGTTTATTCTCTTCGTTTATCTTGCTGTGCCCGCGTTAGGTATCGAACTACTTGGATATATAGTTGGGTCATTTCTGCAGTAATAAACATGTTAGAGTCGAGTGTTTTTCAACGCTTTTGTTGAACCCGGGCCCAAAGTTCATGCCACCCTCCAGAATTTGACAACAGAAACGTTGAGTCTTCGCCTTATGATCTTCTTGCATCACATTCTTCAGAATTCCTCCTGTCTTATTTTTTTTCGATCTTATTTGTTTTTCTTGTGGTCTGGCCTGTTTTTTGTGCTCTCGTACTACCCGGTACGCTAGCGTTTCACTTGCTTTGTTTACCTTGATTAATTGCAAAATTTTTTTTACTCGGTCTCACAGCAGTCTGTGACCACAGGATTGGTATCTCTTTGGGATGAAGAATCAGCATGGACACTGGGTGTACTGATGTGGTAGGTAGATTAGAAAGAACGGTTTAATGCGAAGACAGCACACACATGTATGTGCTGGTTGTATGTTGAGACGAGCTTAGGAAAGTGTGTCGGAATCCCAGGTGTAACGAAGAGTTCGTATTTTGTGTCGTGGGCGCAGGAAATTTTCGGAGTCTTAGTTGTGACGAAGAGTTTGTGTATATCCGGTGCGCTATGAGTGTCACCCATTTTAACTATGGATAGCCTGTAAAGCTGGTCCTCAAAAGTAGCTTACCATTCGTTCGAAAAAAAAATGGTTGATCTAGACGTTATATCAGATACCGCCCGGTCCGGATCCCGCTTAGCGCCCTGCTCCCACTTTGTAAGTGAGGAAGCACAGGGTTGGGGTCAAGGTTAGGGCTAGGGATAGGGTTAGTTGAGTGGCGTATGAACAGCAGTCAAGAGCTGCAGTCTATGGGCTGCAAACAGTTGCTTCCATGAAGCGACCTCGGCAGGCAGGAGGTGAAGTGGCAAGACCGCCTAAGAGACCAGGACGAGTGTGTACGTCCCCGCCCAGCCTAGCCTAGACAAGAGTGTACCAACTCCTCAGTACCGATCTCATGGTCTCGCCGCTCTTCTCTAAAATTCGTTCACTACCAGGCCCCCCGCCCCCGCCCCCGCCCCCCCTAGAAAAAAATGAAAATAGTTCGAATGAAATAAATAAAATTCAACTGAAATAAATAGAAATGAAAGGGTTATTCAACGAATTGCGTTGCCCCCTATACCAACCTATAGCTGACCGGTCGCCCCGGTGGCGTATCAGGTTATCCTCGAGCCTGGTATAGGTCAGTTTCGTGAGTTCGAGCCCCGCCGAGTGCATACTCGTATAAATTCGTTGGGACTTTTTCTTGTGCACAAATTGACTTGCGGAAAGCGCGAGAGCGTGAGTAAGCAACATTCGATGAACAATCGACGAGCAGTGGGATTGCTGAACCCTATGCGCGATAAAAATTGAAGGCAAGAACCGGGGAGGAGAAGGGATGACACCTGTGACCACGGCTTGTCCAGAAGCTGGAAAGTGAAAGTGTGTTGAAAAAAAAAAAAAAAAAAAAAAAAAAAAATACCCCTCGATACCAGGTGGATATATATACATATTATCAAACTGCTGTCTGCCGCGTGTCATCATTCTGAAAATGCTACCAGGGGGTCGAGGTTGGGGTTGAAATAATAGTTTTTGCTTTTTTTTGCTTTTTTATCCTCCGGCAGATGGGGAAAAATAAAGCTTAAGCTCACCACACTTCCACGTATTTTCATACGCGTCGTGTGTCGATAGGAGTAGTCATAGGGTGTAGGCATTTGACCCCTTTGGGGCCCCTAACCCCACCCCATACTAACTCCAAGGTATATGTCGCCGTCAAAAAGTTTTCCAGTTGTACAGGCGTTAAGTTGTTTTTTCTGCTGTATACACGTTTGACTCTCAAACAGCTTGGACATAGAATTGGGGCCTTTTCTTAGGTGCCATAAAAAGAAGTCGGAGTCAATTGTACTTCAGCCATGTTGGTGAAGGATGGGCCCGGAGTCCGTGCAACCGTCCAGAATTGGATTGGAGAAAAACAACTTGATGAGTGGTGGAGTCGTGATGGCCCAGAATACATGCCACGTACGGTAGAGCTGTACTACTCTTTATTTTTTTGGGGTCTTCTCACTTAATTTGGCAGCTCTATCCTCCACCTGAAGAGTAATTTTGAGACAAAGGGACGCGCCAACCTCACGGAGAAGTCCAATGGTCTAGGTATATAACAAAATATATGTTGCAAAAGACGGACGACATCCCGGCCATTTGGATCAAGGGGTCTCGGCATCCAGAGAATATTTTCGCCAAAAAATGGTATACCTTATTTACGCCCCTATCGTAGCAGGCGTCTGATATGATGGCATGATACACCAGGGATAAGGGGCAGCGTCTCGTTTTTTCTGAGATTCCTAACTTCAGGAACACTATATCTCTCACCCGGGAACCGGTTCTGTGAAAGGAATATGCTACGATATTAGAGGTGTACCTTTTTTTGGCGATTTTGTTTTTTGAGTGACGGGGCTCCTTAACCCAAAATCGTCGGAAATAGTCCATTTTTTTTTGTTTGCATAATTTTCGTGGTGTTCCTCGTAGGCCATGGAATTTTTCATCCGGCTGAAGTTTTGATTTTCTCCCCAAATCAGCTTTTTTGGTAGAGACGCCTCAAGCTCTCAAATGGAGGGGTAGTATTAGAAAAAAAAGTGGTGCCCAGCACCTCTATCGTAGCCCGTGTCGAAAAAAAGTGTGAATAGAGCACCGGAATACCATATTGAAAAATGAAAATGCGCTCCAGCTGTGAGATCGAAGATTTCGGCGAAAGTCATCTCAGCAAGCTGCGTGTGATACATAATTATACTATTTTAAAAAATAATACGCTCCAGCGGTGAGATCGAAGATTTTTTTTTTTTACGAAACTCATCGTTGCAAGCTGTGTGTGCGGTACTCCGATCGTGCGTATTACTGGGTGTGCGTCCTCATTAAGGACATAGGTCGGCGACTCCCCTTGAAACCACACGTAGGTTGTACCAGGGTCAACAGGGTGATGTTAATCAGTCTGTGCAAGGAAACTATAAAACTCGTTTTTAAGGGGGACAAAACCTGACAGCGCTGGAAGGAAATGCATCAGTTATCAAGTGTATCCTGTATGTCGTACAACCGGTGAGGGGAGGGCGGAGATTTTAAGGGCGTGGGGGCCGGGGTTTGAACAAGAGGGGGCGAGGGGAGGGGGGGGGGGGGGCAACTTAATATGTGCGCGGAAACCATAAATCCTGTAAGGGGACAAATCTGACGGTTGTGAAAGGAACGCATCAGTTTATCATGTATGCTCTGTAAGTCGTACAACCGGTGAGGAGAGGGTGAAGTGTTCGAAAGGAGGGGGGGGGGGGGGATTTCCAACAGCTTTAGGTCGCATAATTGTATATATGTTAGGAGATAGCTATACGTGTGGGGCCAGGCGATGGTGCGGGTGGTGGGGAAGGAGAGGGGGGGTCGGGGGGGGGGTGGGGGGGGGTATGAATTGGAGCTACGGCATGGATGGCTAGAAAGGTAATGAGGTGATATCAACTGCCTGATAGTGTTTACTATGACAGATTTTGATTTTAGGTGGAGCGGCGGGAGAGAACAAAACGAAGGGGGGGGGGCGATGGGGGAGGGGAGAAGAATCAAAACCATTTAGATCGCATGAATGTATACCTGGGAGGAACTTTACTATATGTGCTAGGTCTAGCTAGGTCTTGGCGATGGTGCGGTTGGTGAGGAAAAAGGAGGCGTTCGAGGGGGGGGGGGTTATGAATTGGAGCTACGGCATGGATGGCCAGAGAGGTAATGAGGTGATACCAACTGTCTGATAGTGTTTATCGCGGTGGAAGATTTTGATTTTTGGTGGGGCGGCGGGAGAGAACAAAACGAGGGGGGGGGGCGAGTGGGGGGGGGGGGGGATAATCAAATTCCTCTTGGTCGCATGAATGTATACCTGAGAGGAACTTTACTATACGTGCTAAGCCTAGGCGATGGTGCGGGTGGTGGGGAAGGAGGGGGCGGGGGGGTATATATGAATTGAGCTACGGCATGGGTGGTTGGATAGGTATTGAGGTGGTATCACCTGCCTGGTAGTGTTTATTATTCTAGCATATTTGATTTTAGGTATATACCAGGTACCATATGTTTATTTTCCATGGGTTAGGTACCAACCAGGACGTAAATAGGTGTCTGGCAACACGAACCGTAGGCGAGATGCGGGGGGGGCGCCGGAGGCCGTTTTTTCCCCCCATAATATATGCGTCAATACGCTCAAAATGTGCGTCTAAGGCGAAATCAGCACAAAAAAGCCTAGACGAAAAATATCGCCTCCGCCGAAAAGCACGCCAAAAACATATTCGCATGCGGCGAAACAGACCCCCAAATGCGCCGAAAAGCACGCCAAAAACATATTCGCCTGCGGCGAAACAGACGCCCCCAAAAAAATCGCCTGCGGCAACAAAGGACCCGCACATTTGTTTTCGCCTACGGCGAAAAAAGGTGCGGCACGGCAAGAGCGTGGTGCGGCTAGCCGTACCATGCTTTCGGTACGTAGTGAAAAAACGGGATTCACGACCAAAAGGTGCATCAGCGCAACATGTTAACACCTATTTTACACCCTGACACCTACCGAAGATACTGCCAATTTTTACATAGGACCCCGAAGTATTTTTGCGTCCCTATGTGGCGTTAATTTCCACCCCTCAAAACTGATGTATATAGACTACTTGATTAACCAATTACATCCCCACGTTTGGATAACTCGGCAATTATTCGTGTGCGTTCTTCTCATTAAACCGGTCTTTCCACCCAACTGCACCCGCCACAAGCAACGCCCGTGCCGATGCCTCCTCGAAGAGAGACAAGCTCTATGGCCAAAGACTACAAGACAGAGATATACACCGCAACCACGGCAACCACGGCAAGGTTATTTGGCCACGCAATGCCAAACGCAATGGATACAAAAATGGAAGACAAGCAAGACCGTAAGGAATGTTAGAAGAACGATGAGACAAAGCAATCAGAAAGAGAAGCGAAAAAAAAAAACAAATGGGAATCGTGGAGTAAATACCAAACCCCGGAAGCATGTGCTAGATGGATGCAGATCGTACGGCTCCCACCCGGTAACATGAGCTAGACCATAATTTTTTGCCTAAAACATCTAGATAATCATATGGGAATAGAGCATCTGTGATGGGTCCGAGGCGGGGAATATTGTTAAAGTGTGGTTGAATCTGAACCGTAACCCTAAGGCAAAACCTGTACATAACCACACCTTATCTAATTCCTCACTGCGTTCGTTCGCGATGTTTTGCCAGAGCTTGTGGTTTGAAGCTGTACAATCAGCACAGACAATGATGGGTTGTGCCGGACGTCGATGGGTGGTAAGAACGGTTTGACCCTGTTGATTGTGCTGGGACACGACACCGCCAAGACAACGGTTTGACGATATTTGGGAGTTCCAGTAGTAGATTGGCTACATTGTCGCTCGGGATATTGGGATTTCGGGATTTGCATAATGTGGCGCAGCTCTTGCGCTCTATTGAATGCTACCTTTATGGGAAAACTCTGCCTTTTATGATGGATAGGTGAATGCCCGAGTGGAGCGCTTGGTGTACATGATCTAATTGTCTGTCTGCTGGTAGCCCCGCCACGCTATCGCCATCTAACACGAGGAAATCCCTTGGCGCTTCGAGGATCAAGCAACGCGATCCCTTCAGGACTTCAAGAGGAAGTGCTGTAGAACTCCATCGTTAGAAGGACGAAATATAATCCAACAAGGGGAGTGGGGGACGACGATGTCCCGGCTTGTTATTTGTTTGGTAGTTTTCATTCCTGAATATTTGGCTGGTTTTTCACGCCACAGCCGAGGCATAGACGCACACAGTTAGCTGACACATAGGGACACTTGAATAAAAGGCCGAGAGTTCCCTTTTCGTGTGCCCCATTTGGTCTTTTTCACAACGGATCTCCGTATAGGCCATTCTTGATTTCTGAACTATGTTGGGTTGGAAAAACGTACCCGGTGTGATCCATTTTTTTTAACCGAAGAAGGTCATAACCCAAGGAAGGCTAACTTGACCAAGAACAAAGTTGTAGGTTAGAACTAAAATACAAAGGTGAAAATACATTTTTAGGAATGCAACCTAACTTTCGCTGATTTTTCGTGGGTTGGGTTGGTCTTCGATTCTGACGTTGGACGGTTTCTATATTATTCTTAATACAAGTTCCTACCCTGCACCTACCCAACCAAATGTCGCAAATGCCCTATCAATAGTCCAAAATAGTGGACGACTAAACAGGGTCGAAAGTTTCTAGAAAATTTGCCAAAACATAAAATCAAAAGATTCAACTGCAGACGGCGTCTTGCGACGTGGGTAGGCACAGTTCGATGCGAGTCGACGAGGGAAGAAATAGCCGGAATCTTCTCGCGAAAAAAATGAAAGGTACGTGGGGAGGGGTAGAAAAGCCTGTTTTGTGACCCCGGACCTGAGTTACGTCTAGGGAAGGAGAATAAGACAGGAAAAGTCCGAGCACAATAGAAGGGGTGACCAAAAAATGAAAAGGCGTCGGCCACCTGGGACGCTACCTGTAGGCGAAGAGGTGTGCTGCGCACGCGCACCATGGCACTACAGTACTTGAATTTTACACGTTTTTTTCTTGACGGGTGGTTGCAGGATACCAAATTTGGTTGCGTAGGAAAACATGTGATAATTGAAACCGACGAACGTTATAATCAACCCAAGGACAAGCCAACCCACGAAAAATTAGGGCTAACCGCAAATGCTACTATTTTTTTTGTTTCCAACCAAGGTTTCTGTGGGTTTGGTTGGCCTCGGGTTGTGACGTTTGTCCGATTCAAATGCCGTAGTTACATATTTTCACACCCCGGACAGCTCATGAGCTAGCTCATCCATCGTGTGTAGCTCACGCGCTCAAAACATGTGCAGATGAGCTATCGCCTATAGCTCAAGCATTGAAAACATGTGCGGATCATGTAGCTCCCATAGCCCATCCAGGGCCAAATGAGCTAGCTCATGTGGCTCGTATAGCTCATCCTGGGCAAACATGTGCGGATGGCCTATCGATGATAGCTCACCCTTCCAAAACATGTGCAGATGAGCTGTCGCCTATAGCTCAAGCCGGGGAAACATGTGCAGCTCATGTAGCTCATATAGCTAATTTCGGCAGAAATGAGCTAGCTCATGTAGCTCTTATAGCTCACCTTGGTGAAATATGTGCGGATGAGCTATCCTGTATAGCTCAAGCTTTGGAAATATGTGCAGGTGAGCTACCGTCTATAGCTCAAGTCGGGAAAATATGTGTAGTTGAGCTATCCTCTATAGATAGGTCAGCCCATGAGCTAGCTCATAGTACGTAGCTCATTGTAGCTCTTTCAGGTCGAAACATGCAGGTGCTTACATGTGTAGGTGAACAAACCTCGCCTCCGGGATGAGTGCGAATGTAGGCTATACAGCTCACCATCCAGGTGAAACTTCAACGTCGGTACGTGCGATAGTATCGTAATCCCTTTCAACGTCAAAAAAAGTATACTTAGTATACTGTAGCTGATATTATTACCTGGTATATTGATAGTAAGACCGAACTTCCAGCGCATATCACAGCGTTAGAATTTAAGTTCATTGAACATATAACAACAGCAGTAGTCAATGCGGCCATATTGACACACAGCAGCATTTGAAATCCGTGCATCCCCATCCCTCCAACACGACTTCGCGTGGCCTACCACGAGGTGCAAAACAAAAACACAAGAAGCAGAAAGAAAAAAAGCATGTGCATCGCCAAAAAAAAACAAAAAAGAGACGAACAAGCAGATACATACGTAACAACTGCACAGAAATCTACCTCTGTTCCCCATTCATCCCCAAGGCTTCTAGTCCGAGCTTTCCCCTGCGGAGTCGCCGCAGCCGGCGTTAGCGCCCTGTTCGCCCGCACACCCCACCCCCCCTGTGTACTCATCGTAGGCGGCGTCCACGCCCGCTTCGCCGGCAGACCCCGCCTCGCCCGCAGAAAGGGCGGCCACCTCCGCCTTCGGGTTGGAGAGACGGCGAGGTACCGCCTGAAGCGCCTGCTCAGTTGAGAGAGCTGGCACTTCAATGGGAATGTGTTCGATGTTTCCGTTGAGGAACATGACTATCTCCGCGTAGACCGCGGAAAGGCTGCTCCGGGACCCCATAATGAGACGCCCAGCCGTGCCAAAGTCCCTCGAAGATGAATGAGTGAATGGTTGACCCGGCCCGATCGCGCAGATTTGAAAGCGTCCTGATTCAACACGAACTAACGCTTGGCATTTCAAACGTATCTTGACCCGACCGGACTTGATCCGCGACATTTTGACAATGTTTTGGCCCGATTCCCGGGTCGGGTCACGGCCCGTTAACTACCCGGCGAAATACGGGGGCTTTTGAAGGGTCGAATCGCTTCTCGCGAGTCGGATCGGACCAGAGTGACCAAACCCGACCCCGACCCGACCCGACCTTACCCGACCCCACCCGACCCGACCCGACCCGACCCGACCCGACCCGACCCGAAACTCGAGAGCTCTTCACCTGCAGGATCGCTTCTCGTGGGTCGGATCGGGCCAGCGTGACAATACCCGACCCGTGAGACTGAAACAACTCGTGACTCGACCCTACCGACCCGACCCTACCAACCCGTGAAGTTTCGACCACCTTCTGATATCCCACCCGGCTCGACCCGCAAGTTTTCAAAAACCTTCTGACCCGATCCCCGGGTCGGGTCACGGCCCGTGAAAAACCGTGCGAAATACCAGGGCTTTTCACGGGCCGAATCACTACTCGCGGGTCGGATCGGGCCAGGGTGACCAGACCCGACATGTGACATTTGAAAAACTCCTGACCCGACCCGACCCGACCCGACCCGTGAAGTTTCGACCACACTCCGACTCCTATTCGGCTCGACCCGCGAGTTTTCGAAAACCTCCTGACCCGATCTCCGGGTTGGGTCACGGCCCCGTGAAAACCTCCGCGAATACAAGGCACCGGCCGCATCACTACTCGAGGGTCAGATCGAACAGGGTAACCAGACCCGACCCTCGAGATTTGAAAAGCTCCGGACCCGAGACCCGACCCGACCGGACCCGCGAAGTTTCCACCACTTTCTGATTCCGACCCGACTCCACCCGCGAGTTTTTAAAACTTTCGTGACCCGATCCACGGGCCGGGTCATACATGACCTGTGAGAACCTTGCGACATATTCGTACAACGTGCGGATAAAAGTTCGACACGCGCGCTTTGCATGACGACGATGCTTGTATTGCTACACGTTCTTCCTGCTTATTTGCTTACAATCGCTTGGCAAGGCAGCACTACCACGGCTTACTCGTCGTGTGTCTGGTAACTGACCCGAAAAATGTCAACATTGACCTCACCCCATTACGGGGGATACATTACTTGAAAACAGTGTTGGGATTTGTCATTTTGACAGTCCTGGGGCTAGTTACGCCTTAACCCTTTGGGATTGTGGGTGAGTGGGTGGGTGAGTGGGTGGGTGGGTGGGTGGGTGAGTGGATGGGTGGGGTGGGTGGGTGGGTGGGTGGGTGGATGAGTGAGTAGGTAGGTGTGGTGGGTGGGTGGGTGTGGATTGGTGTGTGCGTGGGTGTGTGGGTGGATCGGTGGGTGGATGGGTGGGTGGATGGGTGGGTGGATCGATGGGCGGGTGTGTGGGTAGGTGGATCGGTGGGTGGGTAGGTGGGTGGATAGATGGATGGATGGATGGGTGGGTGGGTGGGTCGGTGGATAGGTGCGTGGGTGGGTGGGTGGGTGGGTGGGTAGGTGGGTGGGTGAGTGGGTGGGTGTATCGACGGGTGGATGGGAGGAAGGGTGAGTGGGTGGGTGAGTGGGTGGGTGGGTGCGTTCGATTTCTGCACGGGTTCCTACGAAGTCGGTGTATCGTGCTGGGCGAGTTGGTTACAGCATCTGCAGGGTATTGCCTCCACCCCACTATCCCGTTTGGCACATTACCCTTGATTTTCTATTGCTGATGTACGTTCCAATTTTTTTTTCCTTTATAACGCGCAAAATTATTATTCACCTAAAAGACTCCATCAGAAACAACAGTACTGCATTAGCAGTGGTTGCAGTGCTGAATGAATAGTAGTAGCAGAAGTGGCGGTATTGCACCAACAAAAGAAGGCGACAGTCTTCATTCGGTACTACTGCAAAAATTGTAGCAGCGGAAAGCGTTCATACTTGGTATTGTCTTGATCGACCCCCGCCGGCGCGCAAGCAATCATATAGCTCATCATGGTCGCACTCAGAATTAATAATCGTCATTGTCAGTGAAATTAAGCAATACACAAATTGAAGAAGAAAAAAAATCCTGCTGCCGCCACCCCCCCCCCCCCGCATCCACGCCGCTCTCACCCATCACCCCTCCATCAATAACAAAAACACACATCATACAAATGTTACGTCTAGACTATATCTGCATCCAATTTGAATAGCAAAATACACATTGCACGAGGCGGCTCTGCTGACTTTGACAACAAAATTACATGTACCAGGTATTATACACGGTGCAGTACCCGCCCTCCCCCCTACTGCATACTATACCATGCCGCATTTTCGGTCTTAAACTCCACTATTACCAAACCTGCACTTCCCAACTTGGGGACACAATACTTGGGATTAGAGCACTACCTTTCTGTTTCTGTCAAGTGCAGTGCTCATATACATCATTGTTTTTTCTTCCCACAGTCGTGTTGTTCGATAGTGCGTTGCATTGCCAAACAACACCGCACTGAAGTGGTACCCCGCACTAAGTCGGGACCCCGCACTGCCAGGATTGTGCGGTACTCTATAGGACGAGGTCGTGACAGGCGAGTTGCACCGCACTAAACTGGAGTCCGGCACTAAAGGGCGAACCCGCACTATCGCACTATCAGGATAGTGCGGTACTCTATAGGACGAGGTCGTGACAGGCGAGTTTCACCGTACTAAGGTGGGAAGCCGCACTAAAGTGGGATACCGCACTAAACTGGGGTCCCGTACCAACGGGCGGAACCCGCACTAAATTGGGACCCCGCACGATACCCTATAGAACGAGGTCGTGACAGGCGAGTTTCACCGCACTAAACTGGGTTCCCGTACTAACGTGCGGAACCCGCACTAAAGTGGGACCCCGCACTATCAGGATAGTGCGGTACTCTACAGGACGAGGTCGTGAGAGGCGAATTTAACCGCACTAAACTGGGTTCCCGTACAAACGTGCGGAACCCGCTCTAAAGTGGGACCCCGCACATCAGGATAGTGCGGTACTGTATAGGACGAGGTCGTGACAGGCGGGTTTCACCGCACTAGAGTGGAAACCCGCACAAAGGGCGGAGCGCGCACTTAAGTGGGACCCCACACTACCAGGATAGTGCGGTACTCCATAGGGCGAGGTTGTGACAGGCGAGTTTCACCGCACTAAACTGGGGTCCCGCACTAAAGGGTATACAACGCACTAAAGCGGGACCACGGCGACTTGTCATGGAAAAAAAACCCAAAAAAATCCCAAGTAGTTTTTCGGTTACCAAAAACGCGGATACAGGTGGTTAAGCCACCTTAATTAAGAGCTCTGCTTGGCCAGACGAAAAACACGACCGTTTTTTCCCCAAAACACAACATGATGGTTCATTCGTTCATCGGTTTGAATTGGCTGCCTGTGATCGGTGCTTGATTTACCAAGCCGGCTCTTCTCGTAAAAAATGTGCGCGCTAAAAAAAGCTCTTACAGCTTGTATCACTGCTACAACAAAGCATTAAAAAACAACTTTTTTTTTATCCTACGTATCATATCATAGCAACGAACCAAAACACCAGTGATGCAAAAGCATCCCTCCCTGCCAGGTTATCAATCACGTCTCGACAAAGAGAAGAAGCAATAAACTGTACGGTATTTATCGCGCAGCGTGTTGTACCGCACACCCCACTGATTGATTGAGGGGGGGAGGGCGGGGTGCTTACCCTCATGTCCCCTCCTCCTGCACAGTCCACATCATGTGGCAGGTGGGGTGGGTGGGAATGCTTACATTTTGGTCCCTCCCGCACATCCCACACCAGATATAACCCTTGTAGGCCCCACAATAGAGGAGGGCACAACACTCGTACGTTTTTTTTCGTCGCAGCACGCCGTGCCACGCCACCCCCCTACTGACTGCGTAAGGGCGGGGGGGGTGGTTTACCCTTTGGCCCCTCTTCAACATCTCAGAATAGAGGAAATAAACCAATCCGGGGTAAAACACGACCCCCCCCCCCCGATCCGCGCCGCCTTCTTAATTCCAAACCCAGAATGTCGACAATCCCCGGAGGTCGAGCGGGACATACATGGAGATCGTGCATGCGAGGGTGGGAAAGAAGTCCTACTTTTCGGGAGCCATCATAAATCAGAAACTCGCCTCGCTTGTGACTGCTGTACAGCGTCACCCTTGCGGCTCTCTCTATCTGTAGTGCACACCACCCAGTCTGGTCAGAACAAAAAGCAATCCACAAAAGGAAAAGGAAAAAGCAACAATCAATATACATGTCGAGTGCAAGGTTTTGTTACAGACCGGCTTATCGTCACCCCCCTTCCCCCCCTTAACCCCTCCACGCGCAAAAAATGGTAATAGAGATCGCGGTTGGAACGCTTGACTGACCACCCGCAAACACTGAAACTAGTGTAGTTAAACTAGTGTAGTTGAAGCCAAAAGTGGCTCCAATAAAGGCCTTCACGCCAAAAAAGAACACCCGGTCTTCTATGTATAGCAGCTTTGTTCACGATCACGCAACCCTACCTAGTTGTAGTTTCAAGGGACACAATGTTTCGAAATAGATCGGGGGTACTTCTTGCAGTAGAACAATGGCGCAATCAACAACGACCCAGGACGAAGGAAAGGCAAGTCAGGGCAAGAGCACGGCAATGCGAGGCAGACGTCAGAGCGAATTAGACGAAACCAAGAAAATAAAAAGGGTCGACCTACGAGAGAGGACGGAACTAAAAAAAACGAGCAAAAAAAAAACACTCAGCATCTGCCAAATATGTCCGTTGACAGCTTTGCCACTGAAGGTCAGCGGTCAATCCCTTGACGGACAGGCGTCAAGACAATTCCCACACTAAAATCAAGTATATTACGTCAAAAGAAGCCTTGGACAGGTCAAAATATGACCGTAAAAAAGACGTCTTGCAGCAGCAGCATACACCCCCTCCCCCCCGGCCTTCGCCTCCTCTAATCCCGCGACGTGGTGGAAAGCACCGAGAGCATTGCGTACTATATAGCGCAAAAAAGGAGAGATACAAAAAGAACACGATAAATAAAAATGAACAAAAAAAGCAAAAACGAGCAACAACATAAAAACAAAGCAAACCAGAGAAAATAAAAAAGAGCGAGAGTGGGAGCGGGAGAAAGGGCACCACAGCGTCACGTAGCTCCGAAAAAAATACCCCCCCCCAAAGGAGCGAGAGGAAGAGAGGGGGCACCGCGGTGCAAAGCAGCTACGAAAACCTCAACCCCGACGCGGATTCCCTCCTGTAACTCTACCCTTTCATAGTCCGGGACGAACACAACTACATGCGCAAAATTGAAGCCAAGCCAAAGAGTCGCAATCACCCAACCTATGAAAATAAGAAGGGCACCTCAAGCCCCGTCCACCCCCGCAAGCGACCACTAATTCCATTGAAGCTCGATCGACCCCCACCCACCCACACTCCATTAGCGCCAGCAATTCACTTATTACAAGCAAATGCTTCCATACGGCATTGAACCGCGGTAATGGCCACAATATTTGCAGCAATTTTATTCCTGTTTTTATAGCGGTACTATACGGCATTGCTGTGAAAAAAGCGTTTGAAAGGCGAGGGCGGTGGTTTCCTGCATCCCCCCCCCTACACTAAGACACGGTCTCGTCGACACACCCGTGAAAGAAAAAGTTTGCCTGGGCGGTGAGAACACCATGAACTTCCGCCCCTGCATTGCTGGGGTGGGAGAATTTACGGTCATGCATGGTAAGGAGTACAGCCCTCCAACATCTACATCGAGACACTTTGCGGGACCCCTCCCAGCCAAAATCTGACAGCGCCAGCAGCAGCGGCTAAACACAACGACGACAAAACACAACGCGACTCGGTGTGGCATGGCATGATACATTTTGCATTCATTGGGTGCAGATTACCCCGACTAGCCCTTCAAGAACTCTCTCATCATCTCGTCGTGTAGTTGTACCTACCCAGCAGGCCCGTGTCCGCTTTATGCCATCGTGTGTTGGCCAAGCGCTCCTCACGCATCGTACTATTCCCCCGCCATCCCAACAATTGCAGCAGAATCAGCATTAGTAGCTTATCTGTGTATCTCGTCGTACTGCCACCTCCCCCAGGCCCCTTCCGCGGTGGTAGTAGCAGAAAAAGCAGTAACAGCATTAGTAGCAGTAGCAGCGGTAGTAGTAGCAGCTCGTTTGATCGCATCTTACAAAAGCGACTAAAACACCGCGGGGACCCCCTCCCCTCTCCCTTAACTCAAGCATCTCGCTGGCACGAAAATTCCCGGAGAATCATGCGGTACCGTCACTAGCACCACCCTTCTCGAAATCGCTATCACCATCACCAATGTTCATGCCAACGACATACCAACATCATCATCAACATCATGTCTCAAGCACGAAAACTCTCGTCCAAACAGAAAGCCCGTGGCAATATCCATCACAATATAATCCTCCCGGAAAACGCGGAGTGATCATCACCACCACCATCACCGCCGCCACTATCCTCCTAGAAAAGGCATCGCAAAATCATCAATATATCACGACCACCATCACCACAATGATCATCCTCTTCCTCCTCATCCCGCTCAAAACATCCTAACCTCCACCACCATCCACTCATGCGACATGCGAGGTGTGATATTTCCTCACAACCATCATTACCATCATTATGAGCCCACCCCCCCTCCCTCCCTCGGAACCCTCTCAAAACATCCCCATCCTCACCACCACCATCTACTCGTGCGAAGTGTAACCATTCCGTCTAGCTGGCCGAAGCATCGGAGAAGGAGAACACGGCGGTGCCACCCCTCCACCCGCCCCCACCCCCCCTGCACCCCCCAACTTCGCGCTCAACCCCTCCTCATGCGGGGGGGACTTTTTCCTACCATCCCCTCCAGGGGACCCTTTCTTACCATCCCCGCCATTTGTACGCCTCGGTCTCTCCTGCACCGCTACGGGCACACCAGACACCCTAGAGTACCCCCCCGTCCCCGCAACAGACGCCGAGACCGAAATGGCTTCGCTAAGCAGCAGCAAGAGCTGGCTAAACCGTAGAAGCTCAGCGGTACCAGCGAGCATGGTGATTGTCCGGTTAGCCTCCTCCTCTTGAACTCCCCTCGGGGGGTCGTCCATTCCCCCCCCCCCTGTATCCCTAAAAGGAGACCCAGCCCCGCTCCTCTGCCTGAAGGGGGATGGCTTTCTTTCGTTCGAAGGGGTGCCCAAAGCGCTCTTGGAGCCGTTGTTACCAACACTACCAACACCCGACCTGCCGTCTACTCCCGGGCTTCTGCTGCCCGCTTGTGTGCTGCTCTTTGCTCGGAGCGCTGTAGTTGACCTGCATTGTGTATGTCCAGCGAGGAAAACAAGTGTCGTAGTTATAATCAACACAAGGTTCCCATTGGGGATATGGTTGGATAGGAATAGCGGGGGTGTCGCAAGTGAAAAGACGTGACGCAGCAGGCGCTCCTACTATGAGCGATACGCACCACGCACATGAACAATATAAAATACTAGACAAATGTTACCAACCCGCAGGCAACCAGACAATTAGGACCGACCAGCCCAAACAACTTTACACGGACAAAAACTACTGGAAACAAAAGGAAAAACAATGAGCCACCCCTCAAGTAACCGGCGAAGAAAAAACGACCAGCCCAAACAAGTTTATATAGGTATCAATAGGTTACAATTATAATCACCGGGAGAACGAAAAAAAAATCCCGATGCTCGTACATACCCCAGTCCTATAGGGTGGTAATACTAATGCCAGGTAAAAACCAAACCAAACTTCACCCAACGTATTTTAATAATGAGCATTGACCCTAAATTCGCCAAACTCACAGCTGACGTTGTTATAATTATTTTATAAAATAATAGAAACAAAATGAAATAAACTAGAATAAAACATAGAACAAAACAAAGCAAAACACAGCAATGAAAACAGCAGCAGAATCTTGGTGCAACCCGCTTCTTTGCCTCTGCATGTCCTCCAACATCATCCAATGCAGACCAACCCAATCCCAAATCCACTACCAATAAAACCCAGCCATATCAATGAGCTCAAAGTGAAAAATTCAAACCCAATCAAATCAACTCAAACCCAGTCCACCCCTCGGTTCTAACCACTGGGGCCGCATCCCGGTGTACCTCGGTCCTCTCTATGCCCTCAGACCAACCTCATTTTTTGGGAGTGGTGTTTTATTAGGTTGTGTTTGGTTTATTAATAGTTAGATTGGGTTGAATTCAAGCCGATGCGATTGGGTTGCATGTCGTGTTTTATTGGGTTGTTTTAATTACATTGGCTCGAAGTTAAGGTGAGGCGATTGGGTTGCAACATTAACACAATCACACCAGCTGAAATCCAACCAAGTATAACTATAGGGCAGTGGCCAAAACAAGGTGCACCTTGTCGGTAAATGGTCAAAGTAAGGTGCAGGCTGGAACGGCACAAAACGCAAGACGCCTGAGGCTGAATAGAGCCACATGATTGGTCGAAATAGCACCGCACCCTCCATAGGCCGCCTTGTCGGACGGTGCACCTTGCAGAGGCCACTCCGCTCGCCACGCCACCTTGCTTGGTCGCCGGCGGCACCTTGTTTTGGCCACCGCAAGCTAGGCTGTTCGCTCAAACGACCAACCCATGTCAGACCTCTCGCCAACACCGCGCCGGTGACGTGGACGCATACGTCCACACGCACGCGCATGCGGACGAACTTTTGGGGCCGCAGGATACTCTCTCTCTCTCTCTCTGCCTCACACCACACCACACGCACACCACACGTACACCAAAAGCACCATGAGCGCCGTAGGCGCCGATGGGCCGCCCGCACCACAACATCATCTCCTGCACCAACGGCTGTGACTGCGTTTGTGGTCCAGTTTGAGCAGTTGTTGTCCAGCACAGAGTACATTTCACCACTACTACGAAACTACCAATACACCTAGACTCTGCTGTAGCTGCTACTACTGTTTGTGTAGACCAGAGTCTAGATCTCATATGTAGTCCACTTGAGAGCCGTATGTAGATATACCCACTTTTGTTTCGCCCTATATCGTTACAATTGTAGCGGCGCGCCCTGCGACAGCACACCCGTTCCCTGCGATTGTAGCGGGTATAGACTACTGCAGCGCTATCTCCAAATTCGGGCCTACACGCGAGTGTCCAAGTACCGAAAGTGTACTCGCCAGGAAGGGACGGCGGGTTTGCGTCTGTGTGTTTCCGTGATTTTTGTCATCCACGCCGCTCGAAATGGGCCAGGAGGGAGAGAGATGAACGGCAACCATTGGCAAACTTGTCAACCACGAGCTACGCTTGCTGTACAGGTCTAAATACTTCAAAGTACGATATAGGGCGAATCAAAAGTGGGTATATCTACATACGGCTCTCAAGTGGACTACATATGAGATCTACACTCTGGTCTACACAAACAGTAGTAGCAGCTACAGCAGAGTCTAGGTGCATTGGTAGTTTCGTAGTAGTGGTGAAATGTACTCTGTGCTGGACAACAACTGCTCAAACTGGACCACAAACGCAGTCACAGCCGTTGGTGCAGGAGATGATGTTGTGGTGCGGGCGGCCCATCGGCGCCTACGGCGCTCATGGTGCTTTTGGTGTACGTGTGGTGTGCGTGTGGTGTGGTGTGAGGCAGAGAGAGAGAGAGAGAGTATCCTGCGGCCCCAAAAGTTCGTCCGCATGCGCGTGCGTGTGGACGTATGCGTCCACGTCACCGGCGCGGTGTTGGCGAGAGGTCTGACATGGGTTGGTCGTTTGAGCGAACAGCCTAGCTTGCGGTGGCCAAAACAAGGTGCCGCCGGCGACCAAGCAAGGTGGCGTGGCGAGCGGAGTGGCCTCTGCAAGGTGCACCGTCCGACAAGGCGGCCTATGGAGGGTGCGGTGCTATTTCGACCAATCATGTGGCTCTATTCAGCCTCAGGCGTCTTGCGTTTTGTGCCGTTCCAGCCTGCACCTTACTTTGACCATTTACCGACAACGTGCACCTTGTTTTGGCCACTGCCCATAACTATATCTAGATCCATGTGTTTTATTGGGTTGTGTTTAATTTAGTTAAATTGGGTTGATTTTGAGCAGATTCTTTTGGGTTGCAACACCATCCCAATCCAACCAAATCCATGAGTTTTATTGGGCTGTGTTGAATTTAGTTAGATTGGGTTGGATTTAGGCCCATGCGATTAGGTTTAGTCAGATCGGTTATGGTTTAAGCTAATGCGATTGGGTTATCCTACTCAATCAAACTATATCAAACGCAGCGTAATACTCCGGAGTAAAAAACACAACCCCAAAAATCACGAAAAAAATAAACATGCATCTGCCGGCCCAAACACACAGCGGCAGCATCCCGGTGCAACTCGCTTCTCTTCTTCTGCATAGACTCGACTACACAATCGACTAAAAACCAATTCTACCTAAAAAATATCACCTCAAATCCAACCCCAGCCAATCAAACGCAAGACAGCCAGCCCACCTCTCGGCCCTGAGCACAGCGGCAGCATCCCGGTGCAATTCGCTCCTTTTCCTCTGAATGGCTTCAAATACCTGAGCTCGAATCATCCTAAGCTCCTCGTCGTTGACGATGTCCGTCTTCAGCCAGTGCTGGGTCGCGGCCATGTACCTGGCAAAAAAAATACCAACAATACATGCCGGTTAGCACCCTGTTGATGTTGACCCTTGTACAAGCTAGTGCTAAAGGAAGTCGCCGACCTAAATTCTTGAGGAGGACACACACAAAACTACAAGCGATCGAAGTATCACACACAGCTCGCAAAAATGAGCTTCGACGAAACCTTCAATCGCACAGCTGTACTCTGTATTATATTTTCTTGAAATATGCCGGGGTTAGCATTTAAACAGAGGGTACTCATGAGTCAAATACCAAAAAAAGTGAGTACTACAAGCAGTGGTACCAATATGTTGTACATATAATGGTCTCGCTTCGGGACGGGGTTGACTTGATATCCTGAGGGCGTCGCACGTCGAAAAGAGGGAACACAGGCATTCCAAATGACCTCACCCTAGGCCACTACTATTGTTGCTGCAGCTGCATATGCTTCGTATACCTGGTATCGGAGGATCTGCTATTTTGGTTGCTGCTTCATAAAATCTTCGCATACCTGGCACGATATGAGGTCCAATGATGTGTGTGTTGCGTTGGGCGTGAAAATGTGGTCGACGTTCGATCTCTTGCTGGTGCGCACCAACCACACACATACACCGCGACTGGTGACTGGCACAAAGGCGAGAGCTTGGAGCACGGCTGCCAAAGTACCGTTGCTGCTATACTGCTGCTGAGCTGCTGTATTCGTACTGACTTGTGGTCGCGACACTGAGCGGCTGTTGCAAAAAAAAAAATCACCGCTATTGATCCTTTTGCGTGCTTATGGCCTATGACAGCCTACACCCCATTCACGCATACATACAAAAGCGCACGCACATACACGCAGTAGCACCGTCCGTCGTTTGCCATACAGGAGTGTTGCTGCTATTACTGTTGGTGCTGCGTCGTAGCAGACAGCATAGAGGGTGAAAAAAACGCACTGATGATGTTGTATAGCGGGCGGGAGAGCGGAACGGGCTAACACGTGAGAGAACGGAGCGGGCTATTGAAAAAGATGAAAAAAACTCAACACGTTACGTACACATACACCAGGTATTACGTACACCCGATATTGTATTGGTCGGCATTTGTACCCCCCTCTCCAAAAAGCGCACACACATACACGCAGTAGCACCGTCCGTCGTTTGTCATACAGGAGTGTTGCTGCTATTACTGTTGGCGCTGCGTCGTAGCAGGCAGCAGAGAGGGTGAAAAAAACGCACTGATGATGTTGTATAGCGGGCGGGAGAGCGGAACGGGCTAACACATGTGAGAACGGAGCGGGCTATTTAAAAAGATGAAAAAAAAGTGAACACGTTGCGCGCACATACACCAGGTATTACATACACCCGATATTGTATTGGTCGGCATTTGCACCCTCCTCTCCGCGAATCGGCGAAAACTTTACGGCGGCTCGCGCTTGGTGCGCGTGATAGTCGGTGAAAAGCTGACGTGCGCCCTCCCGGCATTGTGGGGGTACGAGGGTCAATGAGTGCTACGGCTATGCATGAAATGAGCATCCCCAGAACCACTGACCTTTCACCCCCCCTCCAAGGATTTAGGGGGGGGGGGGGGCAAGAAGAGGTACTGTCTGACGAGAGCTTTGGCGGGTACAAGACAGGAGTAAAAAAAAAATAGAAGAAAGGGGAAGGCAAGCGCCAAGGAATACGGTGAAAGAGGAGAAACGCGTAGAGATATACGGGGGGTTGAGGGAAAATATTGAAATGAAGACGTATCTGCACGGCCCAATGGACTGCGCGAAAAAGCTGAAACTGCGATTTCGTGTAGGGGACCTGGACCTACCAGAAAGAAGAAAGAGATTCACCAGTAGTCGGGAGGAGGACGTGGTTACAAATATTTGCCCTTGTGGCACAACAATAGAGAGAAGGAGTCACATGGTAGGAGAATGTGAAATATACAAGGAGGAACGGGATGCGTTAGAGGAGGGGATGAAGAAATTAGACTATGGGACATGGAAGACTAGAGAGTAGCGAGAAAAAAATCGCTATTCTAGGAGATAGATGGTGGGCGTAGACGGCGAAAAGGACAGGGACAGGATAAGCAAACAGTTTCTACGTCGTATATGGAAGAAGCGCAATGAGCGCCCAAATGTTGGAGGTGTCTCTATTAGGAGCAGGAACGGTGCTCCGTCCCGAAAGGGATGCGTGGTCAATGGTCAAATGACTAAGGCAAGCAACAAATAAGTACGCCCCCCCCCCGTCCAACCGGAACAACCCACCCAGTCAACGCCGCCACAACTCTTGCACTAACCTATGGACAGTATTGAGATCAAGCAACTCCTTGGTGGCGTCTCTGACATCGTCCTCACCCCTATCCCCCACCACCCCCTCCCCTCCCCACAACCACGAACACCCCCTCCCGGTTCCCTTATATCCCTCCCCGCCCCCCCATACTTGACTGCGCTTCACTGACCTAGTCTTGAGATCCAGATATTCCTTGGTAACGTCTCCAATATCGTCGTCATCCCCTTCCTCCTCTCACGCACCCATAATCCCCCCACCGTCCACAGCAACCAACCACTTAATCTCCGCCCCCATCCCCCACTTAGATAGGCTTTAAATCCGGCAGATCCTTGGTGGAATTTCTGACATCATCCTCATCCTCGCCCCCTCCCCGCCTGCGACCACTAACCCATACACGACCCAGCCTTCAGCCCCTAAAGGTGGGTACAAACAGCGAGAACGACCTATCTATCTAAACGCGAAGCGCCTTCCTTGCATGGTGGTATGATGTGGTATATGCGGTGTGGTATGGTGAGTTATGGTTGTATAGTTTTGTACATGGAGTATGGTGTGGTATGGCACGATGTTGTGCGCACGGTACGGTGCGGTATGGTATGATGCGGTACGTTATGATGCGGACTGGCCGACCCTTGATCCCCCCCCCAGCTAGTTTTGATATCAAGCAACTAACATCGTCCCCGTCCCCTTCCTCTCCCACTCCCTCTTGCAACCACTAACCCACAATCCCCGCCCACTCCGTATCCCTCTCTTTCCTACCGCCTTCATCCATGTAGCCCATAATCTCCATTCTCCATCCCCTTACTTGGTTTTGAGATCGAGTAGCTCCTTGGTAGCGTCTCTAACGTCGTCCTCATCCCCTTCTTCCACCGCCGTCCGCGTCCCCCCGGGGCTCCTGATCGTTTTCACTGGAGAAGGCGTCCCCTCTTCGTGCTTCTTTGATCGGCTCCGGATTAGATAGCTCTTCGCGTGCGCGCGCGGGGGAGGGGGGGGGAAGTCACAAAATAAGAAATAGGACCTTTACGAAGAGTAAAAGTGCACACAAGACAGACCATGATCTACTATTCGTAGAACGTCCAGAGCGTCTACGATAGATTTCGTCACACTAATACTCACTGCTGCATTTCACTCTTATTTTGCCTTTCATGCCAGAATGGAGGTTGATTGCACGTTTGGCTTCGCCTAGCGATTCCGGTTAGTTCCTCTCGTTACCTCCTAAACTCCCTATTGCCATTTACCCTACTATGTTACCTTGATTTTTGACTTTCTTCAATCCCTTGGCAATACGTTCTTACGTTCTAGCATTTTTATATTCCTCAACCCCTTGGCAGTACGTAGTGCCCTTTTTCGCCTGGTCGCCTTTCATATGCCCGACTATGCCGCGGCGAGGCCTCCCTTGTATATCCGTATAACCTGCACTAGATCACGGTATACATCTTATAGGAATATGGCGGGGCGCAATCGCTCGGCTTCGGGGTCTATCGGTAGGTATTGTAAGCAACAACAGGATTAAGGCAGTGGCCACAATAGCCTATGCATATTGTGCGACCGATATGCTTGCGAAGCTGCATATCGATAGGTATCTTGGGCACCAACAAAAAATTAAAAATGACTCGCCACAGGCTATCGGTCGAACTACATGACAGCACATATCACGATCTACAGTCTAGAGGTTTAATGAACATCAGGTGCGCATTTTATAATGCCACACGCGGGACATATCGCACTCCATGTACTGCAGGAAGAAACGTCCTTGCAATCTTAGAACTGCAGCAAACAACGGCAAGCATCAGGGTTTCGGCATTTGAGGGTAAAAGGTGTTCTCGCACCAACCCAAATATACCACGCCTCCATTTTGATTGGCCACCCCTAATCCCCCCCCCCGATAATTTTGGGGCTAGGATATGACTTAGCATTCTCTGGTTTGGCCGGCATCTGATCGCACTCGGCGGCCGTGAACGCGTGAGTGCGACATGTAATCGTGTGGCCTGCAATTGGCGCTTGTAGTTCTAGGATTGCAAGGAGCTTCGTCTGCACTGTAGATACCCTACTGTAGGAATATTTCATGCATATCGCAGATCACGATCTAGATAATCTAGATCATACTGCCGAGTGTACGTGCTGCAACTATTTTAACTGTCACGTCGAACCACGATAACGGAGAAGAATAAAGTACGAAAGCGCACCTTCGCGACGATGGTGTATCGAAGCACTTCTTCCGTCGACCCTTCAAAAGACAGCACATTTTGGGTTTCCGCAGTTCGTGGAGGCGGCATTGATCCAGACTCTCCGTCCGCCCCCCCAGCTCCCGCGCGCTGGCTGGTACCCCAATCCATTGATTCATAATTATTCCATTAACACAACAAAACAAAACACCATCGCGGTTGTGAGGGGGGGGCGGGGGCGAGGGAGGAAGGGAGGGGGTAGCATTGAGCATTGGATGATTCGTAGGAGCAACGTTCCCTTCACGTTGTCTTGGCTCACGCACTTGCTACAAATTACTATTATAGTTAGGGCAAACACCTCCTACACGTTATTTACGCGCATACACTTCCTACACTTTATCTAAGCGCATACACGCCGTACACTTCCTGTAAGCGCATGTACTTGCTACACTTTCTCTAAGCACCTACACTTCTTACATTTTATTGAAGCGCATATCCTTCCTACCCTTTATTGAAGCGCACACATGCCCTGCGAGTTCTTTAAGCCCACACACCTACCATTCATTGAAGCGCATACACTTCCTATAATTCACGTCCTGCACTTCGCCACCCCAAATCCAACAATTAATCCCCCCCCTACCTGCTTGTCGAGTTCGCCGCAAAACCAGCCTTGGTACTCTTGGGAGTGAATACGTTAAGCCAGTCACCCCCACCGAAAAAGCCGGTGCTGCCGCTGTCGCTGGTGCTTCTCGTTCGCCCCTCAGTTTCAGCACGACGAGGCGTTCTTGTAGGCCGCGCAGGGGAGAAATCCTCAGCAGGCGCAGACTATTTAATGTAAGTGGTGTTGCAGACATCCAGTTCAGGGGTGTTGCAGACACCCAAATGCGGACACCAGGTATGCATACACGCCGTGTTGCAGATATTCAGATAAGTTGTGTTGCAGATATACCGCAGTTGTTGTCCGACCAACAAATGGAGAGGGGGCGGGGGGCGTGCGGGATGGAGGCAGGGGGGGGGGGAGGGGTCGAGGAGGGGAGAGGAGGAGGACGAGGAGGAGTAGGAAGAGGACGCCGGAAAGGAGCGACGGGAGGGGGGGCGAGTGGAGGTGACGGAGGAGGGGGTGGGACAGGTGAAGCAGGGCGTTGGAGAGCGAAAAGGAGAGGTTTACAAACGATACCTGTCGTTCTGTTGACAGATTACAAAAACAAAATAGACCATCGACGACGATAGCTTCCGTTAACCTTTCAGTGATGAAAACCCCATCCCACAGTAACGTCGTTCGTCCCCATACACGTGGGTGCACCTCTAAAGGAGTCCAGTCGCGTCATTTCGCGTTGCTACTACTATGGTGAACATCAACACCAAATAGCCCTTTTGGGGCCCATGTACAGCGATCAAGCCACAAAACAACTACGGAAAAACGACTCGTACCTGAAGATAGAAAATACAAGCCGATCCATCAACCCAACGAAACAAATAAAATCAAAATGACAACAACCGATCAAATGACGTAGGCCCCCCGTTGAAGTGTTCACAATTAATACGCGCGGTGCCCCGTCTCGAACGGGGTTTGCGTGATCAATGGCCAAAAGACTACGGCGAGCAACAAATGAGTAAGCCCCCACCTCTCTTCCCCCCAATCCCCACCGTCCCACCCTTCGTGGCAACCAGGCATAAAACCAAATTGAGGATCAAATCACACAGCAACCCAGTTCCAACCCAACCGCTGCCCCTACCCCCAACCCAACCTCAGCTCCTACCTCCTTTACGCCAGTCAAACCCGACGAAGATTTCAAACTCCTGCTTCAAAACGACCACAAACAGTTAGGTCACGCACGCCCAACCCTAAGCCCTCCCTTCCTTTCCATCCCGATCCCAACCCCAACCCAATCCCAAAGTCCCCAATCAGAACCCCAACCTTAGCCCCACCTCCTGAACGCCGACCAAACCCGACCAAGAGCTCATCGTCCCCATGCTGCCGGCGCCGTTGGCGAACACACAGACGGCCCCACCCCCACCCCGAATCCCAACCCCAACCCCCACCTCCTTCACGCCCACCAACCCAACCCCAATCCCCACCCCTAATTTCAAACTCCACACCAATGCCAACTTAGACAACACCCCAAACCCCAAACCCGACCCAATCACAATCCTCACCTCCTTGACGCCCACCAAGCGCGACGAAGACTTCCTCATTCTCCCCCGGTTACCACCTGCGCTGGCACTTCCGCCGCTGCTGCTACCGGTGCTGCTGGCGCTGCTGCTTCCGCTGCTGCTCGCGCTGCTGCTTCCGCTGCTGCTCGCGCTGCTGATACTAGTGACACCATTGCTATTACCGTGACCGTTCCCGTGACCAATACCGTTCCCGATACCGTTCCCCTGACTGTTCCCGTGACCAAACCCGAGACCGAACCCGTGACCGATACCGTTGAAGTTGCCAACCCCCCCACGTGATGCGCGTTCTCGCGCCGTCTGAGCTTCTCCCATTAACCTGGTGTAGAGATTGGTCACGGGGGTTCCCGTGTGGGAAAAATGAGGTGTTATTGAGTTTAGGGATAAAGGAAAGCAGCGTTGAATTTGACTTCCAAAATATGCCGTATAATGAGTTACATTGATACTAAATAGTGTAAAGCGAAGGTGCCTTTCTCAGCCGTATGAGATTATCTCATAAAACTGGTGTAGAGATCGATCATGCGACTCCGCGTGCGGGATAGAGGGGGTAGTATTGTGCTGGTACGAAACCACATATATATATATACCTGGCAGGCGTTTGGAAGGGGTAAGGGATCGGTAACGTTCCAGACAGCGTTTCGTGTGGACGGAGGTGTCGCGACCTTTTAGGCAAATTATGATACGGTCGGATCGGTCAGTCGAAAACGGCCTTTTCCGACCGAAGACCAGATCGGGCTTTTTACACGGTAAAAAAAGAACTTTGTCGACTTAATCCGATTCGCACATCCAGTTAAAAAAAAAAAACGTCGATTCAAGTGGTAGTGCGAACCGGATTGCTTCGTCAACAACATTCTTGAACCCATCGCATCGCCCATCCCACCACAAAACACACACGCACGCCCACACACCCACACCAGGTACCGCACAGCAGGATCACACAACAACGCCGACCCTGGCTTGACTGCTGTCACTGCTGCTTCTTCTCGCCGCACGTCAGCGTGGTACACCCCTTCGTAGCTCCACCCGACAGCAGCATCAATAATACGATGGCAGAAGCGCGCGGTATCTACCCAATTTTGCCAACAACGGCTACGCTTGCTGTAGCTTTGACGGTTCTGGTGTGAGTGCATGCAACGCTACAAACGTACTTTTGGCGGCTTTCGGCTGAGACCAGCGCCACCAACCTGCTTGGGCGAGGGTTCTTCGAGCGTGAAGCTCGCGTAGCTCGAGGAGAACGCAAGAAGCAAAAGCTTCCAACCGACTTTCCACTGCCATACAGCAATACTCCCTCAACCCAATCGCCTCCAGAAAGAGCACAAAGCTATATAATCGACTCGGCTGGCGATAAGGAGGAGCCCCCCAAGCATCCAGTGGGAAACGGCTCCCGGATGCGACTGAAGAATAATTGGCTCTAGGTGACGCGCATTTTCATACCGTCTGAGTCCATTTACCTTTGGGCACCGCGTAGATGTAAAGCAAGCGAACGGCGTAAATGAGCCGGTGTTGTGCTACGATACTTGCACTTATTTTCGACCCAAGCTGGCTGGGATCCACTACATTAAGTACGCTGGGGAACGGCACGCCTTACAGTAGTGGTCCCTCTATAGCCGGTATGTGCCAGCCGGAAATAACGGCACTATAGCGGCAACGGGGCACTCCTCCACACACTGCCACTACAGTTTGTTCCCATCATTGCCAAGCCATGTCACATACCACAGGGGCCATATTATAGCGGGCAACCGCCACTACTCGACGGGCACCATCGAGGGGACCTCTACTGTGCTACCGAGGTATCTATCAGATACGTATTGAAAACGAAGGCGGCAAACGCAGTCGCTCGCCTACCCGGGAGGCTACTTGTCACGCACCTAAAGAAGCTGGCAGGCCTCCCCGGGGCGGGGCTCTGCGCGAAAAAGTCCCCCCCGCCATCCCTAGCCACGACACAGCTCGAAAGTCGCCGAGCGGGAGTTCCCGGAGGCGGTGGCGGTGGCGGCGCCGGCATACTCTCGGAGGCCTTTTGCATCATTTGCTCGAACACCTGGTTTGACACGGGAGGTCGGACACGGTGTTGGGGGGGGGTGGGGACAGGAGTAGGGAGCCATCCCAAGGTAGGGGTTGTACTTTATGGGCCAAAGGTTTTCTGACCGATCTGACCCGTTCAGCTCCTCAAGTGGGCTAACTATCGGTCAGCACCATTAGCACTACGATTTTCCAAGTTTTGTTTTTTGTTTGTGTGTGTTTGTTTTTCGGACTATCCCAAAGAAATCTTTGGTCGGGTTGCACGAACGTGCCTTCGAAGTCCTGTTAGGGTGAAATACTGAGCCCATGAAAAAGGAGCTCAGAAATCCCCGCACCCCTAGCGACGCGTGCTACAACAAAGGTAGCACATTTCGTCTGAAAAAAGATTTCTAAAAGACGGGGCTCCTTGACCCAAAATCGTCGGAGACCGACCATTTGTTTCGCGTGATTCTCGTCGTGTATCTAGGCCATGGGATTTTTCATCCGGTAGCAGTTTTTCATGTTCTCCAAAAATCGGTTTTTTGAAAATTCTAAGCTCCCAAATTGAGGAAACCTCAGAAAAAAAAGGGGTGCACCTCCACCGTAGCACGGGTCTACCGGTGGGACGACTCCAGGCTAGGGGGTAAGGTGGAAGTGGCATAACTTTCTCGAACACCTGAAACGGGACGAAAGGTTGGGGGTGATGTGGGCGGGTGGCGGCTGGAGTAGATTATTTTACGAGGCGATGATTTTGCGGCGGGTGGCGGTTGGAGTAGGTTATTTTACGAGGCGATGACCACGATTGGTGATAACACTCCCGAACTATTGCCGGTGTTAGCTATAACCGCTGCTAATGGCGAGCCATTTGTTTAGTGAAAAAGTTCAATTTCCGCAGATACCGGCCAAACTTTGCCTGGACGGTTGTCTATGGGCTTGGTTTTTTTAGATTTTTTTTTCCAAGTCTCGGAAAAAAAATATTTCTGGCGGCGATCTTGGGCAACATCTGTTCAAAACATTTCAAGCAGATCTTGGATAAGAAGCCATGAGATTTCGTGTGTCCCACACACTTCGTTCGACGAAATCAGCCAAAGCATCGTGAAATCTGAACGTCACGAGCTCGCTATTAATAGGGGCTCTGACCCACCCTTGGTGGACAGTGCTCAAACTATAGCCGGTGATGTGGGGCGGGTGCCGACCAGGCCTTTGCTAAAAAAAAAGTATCTCTAGCGTCTGGTGTGTGGAAAACAGAGACAACTCTCGATCGACCCCAAGCGGGCACAAGACCATTTTTTTTAGGGGATTTGACGGAAGACCACAGGACAACACCACAGCACAACACGGCAACCTTTCACGCCCTAGAGCATGGATCAACATGAACCCTGCGGTGACGTCACCTACACTCATGTGACCTTGTACGGAACGAAGAGGGGTAATCGTGGGTTGCCGCTATGTCGAGATCGAAGGTCAATCGTGGTTGGACAATGTTGACCGAGGCTAGATGAAAATTGACCAATTGGGCCGCATGACAAAAACAGAGCAAGAAACCCATTTTTTCGTCGTTTTTTTGCCCACAGCCACGGTACCCAAAAAATATTCAGCAAAACACACTACCGTCGGCCATTAGCGACGGTCAAAACTACCCTGAAATCTTGCCCGTCGTCGCAAAAACACAATCTCCGCCAGGTATGAGATCGGACACCGCAACACCGTTTCAGGGGAACAAATAACTGTGCCGTTGATTCTGGCCTCACCTGCTCGTCAAGGTCCTGCACGCCTCGGATGGCGGCCTCCATGACTTTTGGCAACACCTTGCACAAGCGTTCTGACCGGGGCATAGCGGCCCCGCTCCCCGCGGCCTTCGCTGCGGACACCTGTTCCCGAAGAGACAAGAAAAACACGAAACAAGTACGTAAAGAAATGGACACAAATATAGACTTAGACTCCACACCAACACCACAAGAAAACCACAACAAAGACAGCACCACTAGCACGACTTACGTCATCACCGTCAACAACGACCCCAACAACACCACCACGAACAAAAACACCCGCCAGTGACAAAAAAAACACCAACACCAACAACAACGATACGATAACCACCACCCACCACTAACAGGAGCACCTCCACGACTCCCACCACCACCAACACCATCAAAAACACTTAGTAACACAACATGAACCAGCAACAACCCCACGATCACCACAAACAGCAGTACTACCACCAAAACAAACCCCGCCGCCAACACTCACAACATCAACAACCCCCACCTCCACCGCCACAACCTACCCCCCGCCCCCCTCGACCTCAACCAACAAGCACGCCGTCATCTCCCCTCATCTCCCCACCATCACCATCACCTACCCCCCCGCCTCAATCACCAACACCAATACCATCCCCCCATAAAACCACCATCCCCCCATAAAACCACCATCCCCACCCACCTTCTTAGATTCGTCCAACTCTGAGCAGACCTCCAAGACAAGACGGGCCAAGTACCCCTTCCCCCTCGGCGACAGAGGGAGGGGCTCATCTCCCGCCTCCGCCTCCTTCTTCTTCCCGCCTTCGTCGCCCGCTGGGCTCTTTCCTGCAGCGGCGGTGGTAGAGGCAGTAGCGGCAGTAGTGGGCGATTTTACGGCACCATATCCCTCCCCTCCGCCTCCTGCTTCCCCTCCTCCTCCTCCCTCCCCCCCAGCTCCTACAGCGCCTCCGCCTCCCACTACTCCACCAGTGAACCAGGGGTAGGGCGGGGCGGCTTCGAGAGGCCGGGGCCCGCGCCGATCGAGCTCGTCTTCCATTACGCTGACCTGTTTTTTTTTCCGGTGATAACATACGGCCCGACAGGAAAATAAACGGGGGCAAAAACAAGGAATGTTCCCATATCAACACGTTTGGTACCCCTGTGTTGCGACCAAAACACCATGAGGGTGGTCTTATCAAGAGCCTCGTACCATATACCCAAACCTACTTCTCTTCCCAAAAAACACGCGAAAAAAAAAAAAAATGTCCCTCAAGATCAGCCAACCCTTTCTAAGCCACCAACCCCGACCACAACCATCCTGAAAAACCAACCAAAAAAACGAAACGCGCGTCCCACCTTTCCATCGAGATCAGCCATCCAACCTTCTCCAACTACCACCCCATAGAAAAAAAACAAAAAAAAATACGGACCAGCAACCCAACTTCTACGTCTACGAACCCCAACCCCAACCCCCGCCAGTACAAAAAACGCCGAAAATAGAAACCTCCCTCGCAGGTGTACCCCATGATCAGCCACTCCAAACCGTAGTCAAGTTCTCTCCCCGCAGCTACTTAATCCCCCTCTCTCTACTACTCGCGATCAGATACCCAATTTCCTGCACCAACTCATACCACCCCCAAAACACGTCAACATTATGAACCGTCCACCTTCCCGCCGTGATCAATCCACCCCTACCCCAAGAAAGGGTGTCACGACTAGAAACCCCTCAATTGGCACTCGGGACCAACCCCACCCCCGAAAAAAAAACAAAAAAAACGAGCAAATATAAACCCTCCCCTCGCGTGTCCCTCAAAATCAGCCGTCCAACCTCCTCCACCATCTCCAACCACTGCCAAAAAAAAGAAAAGACGCGCAACTTTCTCCACCAACAGCAACCCCCTCCCCAAACAAAAAACGCCAAATCATCAAATATTATAAACCCCTCACCTGTCCCTCTAGATCAGCCACTCGAAACCTAAGCCTCAAGTTCTCCCCCTCCAGCTGCTTCAGCCTCCTGTCTTTCGCCCTCGCCTCCTCTTTCTGGGAAACCTCCCCCCTCCCCCTCTTGCCACCGCCACCGCCAACCCCGATCCCCGACCCCGTTCCCAACCCAACCCTAGCCTCCTCAGCCGCAGCTGCCATGAGAGCAACGTAAGTACGGGTAGAGGCAAGTCTATCCGGGCTTGAGCTGTTGAACTCCGCTGATATTGTTGCCGGAATGGTACCTGTTGCTGTTGTTGCTGTTGCTGGTGCTGTAGCTGCTGCCTTTGTTGTTGCGGCTGCTGATGTCGCGGCTGACGTGGAAGGCTTGCGGGACTCCCTGAGACATAATATCGGATTTTGTTCAGCGATAAGATACTGTTAACAAAAGAAAAAATACGCTTCAGCTGTGAGATCGACAAAAAAGGATTAGGATCAAAGCTTAGCTTTGCAAGCTGCCCATGGTACTTGATTAGGATCAAAACTCAGCTTTGCAAGCTGCCTATGGTACTTCGATCGCGCGCATTACGGGGCATGTATAGCCTCGTGAACGGTAGGTGACCCCTCTGCTATGCCAGGCTCAAGAGGACTAAGACGTCAATCTATTATCGCAACTAGGCAGATCGTTACTACGTATAAACTGGTAAAGTGGTTTAGTTGACATTTATAGATCGTGAGTACATCAGGATATCCGTAGGTGGTTTTGTAGTCACCTGGTGGGGCGTTCAGGCCGTCATGTGGTTTTGGTATTAGGTCACTAATATTTTCGACGTTATTCATAGGTCATAACTCTGAAGTTGAAATGTTGGTAGGTGCGCTAGGCTACCGCCGTTGCCACCGCCAGCGAGCGGAAGGAGTTGCTACAGACGTTGAAAGCTTGCGAGATTCCCTGCTCGGGGTTGTTTGAGGAAAGGACGGTCGGTTCCCCTAAATCTTTACCAAGGATGTATGTGACTTCTGGGCAATCATTTCGAGAGGGAATTACTATGGTAGGAATAATCTCGACAGGGGAACGTATCGTATTCTCTCTCACTGCTCACGCTCTGTACCACATAACCCCCTCCTGCCGTATTTAATAGGTCAGCAATACGCCGTTTAGATCTCAACTAGGCCCCTCTGTCGCTTGATCCGTAGACCGCTATGCTCATCAGACTCGTACGAGGTACTGCACACGGATAAACCCCATGCGGGACCCAGGAGTACTTCACAAGGACAAAACAAGAACCAACAATCCTGCGACAGCAATCATTGCCCGACGTTGTTGTATATATGATGTTTTATATTAGAAAAAAAAAAATACACTCCAGCTGTGAGATCGAAGATTTTGTCGAAACTCATCTTTGCAAGCTGTGTGTGATACTCCGATCGCGCGTATTACGGGTTGTGTGTCCTAACTAAGGATATAGGTCGGCGACTCCCCTTGCAACTACAGTGTGGCTATCAGGGTCAACAGGGTGATGTTAGTCAGTCTGTGCGCGGAAACTATAAAACCCGTTTCTGAGGGGGATAAAATGTGACAGCTGTGGAAGGAATGCATTAGTTTATCAAGTGTATCCTGCAAGTCGTAAAACCGGTGAGGGGAGGGCGGAGTTATTAGGGGCGTGGGGGCATGGGTTTGAACAAGAAGGAGCGGGGGGGGGGGGGGGGGGGGGGGGGATGGGCGGGGCAACTCAAAATGTGGGTGGAAATTATAAATCCTTTAAGCGGATCAATCTGATGGTTTTGGAAGGAATGCACCAGTTTATTATGTATATCCTGTAAGTCGTACAACCAGTGAGGAGAGGGCGGAGTGTTCGAGGGGGTGTGGGGGGGGGGCAAAAGGGCTTTAACAGCTTTTGGTCGAATATATGTAGGGGTTTGCTATACGCGTGGTGCTAGATCTAGGCGATGGTGCGGGTGCTGGGGGAGGAGGGGGGGGTGGGGGGGAGGAGGGGGGGGTGGGGAGGAAGGGTTTTTAACAGGTTTAGGTCGCATAGATGTAGGGGTTTGCTATACGCGTGGCGCTAGGTTTAGGCGATGGTGCGGGTGGTGGGGAAGGAGGGGGCGTTGGGGGGGAGGGGTGGGGGGGGCGGGGTGAGTTGGAGCAGCGGCATGGATGGCTCAATTGGAGCAGCGGCATGGATGGCTCCAAAAAGATAATGAGGTAATAACAACTGCGTGGAAGTGTTTATTACTCTTGGCAGATTTCGATGTTAGGTTATGTTGTTCAATATATGTTGTCGTCGCTCCTACTGTTGTTAATGTTGGTGTTAATCCCACATGAGCAAATCCAGTGGCTTCCATATCTGCAGGTGATGTGAGTACGTGAATCAGACAGCTAGAACCAAAACATCCCGCAAAAACAAAAAACACTCGCGATCATATAACTCGTGGATGACCCATCGCGCCTTTTTTTCGCTGTAGCGAGCGATTACGACTTGGCCCAGCTTCGGCAAAGTAGTTGGCAAGTTTCAACAGTTCTTCAACGTCTCTCTATTGAACAAAATTCCCCAGGTGATTGGGGTTACGCTTGTCGTCTAGTTAGTTGTGTCAACTCTACAGGTGGTGTGAACCAGAGCAGAGGACATCTGGGAGGAAAAATTGAAAAAACAAAGGAAAATTCTTCGCACCGTATCGTATAATATGACATGATAAACTGATGGATTGTTTCCACAGCCGGCATTTTTTGTTCCCCTCAAAAAGGGTTTTTGATCATTTCCGCGCACAGCATAACCAACCCCTATCCCCTTAAAAAATCCACCCTTAGGTCACCGGTTGTAAGACTTAGAGGATATACATGATAAACTGATGCACTCCTTCCACAGCGGTCAGATTTTGTCCCCCTCAAAAACATGCTTACAGTTTCCGCGGACAGATTGATTAACATCACGCTGTTGGCCCTGGTACAAGCTACACTGTAGTTCTAAGGAGAGTCGACGACCTACATCCTAAACGAGGTCATACACCCAGCAATACCGGCGATCGGAGTATCACACAAGGCTGGCAAATGTGAGAATCGACGAAATCTTCGGTCTCACAGCTGGAGTGTATTTTTTTGTTACAATATGCGTGCGAGTGTGTGTTCTTCACAGTAAACTTTTTAGGCACTCATCTACATCCAGCACAACCAGTATCCGTGCTGATGCCTCTTAGGATAGAGAGACAGAGATACACATCGCAAACGCAGCAAGGCGATTCGGCCATGCAAAGCCAACCGCCGTGAACCCGAAGGGGGCGTAACGTGATGAAATTAACTACCAGGTACTTACGAGGGGGATTGGTAATTAATAAAATTTGCAGAAGAGGGACGCCATATCACATGGGAGGTCCCCCGTTGGTTTTGATATTGTTAATAGATTAAAAAATCTCGGACACTCGTTGCCCGCGTGTTCATTGCGGCTGGCATTGCATGGCCAAATCACCTTGCTGTACCTCTGTCTCGCAGTTTGTGACCACAGAGCTCGTCTCTCTGGGAGGTATCGGCACGGACTCTGGTTGCGCCGCGTGCAGATGGGTGAAAAAAACAGTTTAATGCGAAGAACACACATACAAATGTTCAAGTTTCAAATAGTACAGCAAGTACTACCTTGCGTCCCTCTTTCTGTAATCTTAATTAATTGCCAACCCTCTTGAAATATAATATATGTATGAAAGTAGTACGATAGAGGTTGGTTTTAAATAATTAATTTAGCAAAAGAGGTACATGATATGTGTGTACTTCATATTAAGCTGGCGTTTCCACCAACCCACATCCAGCAAACCAGTGACCGTGCCGATGCCTATGATAGAGACGAGCTTTGTGGTCACCGACTACAAGAAAGCAACAAAGGGATTTGGCCATGCAACGCCAACCGCAACAAACACGAGGGCAAAAAAACGTGCAGGCCAGCACAGCGAACCATTTCAAGGAAAAAACGAAAAAAAAAAAAGAAAAAAAAATGAGAAAAATAAGAAAAAATAAGAAAAAATGAGAAGAAATAAGAAAAAAAAGAAAAAAAAAGGAACGAGGGAAACAGCATGGCTCGAAAAAAAAACACATACAGCAAAGCCAAATCGACAGCCAGCAACTATTGCAGCAAACAAAGCAGATATCCAACCAACGTCGGGGGCAGCAACCCCAACGGGGTCGCAATAGCAGGAGCGCTACCGCATCGTTTATCACCTGCAGCAACTATTACAGCAAACAAAGCAGACACCCAACCAACGTCGGGGGCAGCAACCACAAAATGGGTTCGTTGGAGTAGGAGCGTTGCCGGATGGTTTTATCACCTTCTATAATCCGTCGCTTCCATAAAAAAAAAGCCAAAAGTGACGATTCCAGTCTAGGTCGCTGCTTAGTAGGTTGGTAGGGTACGGTGATAGAGATTATATCCGAACTGCATTGAAAAAAAATAAAAATAAATGTCACTTATACTCTTCAGCTCAACTCGACAGAGGCTTTATTTACCGTCAGCGACCTTTTGGACAAGCGGATGTCACAGGTGCCTTCCCTTCTCCCGCCCGCTACGTGCCATCATCTTATACTTTATCGGGCATAGGATTCAGCGCTCCCACTTTTCAGCTTGTGGAACTTGAACCCACGACGTTTGACTTAACCCCTGTATAACTGGAAACCCGTTTTTGGGGACAAATTACTCGGATTTAGTATGGGGAGGGGTTCCGGGGCTCTACAGGGGTCAAGTAGGGATGATACTCACCTACTACTCACCGAGGAGGCCGACGTTTGGCCCATTTGTTATTGGTTCGCCGGGTATGGGGTCAAGTAGGGACGACACTCACCTACAACTCATCCAGGACGCCGACGTTTGGCCCATTTGTTTTTGGTTCGCCGTGTATTATAAAAAATGAAAATACACTCTAGCTGTGAGATCGAAGATTTTGTCGAAACTCATCTTTGCAAGCTGTGTGTGATACTCCGATCGCGCGTATTACGGGTTGTGTGTCCTTGTTAAGGATATAGGTCGGCGACTCCCCTTACAACTACAGCAGTGTAGATAGCAGGGTCAACAGGGTGATGTTAGTCAGTCTGTGCCCATACCAGGTAGGCATATTACACTAAAGCCATAAACCCGTTTGGGATGGGCGGTCGCTGTTCCTTCTCGGGTAACATACACGGTGGTCAACTATTGTCTCTTTGGTTTTGAAAGTTTTATTTTGCCCCTGTCCAATCACCCCCGGGGCATTCAAGCCAACCATATACCGAAGCGGGAGCTCTTACTGCTTAGGGCAGATATACATACAAAATTATAAAATATGTACTGGTATATTTTATACAATACCTGGTATGTATATTTCTTAAAATAGGTCTATTTTATAAAATATATACTCGTATATGTATGTGTTTGTTTTTCAACAGAACAATATGACCCCTCCCATTATGAAAAAACTCACCCACATAGTATGTTACAAGTACCAACAACGCAGCGTGCAAAGATCAGTATGGACCCGAAATTCGTCGAACTCACGGCTGACGTCCTTGAAATAGTTTTTATAAAATACAGAGTCGCGGGTACCACGACTAAAGAGAGGCTAAGAATAAGAGAAGACATTAGTCTAGAAAAAAGAAAAAAAGAGGGAAAAAATGGCTTGAACCAAAACACAAGAGCTGCCTAGAATTACAGAGTGGACAGCAGTAACGATAACGCCAGGAAAGAAAAGTACTGTCGGCTCGTACCATACCTCTCCGAACCTTTTGTAAGTACTGGGAAAAAAATCTCATGCTGTTTCCAAATATATAGTCGCAAGAAACGAGAACGCAGCGCTATTCCGTTGGAAAATTGCGGAGCGAGGCGTTCTAGCATCTGACGGGCGCGATTGTGGCTCGCAGCACTAGATTTTATCGAGAACCACTCTCAATAAGTCGGTTCGTTGGCCTACTTCGCCGCCCACCAAAAAACTGACCGTCGAATCCAACCAACTCGCAGACCTCCCTACCCTACGAGTGTACAGTTAGGGGCGGTTATTCACCGGGTTGCGCGTTACATTCCATATTCGACAGATCAAGATCTAGACCACCAACAGCAGTACATCCTATAGCTGCCGTTATGCGATGTAGAGCAGGAGCTGTATAAAGAGAGTACAGCACCAGCCCTGGAAAAACGTGCTACTACTGCTGTAGAGTATGCAGATCGTACGGCTCCCACCGAAGATGTCAGGAGGCGGTCAGTCAACGAAAACGTCCAGCGGTCAAGGGTGTCAAATCGATCGTTCCACACTAAAGCGTAGTGCTTTGCCGTCAGTCAAGGCAAAATATCGGAAAATTGCCCTCCGGCAAGGCGCCAAAGTGCCGTCTCCTTACGTATTTGGCTCCCACCCGGCGACATAATGAGCTAGACCACAGATATTCCCCGGACGATCTAGATCATCATGCGGGGACCGGTGATCCGTCCGACGTGTGAATTTATCTAAGGGTGTGCTTAGTAGGGTAGCAGGTCAGGTACTTGGTGCCAGGTGTAGTGTACCTGGAATATTCTGGGGTGCCCACCCGAATATCACGTCTCGTTGTTTAGGTCATACCTGGTACCTGGTACAGTATCGGACCCCTAATAAAAAACCGATGTAATCGTGGTAGTCTAGAGGTCTGTTTTAGAACGAGCGCTTTCCGACACAACCTTGAGCGTAACAGCTGTCGAAAATTTGTTTTCCTGTGAGTTTTAGGGTGAGTTCCTTGTAAGGGCTCTTTATTATGAGAGCGTCGAAATTGTACTCGGATAGTTACCCGGGTGTCCCCAGGGATACATTATACCCTGCTAAAGCACGCCTTTGAATTATTCTCAGCAATGTTTACGTTTTGGCGAGGTATTGAGATAATGATTGCAACGTGTGCAAGCAAACCATGACCCTAAGCACCGCGCTATAATGTATGCCGCGATGCGATTGCGCAAAAACATGTTTACCAAGGTATTCATATCCTCGGATACTTTTTTCTCTTTTTCGTACACTTGTACTTTCCAGCTTCTGGACAAGCCGTGGTCACAGGTGTCATCCCTTCCCCCCCCCGGTTCTTGCCTTCAATTTTTATCGCGCATAGGGTTCAGCAATCCCACTGCTCGTCGATTTTTCATCGAGTGTTGCTAACTCACTCTCTCGCCCTTTCCGCAAGTCCACTTGTGCACAAGAAAAAGTCCCAACGAATTTAAACCAGTATGCACTCGGCGGGGCTCGAACTCACGAAACTGACCTATACCAGGCTCGAGGATAACCTGATACGCCACCGGGGCGAACGGTTTTCTTTTACTATGCTCGGCGGGGTACGCTACAATTACTAGAACCAACGCCATTCACGTTACGATCGTAGTCATAATATATATATTCCGTCCCATTTATGATCCTCGCACTGCTCTCGCGCTCCCTCCCAGTAGTAACTCAGATCCGGGGTCACATAGCGGGCACTCTCCCTCCTCCCCTCTACGGTACGTGCCTTCATTTTGATCGCCAGAACAATTCCGCATTTTCTTCCCTCGTCGACTCGCGTCCAATTGTGATGAAAGAGCATAACAATTAGCATTTTCTTCCTCCAAGGTATCCTCGCTAGGCCCGATTCTGTTGATTTTATGTTCTTAAAAACGCCCCAAGTACGTAAAAAAAAAAGCAGCACTACAATCAGTACACCTTTTTTGGAGCTCCGGATGGAAAAACATGCCGATAGTCAAACACGAACTCCCGAGTTAGGAGACGTGTTCCATCGGCAATGTAAGCAGCTGCAAGACCCGCGTGCAGCACGGTGATAAATTAAACGTACCTCTGCACGCTTTTCCTAGGCGCTGGATTATTAGAAAGAAGAAAAAAACACTCCAGCTGTAAGATCGAATATTTTGTTGAAACCCCTCTTTGCAAGGTGTGTGATACTCCGATCGCGCGTATTACGGGTTGCGTGTCCTCATCAAGGATATAGGTCGGCGACTCCCCTATTATTATAAAAAATGAAAATACTATTATATCGCACTGCAAGACGCTATTCCTAGACACTGGATAAAGGCGCACCCGTCGCGTTTTCGTCAGCATTCATAGTTCCCAAAAAGGTGAGCCAATATTAATACCTGGTAGTAGCGTAACGGATATCAGGTACAAATATGTCCGGAAATATAAGCAACCCTTTGGACATGAATACTCGAAAAAAAATTGCTTATATTTTCGGACATAGTGGCATAACCTTAAAGGCCTTTCCGGCTTAAGACGAGAAAGAAAAAAAAAAAAAGTCGACTCTAAACGATAATTTCAGCACGAGACACAAGAAAAATCCCGGGCGGCTAGATAGAGTAGGGGGTTGCGTTTTGTGTCCGAACCAAACTGCACGGAGCCGCAAGCCACGCGCGAAGCATAGCGACAATTATTTTACGTTCTATACGCTATTCCTAGACGCTCGATACCATACAATCGTACTCGACGTTTTTTTGGTAGGACCTTAGGTGTACACGGGCCCCCAAAGGAGTACACCCCGTGGAACCGCGCCCCCGTGTTTGGACGCAAATTGCTTGAAAAAAGTACCAGGTATATGATAACTTCAGCAGTGAAAAAAGGTGCCAAAACATCTTCCGACTCTCGCTCTGCACTTGACAAAAAAAAAAGAATACTATTCGTACTTGTACTTGTACGGGGTCCCCAAGGGTAGGCAAAAACAACGAGTCGGTCTCTTGCTGCGCGTGGACGGACGGTCGATCGTCCTTAAACCTTAGCTAACCCCTTTAGAATGGTTTTCCCCTTTGGGGGATCAAACTACTCGGAAATATGATGGGAAATTGATGCCGTAGGTGAAAGGTTAACCTTGTAGTCGTGGAATCCAGTACGAACGCTAACTACTCTCAGCTCTTGTCCTCGTACCGGTCATCATCTTTTATATTCCTGCATACCAAGCATGCCGTCGTTGTTTCTGGGTGGCTGACGTTGTTCATCCCACGTTAACGCATGGCAACAACCTAGCCCGCGGCCACAAGACAGGCTCCAACAATCTGGATGTACGACGTCTCCCGGGTGTGCTCGCCATCGCTACGGGGCCCAGTCTGCACGAGTTACCCGACTAGTCGCTACCCCATTCAGCATATCAGGTATATTGTTGTTGTTGCTGTTGCAGCTGTTTTTGTTATCGCTGTTGTTGCTTTGCTGGTGTGGTAGGTCATTGTCCTTACATTGGTAACTCATCGCCGTAACCTAGCAGCTTCCAATAATCCGGGTGTTGTCGTCCGGGTCTGCTCTCCATCGCTACGAGATTCGCCAATACCATACCAGGTATTTCGTATCTGGTATACGAGTAGCTACTACAGCGTACGTTGCTGGTACTGGTGTTGCTGTCGTCGTTGTTGTTGGCATTAAAAGCCTTCTGATGGCCGAACTCGGTGCGGACAAACCATACAATGCAGCCCCTGTCCTTGTACTATAATATGTGTGAATACATCACACCAGGTATCGTATTATTTGTTAATCCGGCATGCCAGATATGCCAGGTATCATGCGCTTTACGCTACCGAGTCTTACACACGTTACCACGAATTGAGCCACTAAAGTGTACGGTCACATTATCATGTTATTAGACAGTGCAGCATGCTGCTTGTATTACAACAAAAAACTTACACTCGGAAGTAGGAATGTTACATCAACATCAACATCATTCCGTTTTAGCACGCATGTGCAGATACAGCAGTAGTGCTCTCTCGATAGTGCCGGTATGCACCAGCCGGAAATCCCGGCATTACTCCTGATACTGATACTACGTGTTTCCATGTGCGCCAAGCGATTTCACAGGCACTAAAGCGGGCATCCGGTCCTACGAAATCGGTACTATGGAGGGACCACTATTAATAGTGTATCAGGGTAGAAAAGTTCACATTGGAAAAGTTGGCAAGTATGCCATCATATTTAGTCATTCACTCCGAAGTATTGTTCTTTGGTTCTTGCTCATTGGTTTACATTCGTCCGTCCATCGGCCAGTTTTCTCTTATTCTGTCCGTTCCTTCACCACTGCCAAATAAATCCAGCTTTCATGTATTGTTGGGTATCTGTACATACTACACCAGTGGGGTACCTCCAGGGCGACCGCTCTTATCGCCTTGCCGCGCATGTCTCAGATTGGGCATCATATACGTCGTACATAGAGTGCACTACACATACGTCACAAGACGGGACAAGCTCATTCGACCGCTTGACTCAGTTTTCTACGACATAGTTTCTCTTATTATGACCGCTCATAAATCGGATATCCCCAATATGAACAAATTTAGATATCGTATCGGAAGTTCATGTTTTTCGACACACAGCCAGCAGTCTGCAGTCTTCCCTCTATTAATAGAGCGCCGGTATGTGCCAGCCGGAAACACCGGCCATGCATATGTAGTAGCAGTAGGCACTACTCCGCATACAGGTACTACTGGTTGTTTCCACTTGTGCCAAGCGATTTGACAGGCACTGTAGCGCGCAACCGGCACTACTCAACCGGCACTATAGAGAAACCCCTACTACTGCTGTACAGCATCAATACGCCGAAATGTCGAAGTTCGATATCCCCTGCTCCCTGGTATTGTATCGAACGCATGTTGCCCTTCAACTCGGGCATGCCCTTCCGTTTTTAACTTCTTTTTTTTTTTTTTTCATTCTTCGGCGGATGGGGAAACGTTTCAACTATTTGACGGAGGATCATAGTAGCCAGGACCTACGACGAACACAAAAACCTACATTCTCCAATTTTTTTCCTACCAATATGTTGTGTCCATTACTATGTTAGGCCAGTTCTTACACAATCGGATTTCGCCAGTCGAAAACGGCCGTTTTCGACTGGACTTTTTTTCGACTGATTCCTCTGGTCCTTCTTATCGTCAGTCGAGTCGATTGTTTAGTCTTTGTGCTCTTCCTAGAGGCGGTTGGTGCAACGGAGTACTGTTGTATGGCAGTCGAAAATCGGTTGGCAGATCTTGTGCTTCGCGCGTTCTTCGCGAGCAACGCGTGCTTCGCTCGCGACGAACCTTTGTCCAAGCGGGTCGGTGACATTGGGCTTAGCCGAAAGCCGCCAAAGCTACGTTGGCGGCGTTGCACTCAGCCGAGAGCCGCCACAGCTACAGCAGGCGTAGCCGTTGTTGGCAAAATGGCGTCGATACCGCGCGCTGCTGCCGTCGTGTCATACACGCTGCTGGCAAGCGGAGCTAGGAGTGCACCACGCTGACTTGCGGCGAGAAGCAACAGCAGTAATAGCCAAGCCAGCGTCGGCGGTGTTGTATGATACCAGGTACTGCTGTGTGGTACCTGGTACGGGTGTGTGGGCGTGTGGGTGTGTGTTTTGCGGTTGGATGAGCGATGCGATGGGTTCAAATATATATATATATATATACCTGGTAAACTTTTTCGACTGAGTTTTTCGACTGGCAGATCCAGTCAAAAAAGCCAAGTTTTTCGACTGGATCCCACAGTCGGAAAACTCAGTCGAAAAAAGTTGAGTCGGAAAACCCAGTCGGAAAAAGTTGAGCCGAAAAAGCCCTTTCCCGACTGTGTAAGAAAGCCCGATTCGGGCTTCAGTCGAAAAAGGCCGAAAAAAGCCGTTTTCGACGGACAAATCCGATTGTGTAAGAAATGGTCTCACCACGTGAAACAATACAGCACACAAAATCTCGACATATCATACCGAATGTAAAAAGCCGTGTCGACGACACTTTCCATTTCTCGATACAGCAGTGGGTACCCCGGTTTGCCCATTTCTCGATTCAGCAGGGGGTACCCCGGTTTAAGAGCACCCCGTGACAAGCCGATACAGGCGCTCTGAACCTTTTCGGGGCCCGTGTATAGTTCTTCACCCCTCTAAAGCCCCAAAACCCCTCCCTATACCAATTTCCAGTAATTTTTCCCCAAAACGGATTTCCAGCTGTAAAGGCGTTAACGCTTTCGGGGTCCGTGTATAGCTCTTACTTGTGCAACCCTTTCGGAGCCCGTGTATAGCGACCCAAAAAACACGACGACTGCGATATTTTCCACTGAGATTTTCAAGGGTCTTTCCCCGTAGAGGAGCGCGCTGCAGCACAAGCAGGATCATGTTACGCCCGTCCCGCACGAGTCTTTACCGTGTTGTCGTTCGGACACCAACTTTATAATCGCCAACCAGCAGCGCACGATGCTTTCATCGTCAAATTTCCCCTCTGCAGTCTCAAAAAGGTTGACAACACATTGCTCGTACCTGTAATGGGCAATAGAACAGCTTCTACTGTGGTATGGCGGGGTTATGTCGATTTGACCCGCTTTAGTGCCCCAAAAACCCTCCCTATACTTATTCCAAGTATTTTCTCCCCAAAAACGGGTTGTCAGTTGTAAAGGCATAAACTCCCGAAAACTCTCATCATGGGCGCTCATAAATCAGGGCACCCATTGCTGTATCGTATGCTGGCCCCCCTCTTGACCGATACAGTATATAAGGGCCGCTTGGACTTACGTACAGTGTAGGGTGGGGGGCTCCCAATAATGCCGGTGGAATAGTGCCAGTGCCTTGGATAGTGCCGGTTGGGAATTGCCACTGATCTCAAAAGTGCCCGGTGGAATAGTGTCACTGCTCTCAATAGTGCCGGTGGAATAGTGCCACTGATCTCAATAGTGCCGGTGGAATAGTGCCACTGCTCTCAATAGTGCCGGTGGTTTAGTGCCACTGTTCTCGATAGTGCAGGTTGGATAGGGTCACTGCTCTCAACAGTGCCGGTGAAATCGCTTGGCACGACTTGGACTCTCTGTAAAACTCTATTCCCAAGAGTGCCGGTGACCTGAACAGGGTCGGAAAGCTGGGCTGGCACATACCGGCAATATTGAGAGGCTCCCACTTGTAACACAAATACGCCAATTCGTCCAGAGTGGTATATACTATATTACACATCCACCACATGAATTTTCTTTGGAATATTTCCTGGAATATTTGGCTTCTGCCTTCAGCATATGGACTACGCGAAAAAGCTGAAACTGCGGTTTTGTGTAGGGGATCTGGGCCCACCAGAGAGAACAAAGAGATAAGATACCAGTAGTCGGGAGGAGGAGGACGTGGCTACAAATATGCGTCCGTGTGGCACTACAAAAAATTGAAGTCGCTCCAGTTCATCTACAAGTATAGTCTAAGGGCCTTTAGGTTTCAATCAACCCCGCCGCCCCCACCATCACCTACTAGCATTACGGGTGCAATAACCGCCTATTCATTTATGCGACCTGCCCCCCTCCCCTCACCGGTCATACTACTATAGTATACTACTACAGGATATACAAAATGAAACTGGTGCATTCCACAGCCGTCAATTTTGTCCCCCTCAAAGAACGGGTTTTATAGTTTCCGCGCACAGATTGATCAACATCACCCTGCTGACCCTGGTACAAGCTACACTATAGTTCTACGGGGAGTCGCCGATCTATATGCTTAATGAGAAAACACACCCAGTTATACGGGCCATCGGAGTATCACACAGCTTGCAAACATGAGGTTCGACGAAACCTTCGATCTCACAGCTGGACTACTGTATTATTGTTTTTCGTAATACATACCTGGATGTTATTTACATACCAGCTACCTCGTACATATTTTATATGTTGTTTTCTAAACATGTCAGCTACGAATTCGACAAATTAAGGGTAGATAGTCATCTTTGCAAGCTGCGTGATACACCGGCCGCGCGGTTTCATGTATAGATAGTTAAACATGTCAGCTACGAGTTCGGCGAATTTAGGGTCGATGCTCGTACGAGTAGTCATCTTTGCAAGCTGCGTGATACACCGGCCGCGCGTTTTGATGCAAAGATAGTATACATCAAACTCGCTTATCGTCCGACACCGAATCAAACTAAGTACTACTAGTAGAGGAGCAAATGATGCGAGAGTACCTCGAACATGCAGTACGCCGTGTGCATTTGGAAAAAAAAAGAAACTGAAAAATCTCCAAGCGCGTACAAAACGAAAACAATGCCACGTAGTCTTCAACCCCCAAACCATAGCAGCAGCACGGCGACCGCGTCCAACTCAAGACGGCGTGCAACGAAAAAAACACCACGAGCTAGCCCAAGGCCTCCCGCTCGTGTAGACGCCGGGGGAGCGGAAGTCGGTCACGTGCCGCTGTCGCAACCGAAGCCACCGTGATTTGTTGGCTACCAGACAGACATCACACCGCAGTGTGTGTTCTTCACATCAAACCATCTACATCCAGCCCTTGTCCGTGACGCCGCCTCCAGGAGAGACGAGCTCTGTGGTCACAGACTTCGAGGCAGATACACAGCACAAAGCCCACAGACAGACAGCTTAATAAAATATTGGAAGCCTGTCCGCACGCACCTCGTGCTGAACAGGCTTTGATGCCTTCCAAGGCATATAGCTCTTGCCTCAATGCAATAGGCCGCGGCACTGCCTGTCATCCTGGTGCTGGAACGCGACGCGACTGAGTTGTGTTTGCTTTTGCAACCCTACCTAACCCTCGACACACTCCTTGTGCCCTTTCGAGAGCACGAATAAGGTCGAGATTACCGTACGAGCTGTGCCAGCCAAGACCGCGTCAAAACAGGAGATCTGGCACGAACCGCCCATAATTTGACACGGCGTTGACTAGACACACCAAACGAGACGTTTCTTGCCCAGCGTTTTTAGCCGAGAGATATGACCGAAAACGCAGCCCAAAAAATTACAAACGCGACTGAAATTCATCTGAAACACAACAGGAAACAAAAAAGCAGGGCAAGATGTATTTGCGTCACAAGTACGGTGTTGACATTCCAGGCCGAAAATCGCAGAATCGAGTTAAGCTGTGCGTCACGGGAAACAGCATTTTTCTCGTTACGCGTGTATTTAAAATTTGATTAGAGTTGTATTTTGGATGAAAGTTCGTCTTGGCCACATCTCGTGACAAGCAACAATAAAAATGACGCCGATCTTCTCCTTGTGTCCTCAGTGAAGTCTATACCCACTTTCACCTTGAACCGAGAACAAACATTTCGGAATTTTGTGTAAACAAAAAGTGGTGTTTTTGCGTTTTCGCCGTTGTCTCGTCAAGTTCAAGTCGAATTATACCAGGTACAGTTAATGCCCGCCTCTTTTGGTTCTTATCCTGACGCCACCCTTGAACAACCTTGAGCACAGGCGATAATGTAGGATTTAGTGTGGCGCTAGCCGCTGGGGACGATTTCTTAGTCCAATTTTCTTAGCGTCCGCCCGAAAGTGAGCATCGCTTTCTTAATATTCTCACTGGGCACTTCTTATTGGCGGGCCTGACGGCAATTACGCCATAATTTTATACTTTTTCATACCAGGTACATGTGTAAGTAAGACAGGGTCGGATTTTATACTTTTTCATACCAGGTACATGTGTAAGTAAGACAGGGTCGAAGATACCTATCGAATATCTCGTTACACGCATGCGCGAAAGGACACGTCACCGGTCAGGCAATGTCATATCTCGGGACGCGGGATGTCTCCCCGTCATTGACGGCGTTGACCCGTCCCCGCATACATACCGTCGGAGATTATCACGCCGTCGATTCAGGAGAACCTTCGGTCCCTCTCGGGAAAGGACCACTGTAGGCTTAGCTTTCTCCTTGCTAACGGAAGTGAAAATCAAATTGCAGCCTGCGTCTGCTGTGCACGGCGATCAACCAGGAACTCGGGACCACGACCCTCCGCGACGACATCTCCGCCTCGATATCGGCTCCGGGCATAGGCTAGGTTTAACACTGGTGACCATGACCACCGTGGGATTCGAATCCACGAGTGCGAATACATGACCTGAACACCACCGTTTTTGGTTTTTGCAGGTGCACTCGTGTGTCAGGATCGGTGCTTCCAAATTCCAGGTCCTACATTCGTAGTAGTTACGACTTGACGATTGATTCTACGTTTCAAGGACGGCCCAGCACGAACATCACGCAAGATAGCATACGCTCGTGGACTATTTTCGAAGCTGATTTTCTCGCCAGCGGGGAGCGCACAAACACCGAGCGATGTGCCTAGTGCGGGAAAATCTCCACATCTTTAAAAAGCCACCATTTTTCATGTGCGTTCCCCCGTTTGTCTGGGACCAAATCGCCTCGGAATTTTGTATAAACCCCTTTGGGGCCCATTTTTAGCGATAACAAATATGAGAATTATTATATTGCTATTAATAGTGCGCAACATACGAACGTTATTTTTAATTGAATGTTAATCTTTTTCAAATTCTCTCCCCCCCCCACCAGGACAACGTAGACTTAAAGTGTTGCATAAAACAAAAGTCGTCTGAATTGCAACTTCCACCACGTCACACCCACAAACACACACGCACCTCCACTGCTCAAGTCCAGACGACTCCCCTCCCCGGGGCGGGCTAAAGTCCAGCTCGTTCCACCACTCCAAGTCTCCTAAAGCGGCATTACCCGTAGGGGGGGGGGCACGATCAGAACGTCCCCTCCTTCCCGCCCCATCCTTACTCGCCAACGGTGACGCCGCCCTACCGCGCGGAGATCCCCCGATCGCTCTCGGCGAACACGTTACAGTAGAAACAGGGGACATGAACATGCCGTCCCCGACACTGTCACTGCCTTTTCCAGCTCGCCACGATTGCCTGTCGTTCGGGAAGCAGGCGGCGGATGGGTGGGTGGGTGGGTGGGTGGGTGGGTGGGTGGGCGTCTTGCCACGCGTCAGAGTAGACATTGAGGCAGCTTGGGGTATGCGCGGGCACCTCCCGCGGGCCTGGTTTCCCTACCGCCCCGTTTGGCTGAAATACGTGTGGGATACCCCTATGACCTATGACCTAGTTTCACAAGCCAAAGGCCGATCGCAACGACCATCACATCATGTCACAGAAAAATAATGTTAACACCAAGTACGAAGAAGGCCAGGGTTTACCCACCTGACAGGCCGCCCTCCAACACAAAGACAACATACTACAGCTCAAAAAGAATGGTCTCCTGGTCTCCAATATAGCGTAAACTACAAGCTCGTTGGGCTGGTCGTAGTCACTTGCTCGGTTGCTTGCGCGGTGGCCAATCACTCTTTCTTAGGTTTTCAATAGTTATATTCAAGTTATACCCTGGTAAAAGGTACCTGATACCACCGCCCATTGGACCGCCCTACGAGTTTGTTCCTCCTGTTCAGCAAGCGACACCCCCGGTATTTCAAACCAACCACATCCCGAAGGGAAGCTCGTAATGGCTCACAGAGGTACGAACGAGCAGTGAACTTGGGCGGTTCAAAACGGTCACCAGATTCGCTGCTTGTGCTTGCATGCGATATGCTGCATATCCCGTGCTGCGCGTTATCATTGAAAGCGGGGTCTCAATTTTGATGAGGTAAAAATCGTTCGTCACGACCTCGTCCTGGACAGTACCGCACTAACCCGCGATAGTTCGGGGTCTCACCGTATAGTGCGGGCATCCTTGCCATCTGGCAAGGCACCGCACCACGAGATGGGCCAGCCAAGAACAACTTCTTAGTCCGTCCGTTCATATCTCATGAACGACGACGAAGCAGCCGGAGCTGAGCACATCCTCTTGATAGGTGATAGGCCCAAATGAAGCGGTCATGCACGTCTACGCTGTGTGCTGATTGGGCACGTTCGTAAACTCCATTTGTTGAGTTTATCGAGCTCTTCCAGCTGCAAGCGCCCTTCTTAAACCGTTGTTTTGAGCGGCGGGATACAGAGTGCCCGCGAACCCCCCATGAGAATCCCTTCGGAAAACAATAGTGAAGCAAGAGTCAAGTTTTCTCAGTTTCAAACAACGGACTGAGAGCGTGCGTGACCATCTAGAAACCTGTTCTTGGCTGGCCCTGGTCGTAGTCAAGCACCCCGACTAGCCATACCTGACATACGACAACCACATCAGGGGTCGTGAACCTCGGGGGCTTCACCCAAGATCGCTAAACTGCTTGAATAGCTCACACGATTGGAGTTGTACATGCGTATTTGTTTGTGTGGGTACAACACGTCGTCGACGCTTTTACCGCCGCAGATTAGGTTTCACTCGATTTTCAAGTAGCTGACGTCTTCACATCCCGCGTGGAAATCCACAGGGGTTACGTTAAATGTCATTTTGGCACCCGGATTCGGGGTTGCTACGTGTGTTCCTACCGATGCGTCACGAGCCCAAATGGCCGTCGGTAGGCGCCTTTGGCTGCCTGTTTGTGCATGCGTTGTTCACAACAAACTGCCAGGTTCGCCCATCGACATCCGGCACACCCAATGCCCGTGCCGCTGTCTCATCCTAATAGAAATACCATCCTAGAGATACCAGCTCTGTGGTCACAGACCGCGAAGTAGAGACGTGCATCGCAAGCACAGCAGTCAAGCGGTCTGGCCCACGCAATGCCAATCGTACTAACGCATAACATACACAAGCCAGCACACCAGACAATTGCAAAGGAGAAAGATAAAAAGAAAAGGAGTAAAGCAAGAAGCTGCTGGACTGTAGACCCCTTGTCCCTTTTGGCGACCAAGAGTTAGAATTGGGCAATGGGCAACAGGTGTAGTCCGTCTGTAGTGCCGGTTTCCCGCTGCAGTACCTGCAGAAATGCTTGGTACATATAAAACTGATGCAATTCCTTCCAACATGTCAGATTTTGTCCCACTTAAAAACAGGTTTTACAGTTTCCGCGCACAGACTGCTCAACATCACCCTGTTGACCCTGGTGCAAGCTACACTGTAGTTGCAAGGGGAGTCGCCGACCTATATCCTTAATGAGGACACACACCCCGTAATACGTGCGATCGGAGTATCACACACAGCTTGCAAAGATGAGTTTCGACAAATCTTCGATCTGACACCTGGAGCGTATTTTTATAGTATGACAAAACCTAGTAGTAATAGTGGCAGTACGCGGAGTCGTGCCGGTTGCCGCTTTTAGTATCAGTATTTCCCTCTATAGTGCACACACCGGCACTATAGAGGGACCACTGGTGTAGCGTGACGGATATCGACAACAATGGTAAGATCGCTCATGTACCTGAACTGCCAACGCACGCCATCAAACATTCCATGCAAGATCGCTAAAGTGCCTGTAATGGTCGCATGATGTACATATCATACATGGTAGATAGTTAATAGTACAAGGGGGTATCATACAGGCCGACCGTACTACCAATATCAGAACACAGGCATAGAATGATGTCAGAATGTCCACCACCGGTAACTACCTAATAGGCAGCATTGCAACGGGTCGGACCTCGCTCTTGCAAGCACAACCTATCGTAAGCTTCACCGAAAAAACAGGAAGAAGGGGGAAGGAGCAGAGACGACAGCTCAGTCGTCTGATCCGCACCCCGGTGCCCTATCCCTCGGACCCCGAGGAGCGTCGCTTTGGTCTCATTGCTATTGTAGACGCGAGTTATATCCCGCTTTCTTTGCGGCGGATGCTCCATGCTCGGGCTTGATAAAAGTACGATTCCCTCCCTAATCGCGACTGGCTCTTCTTATCCCTCTTCCAAAATTCACGGCCAGGGTGGGAACGCTAGGAATCAAATCGATCTGAAAACCTATCAGCAGCAAGTCCAACAATATTCCGCTCCAGGTCACAAGCGTTCCAATGCCATTTTTCGGGAGTCAAGACGCACCCTGAGTATCGCACAACTCCTTCACTTACATTACGTTAGACAAAAAACATTGAGGGTGGACGACGACCGCCTTCGGGTACGGTCGCGGTACCGCGTTAGTGCGGTGTATGCCCTTTACTGCGGTGTCCTAGTTTAGTGCGGTGATAATCGCTCGTCGCGACCTGCTCGTCCTACTGCAGAGGCCTACCATTAGTACGTACTGCTGTACCATCCCGAGATAACGCGGGGCCCCTACTTCAATGTGGGTGTCGACCGACTGTACCTGGTAATATATCCAGACAAGTTTTTTCCGACACCAGTGAGTGATTGGAGCCTGACCCATGACCACGGACAGGAGTTGAGTACGGCGATGAGCTGGTGACTACCGCGACGGTGTAATGCGAGCACACCCTTCAACAATAACTAATGTAGTACCTAGTGTACTTCGAACGCACCCGGTATGTATTTTGCAAAGAAAACAAGCCACCTCAGGTATAAAAAAATTGAGAATTTCGGAGCTGGAATTTCGTCGCAACTCACCATTCCAAGCTATGCGCACTATTTGTAGTAGATCGATTGCGCGTGCTAGGTGATGTATCACTGCTATATTGTTGATAAAAAAAAAGGTTTCTATACCAATCTGTGGGCAAGTGCAAGGACCGTATGATGGTCATGAAAGTACTCCAGCAGTCCCAACATTTACAGACAAAGCGTGGTACCAACCAAATACGGTGAAAGGCTGTGAGATCGAAAAGTTCGTCGAAACTGATATTTGCAAAGTGCAGTGTATCGGACATTTTGTTACATTTTGCTGTGCTCGATGGTATCCAGCACGATCATTTTTCGTTGAATTCGTTTACTACGCTTCATGCGCGATGCTCTTCTACGAAGGGCTGCTTCTGGGAGTCGTTGAAAGATGGCAGGACGCGGGACAGAGATGCTAGCAGATCACGGTTTCAACCGCTTGACTCATCGCCCCTATACTGAAACTGGTGCATTGACGCCATGAATACCGGCAGGCACTTGACCGGTTGACTGACCGCCCCCCATACCAAAACTAGTACACCGAGACCATGAATGCCGGCAGGCCTTGGTATGCCAAATAAAAGACCGGCCCTCCTAAAATAGCACACCAGGTACTGAAGTCATTTACCTCAACGAAGACGTCTAGGATACCATCTACGTCACTACCTCACGACCCCACTACTGCTGCCTGCCGCACCGCTGTACACACTCGTACTCGACAGCAGTTTTTTCGCATGAACTGCTGTTCACGTGTCGTGTGCGACATGTACGAATCTCCTTTTCGTTTTTGACGTTGTTCAGGCTGTGAGCTGGCTGGGCTCGGCGGCTAGTTGTTGGTTGAGTAGCGGGGCAAGAGCAAACTAATCGAAACACCCCAAGACGAGCAACGAACACGCCACTCAGATGCAAATAGCAGAACTCCGGAAAGAACCGCACGCAACTACAGCAGTCCACGCGAACGAGATCAGTGTAACTGGTAGAAGACTTGCAGGCAGCCAACTCACAGCCCTGTCACAGTATATTACAGAGGCTGTAACAGGCAACCGGCCCTACTCGACTGGCCCCCCCCCACCCCCACACACACACATTTCTACTTTCCAGCTTTTGGACAGGCCGAGCTTCTGGACAGGCCGCGGTCACAGGTGTCTTCCCTTCTCCCCCCTGGTTCTTGCCTTCAATATTTATCGCGTATAGGGTTCAGCAATCCCACTGCTCGTCGATTTTCATCGAGTGTTGCTAACTCACGCTCTCGCGCTTTCCGCAAGTCAATTTGTGCACAAGAGAAAGTCCATACGAATATATACGAGTATGCACTCGGGGGGACTCGAACTCACGAAACTGACCTATACCAGGCTCGAGGACAACGTGATACGCAACCGGGGCGACCGGCATTATAGAGGGACCACTACTTGTAGTCAACTGTCTGTTGTAATGCTGTTTTGTCGCACGTGGTACGCGTCTCTTACTATACCTGGTAGATCGTAGAATAGACCTGGCAGTCATCCTGGTGCCCCGACTGAATTTTGGTAGGGTTCCAATTTACCTTCACGTTAGCCTCCTTGTTGCCTTTTCGTGGCTACGGCCTAAATCACGGCACTCGCCTAATGTGAGCCTAACTGCCAGCAGATTTGCCACAAATTAAAAAAAAACGACACACGTCAGCCGTGAAAAAGAGGCTTTACAAATGTCACGAAGTATTTCAGTTTCAAAGGGTCAACATGATTAAGAGGGTAGGTCCGATTTGCGACACTTTGAAAGGGGGGTCTCCAGACCGCGGCTGCGTTGTAGGTGGGGACTCTAACGTACACCCACACATCTCTGTCTGAGTTATATCGACCAAACGACGTGTATGAAAATACGTGAAAGTGTGGTGAGCTTAACCCCTTTACAACTGGAGAACCGTTTTTGGGGACAACATTACTTGGATTTAGTATAGGAGAGGTTCGGGGGCTCTAAAGGGGTTAAGCTTTTTATTTTCCCCCATCTGCCGGAGGATTACAAGAGAAAAAAACTCTGGCTGGGAGTTGAGAGAGAACGGTATGTAAACTGCGATCGATGTACAAGTATCATACGAGGATAAGCATATCAACTGTTAATGGAGAAATGGAATATTAACAGTGGCAGTCAAACAACTAACCACGAACCAATAACCCTTGTGGAACTCAGAAAATGGAGAGTATTGAATCGAAGGTTTCCATGGACTGCTGTATCGAAATATCAACTTTTCGTTACATTACATTGAATCAGTTATAATATCGACATACCGATTTTTCGATGTAGATACGATACCTGGTATATCGTATCGAACTCGTTGTTTTACATCTCTCCGTTCCTTGGCATCCTCATACATTTAATGACGTCCAACAGCAAAAACTGGCTGATAGAGTACAAAACCGAAATAATAGCATACGGTATCAAGTGCTACATCGTTTCGAGTTTTTGCCAGGTAACATACCGAACTCCGCAATATTTCAATGACCGGTTGATGTTCATCACCAGATGCAGATTAACCAACCCCTTGAGAGACCTAAAACCCCTCTCTATACAATTTCCAAGTAACTTGTACACGTAAAAGGGCTTCCAATTGTAAAGGGGTTAAATCACGCCGCAAAAAAAAAATGATTGCGTGGAAGTGTGGTGAGCTTGAGCGTGATTTTTCCCCATCCACCGGAGGGTAAAAAAAAAGTAACTAAATGAATAATAATTTCAACTTTGTTCCACAAAAACAACCAATGGGTGTCGTTTCAAAAGGGTATAGAACCCGAAAACCCCTCCCTATACAAAATCCAAGTAATTTGTCCCCCAAAACGGGGTTTCACTCGTGAACGCGATTAATACGGTTGGGAGTTTGAAGGGGAAACATGACGCTTACAGCATCGACCACCACGTGATTGGGCGACCACACGAGTTGGGTTCCGGACTACAAACCAAGATAACGCAAAGAGATGTAGTACACGGGCACATCACGATCCTACCGGTATTGCTACACCCTCACACCGCTCGTAAAGGGTTGACTAGCAGGGCATTTCACAGGTCGGATGGCTTCTTGCGGGTCGGATCAGAACAGGGTGACCCGACCCGACCCGTGAGATGTTGATAACCCGACCGACCCGACCCATGAGACTTCGGTTATCTCTTGCCCGACTGGACTCGACCTGCGACTTTTTCAAAACCCCCTGACCCGACCCGCCGGCCGGATCATGACCCGTGACAAGCCCGGGAAGACACATAAGTTACCATTGGTTGGTCGCTATCGTGGGGTCTCAAAAAAGTGTTTGGCGAACCGGGGGGGGGGGAGGGGAACACAAGCACGTCCCATTTATCTCACCTTTCACCAACAAGGCTGGAACCCTCGGCCGGCATCTGTCCCGCCGCCGCCCGCGACCGACCATCATGAAATCCCAAGGCGGCACCCCTCCAGGGGGACGCCGTCGGTGACATAAAAGCATCCCTTGCGCCGTTTCTAGGAGACCTGGACGGCGTAGTGCACGCAGAAGGAGGCATTACCGGGGGGGGGGAAGCAATCTTCCTCAAGTTTAGGGTCCCCTTAGCTCTCGCCTGCGCCGTTTGTCCTCTCGTACCGCCATCAGTGCTGCCGCCGCTGCTGCTGCTGCCACGACCACTGCCACGACCACCATCACCACCATCACCACCATCACCACCACCACCATCGGTACCGCCGTTGCCCCTGCCGCCGACGCTGCTGCTGGTACTGCTGCTGCTACCGGTGCTGCCGCAACGCACCCTGCTAGCGCTAACGTGGTGTTTGGGAGCGTCCGATCTACCGCCGACACCGTTTGGTGAGCCTTTGGTAGTAGACTCAACACTAACGTCGATGCCTATATTTCCGTTCTCTCTCCCTCCTTCCACGTTTTCCACAACCTGTTCTTCTTTCTTCATGGCCTGCTGCTCCTTCTGCTCCTGCTGCTTCATCCGTTGTTGTTGCTGTTCGATTAACTCCTTCTCTTTCCGCTTCTGCTGCTGCTGCTTAAGCTCCATCCGCTGCTGCTTCCTGCGCAAAATCTGCTGGCGCTGGTCCACTCCCGCCTCCATCGTAACCTGCCCCATCCCTTCTACCAAATCCTCAGCCCCAGCACCGCTAACCTCAACGCCAACCTCACCGGAAGCTCCAAGAGCATCTACAGCCGGGTTAGGGTCGGTAAAGCTCGGCAACAGCGAAGGGGGTGCACCGCCACCCTCAAGGCCCTTCTCGGCACCCTCCTCAGCCACGGCGGGCGGCGGTGTCCCTGGCTCAGCCGTTACAGAATCACGCCTTGGCCCGAGGACGGGTGTGTATCCTCCTCGGGGTGTGCCGAAATAAGCCGGGGAGAAAGGGGCGGCAGTTGCCGCTGCCGCCGCCGCAGCAGCAGCAGCAGCAGCGACCGAAACTGCGTCAACAACTACGAGTCCGCTGCTGCTGCGGCGGCTGCTGTTTCCGATGCTGCTGCTCCTGCCGGTACTGCCGCTGCTTCTTCCGTTAACCGTGCCGTTGCTATTATCGTTGCCGTGGAAGCTGTCGTCGCTGTCGTCGATCCTTCCGAGCTTGGGGCGGAGTGGGGACGGGGTCAGGACGGCGCCGAGTAAAGGGGAGGAGGCCGCGTCACAGCCGATGGGACGGGCGGGGGATGGCGACGGTGTAGGGGAGGAGGACGGGGAGTTTGCCGTCGGCGACATTGATTGGGCCACCATGGATGCGGGGGTTGGGGGGGGGGATCGTGTCGGGGATAGGAGGGGGACCGCGCCGGGAAAGTGGAAAGAAGGACACCGTCAGACTGCAGGCCGGGGTTGGGTGGGTGGGTGTGTGGGTGGGGGTAAGGGTGTAGGTGGGGGTAAGGGTGTGGGTGGCGGGGGGCGCAGGTGGGCGTGGCGGAGGAGGAGGGGAGGTGGGGGTGGAGGAGGAGGGGGGAGGGGAAAGAGGGGAGGTGGGGGGGGGGGCAAGAGGCAGGAGGCGTAAGTCAGTCGTTATCGCAATGTCGGTGTACTTGAGTATTTTGTGAGGGCCAAAAGTTGGCATAACTAGCCAGCTGTTGTTAGTGGGCTAGGTATCAGGTAGCTGGTATTTCAGGTATTTCAGTGATACAGTAGTTGGCGTCCGGTAATTAACGAAGTTCTGCGTCGATTTGAATCTGACCGGCGCGTTTCTGGCTCCACATGTGTTCATCAGTGTGAGCGATTAAACACCATGGTTTGACATACTATTCCATTTAACTAACTACTGGAATACTGACAATGATCACTCGTAAAAGGTATCCGTGTAGTCCAGACAGCCCACAGCCTTTTTAATAACTCAAGCGTAGCACCTTTATCCTCTTCTACCTCCCTCACCCCCTCTCGTGCTCTCTGCCAGGGCAGGATACTGGCTTGTATCTCTTGTATTAAACAAGACCATCCACGTGCTACTGATCTTGTGAACATGAAAAGGCACTTGGGCCATTTCTTATGCAGTCGGATTCCGCCAGTCGAAAACGGCCCTTTTTGACTGGACTTTTTTTCGACTGGATTCTTCTGGTCTTTCTTTTTATCGTCAGTCGAGTTGATTATATAGTTTTTGTGCTCTTCCTAGAGGCGGTTGGTGTGAGGGAGTACTGCTGTACAGCAGGCGAAATCGGTTGGCAACTCTGTGCTTCGCGCTGTCTCCGCGAGTAATGGCTCGACGAACCTTTGTCCCAGCGAGTTGGTGGCTTTGGGCTTAGCCGGAAGCCGCCAAAGCTACGTTCGTCGTGGAGTTGCACTCAGCCGAGACCTGCCAAAGCTACAGCAGGCGCAGCCGTTATTGGCAGCATGGGATCGAGACCGCGCACTGCTGCCGTCGTGTGATACACGCTGCTGGCAAGCGGAACTAGGAATGCGCCACGCTGACTTGCTGCGAGAAGCAACAGCAAGGATAGCCAAGCCAGCGTCAGCGCCTTGTATGATACTGCAGTGTGGTACCTGATATGTGTGTGTGGCCGTGTGGCCATGTGGGTATGTGTTTGGTGGTGGGATGGGCGATGCGATCGGTTCAAAAAACACGTGTAAAACTTTTTCCGACTGAGTTTTTCGACTGGAGGATCCAGTCGAAAAATTAAGTTTTTCGACTGGATCCGCCAGTCGGAATTCTCAGTCGAAAAAAGTTGAGTCGAAAAAGCCCTTTTTCGACTGCGTAAGAAAGCCCGATTTGGGCTTCAGTCGTGAAAGGCCGTTTTCGACTGACAAATCCGACTGCATAAGAAATGGCCTTGAAACCCAACAACAAAAACCGTTTCTGCATCGCCCACGTGCAGCAAACCGGGCATACCGGGTCAGGTGTTGGCACATTAACCCTGTGGGGCTTAAAAGGGAAAGAAGACACAAAAAAAGTGACGACGACAGCGTTGGCCACACAAAGCAGACCAAGAAGATGTTTAAATAGTGTACATTTTCCAGAAGTGTCCCTTAGGAACCTGTATGATGACAACAACAGTTGTTGTGTAAAAGGGGCCGCCCTACGAGGCGATCGGTGAAATCGCGCTTATCTTCTCTGGGTAGATGCACCTGCTGTAAAATAAAAACAAAAAAATACACAACGTACAGCTGTGAGATCGAGGATTTCGGCCAAGTTTATCTTCGCAAGCCGTGCGTAGTATTCCAATCGCGCGCGTTACGGGTTGTGTACGTTTCGTACCTTTAAAGGGTCGATGTACCTGGATCTCAAAAGGGTTGCACCACAGAAAAGTAAAATTATAAAAATTAAAACACACTCCAGCTGTGAGATCAAATAATATTTGTCGAAACTCATATTTGCAAGCTGTGTGATACTTCGATCGGGGTTGTGTCCTCATAAAGGATATAGGTCGGCGACTCCCTTTGCAACTACAGTGTAGCTATCAGGGTCAACAGGGTGATGTTAGGCAGTCCGTGTGCGGAAACTATAAAACCCGTTCCTGAGGGGGACAAAATCTGACAGCTGTGGAAGGAAATGCAAGTATAATTATACCACTGGCTTGTACTGCTATGAAAACCGTACTCGACTTGATAGAGGGTTGGCGAGACCGGGCTTCTTATCACTTGTTTTCATATTTTTTGGTGCTGGGTCCCGAAAGGGTGACCAGTAACGATGTTAGCGGTACGGTATGATACGCCTACCAGTATACGACCGCTGCTGTGTGCCTGTCTGCTTTACACAAACTAGCCAACAACAGAGAACAGAGTACAGAGAACAGAGTACAGAGAACAGAGTACAGAGAACAGAGTACCTGAAAGCAAGAAGAAACCGCACCTCCCTGAAAAAAACTTCCTCAAGAATTTCCGCGCCAATTTCTTCCAACGCAAGGATGGCACTGCGACAAAAATACTTGAAGGACAAACACAACCAAAGCGGTTGCTTTGGAAATACCTCATGGAGCTATTTCAACAGACAATTCGAATCATATGAACGCGTGCGTCGCTTGGCGTCTCCCTGGTACAAGTCATAATATGCTCTCCTCGTTGTCCTGCGTCGAGCAAATCAACTCGGAAATTGGTTCGTATGGGGGTGTTTTATTACGCGTCGTATTCGTACATTCACACCGTGCTGGTGTGTGTTCTTCACATTACACTGATATTTTCACGATTCTGCATCCAGCACAACCCGTGTCCGTGCTGATGCCTACCCGTGGGCACCCCGATTTATAAGCGCCCCGTGGCAAGCGAAAACATGCGCTCTTACAGCTTGACTGCAAACGGGTCGTATCTGCAGTGGTACAAGGTCGCCCCGGTGGCGTATCAGGGTATCATCGGGCATGGTATAGTTCAGTTTCGTGAGTTCGAGCCCCGCCGAGTGCATACTTCTATAAATTCGTATGGACTTTTTTTTGTGCACAAATTGACTTGCGGAAAGCGCGAGAGAGTTAGCAATACTCGATGAAAAATCGACAAGCAGTGGGATTGCTGAACTCTATGCGCGTTAAAAATTGAAGGCGAGAACCGGGGGGGAGTAAGGGACGACACCTGTGACCACGGCTTGTCCAGCGGCTGGAACGTGGGAGTGTGTAAAAAAAGAGAAAAAAAAAAAGCATGGCGGGACATGCCGAGTTGACCGAATGCTCATAACTCGGGTAACCACTGTAACAGAGAGACGAACTCTTCGGTCACAACAGAGCACAAAGTGCGAGAAGCCGTTGCTGGTTGGTACACGTGTTGGTTGAAGCACTTCGTAACACTCAAAAAATCGTGAGGCAGTATTTTTATTATTGGTGGGTCGCACGAAATGCTTGAAAAACCAACAACATTGCCGTTGTTCAAATACCTGGTACAAGGTACTGCTGTACCGGGTACCTTTTTTTTCTTTGCTACTGAGCACCGCCGGGTACTGTGTGTGTGTTCTTCACATTAAACCGTTCTTCTACTCGTCGACATCCAGCACACCCAGTGTCCGTACTGATTCTTCACCCTAGAAAGATCAGCTCTGTGGTCACAAGCTACGACACAGAGATAATGCATCGTAATGCATTCGACAACGCAATGTCATGCCCTAGTACTGGGTACGACAGGCACAACATACATACGTCAGCAACAGAAATACATTGGAAGAGAGAAATACGAAATAAACAAAAACAAAAACAAAAACAAAATAATAATAAGAAAACAAATAAAAACAAAGATAAAAATAAAACAAAAAATGAAACAAACAAAATGAAGGGGAAATCGAAGAAACAACCCAACCGGAAAGGAGAGCCAAAGCTCGGAAAAGAAACATAATAAAATGAAATAAAATAAAGTAAAGTAAAACCAAAATAAGATAATCCGAACACGAGCCAAAAACCTGGACACGCAAGGAGGGAACAAAGGGGAAAAAAAATACCCCAGAAAAAGACGAAAAGTGCTATGTACCTACTAGTCGGCCTGGTACCTTGCTACCCTGTCTGCCATCTCCTTCCTGCCTTCGTCCACCGCGGTCTCCCTTCTATTCCTCCTGTTGCCCCCCCTGCCCCCATTCCCTTGGACGGCTTTCCTTCTACTCCTCCTGTTTCCCCCCCACCCCCCATTGTGTTCTTCTCATTAAACCAAAATACCTTGTAAAAGAGAGAAACAACGAAAGAAACCAAGACAAAATAAACAAATAAGTAAAAAGGGGAGCCAAAGCTCGGGAGATAGAAACATACCCCGAGCATGAGCCAAAATGGACATGCAAGGGGGAAAGAAAGGGAAAAAAAACCCGGAAAAAAGAAACAAGTAAAAGAAGGAAGACTGGGAGGGCCAAATAAAACAGGCTCGTCACCTACCCACCATGCAAGACTCCCTTCATAAGGATAAGAAGGGGAAACAAAAAAAAGAAAGAAAAAAAATAAATTCACGGAAAAATCAAAGTACCAAGACATCACATTCCGAGCAGCCGCAGCAGTTGGCGGTACGAGTGGCATAGATAGAAAGGTTCCACCTATACTACGTACCTCTGGCGTATTTCACCAATCCATCAACGCTTAAATGACGACGGGTATGGGAGGATAGGGGTAAAAATCAGGCGCCAAAAAAAAAAAAAACAGTGCACCTACACAAGACGCACGACGACATACCAAACAGAATAATACGAGTATACTCGCATACCTATGGGTCGCAGGCCACGATAGTAACGGGAGATTCCCAAAAAGGGCTAGAGCGCTCCTCTACTTTCACCGTTGAACAGCAGTCAGCAATCCTGGATTTATGTGCAAAATAACGTCCTGTTTTATCGTTTACTGGTACTAATAGCAGCAGCTTAGCATATACGTCACGTGCGAGCTCATTTTATTTCCAACGAATAATTAAGAAAGCACCACTGCTGCAGCAGCAGCAGCGGCAGAAGCGGCGGCCTTGTGAAGCGCGGCAACTGGTGCGAAGTGATCACGAACCCTTTCGAACACTCAGAGGAAAAACATTTCGATCAAAAAAACGACCTCTCAACTACCGCATCGCCTACACGAAATAACCCGAGCTGCTGGAGTAGGGTATAAAATGTGTTCGAACAGCAATGGAAGGAGTCGTGCGACACGTGTTCAGCGCGAAGCACAGAGTGACACTCACGTTGCTGCACCTTCTTCCTAGACACTTGATCGGACCTCACTCGCCACTTTTATGGGTCGGTATGTCGGTATGCATTTATTGGTCGACGGGTACAGGGTACAACCCTATCCCTTTTGGGCCCAAAAAAAACGCGATAAAAACAATCGTCGAGATGTGCGGCCTTTAGCGCGCAGCATCACGAGTACCGGTGGTATCATGCTGCGCGCTTGTCGTACAGTATGTACAAACCTCCCGAGGCGGCAAGGGTACGTTAGGTAAGGCACGTACACAGGTATACCCGGGTGAAATATTCAGGTATAACATACTCGGGTATGTACCCGTACGCGATGCTTACGAGTACGTCAGGTACGGGCCTCGATTTTAGGTACGTCACGAGGTACAAAACTTCTCCGCGGGTTCAAGGATACCTTACCAAACATACCCTTGCAACATTGCATAGTTCGGAATGTAGTGAAAACTATGCCAGCAGCCCATTTTGCCACGAGTTGCTTCGTGTATACTGGTATAGGTGATGCTGTAACCGTTCATGTATTTGGTCATTTCCCCTCCTCTCTAAGTCCCTCAGGGGATATATCTCGCGTCTCTACCCCACGACAGCAACATCATGCATGTGGTCATTTCCCCTCCTCTCCAAGTCCCTCAGGGATATATCTCACGTTCTCTACCCCACGACAGCAACAGCACGCGTCGTGTCCGTTCTCTAACGGTGTCCTTTCCAGTACAAGCATACGAGTATTGATCTTTCGTGGCCGTTATGTCACACAAAGAGCATTGAGAGATGCGAACCTGTATGAGGCATTATACATTCGCCTCGATATAGGATATAGGCTGCCAGCAGGGGACGATATGAAATGTTGAGAGAGCAGCACGTATTATTTACACGGCCAGCAGGAGTTGAATGCGCAAACCAAAAAACAGGAAGCAGAATGTATGAAGAATCGCACCAGGATTTTGATCTGCACACATACAAACAAGCTGTATTATACTCCCAACATGTCGGAGACACATAAAAATAACTTTAGGAAACAGACGGTAGGGTAGCTAGCGAGCTGACTTAGGTTTGCAGCATTGCCGCTCGATCATGTATGCGGCAGTACAATTACTGCAGGATGACCGCTATCGCGCCTGGGAAACCGCTAGGCACCGAGGGATTCAGCAGATGTATTGACCGTGTACGGAATAGTGAATAATGCCGGTTACCGATATAGCGCTGTTGCTTCCGGCTGGCACGCAAAGGGACTATAAAATACCACTCTGGACGTACAGCACCTCCGCACCAGTGCGCATGATAGTTGTCCGAAAGGAGGAGAGATGATGGGATGGATGTCCCGGAGAGGCCTTTTGCGAGAACAGCCCGCGCAGCGGGGGCGGCACGATGTAGTATAAATCTACCTGCCTGCTCTAACTACTTACGACTTCGTACCACGTCTAATCTTTACCTGGTACGAAGCAAAACTAAGTACAACAGGCATTGATCATTCGTGTAACAGCAGGTATTTTTTCCATTCGAGGACAAGTCAATTTTAGGGGGCAGTGTCAGCTGTGCTGCGGCCCACAGGGACGCACGCATGCATGGCAGCCTGGCACAGCCTCAGGTCGCCAGAGGGCGGGGAGTGGGAGGGGGGACGGGGGCAGTCGTGAAATAGGGCGGCAAGTTTCCACGCGGTTGGAAATTTGGAAATTTGTTGGCTGTTTGGTGCTCGTGCAAAAGGGATACAGTACCTGGTACCTGGTATGCCGGAATTAGATGCAGCTGCTGCTGCTCTACTATATACTGCTTTTTGCCGCTGATGTGCTACTGCACTTCCGCTGCTACTTGTACTACTGCTGCTACTTTTTCAGTCCGACAAGTAGTGTCTTGTCTCGGAAATAGCCGAGACAAAACGGAACGCTGGATGGATTTGATTCTACCTTTGAATTCCGCATTAATAGCAAGTAAAAAATAGCCTAAATTAAACACCCAGCAAATTCTACCCTATCCTATACTAATAGCAAATACAAAACACGGTCTATATGTTTATACCAGCAAGCAGCTCAAGAAAGCAGGCAGCAAGCAGTTCGCATTTTCGCGCTATGGATGGCAGGCCTGCTTGGTTTGGCCAAACGTCACGCCAACGCATCTCCGATCCTCGCCTACAGGAAAAACCCACGCCTTCACCCATACCCCTGTCGAAGCGAGGTCCACCAGGACTAAATCGCTGTCGGCTCGGCGACAGCCCAGGCAGCAGGGCCCGGCCCTGACAGATTGCAATGTGACGAAAAAAGCCCAGAAAAAATCGGACGACAAACGGGATTTTTCGAGCATCGCGAGCTATACACGCGGGCTGGGCCGAATGCACATCTCACCTCAACAACTCTCGAAGCCCCGCCAGACCAGAGAAGGGCACGGGCGGGAGGTAATTTTGTGTCCTTGTCCGAACTCGGCACGCTGGCTGATGAGAGTAGGTCAAGCCTGGATGCTGGCTGGGCGCCGCGCGTTGTTGCCGCTGTGTGTTCAACGGCATCGAATCTCCTCCCCGCTGTAATCCCGCCTTAAATAACGGAAAACCCGATTTTCTTTTTCAATAGTAGGCAGCGGGCGGCCACACCCTAACGCACAGCGGCACCACAGGGTTGATTTGTCTGGGTTACCAGGTGTGTTGAAGTAAAGCTTTCGAACAGCAAACACCAGAGGTATGAAACCGGGATGCGTTGAGGCCGCTTGGGATGAGGAGCACGGAGGTAGCGATCGAGGTGAGAGAAGACAGCACGTGTTGATCAAGGCCGTGTAACTGCTTGTCTACTCCTCCTCGTACCCACCTTCTTGTACCAAGTACGAGCAGCAGTGCTCGAGAGTGTAATCCCAAGTCAGCCTTGGCCGGGCATCGTCTGCAGACATGGATGGCAGGGGGAAGATTGAAGTTGACCCTTGACTGTGATATCCTCGGTTGAGCCCTAGCTCCACGACGGTCTTACAAGGTGCGGATGTTCGACCGCCCTGGCTAGCCGAGAAAGTCAGAAGACCTCTCGGCTTTCGGCTTTCGGCTCTCGCCTTCCCTCAAGTCGCTTTCAAGCGGTTTTACGTTCTACCCGTCGTTCTTTCCGTTACACAACAGCTTGTTGAGTGCCGTGCCGACGTTTGCGCAACGGTATTATGCTTACGGTGGGATACCGGGTAGCAGAGTCTCCTGCTGCCTGATGGATAATGCTGGTCTTACTTACAACACTCGATGAAAAATCGACGAGCAGGATTGCTGAACCCTACCAGGTATGCGCGATAAAAGTTGAAGGCAAGAACCGGGGGGGGAAGGGACGACACCTGTGACCACGGCTTGTCCAGAAGCTGGAAAGTAGATGTGTGTGAAGAAGAAATAACACATTGATCACCGGTGGTATTCTTATCCCGAGGCCTGGGCATGGCTTATGCTGGGCATGTAGACTCCCTGTAACTACTGGTTTGTAGTACTATGTCGGCATGCACCTGGTAACATGTCGAGGTATAAGACAGCAGTAGTGACGTACTGACGTACATAACTGTTTTTCCGGCGGGCGAACGACTGGAAAGTCTTCAGCCATTATCGTTATACGGTATGATAGCAGGTAGCAGAGCCTCCATGCGGTTCGATTGGCAATGCTTAAAATTGTGATTGCGTCTAATCGTAGTATTGTATCCCGAGGCATTTGCTTGCTGCACTGCTGCTGTAAGTCGGCATCCACATAGTCTACGGTAAGAGTCGATATCTACGGTGTGGGGCATAATAGTGGTACGGGTGTTAAAGCCCTACTGCTGTCGTACTGAACTTCAGCCACGACTCATACATGCGTTGACCCCGGTAGCAGTGTCCTGTTGAGCCCAGGTAGCTCCATGGCGGTCTTAGAAGGTCTAGATGTTATTTTAGTCGATATCTACGGTGTTAGGCATGATAATGGTAAGGGTGTTAGAGCCCTACTGCTGTCGTACTGAACTTCAGCCACGACTCATAAATGCGTTGACTCCGGTAGCAATGTCCTGTTGAGCCCAGGTAGCTCCATGGCGGCCTTGGAAGGTCTAGATGTTAGACCGCGCTGGCTAGCCAAGGAAGCCAGAAGATTGAAGTCATATTAATAGTCTCACCACATTTGGTCGCGGCATGCTTTCGGGCTTTCTACGCAATACGAACGTTTCACAGCAGTTTCCACAGTTCTCGAGCGGTTTTATGTTTTACGGCGTGTTCACGTGTTTCCGTTACACCACGTTTTTTCGTGCGTACGTATATGCAGCAGCAATGTTATCGGATGGCATACGGCAGGGTAGCAGGCAGCGGAGCCTCCTGCCGTTGTTCGATTGAACATGCTAATGCTGGGATTACGTCCTGATCGTATACTTGAATCCCTGGGCATGTGCTTGCTTCCAGTCGGCATGTACGGCGGTTGTAGTGGTACGTACTGACTGTATTAATATTAGCTAATTAATATTAGTGCGACTGTTCTTCCGGGCGAGCGGCTGAATAACTCCAGTTACGACTCATTCCATATCGGCAGCGATTGCCCTCTGTGAGCGCGATGTAGCTCCACGGCGGTCTTAGAAGGGGCGGATGTTCCACCGCCCTGGCTAGCCAAAGAAACTAGACGATGGAAGCCATAGGCATAGTCCCTATCGGGTTTCGGCTCTCGGCTCGCTTTCGAGAGTTCTACGCAGCACAAGCATTTCACAGCAATTTTTCACATTTTTCAAACGGTGTTATGTTCTACAGCGTGTTTACGTTTCATCACAGTTTTTCGTACATACCGTACAGCAGTACAAGCTCTCCCTTCGGGATGGGGTTCACTTGATATCCCGCGGCATCGCTAATCAAAAGAGGGAACGCAGCCTTTCCAATGATATGTATGAGGGCCGTTCCTGAGGAACGCAACAGATGTTTAAACGTGACATCGCTAACCAAAAGGGGGAACGCAGCCTTTCGAATGATATGTATGAGGGCCGTTCCTGAGGAACGCAACAGGTGTTTAAACGTGACATCGCTAATCAAAAGGGGGAACGCAGCCTTTCCAATGATATGTATGAGGGCCGTTCCTGAGGAACGCAACAGGTGTTGAAACGTGGCAAACATTGAGCTCCTGGCTCACCTGCTGCTGTATGCTTCGTGTACCCGGTATGAGGTTCGACTATGTGCGTTTGATTGTTGCATTGGACGTGAAAAAAATGTCGTGATTTGATTTCCTCCTGCTGCTGTGCACCAACCACACACACATTCGCCGGGACTACTGACACAAAGGCAAGAGCTTGAAACAAGGCTTGTACTGCTGCTGTGCTGCTCCTGTATACCAATATTTGTGACAGCACACACGCCACGCACACATACCTGGTACATACAGAAGCGCACCAACATACAGATACACGCAGAAGCATCGTCTGTGGCTGTCACAAAGCAGAGGGCTTGTGGCTGCTATTGTACCGCGACTGCCACAAGTATTGAGCCTGGAGGGTCATGTGTGACGCAGCAGCATAGCAGCAGAGCGGATAAAATCGTTAACATATGGGCTTCTATGGGCCCTGCGCGGCTCGGCGAAACGAGGCAGGCGGCAGTATGGACCTTGCTTTGTGGGTCTTGCTCGGTGCTACCTTTCAGGTGCGGCGCGAGGAGCACAACAACAACTCGAGAAATAGTAGCTAAGTGCCAATCCCCCATGTAAACGGGCGGAGGGCCGCATTTCAGTCACGGGCGGGGTGCGTTTGTTCCATGTTCAGTGCGAGGTGTACATCAGAAGTCACAGGGTTAGGAGCAACAGATACGTATGTGATGCTCGAGATATCTGCTGCTGCTGCTGCTGCTGCTGGCTGTATGTAGCTGCGTCATAGCAAGAGAGCAGAAGGGGTAAACATATATTGCGCTGTTGTTTTACAGCGAGCGAAAGATCGGAGTGGGTAAAAAATCTGAGAGCGGAGCGAGCTGTTGAAAAATGACAACAAATTGTGGGGTTCTTCACACCTACTCCGCTCAGCGAGGCGGAACGCAACCTCCGGAAAAATCGGGCAAACTCAGCGATTTTGAATGCTCAGAGCACCGCCACGGAGCTCGGCCGCGATCCCCACAATGTGTCGTACTGTACCGAAGGTCCCCTTGCTTGCCCCGCAGCCGACCCCTTGCTTGCCCCGCAGCCGAAAGTGCGAGAAAAAAGCCTCGGCTGCCGGAAAACAGCACGCCGAAAAAAAAGTGCATGAGGTACACAGACATACGAGTACCTTCGCGTATTTATACAAGGGGTCTGCGTGGGTGCCGGCATTTGCCTCTGCCCATGCTCCGGGTAGGCTATAATCCCTGTGAGATCTGTTTGTCTCGTCATGTTTTGATCTATGTTTGCACAATGGCAGGGTCAAGCATATACCAAAAACGTGTATTGTACCTGGTAAGTGTTTCGCATGCCAGGGTTGCAGTAGGATGAAGAGGTTCAATCGCCACATATTACAGGGTAACGACAGCGCCAGGTGTTTACAAGGATGAAAGAAAATTGGTAATTTGAATGAAGAAGATGAGGCGTGTGCAGTGCACGACCAGATATTAGGTGATCGGGGTGATAGGACTCGAGTGTCACGTACCAGTTCTTAGACGTGTAACAGAGATTTGTTTTCTTTGTCGATCTCACATCTCCGAGTCGTTGCGTTTCTCGGTCTTATCAACCGGTGCGCTTTCTCGCTCTTGCTTATCTCTGAGATGTTCATATGTCATGGTCATTTCTCAGATAATTGTCAGTCTCGATCCTCTGACACTTTTTCACCCTCGTTTCTGAGGTTCCCTTATGAACATCAGTTATCATACTCACGTGTGAGGTTTTTATATCTGTCTCATTTATGTGCAGAAGTTGTTCAAGTTTTCTCAGGCTCAACGCATTGATTTTAACAATGCATTGGGGAGGGAAGGGGAGTGAGCGGAGGGGGGGTGGGGGGGGGGAGGTGGGGTTTGGCCGATTTAGGAGGGTAGAGTGTCTCAGTATATCCATCAGACCAATCGTCTACCCTCTCCTGGCTGAACCGACTTGGTTTGTAGTTCACATACAATTATGTGCTGTTAAGAGGTTGGAAGCATTAGCCTACGAAGTTGGAGGGCATCAGTAGGCCACTGGATTATAGGTAAAAGGTCAACCGATCCCCTTCCGAATTATCCTTGTAACCACACACCCCTGACCAGTCTAATATGGACAGAGAGTCAGCAGACGAGAGTTATCAAGAATAGACTAGGTAGGAAATTGCACAGATGGAGAATAGATAAACTAGAAGTCAAAGAAAAACAGCGAGATTTCCAAGAAGAGGTGACCAAGAATGCAGAGCGTTTTCCCGAGCTGTTGGAAAGCATAGGTACAACAGAGAAGGATGCGGAACGAGCTGGTGCAGGAGACTGGATTATTGAAGGATGGGAGCAACTGGTCAAGAACACAGCACGTAAAGTAAATGGGAACAAGTTGATAATATGCAACAGAGCAGTAACATTGTGGGACAAGGAGGTAAAAGAGGCCATAAGAGTAAGGAGAGAGGCGTACGCAAGATATACATCGAATAAAACTACGCAGGATGTGAGGAGTATGCTACGGCTAGAAAGAACGTAACAGAGATGGAGATGGTAGAGAAAGAGGGATTATGGAAAGACGTAATTTATAAAACAAACGAAGATTTTGATGGCGGGATGAAGCAGATGTCGGTAGGTACAAAAGGGATACTGGGTAACAAGTAGGCGAGGCAGGCACGGCAATAGCTACCTTGAGAGCACAGAACGGCACAATGGTTAGTAGCTCGAAGGGGAAGAGGGAAGTACTTGTAGAACCTTACCGCAAACTAGGCACACCCACAGACAACGAAACGTTCGACGCAGAAGTCGAAAAGGAAATCAACGTGTGGGCAGAGGCGAACGTAGGTGCGTCAGAAAGGGAAGACCGCGGTTCAGACGGGTTACAGAGAGGGTTCACAAGAGAAGAAGTAAAGAAGTGTGTAGCTAAACTTGAGAATAGAATCACAGCAGGGGCAGATAAAGTAGTGAAATAAGTTTTGAAGTGCGGGGGAGAAGGAATGCTTACCATGATCGTGATGAGGTATAATTGGATATGGAAAAACGAGTACGCGCCTAGGTGTGAGAGAAGGAGTAGTAGTAAGCTTATTCAAGAAAGGAGATAAGGCTGACCCGGGGAACTACCGAGAGATAGCGCTATTAAGCACCGTCGGCAAACCATTCTGTAAGATTTTGAACGATAGAATGGGTACAATGTTGGAGAAGGACATAACAATAAGCGAAGGGCAAGCAGGATTTAGGCCGAACCGTAGTTGCGTAGACCATGTGTACGCATTAGGTGAGATAATTCAAGGTAGGAAATACGCCGGGCTAACGACGTGCTGTTTCTTCCTAGATGTACAGAAGGCCTATGACACAGCATTGAGGAATGGGTTGTGGGAAAATATTGAATCAGAGGAAAGATGTGGAGAATGATCAAAATATTACAGAATGTGCGAGAAGTGCTGTAATGCTGAACGGGGAAACATCCAAATATGTTGATATTTTACAAGGAGTTGCACAGGGATGTACACTATCGCCCAATTTATTCAAGGTATATGTTGATTACATGATATTAGCAGTCGAAGCAGCAAAGCAAGGAGTCACGATGGGGGGAGATACGGTGTCGGGGTTGATGTTTGCGGATGATTTGGCGGGGATATCAGAAACACCCGAAGGATTGCGGGAATAGATGGAGAAAGCACTAGAGTACACTGGGAGATGGAGAGTGACAACGAACGTGAAAAAGTGCGCAGTAGTTGTATGTAACGAAGATAAGGTGAACCCGGTGAATTTCAAATGGAAGTGGGGACAAGAGGAACTACCGATGGTGGACCAGTATACGTACCTTGACGTAGAGATCTCAGAGGATGGCTCTTGGGATGCACACATAGCGAAAGTAACAGGAAAGGGTAATTCACAAGTAGGCAAGATGGATGCGATACTGACAGACCCGCACCTTGACAGTAGGATTAAATATGTATTTTGATTGATGTGATTGTACCAAAGTTAGAGTATGCAGGAGAAGTATGGCAAGGGAACGCGACGTTCGTAAAACAACTGGAAACAGTGCAGATGACATCAGCTAAAAGTATACTAGGATGCTCAAGTGCGACGAGTAATATAGTATTACATTTGTGACTAAGATACATTTATTATTCAGAGCAGAACCAGGATTGTACCCACTTAAAACAAATAGAGACGCAAGGGAGTTGAAGTGGTAATATAAACTACAGAATATGCCAGAAAAGAGGTTGCCAGCCATAGTTGATAGGGCTGTATGGGAGAAAATAATAAAAGGGCGGGCTTGAGTAAGATGGGATGACGTAGTCGAGAAAATATGGAAGAATTTAGGGGGAGACCAAGGAGAGGTACTGTCTATAGAGAAGTTTGGCGGGTACAAGACAGAAGTAATAGAAATAATAGAAGAAAGGGAAGGCTAGCGCTAAGAAATAAGGTGAAGGAGGAGCAGCACTTAGAGATATACGGGGGGCTGAGGGAAGATGTTTGAATGAAATCGTATCTACACGGCCCGATGGACTACGCGAAGAAGCTGAAACTGCGATTTCGGCCTGGACCTACCAGAAAGAAGAAAGAGATATACCAGTAGTCGGGAGGAGGAGGATGTGGCTACAGATATGTGCACATGTGGCACAACAATAATGAGTAGGACTCACATCGTAGGAGAATGCGAAATATAGAAGGAGGAACGGGATGCGTTAGAGGAGATGAGGAAATTAGTTGTATGTGACATAGAAGAGTTTGGTAGACTAGAGAGTAGCGAGAAAACGATCGCTATCCTAGGAGATATGTGGTGGCAGCAGACGGCGAAACAGGACGGGGATAGGATAAACAAAAACAGTTTCTATGGAATATATGGAAGAAGCGCAATGAGCGCCCATATGTTGGAGGTGTCTATTAGGAGTAGGAACGGTGCCCCCGTGTCGAAAGGGATGCGTGGTCAATGGTCAAATGACAAAGGCAAGCAACAAATGAGCCCCCCCCTCCCCCCTGGCGCATGACGCTGTAAACCATGCCAATCACTGCTTGAGCTAGACAACCAAGGTACCGCGTTTTTTTTTAGGGGGGGGTCACCAGGATGGTTATCGAGTAGATCATAGTGTGCGGGGTGGAGAACCGTACCTCCGAACAAGAGGAATAATCGCATCACGTAGTGTGAATATGATAGGGCATCCACGAGGCAGTTACATAGTAATATCCATTGCTGTCTCTGGGGTGGCCACACCAGAAAACAAAGTAACTCATTGGCGCTGTCTTCCGTAAAACAAGAAAGTAGGCACAAGGTGCCGAAATCCGTCTTACGAGCGGTTCTTGGAGGGATGCAGTTCACCCTTCAAGCGACTCGCCGAACACCTTAGGGCGCTTCGCGCTTGGTGCAAGCAATGTCTGCCTGGTTGGTGAAAACCCGACGTGCTCCGTCCCGGCGTAGTCGGGATGCGAGGGTCTATGGTCATACGATTGCGGCCATGCACAAACTGAGTGCACGCCATCCTCACCCCCCCCCCCCCGGGCACAAAGGTCATACGACTACCGCCATGCACAAACTGAGTACACCCCCCCCCCCTTGAACGACAGGATGCAGTTCGGCCGGATATACGGGCTGGCGTGTCAAACCCACGCGCAAACCACGCCTTAATCAGCAGAAACGCTTGCAGCAGGCTTGGCAACAACCTTCATCGCCCAATCGTCAAGAGCAGTACACCAATAAATTTCGACGAATTCATGATCCCCACCCGAAAATTACCATGACGTGCAATGTTCAAGTCAATCTGACGTCTTTTTTCAACCCAGGAATTTTCAGCTCATGCCCGCTTTTGTGCGTTTGGCTGAATTTCCCTTAGAAGTTTTGCGGAACGGTTAAAAGCCGGCACCATATATTTCCGTACAAATCAACACTTCAAATGCGTCACGCTCATACCCCAAGTAGGTTGCATTGTTGTTTTCCATGTCTTAACCGAGGATGCTTCATGATAACCCCCCCCTCAGAAACGCAGTTCCTTGCTGCGGATGGAGCCTTAAGTGAAAAATCTCTCGTACTCCTATCGTAGCCTCGAAAGCAGGTGCCGGCCTAGCTATTCGGGTGACATGGCAATAGTAGTGAGTATACACGTACACATCAGGTGGCTTGTGCTATACAAGGCGTATTTACCGTGCGGTAGAGACGACCTGGCGAAAGCCATAGCCGTACTCAAGATCCAGCGAAAAGCCAACATTCTCTACGTATTGTATCTGCAAGATCCTTCTCCATAGACCCAGGAGATCTCGGTGTCGCCATCCCGTTAGAACGCCGGACGGAGGCCGCGTACTCAAGATCCAGCGAAAAGCCAACATTCTTTACGTATTGTATCTGCAAGATCCTTCTCCATAGACCCAGGAGATCTCGGTGTCGCCATCCCGTTAGAACGCCGGACGGAGGCCATGAAGCGGGGGTCGCTAAAATAGAGCGTGCGAAAAAGGTAGGGAAAGAAAGGCGTGAGAGGAAAAGGGGTGTTGTTCCAGGTCTCGAATACCGGTATATCAATCCAGCCAGAAGCTTCCTCAACAGGGATGTTCCAGATATTGAATATCGGTGCATCAACCCCCAGACAGAAGCTTCCTCAGAGTTATTTGCGGCGAGCTCGTCACGCAACAACAGCTCGAACTGCAGTAATATCTCCCCCGGCATCGAGCAGAACCGAGACGTCTCCGCAAGGCCCACCCAAACGAGCTCAGTTTCGGGATCGCTACGCGCGGCAGCGGCGCGTGATCTCGTGACCGCGCGCAAGGGAACAGGCCCGGCGAAGCTCGAGAAACTCGGCTCGGTCACGGAGACAGTGGTCGAGAAATCGATGTTTCCGCCCGAGGTTGAGGTTGAACGGAAGCCAGTTTAGGGGCGAGACGAAAAGGTCAAATTTCACGTTTGCGGTTTACTCTTGGCTTTCACGGAAGATTGAAGATACATCTATGTAAAATATGCACTTGTTTTTTTGTTTGGCATGCCGTTCTCCGGCGGCCAAGTTTTTTTTTCTCACGCCTTAAGGCTGCCGGGCAAGCAAGGGGTCCGTCGGTACGTTACGACGTATTTCTGGATCCCGGACGAGCTCCGTGGCGCGTGCTCTGAGCGTTTAACCCTTTTACAACTAGAAACCCGTTTTCGGGGACAACATTACTTGGGTTTAGTATAGGGAGGGGTTCGGGGGCTCTAAAGGGGTTAAAGGTCGCCGAGCTTACTTTTTTTTCAAGAGTTTGCGTTTCTGGCTCGCTGAGCCGAGTAGTGCCATGGGAAACCTCGCATTTCTTTCTCTTTTTTAATAGCCTATTTACAGATTGTTAGCTCTCTCCGCTCTCCCACCCGCTGTATGTCATCCCCAAGCCGGTTGTTTTCACCGTCCCTGCCGCCTGCGGCGACGCGGCAGCAGGAGCAGCACTCTTTTGTGACAGCCACGGACGGTGTTTCTCTGTGTATGCGCGCTTTTCTATGTATGCTTGAGCGGAGTGTGTGCTGTCGTAGGCCAGGTACACAAAACGATAAGAAGAGCTTTGGAGTTTATTTTCAAAAACAGCTGCTCAGCCTTTGCAGCCTCAGATATCAGTATGAATACAGTACAGCAGCAGCGGTACAATGCTCCAAGGTCTCTCGCGTTTTGCACCAGTCACGATATATGTGTGTGGTTGATGCACAGCAGCAGGAGGAAATCAAATCACGACAACATTTTCACGTGCAATGCAACAACCAAACCTATATCGTCGGACCTCATATGATACCAGGTACACGAAGGCTCACGTAATATAAAACAAATGTATTCCCCGGCGAATGTCCACGCCGTTTTTTCGATTCAGACCGTGAAATTTGGACACGTCTTCTATGAGGTCAGGTACACAAAATGATAAGAAGAGCTTTGGAGCTTATTTTCAAACAGCCGCTCAGTCTTGCAGCCTCAGAATCAGTATGCATACAGTACAGCAGCAGCGGTACAATGCTTCAAAGCTCTCTCGCGTTTGGGCCAGTCACGATGTATGTGTGTGGTTGGTGCACAGCAGCAGGAAGAGATCGAATCACGACAACATTTTCACGTGCAATGCAACAACCAAACCTACATATTCGGACCACATATGATACCAGGTACAGGAAGGTTCACGTAATATCAAATGTATTCCCCGGCGAATGTCCACGCCGTTTTTTCGATTCAGACCGTGAAATTTGGACACGTTTTCTATGTGTCATTGTGAAGACCCCACCTGTCAGTTTTTTTTTCTCTTGTCTGAGTTTTCGTCAGTTAAGTTTGTTTGGAAAATGTGGGCCACCTTAGACCAAAATTTTTCGAGGAAAAAAAAAAAAAAAGAACCCCCCCGGAGGTCAGGCCTCGGGATGGGCATGTAGAACACGTGTGCAAAATTTCAGGGTCTATCTTTCAAAAAGGGCGTGGACATTTGGCCTTTTGTGCATAAAAATGGGTTGGATACGTTATTTCCTTTAAATGGCTTGGTTTTAGGGAAGGGTCCAGTTTTCTCGCTAGATTCTGCTTAATGTTGAACACAGGCAGGTCAGATTTTCCATTTTTTGCGCGAATTTTTCTACAGACATGCCTTGGAGTACCTCCAACCGGGTCGTGCAGACTGCGGCGCGAACTCTTTCTCGCCTCCGCGTGGAAAAATCCTGAATAACGTTGATCGATACGAGTTGTGCTCCTAGAGACAGCCCGAGGCCGTTCAAAAACAAAGTGGCCCTGTGACCACCCTCTTACACTTACATTGGTCATGAGAGTCAGTATGATACCAAATATTCACCCTTTGGCTGGATATTGCGGGCGGCATTCGCCGGGAGAGAATTTGTTTTTTTTGCGTGAACCAGGCTGTGTACGAAGCGTATAGCGGCGGCATGAACAGCAGTAGCCCATGCATATGATTGGAACGTCTGTGTTTTGTGTTCCCCGTTATCGACTTGCGACTTCCCCGGGACGTCAAGTCGACCGCCTCCCGAAGGGGAACCTTGCAACATATGTGATACGTTGGGGTATCAGGGTAGCAGGTAGCAGAGCCTCCTGCTGTTCAGAGATGTCGGTTGACGGCACTCTTGACTTTTCTTGACGGACAGCCGTCGAGGACAGGACCGCTTTACAGTAAAATCAGTACATTACGGACAACCGTCAAGGACAGGACTGGTTCACATTAAAAACAGTATATTACGTCTAACGAGGCCATGATGGGACGAAACTAGACCGTCAACCGACATTTTTGCTGCTGTTGGGTTGACAACGGTGGGCCTACATCATGATCGTATCCTTGTATCCCGATTCATGTGCTTTCTGCGTTTTAAGTCGGTATCTCCAGCAGTAGCAGTCGTAGCCTGTTCTTTCGGGCAAGCGGCTGAAATACACGTAGCCGGGACTCGTACCATGCCGGCAGCAATGTCGTCTGTGAGCCTGAGAATAGCTCCACCACGGCCTTAGAAGGCGGTTAGAATTGCGGAATATTCTACCGCCGTGGCTAGCCAAGAAGGCTAGGAGATAGACGTGTTCCGTGCTGTCTCGGCGTTCGGCGTTCGGACAGCTCGCCCTGTCGAGCCTTCACAGCTTTCAGCTGTTTTTTGCGTTCTGCGGTGTTTTTTTCCGAGAATGTTGTTATAAACAGTTTTTCGTACATTCAGAGCCGAACGACTGCTTTATCATCAGCTGCCAATGATGCTTACGGTGTTGGATAGATTGGTAGTTGATATAGCAAAGCCTTCTTTCTGTTTGATTGGCAATGCTGGTCAAACCGGTGCATCATGATCGCACCATTGTTTCATATCCCGCTGCATGTGCATGCTGTTGATATTCTATAGGTGGACATGTAGACTATACTTATAGCATCATGATGGTTGTACGTACTGGTACTGTTCTTCCGGGCGAGCGGCTGGAAAAATATGTGCCTGTGCAGCAAAAGTGGAACGAACTCGTGGTATGGTGTTGTTTATTTTCATGGGCGGCTAAAAAAAAAAAAAGTTGCGACTCTTTTATCATACATCATACCCGGCGGCAATGTCCTATTTGAGCCCTAAGATAGCGCCGCGACATCCTTAGAAATTCGGAATGTTCCACCGCGCCGGCTAGCCAGCGATGCCAGAAGATGGACCTCTGCCCTCTCTTCTCGGCTTTCGACTGTCGCCCTTGGGCTCGATTTCGAGCTTTCACAGCTTTCAGCCTCCAACCGGTAATACGTTCTGCGGCAGCCTTGTGTACGTTACACCGCAGAGGATAGCAGGCGGGAGAGCCTCTTGCTGTTTGATTGACAATGTTGGAATTGCATCACGAACGTCCGATTGTGTCCCGCGGCATCTGACGTACACTTCGGCATCTAGCTGTGCAGGTAGTGTGATAAAATACTGCGGTTGTTCTTCTGGGCAGACGGCTGAAAAAACTTCAGCTACGACTCGCATCATGCCGGTGTCATATTGGACTTTGTTTTGCTTGGCGGTCGGGGGACTTCAAGGGGAAACACGTTTACACGAACTCCGCCCGGGCTGCTCGAAGCCAAGGGTGTCCCCGAGCTGCGATTTGAGGAGATCCCCGTCCCAGCGCCCTTCCGCCGGTCCCATGGACTCATGGTGCACTGACTTCATGCAACACTTTGTTCGCGTACAACTGTATTTTTTTTCGTATAGCATGTGCGAAGCCGGTTTAGAATGTCTTACTTCTGGCCAGGCTCGAGTTGTTATGTACGGCAGGGTGTGCCCTGCACTATTTTCAGTACTAAAATAGGCCACGTTTTTACTATCGTCTATAATTCGAGCCTGACATGCTTAACTGCCAAATTCTTAGGTGCCGTCGCGTGCTGTACGTACTTATAACATGGTACTCGTAAAAGCCAACTGTTTAGAAATACCGCCCTCCTACTCAGCATGGCAAGACAGCAGTACTCGTAGTATTACAGCGGTACAGGGTACAGCAGTATCCTTGTACTCATTTTCCATCAGGGACCGGGGTGGTGGTGCTTGCTTTCCTCATTTGATGTAAAATACCACCCCGGGTGATAATTTGTGCGTGTTCTGCTTTTTTATCACCCCGCGTGGTTTCCTGTGGTCGAGTGGTGTCTAACCAGCCCCGGAGACAACCTGGCCTCTTTTCTGTTTTGCTTTTTATCACCGGTGGTGCTTTCTAGTCTTGTGGTGGGATGGCGTCTATGTCGAATGCGGTATGACCCTGTGACAGCCTTCCATTGTTTCGGAATTCGTGACCTCAAAATGGGCGGCACATACAAGTACTCTGTATGCTAACAACCATGGCAATATATACAGTGTACACCGGTAGCAGGGGAGCCAGAAGCCAGAGGGCGGGCACAACAGCGGCTTGCAGGAGTAAGAATACGCGTCCAGTAGCTGCCAGCATACCAGGTATTTGGTGCTTCAGTGTGAAAAGTTAGTATTAATAGTAGCAATTCAACCCTTGCCAACTCCCAACATGGTCCTATAACCCCCTTCAGAATCCCCCAACCCCCGCCCTATACTAAACCCCGCCCTATACCTAGTATCAAGTATTGTCCCCAAAAACGGCTTTCCAGTTGTAGAAGGCCCTTGGGACTTGAGAGGTGGAAAAATGTCGGGGGAAAAACTGACGATTACGTTTTTTCTTTCTTCTTTTTTCATAGTCGGGCGGGTGGGGAAAAATAAAGCTTGCGGCATCAGCTACTGTAGATACACAGCAGTCCGGGCTGCTGGCCTAGGATATCATAAATAAAAGATGGAGTGTCCGAACTGCCACCCAAGGAGTTCCACAGCTCTTGCGCTGTATGCTATAATACCATGATACTATTTCACAACGTTGTTCTAAGCTATGTTAGCTTTGAGTTCGACAGATTTAGGGTCGATACCCATCTTTGCAAGCTGCGTGATACACCAGCCGCTCGTTTTTACACGTGTAATATCCTTCGAATGCGTATGACTAATATTTGTACGACATGCCCCCACCGAAAAAGAGGCCTCGTTAGATCACACTATAAGCATTATTTTCAATGTTGTGTCTGGGCCCCCTGAGGGATTAGTAGTCGAATTCCAAGTGTTTCGTCCCCGTAAGGTGAGTGTGCTGTGTTTGAAAGGGTTGAGGTGGGGCTCTTACCCATCCAATCTTTAGTTGCAAAGTATTAAACATGTTTGGAGTGGGCTTAAGCTTTACTTGTCCCCATCCGCCGGAGGATGAACAAAAAACAGTAAAACAAAACAGAATAAAATAAAATACAATTAAGTAAAATAAAGTTATGCAAATTTATGTAAGATTATATATGTAAATGTAAAATATTATTTCGTTATTTTTGGCTCGCTGCTCTCCGGCGGCCGAGTGTTTCTTCTCGCACTTTCGGCCGCGGGGCAAGCAAGCCTGCCATGGGGGCATTATGAAGCATGTCTGGATCTCGGCCGAGCTCCGTGGCGGCGCTCGGTGCATTAAACGTCGCTTAGCTAGCTCTCTCTGGCAAGGGATTGCGTCCCGCCTCCCTGAGACGAACAGGTCACTTGGAACACCCCAAATTGTTCTTCAGATTTTAGTGTTTTGGTAAATTTTACATATTTTTGTTCTTCGTTGTTTTGTTCGTAAAAATATGGCCCGCTACTCAACTAACCTCAGTAGAGCGACACAGTAGCAGCAGCAGCTACCGCCCGGACTAAATTAACCTCAGCAGCAGCACAACAGCAGCAGTAGCAGCAACATACAGCAGTAGTAGCAGCAGTACACATGTGGATCGGATTAGTGTGGAGTTTCGGGGCGCGCCGCCCTGGGCCGTTTCGGCCCCGGATCTCGACGCGGGTGCGTGGGCATGGGTGCAGACAAGGGCAGACCGGCCTGCGCTCTCCCGCCGCGCGGGCGGCTGCTCGTCGAGGCAGGAGCAAAAGCGTCCGTGGTCGTGGTTGACCCGGTGTGTTTTTTTTTCTCTTGCGGGATAACTAGACGTGTCCGAATGTAAGGACCGTTTTTACTTGAATAAAAATATATATGCGGGTATTATATTTGCGGACATAGTGGATGCCTGCAGGAGGAGGCTGGGGGGTAGAGGCCGGGAGCAGCCGAGTGTTGGAACGAGCGCCACAGGGCACGGCTTGCATCTCTCCGCGCGGGAGGCGGGGCTCCCAGGGATATAGAGCGGGGAAAGCTTGGAAGATGACGCCGAGCGCGGCGAGGGTGTCAGGCATCGCTAGCGCAGCATGCACGCGAGTCTCGACCAGGCCAAATTTTTTTGGGGGACAGAATGGAACCATGGGGAGTGTTCAAGGATATATAACTCCTTATTAGCGATAGCCAAACTCAGGTATATACACGGTGCTGCTGTAGCCAAGATCGGGTGCAGTTTTATTTCAGCGTTCGCTGCGCGCCCAGGACGCCATCTGATTGGCCGGGTGGATCAGTTCTAGGTCTGTTGCTATTATCGTGCACGCATATCATACACACATACATTTCTGACCACATGCATCAAGTAGTGGCGGATTCAGGCGCGAACACTATGGATCTAGCTCTGCTTTCTACGGGGATAATCGAGGAGGACATCAAGGTTTTGGTTCCCCTCAAACACAGTACCAAAGCGTTGAACACTACCTCCAACTTATGGAAAATCCTACCACGTACGCCAAAACACACCAAAATTGTTGCCGCCAACCAATTAATTTGTGTACAACATCCAAGAGCGACTGTCTTCGGCTGGTCAACCCTATCCATTCCCGTCAAGTGCAAACACGTGTGACGTGCTACATAGCAACGAGCATTATTCCACGAACGGTACACAGCATCCCCTAACCACTAATAATTCGTTTGCGCGTACATCAGTACGACGTGCACCCGCCGCTATCACACTCTTCCCGCTGAGTACTACTCTTTCTTTGGAGCAATGCACTAGCTCATGCTACACGTTTCCTCTAAGAAGAGCAGTTGGGTTACGTTTTTCTATGTGAGTACGCGTAGTGACACCATTATAGATAGGTTGAAACATATTTATCCGTGTGTTACCGGTGTCTCCCTTTTCGCCTTGCGACGCCCTCGGGATTTGACGTTACCCGCATCCCGAAGGAGAACCTTGTAAATAATATAAAATAATATAAAACAAGTATTTGGGACTTCGAAGTCTAGAAGGGACGACCTCGTAACGTGACAGAGTACGACATCGGCTGCACTCGCAGTGGCAACCCGGTCATGCTGGGTTATCGTGTCACTGTCTACGGTGCAGCAGCGAATTCAAACCAAGATGCTCTTAGCTCTCGCTACTATTAGGAACTCGTGCTGGTGAATAAAGGTAACTTTTTGTCAGCTGGTGTGCGATGTCGGAAAGCGTTAGTATACCATGTGTTAAGGGTTTATAGGGTATTAGTCCGTTTGGCCACTTGCAAAACGTTATCCTATTGCCTACCCAAGCTAAGCCTTATAACAATGGAACCTGCTGCTGCAACTAGCTGAGGAGTGCTGTTGTGCCCAAGGATGGTGCGTTTAAAAAAGTTGTGTAAAACTGGACTGTTCCTCGGTTATGGTATGTTTGAACTAAAACACTTGAAAAACTCGGCCGATCCTCGGTTACGGTGTTTTTGATTTTTTTTTCTTTGAAAAACTCGACCGTTCTCCGGTTTGTTCTTTTTGGGAGATCCCCGGTGGTCGGGCGGAACATGGAGACTCGGGCATGCGGGGGTGAAAAGGAGCCCCTGGTTTTTTGCGTCGCCGTACATTCGAAACTCCTTCCCTCGAAATCATAGTCGGTATCATTTCCTTGACCCTGTTCGTGGCGTTGACTCTGCTTCACCGCGTGCTCCGCTTGATGGTCGTCCCCCCAAAAACTGAACTAAGGGCGACTCACGGGCAGTTATAAGTGTAAGTATTTCACACCATGGCACTGGTTTAGTCTGGTTTACCAAACTTCTTCCGTCCTATAGATATACATATATACGTGGTATATATTTTTTTTGCCCTTATCCCATACTTGTATATTTTCGTCGCACTACTCTGCCGCACCCTCCCAGTAGTAAGTCAGATCTGGGGTCACATAGCTGGCCCTCCTTCCCCCTCCCCACTACTGTACGTGCCTTCATTTGAATCGCGACAATAATTCAGCTTTTTCATTTTTCACGCCTCGTCGACTCGCGTCGAATCCACGAGTATATATTATTCAAAAACGCGTGTTCTCTCGCACCTCGAGAGTATCACGCATTGCGATATCGGTCATGCCTACATACGGTAGAAATCCAGCGCTGCTGAGACTACGGGATGGCATATGCCACACCCTGGGCTGTTGACACTAAGCCTGCGAGATTGTCAATATAGTTGTGTTGCGTGTGGCTGTGTGTCTTTTGTCGATTTCAATAAATTACTCGTAAGACACGAACCATAGACACTCTTTACTAGCGTTGCAATAAGTTGTACATGATAGAAGTAGAAGCGCTCGAAGCGCGACATTCACCAAAACGTATACCAGGTATATATTTCGCACGTCTACTTTCCTGCCTCTGGACAAACCGTGGTCACAGTTGTAGCCCACTCTTCCCCCCGGTTCTTGCCTTCAATTTTTTTTTTCCCCATAGGGTTCAGCATTCCCACTGCTCGTCGAATTTTCATCGAGTGTTGCTAACTAACGCTCTCGCGCTTTCCGTAAGTCAAATTTGTGCACAAGAAAAATTCCCGACGAATTTTATAAAAATATTTCAAGGACGTCAGCCGTGAGTTCGACGAATTTCGGGTCAATACTCATCTTTGCAAGCTTCGTTGTTGGTACTTGTAATATACTATGTGGGTGAGTTTTTTCATAATGGGAGGGGTCATAATGTTCTATACGAGTATGCACTCGGAGGGACTCGAACTCACGAAACTGACCTAGGCCAGGCTCGAGGACAACCTGATATGCCACCGGGACGACCGGCTATGCACCCCTAGGGGGATATAAGGAACTTTCACGATATTTCCCTTTGTTGCTGCTTGCTGCAGATTGCAGATCGCTCACTGCTCGCCTTGACCCACTTTGGGACTTGGTCGTCTCAGTTGTAGTGTGCCGACCGAAAAAGTGACGAGAGCACGACCTAATCAAGCGTCTAGTAATAGGAGAGGCGAGCAGGCAACGCGGTCGCTTGATGTACACGCTGACTTGGCGGCCTCTTCGCGTTACCTGCAGCCTCTTCGCGTTACCTGCAGCCTCTTCGCGTTGTAACGCTCCACGGGTGGTGTCTTACAGCTGCCGGCAACACTGTCGTCCAGGCTCATCTACAGGTCTCAGCAGCTCGGATTGCCTCGTCTGGCCGATGCTACTGCATTCATCTGTTTTTTTTTTTGGTCCCCCGACCGTTTTTCGCTCTAAAACGTCCCAAGGGAGAAAACAAAATAACGCGACCAAATACAATCAAGGTGTGCAGCCTTGCCAACGATCTGTTAATGGTTCGAGCGCGTGGCAGCAGTAGTTTTTGCGGAGCCTTGTAAATGCGTGTACAGTAGGGGCCCCCCTATAAGGCGGTATCCCTATCCCTATATAAGGCGGTATCCCGATATAATGCGGTCAAAAGCGCTTGGCGCGACTGAGGAATTGCACTCGTAACCTGGATTGAATAGGGCGGCTCCCCCCACTAAGGCGACTACATCGCTCTCGCACACCAACCATCGCCGTACTGGCGGGCCCCTACCGTGTCGTATTTAGTGTGGTATGTCGACAGTTTTAAGGGGCAGCCGGCCCTGGGTCGTGTGGTTTGGTACTGTAAATGGTGGTCAATTATTTTAGGCATGTTGTTCTATTTTTTTCCCCTCAAGCTCCTAAGGGGTTGAAGTTGGAGAACCTAAAATATTGGTGAGACCTTGCTTGTCATTTGTTTTGGTCTTTGTACCCGTGGCCCCCAAAATGATACGTGTGTTTGTGTCTTTTTCGCTCATGCCATTTATTATCTTCGTACTTTTTTGCTCTATTTCTCTATCCCTAGACGTTAATGGATCCAGGGTCCCTGAGCAGGCTCTTGCCCCCCCTCCCCGCGACCGTACGTGCCTTCATTTTTGTCCCGAGAAGACTTTCGCCTTTTCTTCCCTCGTCGGCTCGCATCGAATTGCGCCTACCCGCGCTGCACGGCGCTCTCAGCAGTTGATTTCCGTTTGTTTGGTTTTATTTTTGCAAGTTAACTGAACAGTCCGACTCACCTGGGATTAGAACCCCAGAAACAGCTCTATCAGTAACAGTCACGTTCGAGGGTGACCACTAGACCACCGGGGCGACCGGGCACTGATAACTGCCGACTGGTAACTGCTCACTAAGGTATAGGCTACCAGGTATGGCAGAAAAACTAATTGTTCTTGTAGACGGTAGGGTAGAACGGATGCCACACCCGACGGCCCCCGTCGCCGGCCGGCAGGGTCGGGGTTCAGGGGAAATTGGTAAGAGGTTACGAAATGCGTGTGAAAAAAAGGCGCTGAAAACGCGCGAAAGAGAGGGGCAGACCTAGGGGAGGAGAGGGAGAGAAAGAGAGAGAGTCGTGAGTTGTGAGATGGTAAAAAATCGGTGAGAACCGACTAGTGAGAACGCTGAATGAACTTTCTAGGAGCCTTCTATTATGTAATAGGAACCTTCCAGGGGGTGTCTTGTCTTCGCGTTAACGCCTTTTCGACTGGAAACCCTTTTTTACAAATGCACTTGAAGTTAGTATAGGGAGGGATTTTGGGGGTCTAAAGGGGTTAGGGTCCAGGGCATATAGGGTGCACGTGTACCGTAGCACGGGTGCGATTTTTTATCATTTGCAAAACGACACAACAGCGATCCCCAGGGAATGATATTGCCCAATTCGACGCGAGTCGACGCGACAAGGGAATAAAATGCTGAATCATTCTCGCGATAAATATGAAGGCGCGTATGTACCGTGGTGGGGAGGGGGGGGGGGGGGGGCGCTGTGTGACCCCTGATCTGAGTTTCTACTGGGAGGGAGCGCGAGAGTAGTGTGAAGATTATAAAGAGGATGAAGAAAAAACAAATTTATAGTACGCCTGGAATTACCGGTAGCTACAGTAGACGGTGTTCTCGAGGAAATAACAGGTCCGTAGTGCCCCCTAGTAAACGCTACGTAGGACATTTCGATACAGTTGGGTACCTCGATTTAAGAGCACACGAGGCAAGAGCATTCGGGAGTTAAGAACGACCAATTGGGCAAAGGTCCCGCCTATACTAAAGGCTGTATATTTCCCACTACAGATAAGAGCGCTTTGTAGCTAGGAGTGCTTGATCCGGCTTGTCACGGGGCGCTCTTAACCCCTTGAGAGCCCCAAAATCCCTCCCTATACTAAATTCAAGTGGATTTGTCCCCAAAATGGGGTTTCCGGTTGTAAAAGCGTTAAATCGGGGTACCCACTGTTCCACCATCCACACACAAACTCACCTTCATATGCGGGCATATATGTACCGCGATAAGTACGTGCCGTGCTCGTCAACACATTATCCTTGTGTTGGTGGGCGTTTTGAGCAGGTTTACGTTGACCACATAATCTGTATCTCTCTAAGATGAAGAATCAGAACGGACACAGGGTGTGCTGATGTCGTGGGTAGAAATGTCGGTTTAATGTGAAGACTTTTTCTTTTGCATGTCTTTGCAGTTTTTCTTCCTCCTTCACCTTCCCCGTCAAAAGATGTCAGGAGACGGTCAGTCAAGGGAAAACGCCCGTCGGTCAAAGGTGTCAAAACCAAGCGTTCCACACTAAGACCTAGTACTTTTCCGTCAGTCAAGGTCAATTATTGAAATTTTGCCGTCGGTCAAGGGCTGACAGTGCCGTCTCTTGACATATATGCTCCCCGTAGTCGTACTCAGATCCGGGATCGCTACGCAAGCTCTTCTCCCCGCTCCCCAGGACGGTGCGCGCCTTCGTTTTTTTCGCGAGAAGAATTGAGCCCTTTCTTCCCTCGTCGACTCGCATCGAATTGGTTGATCGGGTTTTGATTCGGTGTGGGTTAGGGTCAGATATTTTTCGAAGGTCGCCTCGGTGGCGTATCAGGTTATCCTCGAGCCTGGTATAGGTCAGTTTCGTGAGTTCGAGCCCCACCGAGTGCATACTGGTATAAATTCGTTGGGACTTTTTCTTGTGCACAAATTTACTTGCGGAAAGCGCGAGAGCGTGAGTTCGCAAAACTCGATGACAAATCGACGAGCAGTGGGATTGCTGAATCCTATGCGCGATAAAAATTGAAGGCAAGAACCGGGGGGGAGAAGGGACGGCACGTTTGACCACGGCCTATCCAGAAGCTGGAAAGTACAAGTGTGCGAAAAAAAAAAAAAAAATCGAAGTGTTATACCAACCGTTTTCTTGAGTGCATGGTTACGTAGCCTCCCTCATCCAATGGACCAATTGACCAACTCACCAACCAATCAAGGGGTTACCCGTGAGGGTGTCATGAATCGTCCATCGTGCTTTCCCTTAAAACCCTTGCTGCGCGGCTTTACTTTCGAAGCTGACGTGGCATTGGACATGGCTTGCTTTGTGGCCACCAAACTCGTAGTTTTGTTTTTCGGAATAGTATAACATAGGAAGAACGTGTGTTTTCTTCACACTTGACTTTAATTTCCACCCATCTGCATCCGTCGCACCCAGTGTCCGTGGCGATGCCTAATCCTAAAAGAGACACGCTCTTAGAGTGGGGTCACAAACTACGAGATAGAGTACTGCGGTATTCATTGCCCTCCCTGGGGATGTGTGCTGGACGTAGTGCGTTTATACAAGGTTCCTCTTCGGTATGGGGTTAGCTTGAGTTGCCGCGGGGCGTCATTTAAGTCGAAAAGGGGGAACGCAGCCTTTCCGATGGTATAGATGACGGTGGTTCCTAAGGAATACGAAAATGTCAGGAGTCGCGACCAAAAATGAGGTACTACTTTTGCTACTGCTGTTGCTTCGTGTGCCTGGTATGAGGTCTGACCATGTGTTTTTTTAGTGTTGCATTGGACGTGCAACTGATGTTGTCGTGGCTCGACCTCCTTCTGTGCACCAACCACACACACTTACACCGTGACTGGTGGCACAAAAGCGAGAGCTTGAAACACGGCTCCTGCAGTTGTATTGCTTCCCGCTCCTGTATGCCGATATTTGTGACAGCACACACGCCACGCACACATTGCTGGTACATACAGAAGCGCACGAACATACGCATATGCACAGAAGCACCGTCTGTGGCTGTCACAAAGGAGAGAGCTCACAGCGTGGCTGCTGTTGTACCGTGACTGCCTCAAGTACTGAGCCTGGAGGGCCATGTGTGATGCAGCAGCACAGCAGCGGCAGCAGCAGATCAAGAAAAACACGATGTGGTGGATTCGAGTATAGAACGGCCCACTTGTAGTAGATTCTGTCGATCGACATTTTTAGTTTCCTCTCAATGGCGTTGCAGGCAGGCCGTGAGAATTGAAGAGTGAGATCGATCGAGGGTTCGATTCCCACCTCCATCCCAAGATCTACAAGGAAAGGGAAATTCTCTCACGTGTCAAGAACTTACAAAATTGCCCACGATTAGAAAACACCCAGTTGAAACGACGAGAGTAATGTAATCATTATACTGTGTCCGATGCCGAAACGGAATCGGAGGGACAATTGACAGGATCTCATCGGGGTTCCTGACCTAGCCCGATATATATATATATATATATATATCAGGTTTGGTGTGGAGAGATGTGATGAAAATCGAGTCTAGAGGGGCCTACTCGTAGTATCTTCTGCCGATCGACATATGTAGTCTACTTTCCTCACAGCTAACATTTGGGTGTCTATAGACCCTGCGCGGCTCGGCGAAACGAGGCAGGCGGCAGTATGGGCCTTGCTCTGTGGGTCTTGCTCGGTGCGACAACCTCCCAGATGCGTCGCGAGGAGCACAACTCGAGAAATAGTAGCTACCTGGTAGGTGCCAATCTCGCAGGTAGGCGGGCGGAAGGAGGGAGGGGGGTTTGTTACAGGCGAGGTGCGTTTGCTCCATGTTCCGTGCGAGGTGTACAACGGAAGTCGCAGGCCTAGGTCCAACAGATGCGTATGTGATGCTCGAGAGATGTGCTGCTGCTAGCTGCATGTAGCTGGGTCGTAGCCGACAGCAGAAGGGCTAAAAACTATTGGGCTGACGTCGTACAACGGGCGAAAGATCGGAGCGAATAAAAACATCTGAGAGCGCAGCGGGCTAATGAGTAGGAACAACAACTTGTGGGGTTTTTCATTCACCTACTGGGCTCAGCGATCCAGAACGCACTCCCTTGAAAAATCGAGCCAGTTCAGGGACGGTGAATGCTCAGAGCACCGCCATGGAACTCGGCCGGGATCCCGACATGCGTCGTAATGTACCGAAGAACCCCTTGCTTGCCCCGCAGCCGAAATTGCGAGTAAAAACCTCGGCCGCCGGAGAACAGCATGCAAAAAACATACCTGGTAGTGCATATTATTTTTTGAAGAGACACTTGTTTATGTTTCATGTTTCAGACAACAATGACCACCACAACCACAACAGCAACCAACAGCAGCACAAACAAACAACAGCAACAACAGCACGGATGGAGCTGTGTAGGACACGACCGCAGCAAGGCATGACACTGCTCGTGCTGCTGTTCCGCGATCGCACGGACCTATCTCTGCATGTCTTGGTGGCTACATCGGGGTCCCCGACGGGGTTATTAATCCATACGACCACATCAACAACAAACGACCACATCAACGAAACAACATCAACACCACTAACCCCGCCCCCTACACCAACAATCCCACCCCCAACACCACCATTAACACTACCGCCCCCCGGCTCGCCCCTCCCGCCCCCGTGCCTCCCCCCGCCCGTCCTCCCCTCACAAAACCACGAAACCAGCGGCAGCAACAGTAGTGACAGCAGCAGCAGCTGATAGCCCAAAGCCCTTATCCCGCCAAGACATGGGAGAGACGCCGCCGATAAAGGCGGTCGATACGGCGGCTGCTGGAGCAGAGGCGGCAGCGGCATTCCGGATAGCGGGGGAAACTGAGCAACTTGAAGAGCGAGGAAGGGAAGGAGGAGGGAGAGGAGAAGGATCAGAAAGACAAGCGTCGGGGGGGGGAGAAAAAGTAAATGAAGAAAGAGAAAAAATGGGAGAAGGAAGAGATGGAGGAAGAGATGGCGCGATAATAACAGAACCTTTCAGCCTTTCGGCAGGTCCTTCGGGAGAGGGGGAACATTCTACGACCGGGTTTCTGGGAGGGTTGGAAGGCGGTAGGGGGGGCGGCGGCTGCGGCGGTTGTGATGATGGTCGGGCCGATGGTGTTGCAGGCAGCGGTGGCGGCAGCGACTCAGTGGGGGGTGGCTACGTAGGAGATTGCTCGGTAGACGGCTTAGCCGCGGCGGCGGGGGTGGAGAGGGCGGCCAATGCTGGGGTGGCAGGAGATATTATACCGTCGTTCGACACAGCTAGCTGTGGGGGTAGCGGTAGCGGTAGCGGTAGCCGTGGCAGTGGTGGTGGTGGTGGTGGCGACGTCAGTCTAGGTGTGACATTTTCCGCCGCCGATGGGGGGAGTGGTGCGGCTGTCTCGGCCGCGGCGATCACCCGACCTGTGCATGGCGCGACAGAAGCAGCAGAAGCAGGAGCAGAAGCAGAAGCAGCAGGACCAACAGATGCAGCAGCGGGTGAAGTAGCAGAATCAATGGCAAACGATGCAGGACCGGCAGCAGCAGTAGGTGTACCAGAATCAGGACCAGAAATAACAGGAGCACGAAGAGAAGCTGACGCTTCGACACCTACCAGTGCGACAGTCGAGGCCGACACCTCGACAAGTACCATTGCCGACACAGCTACCGCTACCACCACCACTACCACCGCCACCTCCCCTCCCACTTCCCCTACCACTACCGCCACCACTGTGGGTCTCAGAGAAAAAGACGCTGCCGTTACTGTTGCTGCCGTGGGGCTAAGGGAAGCAGAAAGCGGCCACTCTCTTATCGGTGATGACTTGCCCGATGTGGTGACGATAATTCTTCCCCCAGAAGACTCCACGTCGCGAAATTCTCCCCCGCCTCCGTCACCGCCACCGCTGCCGCCGAAGAAATCGCGATCCCTCGAGGACGCCGCGGCTTTTGTTGATGCTGAAGGCGCCGCCGCCGACGAAGCTTATGCCGAGGCGCTAGCCCTGGCCCACACGCAGGCGCAAGCTCAAGCTCATGCCCAAGCTCAGGCTTACGCGCAGATACAGGCTCAGGCACAGGGGCAGATTCAGGCGGAGACGCAGGCGCAGCAGCAGGGGCAGACGCACGGGCAAGCGCACGGGCAGGCGCAGCAGCAGCAGCAAGCGCAGGGGGAACATCGGGCTGCAGGCCAGGGTGCAGCTCAAGGCGAGGGCGAAGCTCAACCTCAGGGTATGGCGGAGCAGGTTCAATTTCAGGGTCTAGCTGAAGACCACGATCTATCTCAAGGTCAGCGTATAACTCAAGGCCAGGGTCTAGGTCTCGCGCACAACCAGGATGATCAGCAAGGCTTGGCGCAAGCTCAGGCCCAGGCGCATGCGCAGACGCAGGCGCTATCGGAAGCGGGGCGCGCGCAGGCGGCGCTTCATGCAACGGCCTCGGCGGCAGCAGGGATTGTGGGCGGCGCGGGGGGCGCGATGAATGCTGCTGCTGCTGCAGCGGCGGCCGCTGCGACGGCTGCGGCGACTGCGGCGGGCGGGGCGTTTTCGTTGGCTGATCGAGGTGAGCGGACAGGAGGCGAGGGAAGGGGAGGTGAGGGGTGGAGGGTGGGGGAAAGAAGAGGAAGGGGGGGCGGAAGCTAGCACGTGCGTTAGTTCATTTTGTTCTTCTGTGCAAAACAAGGATGTTTCTAGTATAAAAATGATTTTTCATTTGCTTCCCTCCCCGTCTCTCTTGTTGTTGTTGTTGTTTTGCTGTTGTTGTTGCTGTTGCTGTTGCTGTTGTTGTTGTTGCTGCTGTTGTTGCTGTTGTTGCTGTTGTTGCTGTTGTTGTTACTGTTGTCGTCGTCGTTGTTGTTGATGTTGTTGATGTTGTTGCTGTTTTCCCGGTCCTCAGATAATTTGTACGAAGGGGCGTGCTCCGTTTTCGGGGAGGAGGGGGAGGTGTGGAGACAGCTGCAGACACCTCATGTGAGCCACTCGCTAGTTATTGCCTCCGTTGTATGTATATCATAGCACTTTTTGGTTCGAATATTTTCTGAGTGACGGGACTTTCGAGCCCCCAAATCCTTCCCTATACTAACTTCAAGTATTTTTTTCCCAAAAAGGGTTTCCAGTTGTAAAGGCGTTAACCCAAACTCGCCGGAATGCCATTCTTGTTTAGCAGCATGAAAAAAAATGCATACCTAGGCCATGGGATTGGTCATCGGTTTGCACTTTCAGGTTTGCCTTCCAAGGCAGTTTTTAGGCTGGGAAAGGTATCATGTAGGCCTCCTCAAGTGAGGCCCTCAGAAAGGAAAAAGTCGAGTTCACGTCTACCGCAGCGTGCGTCTATTCTATACTATCATGTGTTGTACTGCGATGTACATGGTGGATTTAGCGGAAACAACTGTTTTTATGTATTCTGAGTTGTATGGCAAAAGCGGAAGAAGCGCCTGAATGTTGGAGTTGTCGGTCTCTATTAGGAGTATGGACGATGCTCCGTCTCGAAAGGGATGCGTGCTCAAATGACTAGGGCAAGCAACAGATGAGGACCCCTTCCCCCCCCGGCCGTCTCGCGCGCGTTCCTCTGGTGTGCCATATTGTTTTTCCGGAGCAAACAAAAATCCCCGCCCCCTCCCCGGTGCACGCGATGTCTGCCTGGTCGGTTAAAACCCGACGTCCCGGCATCGTAGGAATGCGAGGGTCAATGGGCATAAGACTACGGCTATGCATGACATGAGAGAACTGCGTGTTCGACCCGCCTTGTCCAGGGCTGCCCGACGCGCATGCAACATGGTGATGATAGTACCGCTGCTCGCTCTTTTCGTAACCGTCCGTGCCCACCCCACACAGGCAAGATGGATACGATCCTAGTAATAACAGGCTCGCCCCCTGACACTAGGATTAAAGCAAGTCTCCCGATTAATTTGGTTGTACCAAAAGCTAGAAACTGCAGGAGAAGTATGGGAAGGGAACACGAAGCTCTTAAAACAGCTGCAAACAGTCCAGATGAAATCAGCCAAAAGTAGGTCTAGGATGCCCTAATTCGACGAGTAATACAGTCGTACTACGAACAGGACTGGGGTTATACCCACTTGAAACAGAGACGTGGAACAATTGGAACGGCATTACAAAGTAAGGAACATTGCCGAAAATGAGGTTGCCCCAGCAATAGCTGATAAGGCTGCATGGGAGAAAACAACCAAAGGGCGAACTGGAATAAGGTGGGATAGCGAAGTCGATGAAGTATTGGAGGACCTGCTCTAGGAGGAAACCAAGAAGATATAACGTCCATGGAGAAGTTTGGAGACCCTAGGCAGGAGTATAATAAAGGATAGGACGCCTGCCACGATAGAGATTGCCCTTTGTGGTTTTTTTTTCTCTCTGAATTTCGGGACTCCTTAACCTAATATCGCTGGAAAGTTTTACTTTTTTTTGGTATTTTTTTTTTTGCGATTGTTTTGGTTTAATACCTACAGGCCATGACATTTGTCATCGGGGTGCGCTTTGTTTTTCTTTCTAAAATCGCTTTTTTGCCTTTTAGAAGGCGTAGAGCACCTCAAGCTACCACCCTCGGAAGGGGAAAAAGAGCCAGTGCAACCTTTACCGTGGCTTATGTCGGTCGCCCTGGTGGCGTATCAGGTTATCCTCGAGCCTGGTGTAGGTCAGTTCGTGAGTTTGAGTCATCGCGAGTGCATATTCGTATATAAATTTGTAGGGAGCTTCTCTTGTGCGAAATTGGCTTGCGGAAAGCGCGAGAGCGTGAGTAAGCAACACTCGATGAAAAATGGACGAGCAGTGGGATTGCTGAACCCTATGCGCGATAAAAAATGAAGGCAAGAACCGGGGGCGAGGAGGGACGACACCTGTGGCCACGGCCTGTCCAGAAGCTGGAAAGTAGAAGGGTGAATGTCATAGAAGGAAAAGGCTAGCGCTAAGCAAGGTGAAATGAGGAAGAAGATTTAGAGACATACGAGGGGTTAAAAGGGTATATAGGAAACGACACGTATTATCTCGGCTCAATGGGCTACGCGAAAATGCGGAAGTTGCGTTTTCGTGTAGGGGACCTGGACCTACCAAGGAAGAAGAAAGAGCTATACCAGTAGTCGGGTGCAGGAGGAAGGAGGCGCATCGAGATGCCCGTGTGGCAATGCGGATGAGAGTGGAGCCCACATAGGGGAAGAATGTAAACTACACAAGGAAGGACGGAATGTGCTAGAGGAACAGATGGGGAAAATTGACGGATGTGACATGGAGACGTTTGGTACATTCTACGGTAGCGAGTAAACGACCGCTGTACTAGGGGACAGATGATGGCCGCAGACGGCCATAGAGGAATGAGATAAGACAAGCATTTTTTTTTGTTACCCTGGTAAGTAATATATGGAAGAAACGTATTGAGCGCCCAAATGTTGGATGTGTCTCTATTAGGAGTAGGAACGGTGCTCCGTTTTGAAGGGGGTGCGTGGGTCGAATCACTAAGGCAAGTAACAAATGAGTACGTCCCCTTATTTTTTTCGCCACTTTTGATCCATTCGAGCGGCGTTTGTCCAGCGTCAGCTGTCAAGTTTGACTTGGGTTTGCTGCTTAGATTTTTGTGCGGGATATTTTTCTCGCGGCATATACAAGTAGGATTTTAAGTCCCAAACGCCAAAGGGCCGTAAACTCCCCCCCCACCCCACGTCATTGTCCCGGCATTGGAGGGATGCGAGAGTCTATTAACAATAGCTATGGTCATACCACAACTGCCATGCACAAACTGAGAACCCCCCCCTCCCCCGCCCTCTCCCCCCCTGCCTGGTCGGTGAAAGCTCGACATACTCCGTACCGGCGTTGTAGGGATGCGAGGGTCTAATAGCTACTAATAGCTATGGTCATACGACAACGCCCATGCATGAATGTCGAGTACACCCCCCCCCTCGTTATCCTCGGTAACCCCCCCCCCCCCCTCCCCCCCCCTCGAAAGAAACGAGATCGCTTTTTTTTACTGTGATACATGTCCAATGGTACGGTGGGGGGGGTTATTATGTTGATGTTAATAGGGGGCTTTTGTTTGCGGTGGCTCGGGGTCGCTCGCGCGAGAGACCTCCCCCGTGCCATGCGGTCATAGGGTTTCGCGCTGCTTGAAATTTTTTCTATAGGAATCAATGGGATGGTTGGCCATATATTCATAGATGCTGCGCCAAACAAATCACCTAACGTGGTTCTTATCGGTGAGGTACAGAGTCGCTCGTGCGACTGGTGAAGACGTGGTAGTGAAGAATTGGGGGGACCCTCTTCTGCCGTAGCCTTGGTGATATGGAAGAAACGCACTGAACGCCCTAAGTGTACGATGTGTCTGTTCTAGGCGTAGGAACGGCGCTCCGTCTCGAAAGGGGTGTGTGGTCAATGCTCAACTAACTAATGCAAGCAAAAAAAAATAACCCACCCACCCCACCCCGCTCCCATTCCCCCCTGGCCGCTGTTGATCCGTTTTCAGATGAGGTTTATTCAGTGTCAGATGGCTATTCTGGGCGGCCTGGTATGTGCGATTCTTATCTGCTGGAGACGGCACGGGAGCATGATCTCCGTCCTGTATGCCACACCCGGCGACACAGAAACGCAGTGCCAGGGGGTTGACACCCCTTAATACCAGCGAATAATGCCTTGTGTGGTTTTGCAAACCCCTTGTACGAGTCAGTAACGCGTGCACGATTTTTGCAAAGGGGCTATCAACCTTGCTCTATCCTCCCCCAAAAAACATTTCCTCTGTCTGGTTGGTGAAAACCCGACGTGCTCCGTCCCGGCATAGTAGGGATGCGAGGGTTTAATAGCTATGGTCATACCACTACGGCCATGCACAAACTGGGTGTACCCCCTCTCCCCCCAACCCAAAAAACTCCTATAGTAGTCTAATTTCAAGTGTTTTTCCCCCATATCGAGAGTCGCAGTGCTAGTAAACTAGTAAATGAGCGAAGAGCGCCTCCTGCGATTTTGCCAAGAGAGCCTTTTTGGCGTCCAAACGTTTCTGCGGAGCTATCCTCTGTGTTTCGTTCCGGTGCAGTTTGAAATGGGGGCTATCTGTCCCAGCCAAAATCCAAAATCCAAGTGGTCTGTCTCGAAAAAGGCTGTGTGCCGTGTGTTTAGTAGGTTACTGATCCTACTTCTTTGGTAGTTTTTACCACTGTGACCGGATATATGAGCCAATTTTGTACCTTACGATTGAAACATTTTTTTTCTTTATATGTTCGGACAGAGTGGTGGTGGTGGTCGTTTTACCCCCCAAAAAAAATCGGGGGGTATGGATTGCTAAGGGGTTGTGAGTCTGGTTGTGAGTCTTTTGCTCTATTTCTCTGTAGTTTGTCCCCCAAGTACGGTGGTGTAGATTGCAAAGGGGTTGTTAATTCCTACTCTAATTCTCTGTCGTTTACCCCGAAAAAACGGGGGGTTCGATTTGCGATGGGTTACGGATCCTGCTCTAATTTTAAGTAGTTTGTCCCGCGAAACGGGGGGGTGCGCTTTGTAATGGGTCGGCTATGCTACTCTTATTCTAAATAGACTGTCCCGGAAACGAGGTGTGCAATTTGCAAAAAGAGGCATGGTGGCTGCTCTAATTCCAAGTGGCTTGTTCCGAAAAGGGGGGTGCAGTTTTGCATAGGGGCCAGCATTCGTACTCTTAATTCCAAGTGGTTTGCCCCGAAACTCGGCGTGGATTCAACCTGGGAAGGACTCTTAAGTCCGAGGGGTTTGCCTCGAAACTGGGCGTGGGTTCAGCATGGGAAAAAAGGGGGTTAGAATACGAGACAGGAAGACTGAGCTACTGTGGATAAATCTGGTCCGGGCGTGCGTGCTGTACACGGTGTGAAAAGGAAAAGAGCACGACTGCCATGGTGGCTGTGCCGATGTAAATACCTGTACCGTTAGTACCAGAGGTAAATACTAGTATAGGTTGCTACGTAGAGGGGAACGCCCATTGCACAATGGGTATGCAAATAAGTATCTGCACACCCTGGCAATGCATATGCTGGATTTTTGGTTGGCGTTTTTTGCTTGAATGCCTTGACCGTCTGGCGGAAATCCTCAAGATTGAATTATACGTGGGATGACGGTTCTTCGTGGAGGACCCTGGCGGCGGCTAATACCCGGGCTTTCACGAGTCAAGTCGGGTCAGAGGAGGTTTCCACAATAATCTCGCGAGTCGAATCCGATCGGGTCAAGACATGCTTGAAATCTTGTGGGCCGGGTCCGGTCGGGTCAGGAGGTGGTGGAATACTAGTCGGGTGATTTGAAATCCTACCGTTCGAGTGGAGGCGGCCCAGCAGGTTTTTATATCTCACGGGTCGGGTCGGGGTCGGGTCGGGTCGGGTCGGGTCGGGTCGGGTCGGGTCGGGTCGGGTCGGGTCGGGTCGGGTCGGGTCGGATCGGGTCGGGTCACCCTGAGCCGACCCGGCCCGCGAGAACTGACCCAACTCGCGAAAAACCGTGCTAATGATATACCGATACCCAGGGTCAGCTTGGAGGGCTCAGGCCCGGGTGGGATCTAGGTGCCAAGGGGGCACAGGGTGAAGGTGTGCATAGCTTTATTTGCATACCCAGTCTGCAATTAAATGTCCTCGTAATATATAGGAATTGTATCCGGGAGGGGTACGTATATATTTTCTGTGCTGTGGACTGAGACATGTCAACGAAACGAAAGAGCTCTAGAGCTTTAAGCAGTATTATAGCTGTAAGTACCTAAGAATCTCTGTTCGTATCATCGGTACGCAAGGACAAGCGGAAACAAAATACCAAGTAAGTATATTGGTACAATTTTACAAGGTTTCTTCTGAGGGAAAAACCATCGTCCCGTTTGTTCGGCAACCATGCCATCATCAGTCAGTTTGTTTTCTGGGGGTTTGTCATCATCAGATTTCTGGGAGAAGCAGCATCGTCATTATCGTCATGATCATGTCACCATCATATATATATCGTCAAAGGCATAATAATCGCAGCAACCACCATCAGCATCATGATAATCGCCATCATCATCGCCACCATCACCATCATCAGCAGCATTATGATCATCGCCATCGTCATCATCGTCGTCGTCACCATCATCAACGTATCGTCATCTTGAAACATAGTTTTCAACACAATAATAATATATGTCATAACAGTAGTCATTTTTTAAACGCATCACGATACACGCACCAGTCCAACACTGTCACAACGTTCTCGTCAAAAATCAAAATAAAATGAAGCCGTCACAACCGTTTTGGCACCGCACTCACTCACTCCCGACATGGGGACAAAACTCTTGTACTGGTAGTTAGTCTAGACTAGAACATCCGTTTTCCGAAATCACCGTTTCAATCGGTGGTCCCGAATGCTGAATGCTGAGCCCTGTGTGTCACGAGATAAAAATGGAGATACACGTGCGCCGGGGGAGGCAGAAGGGACGGCGCCTGCAACCACGGCTTGCTTGTACAGAAGGTCGCTGAGGGTAAAACCTCCTCTTACTTCTAGACTAGATGTACGAGTTGAAGCTGGAAAATACAACAATTAAGTGATAATGGTTTCACAATATAGTTTTCTGCGGCAGCACGCGGATACCGGATACAATAATAGGACCCCTCCCAATCAAAAGCTCAAACCTATATATATATAGTATATTACAAGAACCAACAGAACGCAGCTTGCAAAGATGAGAAGTAGTTGACCCGAAATTCGTCGAACTCACGGCTGACGTCCTTGAAATATTTTCTATAATACTAGTCTAGTCGATACATCAGTCTCGTTGAGCGCTGGGCCGTTCTGGGCACAAGGTAGCTTCTTCAATGATGATGATGATTATCGACGATAGGTCAGACCACGGGTCCACCCCACGGTAGGGGGGTGCTGGGGAATTGTTTGAGATCCTGTGATACCTGACATGATGAGGGGGGCTAGCTCAATACCTCACCCGATAGGTCTAAACATGATTTCGAATTTAAGGCGTTCGCTCGCGCAATCCGAGCAATACCTTTATTACCTGGTATGCGCTACGTATTCGCTTATAATAATAGTGGACAAAAAATAGGACCCCTCCCAATGACAACTCACCCACATACATACAGTATATTTTACAAGTACCAACAACGCAGCTTGCAAAGATGAGTAGTTTATTGATCTGAAATTCTTTGAACTCACGGCTGACGTCCTTGAAATATATTTTACAGAATAATATTAATAGACTAGTCTAGTTCTAAAACGAAAACAAAAAAAGGTGTACCAGGTACTACTTTCGTAACAATATTGGATCAACCGGTAGTTTCCTCCCTTGGGAGGCTTCAACGTCCAGACACGTTTGACCCAAAAAATGCAACCCCTTTGTCGTGGGATGACTCCTCAATGCCACGACAAAACAGCCGTGGCAGTTCCGGGATGACCCGACGCGTGTGGCGCAGGCACAGCGCGGTGTCGTTCAAATAAATATAAGAGCGTTTACGATTGCATTATTACTACACAAAAAAATATCAAAACTCTTCTTCGAGCGCTTGCGTTCAAACGTCACCCGGCAACCCTATTACTAGCTTCCGCGTGCTGCATGCGCGTGCCTTCGCGAACCTTAACAACATGGGGTCCGCTATAATAGCACCTCACCGCAGCGCACCTCGACCTGCCATCCTTTCTCAGTGTTTACTATGTAAGTGAATCTCTCGACATGAGGCGGGCGCAATCGGCAGTTTTTTCACGAACCGTGACCGGTTATGCCGCGTACTTTTGCCGTTTCGCCGCCAAGGACGATCACGATTACGACAACTCGGTGAGTTGTGAGTTGGTGAGAATTAAATCCGCCGTAAATTTTGGACCAGAAGAAGTAAACGAAGTGCCCAGTTAACGAAACACAAGGAGAGAGAGAGGATAAGAGAGGGGGGTGGGGGGTTCGGCTACTACATACAGCAGTTGGTTGAACACAGACTGGAGCATCACACAGCTTGCAAAGATGAGCATCGACGACCATTGAATTGATCGAACTCATAGCCGACGTATTTGAAATATTTTCATACCTGGTAAATTGCTACCAGGTACCAGTAGCCAGGAGTCTTACATATTTAACAGGCTGTCCAGCTGTCCCATATCGTTTGCGTCTGCCTTCAACGGCAAGCTCGCGGCCGTCTCCTGCTGTGTTCGTGGTGGGAGAGTGTGTGATGGAGTCGAAGGGCGAGGCGAAGAGCCCTTGCGGCCCGGGGGTGGAAGATCTGGCGATGGCCGCTAAAGGCTTGCGGCATGCTGACGCACCCGAGGTATGATACGAGAGAGAGTAGTTTGTATCCTACAGACAGTGCGTGCTGAAAGCTGTGTCGTTGAATTCGCGATGCATTTTATCTGTTTGCATGTTTGGTGGTGTGTGCCGACAAGTAAGGACCACTTAAAATTGCGTTGTACGGGCTGTGTGCATTCTTCGCGTTGTTGTACTTACGAGTATCTCGTTGGAGTTGAGATGCATTGCTTTTTTGTTTCGCCGTTTGCGACCACGTATGACATACCAGGCAGCCGGTAGTGCTATTAGATCTTATTGAATAGGAATAATTTCAACATACGCGCACGGGCGCGCGCACAACCCACGTGCACGCGCACACACAAACATCGAAACACACAAAACACAAACGCGCAAACACACCAACGCACACATACACGCAACATGCACACACGCACACAAAATATACTCCGAGTACAAAGGTTTAATTTATAAACACGATATGCTCATAAATGAAATAATACGTACCACGCAGCTTGCAAAGTTGAGTTTCAATCATTCAATCGGTCGCGCTCACAGCTGCTGACGTTTTTTAAATTTTCAATAAAAAAACACACAAGCACACAAGCACACAAACACAGAAGCACACAACACAAAACGCACAACAAACACACGCACATTACATGCACACACACGCGCATGCACAAATCCACGCACACGCGCACACAAAAAAATGAACACACACATACACACACGCACATGCGCAAATCCACGCACACGCGCACACAAAAAAATAAACACACACATACGCCAACACCGTAATAATGACATTATCGGCAGCATCAAAGTTCCTCCTCGTTGTACTTGTGTTTTCATGGAATGGATTACGAGTAATCGCTCGAAGCTGCAAAAATCATGCTATTAAAATACATATATAGTCGAACAGCTGGTACTTTTTGTTATAATACGTACGTATATGGTCGGACAGAACGCGTGCTACGAAAGCGAGGTAAATGAAGGTACACCACGTTTTGGCAATAATATTGTCGGAATGGCGGTGAGCTCCTAAACCCTCCCTTAACCCAAAGGGTCGGAAGGCCATTCTTGCTTAGCAAAATATGAAAAAAAAAAAACATACCTAGGCCATGGGTTTAGTCGTCGGGTTATACTTTCAGTTCACTCAAACCAATTTTTTGGGGGGATGTATATCGATTGCCCCAAGGCGTTCTCTAAGAGTTTAGGCTCCACCCGGCATGGTTTTGGATGAGGAGGCGTTATCGTGAAGGGGGGCGTTCCCCAAGGATATTTCGGCGCACAAACAGCATCATATTGACGCGAACAGGAACACTAAATGTCACTACCTGTTATGGCAGGAGCGTGCCGAAGAGGAGGCTTCATCCGAGGAGCTGGAGACGTAACCGCGCACGAACTAAACACATCCTGGGACTGTATTTGGTAGTTTCTTCTATTTTATCTTTTTTTGGATCATTGGTTGCTATCTCCAGCTCAACCCGCAAGATTTTTTACCCGACCTTCTGGACAAGCCGCGGTCACAGGTGTCCCCCCTTCCCCTCCCCCGTTGCAACACTGGACTTCCCCTCGGCTTTCTTCTTCATAATTCAAGGAAAATATAATGGTATATAAGTTATCGACGCTGAAGCTCAACCGCCTGCACATCAACGGACAGCAACAATAAGAAATTTCGGCATATTATTTTACCGCGAGCTCGCTGCCTGCGATGACAGGAGCATGCGGAAGAGAAGGCCTCGCCCGAGGAGCTGGAGCCATACCGACGACTCTTCTTGCAGCACAAGGGAGACCTAAGAGCGATGTTCGATGCTCTCGGGGAGGACCCAGGGTGAGCGAATGCCCCGAACGACACAATCAAACACGCATGGTGTTATTTTATTGTTTGGATTGGCATTACCACTGCCACTACCTCTTACCCCTTTGCCTTATCCCCAACCGTTTACCCACGGCAAAGGCAGATGCAAGATGTTTTAAGGCTTAGTTTGGGTAAGCTATTTGGCAAGCCTTTTGCAAGTGGCCAAACGGACTAATACCCCACTAATTCATTATCAAAGGTGACCACAGGACGGGCAGGTGTCGACGTGGTGGTTAGTACGATCGGATTTTCATCCCGATTTTGTGTGGCGTAACTATGGCGTTGATCACTCATAAGAAATACAGAAAAAAGAACGGCCAGGGTAATGTCATATTTTACTACAAGACCAAGACCACGACAGTGGGGTACCCCCTTTATGCTACGGTACGGCCTTCAAATGGCAGATAACCACCTCAGCAAAATGGGCACCTGGCCCGTTTTTGTATGGTTAGGATGGCTTTTTGTATTCGAGATAGTCAGGAGACGGAAAGGACACGCGCCCTTCCGTTTCAGTTGCCATCAAAATTCTGAGGGAACAACATTAAGCTGTTTCTCTCCTGCTTCTGGCTTAAGAAAGTGAGTGGCAATGATAATATGTCTACTCGGCAGGCCCGCTGGGGGATACTATGCGTCTCGTCACCCCGTCATCATAGCTTTTATCGCTGCTGGATTTAAGCAACTCGCACGAGTAACTCTGTACTTGAACCTCACTGACACGAAAAATACTTTTTAGACGATTTGCTTGGCGCAGGGTAGCTAACCCTTCCATTGCGGATTCATGTAGCAACTTTAAAGCAGCACGAAAGCTAAGACCCCGAGCCACTGCCAAAATAGCCCCCAAAACTGTACTGGTATAGCTTTACTCCCTACTGCTTGACGCATGGTACGGTAGAGGTATACCGTTTTTTGGGGAAAATGACTTCTGAATGACGGGGCTCCTTGACCCAAAATATTCGGAAAATAAATAAATAATAGGCCATTTGTTTCGCATGATTCCCGTTGTATACCTAGGCAATGGGAGTTTTCATCGGGTGTGTAGCCGTTTTGATTTTCTCCCCAAATCAGTTTGTTTGGGTTAAGACATGTTTTAAGCCCCCAAATTGAGCGAACCTTGAAGAAAAAAAGTGGTGCTCCTCTATCGTAGCACGCGTCCCTTCAAATATACATGTACATACATAGTCTATATATAATGGTTTTGGCCTCTGTTGGCGCCGTTGCTGTAAAACATTTCATGTATTCATACTGAGGTTCGCGTGGGTTGGCAACGACGCTCTGTAAAACATGCCAATCACTGCGTGAGCTAGACAACCGGGGGTGCCGTTTTTTTGTTTTGTTTTTGGCGGTCGCCAGAGGATGGTTATCGAGTTAGATCATATTGTGGGGGGTAGGGCACCCTAGCTGCCGCACAAGGGGAATGATCGCAACATGCAGTGTGAATATGGTAAGGCATTCACGAGGCAGTTGCATAGTAATACCGATTGCTGCCTCCGGAGTGGCCACACCACAAAACAAATTAACTCGTTGGCGTTGTCATCCATACGCAAGAAAACAGGCACAAGATGCCGTGGTCCGTCTTACGAGCGGTTCTGGGAGAAAAGCAGTTCACCCTTCATGCGACTTGCCGAACATCTCACGGCGCTTCTCGCTTGGTGCAAGCATTGTCTGCCTGGTTGGTGAAAACCCTACGTGCTCCCGTCCCGGCATAGTAGGGATGCTAGGGTCTCTGGTCATACGACTACGGCCATGCACAAACTGAGGACACCCCTCTCCGGTAGCTTTCGTGTCAATGCGTCCTACGGTAGTTATGCATGAAGAATTTCTGAGGCTCAAAAGTTTGAACATAACCCAAACATTGAGCTTGAGAAAATGTGCACGCTTAAACAGATGAAAAACTCCCACGACAAAACGAGTATATCAAACACTATACCCTGTCAAACACTAGCGGGCGATAGGACAAAGCCACGCCGCTCGATCTGTTGGCACATTCATAAATACGTCGTGTAGGGACGGGGGTACACTCAGGTTTCCCATGATGGGAGCTGTGGTGCTTTTAATAGCCATGTATGCTTGTGAAAGGTTCTGCCCTGTCTGTGCGGTGTCGGAAAAAAAAATGACGACTCTTAGGAAATAGCGTGCGGTCTCTTATCACTCCGCCACCAGTCCATTTATACATAAATCTCAATTTTTTACAGAGTAATTATATTGGGTATATCAGCTCCTCACGTGAGTGAGTGTTACGGAGTGATGTGCCAATATATTAATAGCTATATACAGTAGATATCAAGATTGGTCCCCAGAACGGTCCTGGTAGACCCGATGTAGTAGTTTGGCTGTCCCGGGATTTGCGTTCGTTCGGCCCCAAAGTGCCCCCCGCAGATGTGTCGGCGAATTATTACAAAAAGAGGGTAGCCAGGGATCGATAGCTTGACCAGGAGCCCGTCAGGTAAGACGTAGCTTGGCCACAAAAGCCCTGCTCGTGCTCGTACTGTACCCTTTTCGTAACACGTGTCCCGAAACCCCGCCATGGCAGCAAATGCGATAGAGACACCGGGTAAAACTTGCGTCTTAGGCAAAAAATAGTTTCTCGCGTTGAGAACTTCAGGGCTCCTTAATCCAATAACGCCGTGTAATGTCATTTTTTTTTTCTCAACATAAGGCATGAGATTCTTGAGCGGGGTGTTGCTCTTTCAGCTTTTCTGGGAGAAAAGTTGTTGGGTTTGGGGTTTTAGCTCCTTAGGGGTGACTAACTTTACGGCGAAAATTGCTGCACCTCTCCCAATGGCATGTATGTGCCGTGCGCAGCAGCACCATCTTGCCCCCACTCGACTCGCGTGCCCCGCGAACGTTCCTGTTTCCGCTCTTCTTAAGTAGTGTGCGTGCTTTTTTGTTGTTTTTTTGTTTCTGCAGCTTGGCTTAGAAGGATCTCAGGAGTTTCGCTTCACAAATTGCCATTCCAGCATCGTCATCAATCAGCCATGTTAAACCTAACCTAACTTGTGCTCCTCCAGGTATCAGTTCATTTATCGTCCACGCGGCTTGGAGCAGCGCTTTTAGTTCGCCAATAATCTCGCCGTTGAAAAAACGTGCACAAGATGATATGGACCCTAAATCATCCTCTATTAATAAAAAAAAATGTCCTGTTGACCCTGGTAGCACCCAGGGGACTCACTGAATAACGAGCGGCGTCGCTGATCGGCATGCTCTCCGACCTCGCTCGTACGTTCTGTGTCTGCGCCTGGATCTGTGTCTGTCTGTGCCTGAGTTTCGTGTCTGTGTCTGTTCCTAGATGTTTTCGTCTCTGTCTGCCTGTGTGTGCGTTTCTGTGGATTTTTGGGTATCGACCTGCGGTTTGGCCACTCCTATCCCCCGCGTTTCATCGCCCAAATCAGCATCGCTCGTGTTTGCTTTTTTTTTTGTAATGCTTGCCACGCCTGACGATGTGACCGCATGAGCGTCATCAAACGTTTTGATCGTTCATGAGCCATTTCCAAAAAAAAATGAAACTAAACCAAAAGGTTAAAACCCACCCATTGTTGTTCTTGTTTCGTTTCGGTGTAGCCTTCTACGAACGATGCTCGCAACCCACAAAACACACTGGTTCCCAGTCAAAATATATTTCGAGTTTTTAGGTGGGCCGCACTTATTTCTCGGATTTTCCTAAACGCGCGGCGAAGCCGCGCCCGGGTGGTAGCCTTAGCCTTAGCCTTAGCCTTAGCCTTAGCCTTAGCCTGGGATATATGTTAGGGTTAGTGTTAGGGTTAGGGTTAGGGTTAGGGCGAGATTGGGTCGGGAAATGACAAATATTTGATACTTTATCTGGGATGATTTATCGGTTGAGACCGGTAGAGGCGCCTCATTTGGTTTTCCATCCGGCAATGTGAAGCATGAGCTTCAACATCAATCACGCTTGAAACCATTCCCACGAAGCAGGAAAGCAAGAAGTTAACTGTTGCACCCACACCGTTACGCTATCTGCGTTTGCTCCATGTGTAATCCAACAGGAAGGCGTTAAAGTATCCGCCGGCGGACGCGGAAGACTTCGCCAGGGTTTACACCAGGGGAGGGTACACTTACGTCCCCGGCAAAAACTCCCCTCGGAAGTGAAAACCCCGACAAGAAATGGGCGCTGGTCCCTTGTGTACCTCAGCCAATGCGATCAAGAGGACCTTACTACACACCTGTGTTCATTCGGCCAATGAGACGAGACAAAAAGTTGTTTGAGCCATGGGCGGGAAGATCCTCGGAGGGACGAGAGAACCTTTGCTTCTTGGGCTGGAGTTGACGGCGAGGTTGAGAAGTCAACACTGCTGTTGCTGTTGCTGTTGATAATGGTGCTAGCTAGAAGGGGTGGTACTAGATTATGTCGTTCAGTTAGATCCGAATATTTAGGCGATGGACTCCGTCGGATAGCAGGTCAACTGCCCATTTCAATGCGGCAAGGATGAGGGAGCGAAAGCGACCGAGGCCGGTCTTTGCCTTGCACGACAAATTTTTTTTCATGGCGTGGTGCGTACAGATATCCATGATTATATGTATCTGCCTGTCTGGTACCTGGCAGAAAATATCACGGTATCCACGGTATCTTTGATGGCGACGAGAGCTGCACGTGGCTGATTTTCGTAAATTCGGTGTCTACAGAAGCGAAAGAGACTGGTTCTACAATAGCCCCCCCGCCAAACCAGCGATTATTTTTAACGAACGTTGCATGGCTGCTTGACACGAGGACGGATGCCATGAAAAAAATATCTTCACGTATTTTCTTGTTTTCAAAGGACTATTGAGCGACGTAGGGGTGGCAACAGGTACCATATTTCAGGAGATACGGCCGGCAGCTGGTTTTAAAACCAGCGATTTCGTTGAAGACAGGTTGGGAAGGCTACCGTAGAACGCCTCAAGAGATTGGTCTGACTCGTGGAGCTTGTTTCGTTGTACTCCCCGCCTCGAGTCGCCCACGGTTTCCGTGCAGCTGTGGTTTTGGTTGGTGTGATTTTTTTTCAATGTCGGTTTTTTGTCGATTTTGTTTTCTTCGAACTCACACGGCCTATACGTCTCTGTGCGAGTACAATTCTTGCCACATTTGCCTTTCTACTGTTAACATGAACACGTCGAAGCAGTATAGATTCATTGCTGGGGCTGTGAGTTGACTGATTGTACACTAATAGTGTGATAGAGTCATCCCACACGCTAGAGGGGTGCAGCAGATTCTAAGAAATTTCTGAGCTCCTAATATGAGGAAAAGGAGCTCAATATCTCACATCGCCCGGAACACATGACTTCGTAGGCCTTCGTTCGCGCGCAACCCGACCAGCATTTATATGCGCACTACTAGTTAAAGTCCTGAAACAACAACTATGTACTCGTAAAATTACATCATGTACCAGCCGATATTTAATTCCGCACTTTGAAAAAGCTCAAGCCGGTCAGAAACGTTTGACCCCAAACTACAGCCCACCGTGAGATGGCTCTCGCTCTTGTACGCAGAAGAAAGTCGCCAGACTGGTTGTTGGTTGTGGCTATCATGCAAGGTATTTGTTCACGTATTACTATTTGTAAGTAGTGTATCGTCTCTGGTCAGTTGCGAGGAGAGTTTTAGCACCTTTGTATTCGATTGGAGCATTTTCGTCTCGCCGTGTGTGCTGCACACGGATAGAGCACTTGTGGTTAGGTAGTTGGCTTGACTTTGGCACCCACCTCTAAAATAATCACCTCGTAGCCGTGGAGACCAGCCCGCTGAGCAGTCTTCCCGTCTGGCCATACGGTTAGCCTTGCAGATGTTGTCCATTTATTTTGAGTCCCTCTCCCTTTACTTAGCTTGCACTTTTGATGAAAAAAAAGCGCTGAAGCGTCAATTTTTTTGAAGAGATTCGAACCCCAGGACATATTTTCGGTTGTGCGACAACCCTCGCTCAACACCACTGCGACGACGGTACTTGCTTGCAGAAAAGCAATCAACGATGACATGAAAATGTCAGCAAGGGTCGTGCATCAATCAATCATCACTCACTTGGGAACACTTTCTTCGTCGTGTTTCGTGAAAACGTCGCGCCGTCGCATGGTAGCTTTTGATTCCGTCTTGAGACCGTTTCGCACGTCCGACAGATTGCCGATCCCCACTTGATTGTTAAGATCGAGTTCAGGGAAGATCTGTACGGTCTATGAACACTTTATTTGATATTATGTGTTCTGTTTAGAGCCGTACGATCAGCATGATGATGCTCTGGCAGATAATTTTCGGGGTCGGGTGTGCTACGTACAGCTGCCCTTCATATGGTCTAGACTATACAGATAATTCACAACATATGTCATGTTGTTGTAACGGCAGAAGATGCAGCAAGATCTACTACTTACTGTAGATAGATTATAGATCTACAGTAGTTCTGTAGATTGCGACCCCCCCGAGGTGTGGACCGTTTTGAGTCACTTGCAGCACCAATTAATTGTAGCGACGGACATCCTGAAACCGTTGCGTCGCTAGGCTTGAACCATCGTCATCACGCATGGCGTCGTTCGTCTTGAAACCGTTGCATTGCTCGCTGCCTGTCATGCAACCGAACAAACAGACCCCGAGAGCGCTGCCTCAAGGTTTACAAGTGCCCCACCGGGTAAACTTGCCGCCTTGCTTTTCTGCGCTTTCGCCGCGTTGTTAGAGACAACACAACCGCAGCGAGCTGCTACATTCAGCAGTCAGTTACTGTCCTCACTCGTAGTTCCAGCATGTATGATACCGCAGTGCGTCGTGCACGCTCCAACGTATGCTGCTGGTTGCGAAGTCTTCTACAAACGGTGAGAGCAAACACTCTGACCGAACCAACTGCGGCAGCTTTCCCACAGAGACCAACATACACACAAACTGCCCAAGGCACACAAGCACGGAGCAACAAGATCGCGGATAAATCGGCAGATCTACGATTAAATTTGTCATCTACGATTATCTACAAGTACCATCTACGATCGTGAAGAATAGCCTCGCAAACATTTTGAAACCCATGATATTCTAGTTCCGCCGCATTGTGCGCCCTTCAAGGCCTCTTGCCGTCATCGGAGCACACAGCCCTGAGGTGTGCTCGTATATTGTAGGGTGTTGCGCTGGATTACTGTGTAGGGCACTGGGATGACGTACGGGTGGGGAATGTCGGCTGCTGGAGTGTTCCTGTCGCTTGCTCCAAGGGCATCGATAAGACCATCGATAAGATGCAACCCCTGCAGCTATCTCGCTTGGGGAGCATCCTCGATACGCTGCAGCACACCACAGACGCGGTCAGTACGTGTTACACGAACCAATGCATGCCGTACATGCTGCTGCTGCTTGTGGCACAGCGCTGTCGCTTGCTCCGAGAGCATCGATAACTGCATCGATAAGAACATGGATGGTATGCAGCCCCTGTAGGCATTTAACTTGGAGAGCATGCTCTCTCCGCTACAACGCACGGCCAGACAGACCGTATCACGAGTACCACATGCGAGACAGAGAACGGGCACATGTCATACCTTCTGCTGCGCTGCAACACTACCTGCTGTTGCTTGCTCCGAGAGCATCGATAGGAGCATCGATACGATTTAACCCCTGCAGCCGCCACCTCGCTTGGAGGGCATCCTCGATATACGTTAGGCAGACAGTCGGATTGCAGCCAGTACGTGCTGTACCATACAGTACCAAACGTCACGCCTTCTGCTGCTGCTCATGGCACGACACCTTCGCGCGCCCCCGGAACATCGATAAGACGCAAGCCCCAGCGGTCATCTCGCTTGGAGAGTACGCTCTCCCCGATGCAGCACACGATCTACGCTCTGATACGCCATACCAGGTACCTGGTATGCCACATTTCATGCTTATGGCTGCTGTTCATGTCACAGCACTAGACTATGTCGCTTGCTCAAGAGCTGGCTACGAGAGCTTCGGCTCGACACTACAGAGTAGAACACGGTCAGTCAGTACGTTTCACAGTACCCTAGTATACCGTACCATATTGTGTCGTACTCGTACATACCTGTCGCTGCGGCTCATTTTAGTGCCAGGTACGTATTATGCGTACCACATGTCGTATGGTACCTGTTGTGTGGCTTGCTTATGACCCATCGATAAGAAGCAACCTGTTGCATGGAGAGCATCCTCTCGACGCTGCAGAGCACGGTCAGCTATCTATTGCGGCGGACCATAGTAATCGCAACCCACGGCACGTTCTGCTTTTCTGGTTTCCTCCTTGTGCCTTGTTTTTGGCCGTGTTTATTCGCACACGATACGCTGACATATAATTTGCTGCCCTCTATTCGTTTGGTACCCCCCATCCCCGTTCTTCACCTACCCCTCCCCACCCTTCGTCTTACACCTGCCCCTCCCGCTTTTCGACCTTTGAATCCAGGAGTATCATCAATGCGCCTTTGCTCAGACAACGTCATGTTGTGGCAGGGCATTTTGCCATCAGCAGCAGCAGCAGAGGCAGTAGCAGCACAGGCGTCGAGACGATGCAGGGGGGGGGCACTGGGGGGGGGAGAGGGAGAGGATACATACCACCGGTGGCAGAATTGGGGGAGGAGGTGGAGGTGGAGGAGGATGAGCAGAAGGAGGGGGAAGAGGAGAATGGGGGGGCTCGACTGGAGGCACCCACCGCGGGCTTCGTGCGGCATGCGTGTTCTCCGTAAGTTGTTGGTGTTGGTGTTGGCGTTGGCGTTGTTGTTGGTGTTGGTGTCGATGTTGGTGTTGGTGTCGATGTTGTTGTTGGTGTTGTTGATGTTGGTGTTGATGTTCTTGCCGTGGCCATTGTTGGTGTTGATGTTCTTGCCGTGGCCATTGTTGGTGGTGGTAGTGTTGGTGTTGGTGTTGGTGTTGGTGTTGGTGTTGGTGTTGGTGTTGGTGTTGGTGTTGGTGTTGGCGGTTGTGATGGTGTTGGCGTTGGCGTAGGCGGTGTTGCTGGTGTTGTTTGTGGTGGTGCTGTTGTTAATGGTGTTGGTATTGGTGTTGGTGATGGGATTTATGTTGATGTTGGTGCTGGTGTTGGTGTTGGTGTTGGTGATGATGATGTTGGTGTTGATGCTGTTGCCGTGTTAAGTCTGTTGTTGTTGTTGCTGTTTCATTGAATTATTGATGTTGATGTTGGTGTGGATGTCTTCCACGCCAACCGTACCCCCCTCCCCCCTCGCCCTCCCCCCTTCCCTCCCAACAGGCTATCAGGGTCGTTGTGGGAAGCCGTCGGCATGCTGCTAGGGTGGCCGAAAAACAGAGCAAGGGATTTGATTTGTTTTGGAGGCGTGTATTATAAGCCGAGGGACGCCCCCGACACCGCCAAGCCAAAGAGGGAGCTCTGTCCTGAACGAGTCGGTGAGTGCGCTCGCCTGGAATCGTGTTGTTGTTGTTGTTGTTGTTGTTGTTGTTGTTGTTGTTGTTGTTGTTGTTGTTGTTGTTGTTGTTGTTGTTGTTGTTGTTGTTGTTGTTGTTGTTGTTGTTGTTGTTGTTGTTGTTGTTGTTGTGGTTGTTGTTGTTGTGGCTGTTGTTGTTGTTGTTGTTGTTGTTGTTGTTGTTGCTGTTGTTGTTGTTGTTGTTGTGATTGGTGTTGTTGTTGTTGTCGTTGGTGTTGGTGTTGGTGTTGGTGTTGGTGTTGGTGTTGTTGTTGTTGTTGGTGCTGTTGCTGTTAATACCTCTGCTGCTTCTACGGCTGCACTCTATTGCATAAGCAGTAGAAATGTGCACTGGTATCAAGAACCATTGCTCATGGTTGCTCTCTTCCTTCCTCCATTCCTCTCCCCGCAACCCCCCCTCCCCTCTCTCTCCGTCTCGCCGTCGCTCTACCCCTCTTCCTCCCTCGTTACTTATTTCCGTCGGTTTTTGGTCGGTATCTCTTGCGTTCTCTTTCGCTGTCGATCCCTGTTTTTGTCTTCGTTTATTTTGTACCTTTTTCTGTCTTCTTTCTTCGGTGCTTCAGTGGAGATGGGGGAGTACCTCCGCATCTTCTCGGAGCCCAGGAGGTTTCCCGCCTGGTCTGGCGTGGATTGGCAGAGCAGGGTAAGCATTAGGCCTGCGTGTTGGCTGAGCTTGACGGCTTGTTATTGGTTGAGTTGGGAAGTAAACACCAACTAACTGACTTACATGTGGTCTTTTCCAGGGCGTTTCACGGTCGGATCACTTCTCTCATGGTCGGTTTGGGTACAGGTGACTCGACCCGACGCGTGAGATTTGAAAGCGTACTGATCCGACCCGACCAGAGCCTACCCGACCCGACCCGACCCGACCCGACCCGACCCGACCCGACGCGACCCGACCCGACCCGACCCGACGCGACCCGACCCGACCCGACCCGACCCGACCCGACCTGACCCGACCCGACCCGACCCGACCCGACCCGACCCGACCCGACCCGACCCGACCCGACCCGACCCGACCCGACCCGACCCGACCCGACCCGACCCGACCCGACCCGACCCGACCCGACCCGACCCGACCCGACCCGACCCGACCCGACCCGACCCGACCCGACCCGACCCGACCCGACCCGACCCGACCCGACCCGACCCGACCCGACCCGACCCGACCCGACCCGACCCGACCCGACCCGACCCGACCCGACCCGACCCGACCCGACCCGACCCGACCCGACCCGACCCGACCCGACCCGACCCGACCCGACCCGACCCGACCCGACCCGACCCGACCCGACCCGACCCGACCCGACCCGACCCGACCCGACCCGACCCGACCCGACCCGACCCGACCCGACCCGGCCCGACCCGCGAAATTTCTAACATATCCTGGCCCGAACCGACTTATCCCGCGAGAGTTTGGAACCGTCCTGACCCGATCCACGGGACAGGTCATGCATGACCCGTGAAAAACTGTGGTATTTTTGTAATACACACGACACGTCCAGTCTTACAAACGCGTCGTCTGACGCACAGACAGAGGACTCCTAAAATCACCGCCCGACTTTGCCCCGGACAGATTATCTCTTGTGTGATTGCGGTATGGGTGACAGACGGAGGTGGGTCGGTATCTCGGATCGGCACGGAACGGAGTCTGTGGGACCTCTGGTGACATTGAACTTGCGTGTAATGAGGCGGTATTGTCTAGGGGGTGGGAACCTGGTATCTACAAGCCAACGAATAACTAGTCGGCAATTTGCAGTAACTTGCTATTGGTATCGTCGGCAGAGTGGCGCATGTTTTGGTTCAATGGTCAATGCCGGCCAGCACTCAAGTATATTTAACCATGGGTAGGGGTTCGAATCCCGGCCATTTATGTTTCTGTAGCCCTACCGGAATAGACGACCCTGAAGAAGTCAAGCCCTAAGCGGGAAGGAAATTTGTGTCATACGTAGCCCACTGATAACGACAGCCGCCGGCGACTTACTATAGCTTATTGTTATTTCAGTCAGACAACTCGCAGCCCTGGGATGTACGCTCGCGGCCGTACATCAAGACCTGCGATTGTACTGCAGTAGACTAGTGGTAAAGCTACTGTTGTATGTACTACTGGATTATTGGTAGGCCTACTGCTATACGTACTCCTATACTATTGGTCGTCCTATTTGCTATACCATTCGCGGCGCTATTGTGTGCTACTGCTACTGTTCCGATAGGTAGACGCGCAGTATTGATTATGTGTTGTTTTCTCGCTGTTTGCGATGTTTTTTATTGTTTGGTCACCAGTATATATACATTTCTTGGTACAAGTTGTTGTTGTTGTTTATTCCCATAGTTTCCTCCTCCTCCTCTCCTCCTCCTCCTCTTGCCCCTGATCTCCTTCTCCTCCTCCTGCTGCCACCGCTGCGTGTGGGGCCCTTGACTTTTATGATGAAATCGGTCGCCCCGGTGGCGTATCAGGTTATCCTCGAGCCTGGTATAGGTCAGTTTCGTGAGTTCGAACCCCCCCGAGTACATACTCGTATAAACTCGTGGGGTCTTTTTCTTGCGCGCAAACTGACTTGCGGAAAGCGCGAGAGCGTGAGTTAGCAACACTCGATGAAAAATCGACGAGCAGTGGGATTTTTGAACCCTATGCGCGATAAAAATTTATGGCAAGAACCGGGGGGGAGAAGGGACGACACCTGTGACCACGGCTTGTCCGGAAGCTGGAAAGTAAAAATGTGCGAAAATAATTGAAAAACAATGATGAAACTGTATAACATCAGGCGCCGACGCATCGACAACTATCTGAGGGTTGTTCATCTTCAGATAGCCCGCGATAAAAACGCCATCATATCTTGGTATACAGTGGGTAGAGTTACTTGGTAGTGGGCAGGGTCCTGAATCTACGTGTACATGTTCTTTTTTTGTCCTGGCAGATAGTGTACGAAGAGGATGACGTGATGCTGGTCAACAAGCCGTCAGGGGTTCCAGCACACGCTACCGTCGACAACTACCGCGAGAATATGCTGCAAGGCCTCAGGTGAGGGTTCCTCCCCCCCTTGTTCTTTGGTTTGTGACTTGATTTGGTTTTGGTTTGGTTTTGGTTTGGTTTTGGTTTGGTTTGGTTTGGTTCGGTTCGGTTCGGTTCGGTTCGGTTCGGTTCGGTTCGGTTCGGTTCGGTTCGGTTCGGTTCGGTTCGGTTCGGTTCGGTTCGGTTCGGTTCGGTTCGGTTCGGTTCGGTTCGTTTCGGGTCGGTTCTGTTCGGTTCGGTTCGGTTCGGTTCGGTTCGGTTCGGTTCGGTTCGGTTCGGTTCGGTTCGGTTCGGTTCGGTTCGGTTCGGTTCGGTTCGGTTCGGTTCGGTTCGGTTTAATTTGGTTTGGACTGAATTAGTTTTGTATGGTTTGGTTTGATGTGGCTTGGCTTGGTTTGGTTTCCTCCGGTTTCCCACCTCTTCCGTTCCTTTCCCGTCCCTTCCCTTTCTCTGCCGTGCCGCGTCCCCATAAAAAATTGGAGTTTTGTTTTTCACTTTATGTTTTTGTCAGAGAAACGAGACCGGGGCTTGAGCTATCGCTGCCGCACAGGCTAGACATCGACACTTCCGGACTCGTCATTGTTGGTAAGTAATGCTATTAATAGGTTCTATTAATAGTACGTACTATGGTATTACGATGTAGTGCTATTACCCGAATATAATTTTTATGATGAGTACCAGGTGCTGTTGTTACGATTATTGTTACAATTAATTGTACCTGGTATTATTATAGATGTGCCAATGCTATGACAACGTTATTACAGCAGTAGCAAGGGTACTATCAATAGCTTTGATGACAACAACTCCCCCCCCCCCCCCCCGTTCCCTTCCCTCCCTGCCCATCCTCTCCCCGCGTCTGATTGGTATAGTTTGCTTCTCCCCCCCCCCTCGTGCACCCCCACCCCCCCCGCTTATTCCGCCTCCCCTACTTCTGTCTCGCTCGTAGTTGCCTGCCCCTCCCCAATCCCTCCTTCCCCGCCCCCCCCGTCTCCCTCCTTCCCCGCCCCCTCCCGTCTCCCCTCCTCCTGTACCTGAGATGGTCCATACCCCCCCCTGCCCCTTCCCGCTTGCCCACCATCCCCTTTGGCCTCCCCTCTGTTTCTGCCTGGTTCTTGTTCCCCCCGCCCCACCCCCCTTCCCTAGTCTGTCTGGTTTGTACCCCCCCTCCCCCAAATATGATATGGAGCAGTATATGACATTAAACTGTATCGGGAAAACGATACCTATACTAGGAGACAGACGGCGACCACAACATGCAAAGGAGGGAGGGGGCAAGAAAAGCCAAAACCAACTTTAACGCGATATGTGGAAAATATGCAATGAGCGTCCAAACGATGGAGGCCCGACTGGGAGTAGGAATGGTGCTCCGTCTCGCAAGGGATCATGGTCGTTGATCAAGTAACTAAGGCACAGTACACGAATACGCCCCCCCCCCCCATCCAATGTCTGCCTGGTTGATGGAAACCCACGTCACGGCAATGTAGGGATGCGAGGGTCTATGGTCATACTACTACGGCCTTTCATGAACTATGTAAACCCCCAATCCCCCCCCTCTCCCCCCCTACTTACGTTTGGTCCATTTTTGCCCCCCCTCCCCTCTCGCCTCCCCTACCTTGGTCTCGTTCATGTCACCTCCCCCACTCCCCCCTTCTCCCCTTCTCCCCCCCACACACTCTCTCCCCTCCTCTCCCCCCCCCCCCCCCCCCGCCGCCGCCGTTTCCGCTCCCCGCTTTGTTCACTTGCCCTCATTGCTTCCCCGCCCCCCGTTTTTGGCTACGCCAGCCAAGAGAAGCGAAACCCTTCGAGCCATTAACGACCTCATTAAGGGGCCGGGACTGCTCCTGAAGGTGATGCTGCTATTGATTACTGTCTGTGAAGGCATTTTTTTTGTACCTTTTTTGGGGGGGGGTCTTTAACTTTGACCGTTTTTTTTTTTTAACAAAATAATATGACCCCTCCCATTAAGAAAAAACTCACCCACATAGGATATGACAAGGACCATCAACGCAGCTTGCAAATATGAGTATTGACCCGAAATTCGTCGAACTCACCGGCTGACGTCCTTGAAATATTTGTATAAAATATTCCACCGCCACGAGGTCACAGGGGAGCACACGATGAAGAGAAAACGGAGCCACACTCGCTGAATGGTCAAAACGAAAATCTATCATCGTAGCGTGACGCATGCTACTAATGGCACTAATGGTACTAGTAGTACGGTAGCGGTGCGCCAGTTTTTTTGTTATGGGGCTCTTACGCTAGTTTTTTATGGAGGAGGCTTGTACTCTTCTGAGGTGAATAAGTTATTTGGAGAGAAACGAAAGTGCAGCCCGAAGAGCCACAATAAATCCCATGCATAGCCTAGGCACATAAAGGAAATCTTACGGCCGAACAAGAATGGGTGGATTCCGACGAATCTGGGTTAAGGAGCCCGCGTCGAAAATATTTCGGAGATAGTTTTTGCCCTATAAGGGCTGCCTCTATCGTAGCGCGCGTGGCGTCGCCGTTGTCATTTTTGGCCGCCAATCGAGAAAAAAATAGCGTTGTTCTATTTTTTTACTTTCTTTTACAGTTGCTTTTAGCAATCCGCCCCCCCCCCCCCTTTTGTCTTGCTCCTACAAAAAATGGATTTTAAGGTTATTTTGCTGTGCTCCCTGGCTTGACCGTCATGGCCTCTTTTTTTTGTTTCGCGAGTGTTTTTTTTGTGCCGTCTCTAAACCCTTTGAACACTGCCAAGACTATACCACACTGATTACACATGGTTTGTCGCCTAAAAACGAGGGTTCAGTTCTGAAGAGATATTATTACAATTGAAATTTAAGTTTTGAGTGTGAGTTTTGAGTTCAAGTTTGAGGTGTTTTTTTTTTGTGTTTGATTCGACCGCTCGGGGAAAAGTGGTTGGGGGGGATCATTTTCTCGGAATGAAGCAATAGTGAGCACAGAGGAGGCGTTTTTTTTTCTGTTGGGGTGCGTTATCTTATCCACCTCTACCTTTTACGGTACATGCTGCGGCAGAGGTGTGCACGCCATTTTCCTTCTGAGGGTGGTGGCTTGAGAAGTTTTTTTTTGCCTTCTGAGGCAAAAAACTGTTATTTGCCTTCTTCTGAGGGTGATGGCTTGAGAAGCTCTGAACTTCACCCTAAACGAAACGTTTTTCGACTTTGATAGATTGAACTGGCAAACCGCGGAAAAACCCATGACTCTGCTGTATGTATACAATACCGTCATCTTGCCAAAATAAGGATGGCATTTCGACGAAGTTGGGGTAAGGAGGGTTAAGGAGCCCCAGTCATTCAGAGAATGTTTTCGCCAAAAAACGGTATACCGTAAAATGCCTCTATCGTAGCAAGCTTCAACATCAACATGCCACAAGGCGGTATGGGGGTGCAGCGTTTTCTTTTTCTTTTCCTGAAGCTCTTTCCTGCCAACGCCACATGTTCAGAACTACCACCACCGCTCCCCTCCACCACCACTGCTGCTGTCGCCGCCCCCGCCACTGCCACTGCCACTGCCGAATACAAGGCGGGGGGGAGTGGCGACACGCCACGCGCTCGCAGAGCCAGGAACAAGGCCCTTCGCCGACGCGCCGCGGCAGCAACGCGGGCGTCGACGCCGCGGGAGGAAGGTCAGCGGGCCCAGTCACTTTTTTTTACTGTTTTAAGGCTCTCATCTTTTCTTCAATCATGTCTAGTGCACCCGATGGTCTAATGGATCCACACCTGTAGGTAGAAATGTCTTTTTTGCTGGTTCGAGCCTTCCCGAGGGCATACCCGTCGTACTTTCTCGTAGGGACTTTTTTTCTTGTGCAAAAGTGTACTCGAGCGAAAAGCGCGAGACCTTGCAAGAAATCGGTGAAAATCGACGAGCTTTGGGAATGCTGAACCGTCTACGCGATACAAATGAAAGGCATGTACGTACGGGAGGGGGGGGGATGCCTGCTGTGACCACGGCTTGCCCACAAGCTCTGGAAGGCAAAAGTGAGAAAGGAAAAAAAGAAGATCAAAAAAAGGAAATAAAATAAACGAAACGAAAAGAAAAAGAAGATTTTTCCGACAACGCCAAAACGTTGGAGCTCATTTCCAGGATCGCGCGCCTGTCTCTCCGTGCCTGCCTCGACGACCGGAATCTCTCAAGAATGAACTAACCGAGGAACGTTCTCGAGATTTTTTTTTACCACCTTCATATCCTTGCCATCCTCACAATGAGGACTAGATAGCATAGTGGCTGCAGAATTGCAAGCGTGAGAGGGGTTTCGAATCTGCGCAGGGGTGTTGAAATATTTCGGGGATGGCGATCGTATGTTTTCGACGGGGGTTTCGTTTAGTGTAGGGGGCTTGATGCATGCAGGGAGGGGGGGATCGCATTGGCTAGGAGGGGTTGAGTATTCCTAAAGGGAGTCGATATACCGGGGGAGTCGATACATTGCAACACTCGGCAACTGCTTCGCACCAATGCACGCTACAGAGTCCGTTTTGTTTTTCCCCTGAGTTGTACGTACTCTTCGTCTACAGCATGCGACACCACTTAAGAATTCTCTTGTTTTTGGCCAGGCTGGAATGGTTATGTTAAGCAGGATGTGTTCTACACTATTTTCAACACAAAACAGGCGATGTCGTCGATATTTTTCGTCTATACCTCGAGGCTGAAATTCGTAGCTGCCCAATTCTTGAGTGCTGTCGCGTACTGTACGTACTGTACAGTTATTGGAGCGCGTCCTTCCACCACGAGGCTAGGATTATGGCGGTCAAGAGCTAACGTGAGAACAACGCCAATAATTATAATTGCATCATGATTCATCCCACGCTAGGGATGCAGCAGAACTTTCTAAGAAGTTTTCTGAGCTCCTGTCATGAGGAGCGCGACTTCGAAAAAAACATTTCGGTCGTGCAATCCGACCAATGCTTTCTATGTGCTGGTGCTAAAACGAATATACTCGTAACAGCAGTATCGGACTACGCAACTTCGAAAAAAACATTTCGGTCGTGCAATCCGACCAATGCTTTCTATGTGCTGGTGCTAAAACGAATATACTCGTAACAGCAGTATCGGACTGCTGACCGGCAGTTCTTCTCTCGAGGCGCTCAAACGGCCAGAAATGTATTTCTCTCGAAAAATGGTAACCCCTCCCGTGGTATGACTCTCGTTGTTGGCGTCGTCGTTGTCGTTGTCGTCGGCGTCGTTGTCATTGTCATTGTCGTTGTCGTTGTTGTCGTTGTCGTTGTCGTTGCTGTCGTGGTTGTCTTCGTCGTCGTCGCTATCGCCAGTGGAAGGAGAAGTGGTGGGACAAGCAGGGAGAGGGGAAAAGCCTGGCCGTCTTAGGAAGCGCTACCGTGCCCTGGTTGAGGTGAACCGACGCCGATCGCTCGATCGAAGGCATTCGTACGTACACCGTAGCTAAACGGATACCGTAGCTGAAAGCACACGTAATGCTCGCGTAACTTAAACCAATAGAACAGATGACAAATATATTGCCGGTGCAGTATAACCCTCGTGCCGATTTTCTTTTCACGTCTTGTTTTTTTGTCTCCTTTTTCGGACGTGTCTTGCTCGCGCCACTACCCCCCTCACCACACATCAACCCACCCGACCCCACCCCACCCCATCCCGCCCCACCCCACCCCTCACCGCCACCCCCCACCCATCACCCCCCCCCCCCCCACCCCACCCCAACACCGTCTCATATGAAAATTTGTGGTCTTTTTTTCTCCCCTTTATGTTGGGCAGGTTTTGCCGGGGAGTTGCTCATTGGAGGCGTCTTCCGTTCCGCTCATTCACTTCCAGAGGGTGTCGCACAGAGCACCTAAGGAATTTTGTCGACATCGGCCTGAGGTGTGTGTATTTTGTATTTGAAGTTTATGCGTAATTGAAAACACGACCCACCCAGAGCCAGAACAGACAAGTATACTGTTCATGCTTTCGAACGGACATGTATAGACCCGTTGCATATTTATTTTTTGTTCATCCCATCGCTAGTTCACGAAGGTCGGAGACCGGTCAAGGGTAGAGATCGGGATTTAGTATCGTAGTAAGATAGGGTTAAGGCTAGATGTTCTTCGCATATTTTTAGGAAGATCGAGACTGCTTGAAACACCGCACGAGCGCCACACAACATCTGTAGCTTACTCTACCCGTACTAGTACTTGTATCCTGCGTATTGTTATGGTGTTGTTTTTTTGCTCATCCCATCGCTGTTATCGTGGCACTTTTTTTTTCTCCTTCTCCCTCCCTACACGTAACTCAGACGCACAACGGTCACCAATCAGACTCTTCTCCCCCCCTCCCCACTACGGTCCATGCCTCCGTTCTTATCGCGAAAACACTTCAGCCCCTTTCTTCCCTCGTCGATTTGCATCACAATTTGGGATCTGCTAATAGATCATATACTTAGTAGATGATCTGTACGATCTAGATCGTCATCTGCCGGAGGTGTGCAGGATTTGAGTTTGACCCCGACAAAGGCAGCAACCCGCAGTTGCGGTGGTGGTGGTGGTGGTGGTGGTGGTGTGAGGTCGCTTTGGCAGTGGCGGCAGAGACGCGTGCTACAATATCGGTATGAAGGTATATCACTCTTTGACGACGACATTTTCTGAATGACCGGGTTCCTTAACTCCTTTAGAGCCCCCAAGTCCCTCCCTATACTACCTCCAAGTAAATTTGTTAAAAAAATAGGGTTTCCAGGTTAGGAAGGCGTTAAGATGGTAAAACCCTTTAGAGCTCCCAGATCCCTCCATGTACTAACTTCAAGTAAATTAGTAGGAAAAAAGGGTTTCCAGTTGTAAAGGCGTTAATCCGAAATCGTCGGAATGTCCTTCTTGTTTTGCAGCATGATTTTCGTTTCGGCATATGTACTGTAGGCCAAGCCATTACTTGTTTACATTGGGTTGACCTTTTTTTTTTGCTCAAAGTCGCTTTTTTGGGTGGGGTAGAGCGTTCCTCGTGCGAGTGGAGCCTTAGAAAATGAAAGTGTGCACCTCTACCGCATAGGACCTACTACTGTAATACGTCATATAGATCATATAGATCATTTACATCATATAGATCATATACACCATATAGATCATATACATCATATAGATCATATACATCATATAGATCATATATATCGTCTTTCGATCGATGTATCATACAACAACAAACTATGAAGATTTAACACGTTATTTACTACACTTAAACACTGGGTTGCATGCTGCATCTAACATCAAACCTTCTAGAATAGTAAACACTACAAGCCAGATGATATAAAGGGATGTCTTATTGCTTCAATCGTCAGGTTTGTCCCCTTTGAGAATTTATAGTTTCCGCGCACATATTGAAATGTCCCCCCCCCCCCCCCCCCCCCCCCCCCCTCCCCTCCCCCTCCACTGACCTCTTTTTCATAACAAACCCCAACCTTTTTCCCCCCCCCCCGCCCCTCCGTCCCCCGATCCCCCCCCCCCCCCCCCTTCCGCCTACTCTGTCCAAACGCCCCACTCACAATCAAAATCGGCCTGAGTAATAAACACCTATACGCAGTTGATACCACATCATTATCTTTCTGACCATCCATGACGAAGGTTTCAATTATTTCCCCCCCCCCCCCCCTCCAACGCCCCCTCTTTTCCGACCACCTACACGATCGCCTAGACCTAGCACCACGCGTATAACAAGCTGCTACATATCTTTGATCTCACAGCCGAAGTGTATTCGAATATTATTTGTGACCTAAACCTCCTAAAAATCCCCCCCCCCCCCCTCTTGCTCTCCCTTACTCAAACGCCCCACCAAATATCAAAATCCGCCACATTAACAAACACTTCACGCATAGGATATCACCTCATTATCTTTCGAGAGCCATCCATGCCGCTGTGTTTCCCCCCCCCCCCCCCCCCCTTCAACGCCCCTTCTTTCCCGACCACCTGCACGATCACGTAGACCTAGCACCACGTGTATAACAAGCTGATACATATCTTTGATCTCACAGCCGAATTGTATTTGAATATTATTTGTGACCTAAACCTCCTCAAAAACCTCCCCCCCCCCCCCCCTCTTGCTCTCCCTTACTCAAACGCCCCACCAAATATCGAAATCCGCCACATTAATAAACACTTCACGCACAGGATATCACCTCATTATCTTTCGAGAGCCATCCATGCCGCTGTGTCCCCCCCCCCCCCGCCTCGAACGCCCCTTTCTTCCCCATCACCCGCACCTTCGCCTAGACCTAGCACCACACGTATAACAAACCCCTCACCTAAAGCCCTTCCCCCCCCCCCCCCCGCCCCCCGCCCCCGCCCCCACCCCCCACCCTCCCCCCCCAACCCATCCCAACCCCACCCCCTCGAACACTCCACCCTCTCTTTACTCACTGATTGTACGACTTACCCCAGAATATACACGATAAACTGATGTATTATTTCCAAAAATGTCACATTTGTCCCCTCGAAATAATGTATAGTTTCCAGGCACATATCGAGTTGCCCCCCCCCCCCCCCCCCCCCCCCCCCCCCCCCCGCCCCCAATAATATACTGGTGCCAAAACCGTCAGATTTATCCCCTCGAAAGGATTTATAGCTTACATGCACAAATTGCCCCTTTCCCCCCCCCCCCCCCCCCCGCCCCCCTCCAAACCCGCTCGCTTTTGATCAAAACCAGGCCCCCCCTTTGCCTTCACAGCTGTCAGATTTTGTCCCCCTCAGAAACGGGTTTTATAGTTTCCGCGCACAGACTGACTAAAATCATCCTGTTGACCCTGATAGCTACACTGTAGCTGTAAGGGGAGTCGCCGACCTATATCCTTAATGAGGACACACAACTCGTAATGCGCGCGATCGGAGTATCACACACAGCTTGCAAAGATGAGTTTCGACGAAATCTTCGATCTCACAGCTGGAGTGTATTTTTAATTTTTATAATATCGTCTACGAGATGTAGATCGTCGTCTGCCAGAGATGTGCAAAACTTGGATTTGACGCCGATAAAGGCAGCAAGCAGCAGTGGTGGTAGTGGTGGTGCTGGTGGTTTGAGGTCGCTTTGCTAGTGGCGGCACACAAAAACATATCCCTCCCCGTACACCAGGTAAAAACACCACCGATATAATATGACCAGGTACCTCATGTTCTTGACCTCTGTACCTTATGTTCTTGACCTCTGTACCTTATGTTTTGACCCCTGTACCTTTATGTTCTTGACCTCTGTACATTATGTTTTTGACCCCTGTACCTTATGTTCTTGACCTCTGTACCTTATGTTCTTGACCTCTGTACCTTATGTTCTTGACCTCTGTACCTTATGTTCTTGACCCCTGTACCTTATGTTGTTGACCTCTGTACCTTATGTTCTTGACCTCTGTACCTTATGTTCTTGACCTCTGTACCTTACGTTCTTGACCTCTGTACCTTATATTCTTGACCTCTGTATCTTATGTTCTTGACCTCTGTACCTTATGTTCTTGACCTCTGTACCTTATGTTCTTGACCTCTGTACCTTATGTTCTTGACCTCTGTACCTTATGTTCTTGACCTCTGTACCTCATGTTGTTGACCTCTGTACCTCATGTTCTTGACCTCTGTACCTTATGTTCTTGACCTCTTTACGTTATGTTCTTGACCCCTGTACCTTATGTTGTTGACCTCTGTACCTTATGTTCTTGACCTCTGTACCTTATGTTCTTGACCTCTGTACCTTACGTTCTTGACCTCTGTACCTTATATTCTTGACCTCTGTATCTTATGTTCTTGACCTCTGTACCTTATGTTCTTGACCTCTGTACCTTATGTTCTTGACCTCTGTACCTCATGTTCTTGACCTCTGTACCTTATGTTCTTGACCTCTGTACCTTATGTTCTTGACCTCTGTACCTCATGTTGTTGACCTCTGTACCTCATGTTCTTGACCTCTGTACCTTATGTTCTTGACCTCTTTACGTTATGTTCTTGACCCCTGTACCTTATGTTGTTGACCTCTGTACCTTATGTTCTTGACCTCTGTACCTTACGTTCTTGACCTCTGTACCTTATATTCTTGACCTCTGTATCTTATGTTCTTGACCTCTGTACCTTATGTTCTTGACCTCTGTACCTTATGTTCTTGACCTCTGTACCTCATGTTCTTGACCTCTGTACCTTATGTTCTTGACCTCTGTACCTTATGTTCTTGACCTCTGTACCTCATGTTGTTGACCTCTGTACCTCATGTTCTTGACCTCTGTACCTTATGTTCTTGACCTCTTTACGTTATGTTCTTGACCCCTGTACCTTATGTTGTTGACCTCTGTACCTTATGTTCTTGACCTCTGTACCTTATTCAGGGTGCTACAATAGAGGTGGCACTTTTTCGCCGAAATATTTTCTGAATTTCGGGACTCCCTTGACCCAACATCGCTGGAATGGGTCGGGTTTCGTTTTTTGGCTTTTTATTTTTTTTTTCGTTTCATACCGCCAAGACATGATACGAAGTATTTTTCATAGGATAGGATTGCGCTTTTCATTTTTCTGAAGAAAAAACAAACATTTTTTTTCTTGTTAAGAAATGTATACAATTCCTCATCTGAGGATCCTCAGAAAAAAAAAAAAAATGGTGCATCTCCTCCGTGGCATGAGTCTAACTGCCTCATTTTGGAGTGCAGAGGGAGAAAATGTCGAAATCTGGTGACGGTATCAGCGTCCGCCGCACGATGCAGCCAAGGCGGGGGAAGGTGCGGCTGGGTGGGGTTCGTCATACCTCGCCCAAAAAAACAGGGCTTCTTTTTTCGCGGGTCGCAACCCGACCCGCCGATCATGCCACCGGATCGAGTGGGGTCGGGTCAGGAGGTGTTTGCAATCTCACGGGACGGGTCGGGCCGGGTCAAAATGTCTTCAAATCTCGCGGGTCGGGACGGGTCGCCCTGACGAAACCTGACCCATGAAAATCCCTGAAAAAAACGATTTAAAGAAAACTGAAAATGCTATCTGATGTGCAAAACCGGGGCCCTGGTATGGAAAACAGTCATTTTGCTAAATAAGAATGACGGTCCGACGATTTGGGGTTAATAGGTTAAGGAGTCTCGTCGCCCGGATAATGTTTCAACCAAAAAGTGCTATGTCTAGCGTAGCACACGTTGTTCCAACTAAAAAAAACGGGAGAGTTGTGCGGCACGATCTGCACAACCTCGATGTATCATTTGAAGTGCTGCTGTGCGCTCAGGTTTGGACGGCTGGTCTGAACGCACTTCTCGTTGATTCGGTGACGATGCTGCTGCTGTTGTTGTTGTTGTTGTTGTTGTTGTTGTTGTTGTTGTTGTTGTTGTTGTTGTTGTTGTTGTTGTTGTTGTTGTTGTTGTTGTTGTAATGTTGTTGTTGTTGTTGTTGTTGCTGTTGCTGTTGGTGTTGTTGTTGTTGCTGTTGTTGTTGTTGTTGTTGTTGTTGTTGTTGTTGTTGTTGTTGTTGTTGTTGTTGCTGTTGTTGTTATCGTTGTTGTTAGTGGTTGTTGTTGTTGTTATTAGTTGTTGTTGTTGTTGTTGTTATCGTTGTTGTTAGTGGTTGTTGTTGTTGTTGATGTTGTTGTTGTTGTTGTTGATGTTGTTGTTGCTGTTGTTGTTATCGTTGTTGTTGGTGGTTGTTGTTGTTGTTATTAGTTGTTGTTGTTGTTATCGTTGTTGTTAGTGGTTGTTGTTGTTAGTGGTTGTTGTTGTTATTAGTCGTTGTTATTGTCACTATCACATGTACCTCTCATTATCATGATCAAGTCCGCGGTCATAGTACGAGCTCCAGTCACTCAGGAGTGGAAAAATATCCCAGGGATAAAAAAATAACAAACCCAAAGTGGTACACATCATATACCTACATCTCACAGCTGAAGCACGTCACACATCCGCAAAATAACAAACACGAAAAGGTAAATCGGTAGCCAGCGTACGAGCGTGCCAGGCCCATACTGGCACGCACGTTTCAAGACTCGCAGCTGAAACCGACTACTCCACCGGGTGCCACCCAGGATAAACAAGCAAACCAATTTGCACAAATCCGAAGAGATTTTTTTTTCAAACTAATACAAAACATAGATCTAATTCGACATAGTCTATACTTCGGAAAAAGTTGATGATCCTTTCTCTGTAAGGCTCCTCAACTGATTATGTAGAGTACTTGAGAGTCTATACCTCACCCCAGCTTATTTTATTTTTTTCTTGCAGAAGCTGAACGTGCAAATCCGATGACCAAAAACCTGCCATGTCTTGAGTGTAAAACATGAACATTTTTTTCAGGTTGCGAATGAAGAATGACGAAAATCGCGACGATTTTGGGGTTAAGGGACCCCGTTTTTCAGAAAAACCCTTTTTTTCCTTTCGCCCAAAAGTGCTCCTACACCTCTGTCCTAGCGCGCGTCGACACTTGCAACACCAACACTACTGTATGGGTGTACCCAGTTTGTGCGTAGCCGTAGTCGCATGACCATAGACCCTCGCATCGCTACTATGCCCCGACGAAGCATGTCGAGTTTTCACCGACCAGGCAGACATTGCTTACACCAAGCGCGAAGCGTCGTGAGGTGTTCGGCGAGTCGGAGATGAATGGTAAGTGCATCCTTCCAAGAGCCGCTCGAAAGGCGGACTTCGGCACCTTGTGCCTACCTTCTTGCTTGTGGATGACAGCGCCAATGGCTTACTTTGTTTTCTGATGTGGCCACTCCAGAGACAGCAATGTGTGTGTGTGGGGGGGTACTCGTGACTGGAATGCCGCTTAGTATTGTTGGGACGCGGCTACTTGCAATCCTAATAGAAATGCAAGCACTCGTCCCAAGCCACACGATTACTGTGAGCGGTTAAAAACTCACGCCCTCCCCGGGTGGTAACAACCCGTGCAACGGGAGGGGTTGCGCTATTGAGACCAAACCAATGTCACTGACGGAGGGCTCCTGAAGTACTGTAGTTTTTACTTTTTTTAATTCTTGAATATCCACTAAAGTACCCAAACAAGGCCTTTCTTGTTAAAAAAAGAGCACCAAACTCGACATTAAAAAAAAAAGTTTCACCAAGTGAAGCAGGCTGAGAGGCTAACGCCAAAAACAGTAGCACAATCAACCGCACCGAAACAGACAAAAGTTTCCGAAAAAAAAATCCCTGAAAGCTACTCCAAAATCCCCCGCTGAGGTGTTAGCCGACTATGATATGTCGTGGGATCCGCATTATGCCATATTTTGATGCTGACACGGGAGGTTGATAGCCGCGACTGATGTACAGCCGCCGTGCCCGCACCGAACGCCGCCCTTGTCTCGCGAAATGCTGACAGTGGTGATCAAGGCTGCGGCAGGGGAGGTGTTATGATATGCCCCCAGTTTCACGGCGGGGTTTGTGAGCTACTCGCGCGAGTGGCTCCGTACCTCACGGGGGGAAAAAAAAAACAACTGAACGATTTTTTCGACGCAGCGTAGCTCGCCAGTGCGGATTGTTTTCGCGAAATGAAAAGCAGAACGAAAATGTTTTGAAAGCGCGAAGGAACCGGAACAGGTTGGTTACTCGCGCGAGTGACCCAGAGCCACGGCGAAGAAATGCCTCCAAAGGAAACCCCCCATACTGTATGTGGTCTTGGTCTGGCGTACCCGCACCGAACGCCGCGCTTGTCTCCCTAAATGCGGACAGTGGTTGTGGTAGTGCTTCCGTTAGTGGCTTGTCAGGTCCCGACTCAACCAGAAGCCTAAGCCCTAACCTAGCCCAAAAAATATTAGGCTGGGTGGGATTGTTTTTTTTGGCCAATCATAATTGAGGTGTAGTCTATTGGGGTTGGTCTGACAACGCTTTTCTCCCTCAAGCACATGAAAATTGTATCCGGTAGGCTACCATTCCACTTGCTTTGTTTAACTTGATTGATTACATTGGTTTGGTTTGCTCTGTTTCACGGTCTGTGACAACAGAATGTGTATGTCTCAAGGATGAACAAAGAGCACGGACGCTGGGTGTACTGCTGTCGTTGGGTAGAAAGAACGGCTTAAAAGCGAAGACAGCACACACGCAATTCTAGGATTGCAAGCAGGTCTCGTCGGATAGTTTTCGCATCGAATATTACATCGACTATATCGGATCATGTACTATGTGTACCGCAAATTTTATAACAATGTGTTTTAAGGACGTCAGCCGTGAGTTCGACGAATTTCGGGTCAATACTGACCTTTGCAAGCTGCGTTGTTGGTGCTTGTAATATACTATGTGGGATGTTTGTTCAGGGCAACGATTGCAACAGCTGAAAATCTAGAGTTAACTGCACATGCTTGACCGACCTTGCCTTTTAATTATGCCTTGTATCCTTGCCAATTTTTGCCCTTCTCCTTCAAGTCGGAGGGGGCCTGCGAGGACTCGTGGCTGGAGTGCCGCTTGATATTGTTGTCGACGAGGGAGGTGCAACCGAGAGGGGTTGGGGCGAGGGAGAACGGGGAGGGCGGCGACGATCGACGGTTTCAGGAGGTCGAGGTAAGTTTTCGCTGATAATTTTTATCGCTAAGAAGTGTTATCGCTACGATTTCAATGGCAAGTTGACGCTAGTTGTGAGACTAGACTATTGATTTAGCGCAACATTGTTGTTTTTCGCGAGGAAGGTTGTATCGCTAGCAAGTTATTGCCACCGCTAGAAAGTTATTGCTAGCAAGTTGTCGCTACCTGTAGCTATTAATAGCGATGCGAACACATGGTGATGGATGGGAATGCGTGAGACCACCCCGCCTCGAGAGCCAAGGATAAGTCAGCACTGCTCGTTTGGCTTTGGTCTATTAATAGCAAGCCAATATTTTATCGCTAGCAGCTTTATCGCTAGCCCCGTCTGTCGAAAGTACGCCTCGGAGACGGGTTGGGGCGAGGGAGAGCGGGAGTCATCGACGGCGGTCGGTGGTTTCTGTCGTTCGAGACAAGTTGTCGGTGATGGATTGGTGTAGCAAGTGTTGCTATCGCTGGCCAGTGCTGTCGCTACCAGGTACCTGGTACTAGTTTCTCCTCAAGACCGCCAAAGGAGTGGTAGCGCTGAGAGGTTTCGTTGCTCTGCACTATCCACAGGAAGTGGCAACGCTAGAAAAAAATTATTGCTACCATATTTATCTGTGTTTTGCTTGTTTGTATTTTTTATCCTCTGGCGGATTGGGGGGGAAAAAAAAACGTTGACCTCACCCCACTTCCGGACATTTTCCACACATGCCGTGTGTCCATCAAATTCAGTCGTATTCGCAACCCAGCAAGTTATCGCTGTCTGGTACCTGGTATGGTGTTAGTCTAGCCAATAATGGTCATCTCTCGGAAGTAAGTGATGTCTTAAGCAAGTTAACGGGAGAAGGTTAAGGTTCCCCAGAGACGAACGGGGGCGAGGGAGGGCGCGGCAGGATTTTCGCTAGCAAGCGTTGTTATCGCTAGAAAATGCCCACACCTCGGCACTAGGCGATCTGAATCACTGCAGTAGATCCTATGGCTACCGTAATACAAATGTCTGCAGGATCTGTGTATCTAGAGTACAGATCTAACCCCCCCAGGAAATATGTGCTAGATGATTCAGATCGTAGGGCTCCAACCCGGCACCGTGAGCTAGATCATACAGATCTTCCCTGAAATGCCCAAATCATCAGGGTGGGAATCGATTATTTGGAAATGTTATCGCTAGAAGAAAGAAAACGTTAGCAGCACGTTATCGGCGGCGACGGCCGCGGTTGCTGACCGTTTCCGGAGGTGGAAGAAACCTTTCTCGTTTTAGTGGGAAGTGCTATCGTTGAGGATGGATTATTGTCGCGAGCGGACATTTTTTTTTAATCGATAGGAGTTGTGATGGATTTCGGAATATATGCCGTTAGGATAAGCTTCCGCTAGGAAGTGCTGTTGCTGGCCTGTTGGTTGTTGATTGTTGTTGTTGTTAACTCGCGTAATCCAGTACGTGGCCACAGGACAGACTCCAGTCACTCTGGAGTGGAAGAATACCCCAGGGAGAAAAAAATGTGGCAAACCAAAAGTGGTAAACGTATACTTCGTACAATTCTTAGTGTATCATAGCTGAAGCAGGTCATGTACCCGCCAAAAAAATATTCAAGTGAAATAGCAAATCGGCGCACGCACGGGCCAGACCCATACTAGTACACACGTTTCAAGACTCGCAGCACCAGGTATCGGTCTGCTATGCTTAAAATGCCGTACGATAGACACCTCCCACGGTTTTGTTGGGACGCGAAAGCGGTGATGGAACAAAACGTTTTTAAACGCCCTTGGTTTTTGCAATGTGCGACACAAAATTGCAGGTAGAGTTGGTCACCGGGAGAACCCATCAAATTCGGGGTCAGCTGGCCGCGGAGGGCTGTCCGATCTACGGAGACCTCCTGTACGGCCCGACACCTACGCCCGCGACAGCAGTGCCAGGTTTGGGCCGGGGACGGCAGCAACAGCAACCACAGCAGCAGCAGCAGCTTCAGCGGCAACAGCAACTGCAGCAGCTGCAACAACAGCAACTGCAGCTGAAACATGAACAACAGCAGCTGCAACGACAACAACAACGTGTTGGTGTTGGTGGTATTGTTGATGGCGGTGTTGGTGTTGATGTTGACGTTGGTGCTGGCGTTGCCGTTGGTGTTGATGTTGGCGTTGGCTTTGGTGTTGGTGTTGGTGCTGGTGTTGGTGTTGGTGTTGGTGTTGGTGCTGGCGTTGGCTTTGGTGTTGGTGTTGGTGTTGGTGGTAGTGGTGGTGTTAGTATTGATGGTGGAGTAGATGGTAGTGGCGTCAGTGCTGGTGATGGTGAGAACGGCACTGCGCCGCGCGTGGGTGGGGGGGGACGCTTCGTGGAGAGCCCCGCCATGGCTCTGCAAGCTTACGATATCTTACTCGAGGTCGGGGGACGGGTACACGGGTTTAGTCTGGGCAGAGCCTCTTGTTGGTGGGCGTCGGAAGAATCACACACGGTGCGGCAGGAGTAGACCCGAGTTCTCCTCGTATCCTCGCTTGAGAAGCTCTCTGCTGCCAGGATTTTTGTAGTGCAAGAACAACTCAGACCAGGAAATTCGGGGTTTGTACTATATGGAAAGGCGTTTTTTTTTTACTAGGAGGATGCCAAAACCCGTCTGTACAGGCAGCTTCGATGCCTGCCTGTGCTGTGAGAGATTGAATTTGTAGTAGTGCAAGAACGGCTCAACATGATATTTGGGTTTTCTACTGTATGGAAAGGCATTTTTTTCAACTACTAGGAGGATACGAAACCGTCAGTGCAGGCAGTTTCGATGCCTGCCTGCATTGTGAGAGCTTCAATCACTGTTCTGGTTTTTGCTCTACCCCGCGTTCTGCTCAGCGCTAATTTCTGCGGAATCATGCTGCTGCAGCGCCGACCCTCTCCACCACGACCCAAACACAAACTTTAGGGCCGTTCGTATCGAACACAAAAAATGTCTGGAATCCTGGCGAAAAAATAAAAAACGTGACATTTGCACGAGTCGTGATATTTGCCAGGGAGGAATCCGGACTTTGAATCGTTTCGACATTTCCCATGAAACATGATGTCAGGATTCCTGACGGGGGGACGAAAAAACAAGGTGATTTCTTTTTTTTTTTTCTTCGAAAACTTGACATTTCAGACTTTCAAAATGCATGAGGGGGGACTCGTGGCATTTGTGTCAGGATTCGTGATTTTTTTTTTTTTGGCGTTCGTTAAGAACAACCCTACTGTAATAACTATGATAGTACTACGTACGGCAGAGTTGCACCATGTTTTTCCTCAGGCTCCTGACGTGAGGAGCTCCACACCTTTCTTAACCTTTCTCAACCTTTCTTGACCTTTCTTGACCTTTCTCAACCTTTCTTAACCTTTCTTAACCTTTCTTAACCTTTCTTAACCTTTCTTAATATTTCTTAACCTTTCTTAACACCTTTCTTAAACTTTCTTAACCTTTCTTAACCTTTCTTAACACCTTTCTTAACACCTTTCTGAACTTTTCTTGACCTTTCTTAACACCTTTCTGAACCTTTCTTAACCTTTCGTAGCACTTGTCTGAACTTTTCTTGACCTTTCTCAACCTTTCTTGACCTTTCTTAACCTTTCTTAACCTTTCTTGACCTTTCTCAACCTTTCTTAACCTTTCTTAACCTTTCTTAACCTTTCTTAACCCTTCTTAACCTTTCTTAACCCTTCTTAACCCTTCTTAACCTTTCTTAACCTTTTTTGACCTTTTTCAACCTTTCTTGACCTTTCTTAACCTTTCTTAACCTTTCTTAACCTTTCTTTACCTTTCTTAACCTTTCTTAACCTTTCTTAACCTTTCTTAACCTTTCTTAACACCTTTCTTAACACCTTTATGAACTTTTCTTAACCTTTCTTAACACCTTTTTGAACCTTTCTTAACCTTTCTTAGCACTTGTCTGAACTTTTCTTAGCCTTTCCCAACCTTTCTTGACCTTTCTTAACCTTTCTTAACCTTTCTTAACCTTTCTTAACCTTTCTTAACCTTTCTTAACATTTCTTAACCTTTCTTAACACCTTTATTAACCTTTCTTAACCTTTCTTAACCTTTCTTAACCTTTCTTAACCTTTCTTAACACATTTCTCAACTTTTCTTGACCTTTCTCAACCTTTCTTGACCTTTCTTGACCTTTCTTAACCTTTCTTAACCTTTCTTAACACCTTTCTTAACCTTTCTTAACCTTTCTTAACCTTTCTTAACCTTTCTTAACCTTTCTTAACACCTTTCTCAACTTTTCTTGACCTTTCTCAACCTTTCTTGACCTTTCTTGACCTTTCTTAACCTTTCTTAACCTTTGTTAACACCTTTCTTGACCTTTCTTAACCTTTCTTAACCTTTCTTAACCTTTCTTAACCTTTCTTAACCTTTCTCAACCCTTCTTAACTTTTCTTAACCCAAAAAGCTGATTTGGGGTCGCAACAAAAGTGCCACCCGAGATCGCCAAATCCGCATGCCTTAGGCATACAATGAAAATTTGTCCTCGAAAACGTAACGAAAATTACGTCGACTTTGGGCTTTAGAATTGGTGAACCCTAGTCATTCAGAAGGAATTTCAGACGAAAAGTGCTAGCTCTATTGCTGCAGGCGTCCCTGACCAGAATTGCCACAATAAAACGTGCAACCCGATACATGAAACGGCAGAGGATGCACTGACTGGGTCTCTTTTGCCTTTTGAGAGTGTTGGCTTGATAAATCTCTTTTGCCTTCTTGTAGGGTGGTGGCTTGATAAAACCTAACTATGTTTTCCTCTTTGATGGAAAAAAAAAAAAATGCAAAAACTTGTGCAAAAAAAAAAAAACAAGAACAAAACGATGAACCAACCCACGGCCCACCGTAGGTATACAAACAAATTTTATCGCCAGATTTTAAATAAGAACGGCTTTCACGGAGCTTTCGGGACGATTTCGGGTTAAGGAAGGCCCCATCACATGCGGTTTATTAACCCTTTTAGCACCGCAGTCCCGACATCGGGATAAAACACGTGGATTTATACTAGGATAAAATTGTGTTTGGGGGAGTTGGAAAAGCTTTCCAGGCCTGTTTTATTTAGATTTTTTTCGAGACATGAATCCACAACGGAAAAACATGGGAAAAAAAAAAATGTCCCCCAAAGTATTTTAGCTCTAGTCAAACAAAATAAATTGCAGAGCCTCAAACCCGGTCGAAAAAATAGGAAGGCAACCCCCCCCCCCCCCCCTACCGTAACCTTGTTTGAGTATCATAGTATCATAGTAGTATCATACAAGGGCTCCGCATGGGTGCCGGCATTCGCCGGCACCCATGCTCCGGGTAGGGTAGGGCAGCACTTCGACTTGCTCGATTCAATACCCGGTAGATGAGAGTAACAACCGTTACTACGCAGCACACAGTGTACGCGTGTAGAAGGTAGAGCAATGCCAAGACATCGGTATAGACTAACAGTGGACTACTTACTTCTGCCGTTTCTTGCGTGAATCTGATTCCGAACTTCCATCATAATGTTTCGATATCGGATAAATCGGAGCCCATGCAGACTGACTCTCTAGTCTGGCCACAAAGATATATTTCGAGTGCGTTTCTTGATGTTTGGACCCAACCAAGCGTTCAGGGCCAGCAAGGGGGTGGCCATGTGTATGCTGCATGTTCTCTACGTAGCCACTGGCGCACACTAAGCCAGCTTCTGCTACACCAGGCATGATAGTATCTAGATCCGAGGCTCGCAGATCGACAGTCTGTGTGTATAGTCTGATCGTGGAGAGACTTGCTGACGGTATTCTAGCCGTGAAACACGGTGTCGCTACCTTCATTGTTCAATTCCTCGAATGCTATTTTAATCATAATGCTGCTACTTGTTGCTATCTGGTAGATAGAGTATTAGTAGTACGCGACTGCACTGAACTAACATTTTGACAGTTAAGATTTTCAGGCTCGAGCTTTAGACGAAAATAAAAAAAAAACATATACTATTAATAATACGGAGGTACCAAAAAAAAAGGGGGCAAAAAAGCGTCCGCCTTTGTTTAATAGCCCTTGCTCACATTTTTTCTTGTTGGTTTGGTCTTACCAGGAGTACAGAGCTTCAATCGAACCGAACACAGTCAGTCGTAGCGCAGGATAGTTCGCCCTGAAATATAGAGATAGACGGTTTCCTTTTTTCGTGTGTGGTTTAATCTTTTTGACTATAGATTTCCGTAGTACCGGGTGTGTCCTTTTATCTGATCCCTGGTCGCTCATTGACCGGGGATCGTACATAAAGTAACCGTCATCTGGGGACGATAGGGTCCCATCCCAGGATCATAACCAATTCACACATTCATATACAACTCCGACAACCCGGGAACACGCACGGATGGATGTCACCAGGATTGATATCTTCCCGCAGAGTGTAGAAATCCCCAACCCCACACCGACCGGCCGATCTCTGATTGGCTGGGGGTCGTATATTATAGAGCCATCTCCAAACGGGGACGATAGGATCCAATTCCCTGGTTCAGAGGCCATTATAAGTATGTTAACACTGCGGTAGACCACACTACCAACCTATTACGCAGGGTATTTCGTGCCTCCATCTGTTTACATGATTGCCTGACAACCTCTACCATACCAAACGCAGTAGCATATGCCTAACGAAGTAAAGTCACCCTCGCGTACAATAGTGGTGACATCGCATGTCCACGTCACCTCGCTTGGTGTATTTGTAAGATGTATCTCTGTCTCAGAGTTGGCGACCTTACAGCCCCACATCGGCACGGCAAAAATCATAGGCGTAAAATCGTATATGTGAGACAATAATAATGTGGAAAGGAGGTACAGACAGATATGTTAAAATTGCGGTAAACCGCACTACCAACTTATTACGTAAGGTATTCCGTACATACCGTCTGCATGATCGCCTCCCAACTTATGCCAAGCGAAGTAGGACTAACGAAGTAACGTAATTGAGCGCGTGTACACTAAGCGTTCCTTTCAAAACAATAACGATTCGCGTTTCTCCCTTTCGTTTTCAATGGCGGTGACACTGCATGACCACATCACCTCCCCTGTTGTATTTGGCAATATGTATCTCTTTCTTATAATTAGCGATGTCAGAAAAAAATGTTATCTACATGATTTTACCTATCGATTGAAACATTCTATCTTTCGATCCATGTGCAATAACAAATTATAAAGCTTTTAACACACTGTTTACTACACCTATGAACTGGGTTGCATACTACGTGTAACATCAAACCTTCTAGAATAATAAACATTACCAGGCGGGTGATATAAAGGGGTGTCTTCTTGCTGCAACCGTCACATTCGTCCCCTTTAAGGGTTTATAGTTTCCGCGCACATATTGAAATGCTCGCCCCCCTCCCCCCCCCCCCCCCCCCGATCCCTCTTGTTCTAACGCCCCATCTGAAATCAAAATCTACCAGAGTAGTTAACACTACCAGCCAGCTGATATCATCTCATTATCCATCTAGCCATCCATACCGTAGCTCCAACTCATCTCCGCCCTCCGCCCCCCCCCACCCCTTTTTGTTCCCCGCTCAGTTCGTTCAAACGCCCCACTTACAAATCAAAATCGGCCAGAGTAATAAACACTTCTAAGCAATTGATATCACGTCATTATCTTTTTAGCCATCCATGACGTAGCTTTCATTCATCCCCACTCCCCCCCTCCAACGCCCCCTCCTTCCCCACACCCCGCACGATCGCCTAGACCCAGCACCGCGCGTATAGCAAGCCCCTACATATATGATTAATTCGCGCGATCGGAGGATCACACACATGTTGCCAAGATCAGTGTCGATCCTTCATCTCATAGCTGGAGTGTAATATAATATTATATGTGACCTAACCCTCTCGAAAACCCTCCCCCCCCCCCCCCCCCCCGCCTTTTTTTTTTCCCTCGCTTTTTCTTGCTTAAACGCCCCACCTAATATCGAAATCCGCCAGAGCAATCAACACTTCCACGCCCTGGATATCGCCTCGTTATCGTTTTAGAGCCGTCCATGCCACTGCTGCAATTTCCACCCACCCCCGCCCCCAACGCCCCCTCCTTCCCCACCACCCGCACCATCGCGTAGACCTAGCAACACGCGTATAGCAAACCCCTACATCTATGCGACCTAAAGCCCTCCCCCCCCCGCCCCCCGCCCCCCCCCGGCATATTCCCCCCCTCCTCCCCCACAAGAAGGGTTTATAGTTTCCACGCACAAATTGACCTGCCCCACCCGTCCCCTCCCCCCCCTCCCCCCCTCCCGCCCCCTTTTGATCAAAATCAGGCCCCCACGTCCTTAAAAACTCCGCCCTCCCCTCACCGGTTATTCGACTTACAGTAGTATTCACTTGATAAACTGATGCATTTCCTTCCACAGCTGTCAGATTTTGTCCCCCTCAGAAACGGGTTTTATAGTTCCCGCGCACAGATTGCCTAACATCACCCTGTTGACCCTGATAGCTACACTGTAGTTGCAAGGGGAGTCGCCGACCTATATCCTTCATGAGGACACACGACCCGTAATACGCGCGATCGGAGTATCACACGCAGCTTGCAAAGATGAGTTTCGACAAAATATTCGATCTCACAGCTGGAGTGTATTATATTTTTTACAATATAATATATATAGACTATATTACAAAAATAAACATGCACTCCAGCGGTGAGACCGAAGATTTCGTCGAAACTCATATTTGCAAAAGCTGAGTGTGATACTCCGATCGCGCGTATTACTGGGTGTGTGTCCTCATCAAGGAGGTCGGCGACTCTCCTTGGAACTACAGCAGTGTAGCTTGTGCCAGGGTCAACAGGGTGATGTTAGTCAATCTGTGCGCGGAAACTATAAAACTCGTTTTTGAGGGGGACAAAATCTGACAGCTGTGGAAGGAAATGCATCAGTTTATCAAGTGAATCCTGTAAGTCGCACAACCAGTGAGCAGAGGGCGGAGTGCTCGAAGGGTTGGGGGCGGGGGGGGGTCGGGGGAGGGGGGGGCGGGGCGGGTGGGGGGCTTCCAACAGCTTTAGGTCGCATAGATGTAGGGACTTGCTATACACGTGGTGCTAGGTCTAGGCGATGATTCGGGTGGTGGGGAAGGAGGGGGCGTTTCGGGGGGTGGGGGTGGGGTGGGGATGAGTTGGAGCTACGGCATGAATGGCTAGAAATATGGCGAGGTGATATCAACTGCCTGGTAGTGTTTATTACTCTGGAATGCTTTGATTTTAGGTGGGGTGTTTGAATGTTTAAACAAGAGGGAGCGGGGGGAAAACATAACAAAAGGGGGGCGGGGGGCGGGGGATATGGGATGAATATATCGTGTAGAATAATCCTTGCAAATAGCAGTAGTAGCATCTCTCCTCGCTGACCAATATATCCTTCCATCGACCTGTTGCAGCACCTCTCCTCCGACCCTCTGCCAACTGCCAGCCGTTTCCCCATATTTTGCTCCTCCTCACATATTTTTTCGTTTTAGCTACTATTTATTAATAGTTACTACCTGGTACTGCCTGGTACCGTTTTGACGCTTTTTTTTTATGTTGCGCTGTGTGTTGTCTTCACGCTTTAAAACCGTTCGTTCCATATGTAATACCCCCAACGACATCAATCATCAGCACACCTCCCACTGCCCATGCTGGTTCTTCATCCTAGAGAGATTCAGATCGAATGTGGTCACAGGCTGGGAGACAGAGAAAGCCAAAAACACCCGCAAAAGCAGCCAAAGAAACAAAGCAAGAGAGTGAAATGCTAGCTATTATAGCGTGTCGGGCACGATAATCGATCGGCGTCGAAAAACTAAAATGACAGCAAGAGTATCATCAGTAGAAGAAGTTTTTTTTTGGCATCAAAAAAGTTAGCAAAATATATAGACATCTTCAATCTGTGCGTGACTCAGTTTTCCCGAAATTGATTTGATTGAAGGCACAGCGGTCTGATCGATCAGGTACATTATAATAGCGGCGAGCATCGGCGGAGGGACGGGCGGTTGTCCCTGCGAGTAGCTAGCGCGGAAAAACACCTACGAGAAACGCCCCCCTCGAGGTCATCTCTGCGACTACCAAGGTAGCGATTTCGCGCCGAGTGCACACAGACCGGTACACAATAGCCCTGAGCGATCGCCTCTGGCCGAGAGGGGAAGAATGAGGAAGAAGCCCGGGGACTGCGGCCAGAATGACCTGGGGATGGAATGTCGACGAGGACCAGCACACCAGCTAAGGATATATTACATCATTTCGGTAGTAGCTACCATAAACTGATGTGGGGAAGGGAAATGGGGAGGGAATGGTTGGCAGAGGACCTCGTGGGAGAGATACCACCGCTTCGCGGAAGCATTATTTTCTATTCATTGTGTCGGAACGGCATCTATACGCTACCTGGTATATTGTCGGAGGGCCAAAATAGTAGTAATATTGTACAGATAAAGATGGGTATATCGCGTAAAATAAGTGGTTGACCACGGTTTGTGGAAACCCGCAGGCAGGCGTTTGAAATAATGTATGACTCGGTTTTCAAAAGTAAAAAAAAGAACGGTTTTAAATATTTTTTTATTTCTTTTTATTAACTTTTATGTGGCACCCAGATCTACACCATAAAAAGAGCCTGCGGCAATAACAACACGTTAACATAAACATGACCTCGTGAAAGCTGGGCTACCAAGGACACAAACACAACCCAAAAAATACGCCCTTTTGGGAGTACCCAACAGTGGAAGGCTTGCAGGTCGTTGGGGGATCAGGGCACCATGGGGGGGGTAATAGGGTCGTGTTTGATCTGTGGGCCAACGTGCGCGACATAAAAAATTGACCCAAAAAGGTGTTGCAAGAGGTGTTTTTCAAGGTGGTGTTGCAATCAAGGGCACGCTTTGGCAAGGCCCTGTCGGGGGGTACTTAAACACCCAAAAGACTCGCTGTGTAGGGCTCAGGTCGGTGTGAGATCAGGGTACCAAGGGAGGGGGGTGGGGTCGGCCAAAGTGCAGGATATAAATTGACCAAAACAGAGGTTGCACATGCACAACAATAAGAGGTTTGCAAGGTGGTGTAGTAGTAGCTGTTAGAAAGACGCCTGCTACGAAAGAACGGCAGAGGAGAGGTAGAACTTTTTTGCACTTTTTTCTTCTGAATTTCGGCACTCCTTGACCCAATATCGCTGGAATGTAAAAAAAATATATATATAAAGAAAGCCTTTTTGTTTGTCTAAACCTATATGTATAGGACACGTGAGATTTTTCATCGGATCTTGCGCCTCGCATTGTTTTTTCATCAAAACCGGGTTTTTGGGTTAAGAAAGGTTAATCAAGCGAGGAGCCTCAGAAGAAAAATGGCGCGCCTCTACGCTAGCATGTGTCTAGAGGGGCATGCGCCTTGGAAGAGCCCTACCGGTTGGATTCATCTTGGAAGGCTCAGGTCGGTGCGGGGTCAGGGTACCAGGCGGGGGACAGGGTCGGGTTGGATCTGGGCCAACGTGCATGATACACGTTGACCCAAAATGTGTCAAAAGAGTTTTTTTTAGCAAGCAAGGCGGCGTTGCAATCAGAGGCATCTTCCATCGGTCCAGCCAGCGAGAAATGGTGAACCAATGTTCAGTTTGGAGGACTCCAAGGTCCGACGGTAGAGGTGTGCCACTGTTTTTCTTTTGAGGTTCCTCATTTTGGGAGCTTAATACCTCTGCCCAAAAAACGGATTTGGAGAAAACCAAAACTGCTACACGATGTACGCCGGATGAAAAATCCCATGGCCTAGGAACACAAACGAGAAGATTTCATACAGAAAAAATGGCGTTTTTCCGACGATTTTTGGATTAAGGAGCCCCGTCACTCAGAAAATAGTTTCAGAAGAAAAGGGCCACCTCTCCGTAACACGCGTCTCCGGGTGGAGTCGGGTTCTGTCTTGGCCGCCGAGCTATATCAAAAAGTGACCCAAGAGGTGTTGCAAGAGTTTATCTGCAATGTGGTGGTTGCAAGAGTTTATCTGCAATGTAGTGTTGAAAGAACTTTTAACTGCAATAGTGGTGTGTTGCAAGAGTTTATCTGCAGTGTGGTGTTGAAAGAACTTTCAACTGCAATAGTGGTGTTGCAAGAGTTTATCTGCAGTGTGGTGTTGCATGAGAACTTTTCTGCGGTGTGTGTGGTGTTGCAATCGGAGGCCACCCCCCCGTTTGGTAGGCCCCTGCCGGCGGATTTTGTGCACGACACATTCACTTAGTGAGTCACCGCCGCGAGCGCGTTATAGTGGTTTTCACCAGTTGGCACTTGTCAGCCGCAGATAAGAATCTCCGGCCGAACAGCCACGCACGGCAAAAAAAAACGGTCAAGTAACTCCGGCAGAGAACAATACCCGCCCGGTGGATTGCCGGATTAGAAACCGATGGATTGCCGGATTAGAAACCACTGCCTGCGAGCAAAAGGATTTAGACCATTTCCACGGCTCAAAATAGTAGTGTGTATACAACTTCTTTCGCATGTTGTCTTCCGTCCCAACAGCCCGCTGGAAGCACACCACCACTGTCGTCATCATCATCAGCTCTGTTAGCTGGCAAGTCCCGCCAATGATAAGCCAAACGAAATTGCCCAGAAAGAGCGTTTTACCTAATTACACATTATTATACAACCCCTCAGTCAGTCAGTCACCCGATCAATCAACCACTCAAATCAGTGAACAGTCAATCAAATGAGCTGTGAACCAATCAATCAATCAATCAGTCAATCAGTATCCCACCCATCAGATTACCAATCCATCAATCAATCAAATCACCTACTAACCAATCAACCAACCAATGAATCACTCAGTCGATCGATTCCTCCTCCCAAAGAAAATAAGTGGGCGCGATAGGCAATACCAGGTCCGTCGGCACGACCAAGCAAAAGCGCAAGGACATCCCTCTCGTCCCTCTCTCCATCCTAACGCTGACCCCTCTTTTTCCCCAAGTACACGGGGGCCTCGCTTCTGCATGACAAAAAAACGCGGTCACTATAACTCCGTCGCCCAAAGGCAGCGGACACTTTTCCTCGACCAAAACTAAAACGGACGTGGCTCTCGACTAGTCTCCACGGACATGTCCCAACGTTATTGAGGCGCTTCTAATGTTGTGTTTTGCCTGCAAACTAGGAAAGGAATACGTTCTCGACTCCCAAAAAACTTATAACACCTAGGCGCAATCGCCCCCCCCCCGTCCCCCCCCCCTCCCTAGCTGGAGGCTGGAAGCAGCGAGGAAACGTCTTCCTGCAATTTTGACTAACTGCCACACCAACCATCCAGTCTCCTTCTGAGTCCCACACGGACGGCCCAGTCTTACCAAATTCCGAGTATCACAGCCAATATCAGACGACCCAAGCCAAAAAATCGAAATGGTTTGTAGGGTTTACCGTCCGCCTCCCCGCGAACGTCGCGGTCGGCAACAGTGGCACGACGGTCGGTAACGGGCCAGCCAGAAAGCCAAAACATAAACTATACCAGGTCTAAGCCCCCCCCCCCCCCAATTGGATGCCTCTCGGTCGGTCATAGTGAAAACACGGTCGGTCATGTCCTTCTATCGGCCGAAAGTTATTCCTGCGGGGCGAAGATGAACACCTCGGCGACGGGGTTCCTCCAGTCGTACACGCGCGTGGAGAGGTCCTCCTCTCCGTGGATACCGCGGTGCACGTGGATGAACTCCTCTCCGGGGGCGTCCTGCTCGTTGCCGGAGTCCATGTCGCACGCCGGGCCGGGGATGTGGGAGCACAGCTCGTTGTTGCTCTCGGTGCCTGAGACAGGATTGGGTTTGAGGGGTGAGAAGCAACGAAGGGCAAGATGCAAGAAGAAAAAAAATTGAAAAAGAAAAAGGACAAAACTAGAACTATGGTCCTATTTTACGTGGGTGCATACGCACCGCAGCTCGTTGCTACTTGCTCTCGGTACCTGATTGGATTGGATTTTATTTTATTTGACAGGTGGAAGGCCACGGGCTTCGCTAGAGTGAAAGGGACGGTAGCGAAAAAATAAGGTCCAAACTAATATGTTCTGGCTTTCACGACTATTAACCTGGTATACGATATCGATATCAGCACAATTGAGCTCGTAGTTTAAGACCATACCTGCTATATGATAAGTCAATATCGGGAGTGATTATTGCACGCTGACTGTAGCTTGTGGTTTAAGACCATACCTGCTACATGATACGTCAACAATGGGAGTGATCATTGAACGTACCCCACCCGCGATTTTTTCTTCTTTTTCAAATTTGAGCAGAGAAACTGAAACGTTAGAACTTCCGCACCTCCTGGCCCGAAGCCAACCCGTGAGATGCCGAACACCTCCCGACCCTACCCGTCGCGAATCCTCTGCGAAAATACATTTCCGAGCTAAAAAACCCAAGTCTCACTACTACTGTTGTTGTAGCTCTCTTGTGGGCCCCAGGCTATAGGGGAGCAAATGAAACGAGACACCATTACTCACGCGAAGAACGCAGGTGTGCGGTTCCCACCACAAGTCATCACTGCTGTTATCGGGAAATAGACGCCATTTATTTACCACGAGAATGCTTTTCGTCACAGACCCGACCCGAACCGACCTGAGGCGAGACATACCGATCCCCGCGTAGCTACATCTCTCTGAGAAAGATTTCCCGATGGGGAAATTTTTGACTTCTCACCGGCATCAAAGGCTGGCGGGAAAGACTTGGAGCCGCCCGAAAGGCGCTCGGAGTCGACGCCCACAAAAGCATCGTTGGTGTTGACTGCAATGCCAATGGGCGTAGGTCGGTACAGAGATGCAAAAGTACGAACGAAGGATTGTGTTCGGGCGGGGGAAAGAGAAAGCGCGCGGGAGGAAGGGAAGAGCGGGGGGGGGGGGAAGGGGGGAAGGGCGGTTGATATTTGCATAGCTGAGATGTGATCAAAATCTTTTTGGTCGATCTCACAGCTGAAGTGCATCTTTTCATTTTTCAAAAAATAAGAAAAAATGGAAAAAAAAATGGGTGTGGAAGTCGAAAACATCCGTCGAACCTCGTCTTGGCAAGCTTTTTGTGATACTTTGGATCGCAGTAGTGGGCTGTGATTGTTCTCCCTCGAATGTGTATATAAATGGTGTGCCTAACACAGTTGGCCGTGAAGCATAACAGTTGGATGTAAGGGGGTTAACATTGACGCGAGTCGACGAGGGAAGAAAGTGTCATATTATTCTCGCGACAAAAACGAAGGCGCGCGCTGTATAGGGGAAAGGGGGAAGAAAAACCTGCTTTAGTTACTCCGGGTGCGAGTTACCTCTGACCGGTCACCTCTGACCGGTCGCCCCAGTGGCCTATCAGGTTATCCTCGAGCCTGGTATATGTCAGTTTCGTGAGTTCGAGTCCTCCTCCTGAGTCCATACGCGTATAAATTCGTACGAGGGATTTACTTCTCTTATGCACAAGTTGACTTGCGGAAAGCGCAAGAGCGTGGGTGAGCCAACACTCGATGAAAAAATCGACGAGCAGTGGGATTGCTGAACCCTATGTGCGATACAAATTGAAGGCAAGAACCGGGGAGGAGAAGGGACGACACCTGTGACCACGGCTTGTCCAGAAGCTGGAAAGTAGAAGTGTGCCAAAACAAAAACAAAAAAATAACGCCTGGGTCCCGGAGAGGGACAAAGAAAAAACGCTTGGTCATAGAGTCAATCACTTCATTTACAACTCTTGACCGGCAGATGCCACGCGTGTTCCTCTCTATCGTCAAGCGAATCACAGATAAAATACGTGGAAATATCAAATGTTGCGGACACAACTAATCTGAAAAAAAATCTGGCAAATTTCTGTTCACATGACCGAAAACATATAAACTCACTGAGCATAGAAACCACGGAGAAGACGGCGTCCTCGCCGCAGATAGACTCGTCCACTTCCATGGTGCCCCTCCACGTCTCTCCGGGGAACAGCGGGGCATCGGAGACCGTGTAACCGCAGATGTAGGGCGAGTAGTCAGCGGAGGCCAGAGCGGTCTGTGCGGTCAAGATTAGAGCAGCGCGCACAATAACATAAACATCGTTTCATTGGTGGGTATCGATGAGGCACGACGAAAGGTCAATCGGAAATACGTGTAACGTGAAATGTGATGATATGATGGGATGTGGCGCCGTTGAGGTAGTAAAATGATAGGATATATTATTGCAAAGATGAGTTTCGACAAAATCTTCGATCTCACAGCTGGAGTGTATTTCAATTTTTATAATACGAGTATTGCAGCGTGTTGTCGTCTTCACATCAAACCGTTCTTTTCATGTACCCAATGAACGAAATCAGTACACCCAGTGTCCGTGCTGATTCTTCATCGTAGTTATGATACAAATTATTCAAAAAATTAAATTACACTCCAGCTGTGAGATCGAAGATTTTGTCGAAACTCATCTTCGCAAGCTGTGTGTGGTATCAACATATTAATAGCGACGCTGCGCCGGTTTCGAATAATACTTCAAGTGGAAGCTGAGGAGTGTTCCTCGTCCGGACCCTGCCCATCATTTCAGCGGAAGGGCGATTTGATTGGATTTTGTGGCTCACAGCTCACTCACGCCGTGTGTGTTCATTAAATTGATCTTTCCAAGCCGTATTTTGTACTTGGAAAAAAAAATCATCTTTGAACGCTGTATTTTTTACCTGGTACCTGGTAGTTATCTGCAAAATCGTTTCTACTTGTATACCTGGTAATAGACTGACCGCGGCAACAGAGTAGTACTACGTGTTTTATTACATATATCTGTTGAATAATTTGTACCTGGTACTTGATATATCTGTTGACTACGAGTATAGGAGGAGGTGCGACGTGGCTCTATTGAGCGCGATGTGGTTCAGCAGGAGCCATGCACAAAACACCAGCTGATAAGCACGACTTGGTCAAGCTTCGCGAAGACCCTACGTAAACCCCGCCGGCCGAGACTCCCCGGGGAAAATTACCGGAATAACAAGCGATGATGTCAATGGGGAGTTTGGGGGGCATCATTACTATGAAAAATGTGCAACATCAGCCGTCGACGCACAGTCAACCAACTGAGTGAGGGCTGATTTCTTGTTGCCGGATCGTGCGCAATAAGAAACCCATCACATCTTCGCATTGTTGGCAGAATAGTTACACCCAAGAAATGGTGCGAAAGCAACTGAGTTAAATCGACACACGACGCGTATGAAAATACGTGGAAGTGTGGTGAGCTAAAGCTTTATTTTTTATTTTTCCCCATCCGCCGGAGGATAGAAAAAAAAAAAGGTGGGGGAGCATCTATTTTTTAGCCGCCGGGCCAAGTTCGTCAGGGCTCGTACATACGCAGATGATACGGATGTTACAGCCACTTTTTCTACTCCTCGCTGTCGTTATACCCTCCGGTATCGCGAGGAACGTTTTATCCTCCATCTTTAATGGTACGTTGGCATCAGGTATTTACTCCTTTGGCTCAAGTCATGAACATATATACTGCTGTTAGTATGTATGAAAAAACATACTCCGAGTACTTTATTTAACTGCGGCTGCTAACATGCAACCGTTTAGCAGCCCCAACTGGTGACCGCGGACCGTGATGTGCCTCCGTATGGCTTCGACATCTCTTGGGACAGCTGAGCTGGTCGACATCCGACCTGCCCCAGGCACGGGCTCTCCGTTGGGAAACCGAGCCAATGCATGGGCTTTAGGCTATAGTTGGTAGTTCTTGCGCGAGAAAAAATTAGGGCTCCTCCATCTAACCAGATACACATGTACATAGAACCGGTCGCCCCGGTGTCGTATCAGGTTATCCTCGAGCCTGGTTTAGGTCAGTTTCGTGAGTTCGAATCCCCCGAGTGCGTACGTAGTCGTATAAATTCTTGGGGATTTTTTCTTGCGCACAACTTGACTTGCGGAAAGCGCGAGAGCGTTAGTTAGCAACACTCGATGAAAAATCGACGAGCAGTGGGATCGCTGCACCCTAAACGTGATAAAAATTGAAGGCAAGAACCGGGGAGAAGAAGGGACGGCATCTCTGACCACGGTTTGTCCAAAAGCTGGAAAGTAGGTTTGTCCAGATACATACAGCGGTGGTACGAGGTACACTACTAACGGCCTTCTCGCAAAAAAGGAACCCGCAAGAGATTTAGTAAAAAAAACTACGCAGAAATAAGGAACTAGACGGCTGTTTCATGCGGAAGTTGTACACATGACCCGTTTAATACTCGTCGTCCTGCTCATCCACCGCCCCACCCAAGTACACACACTGTCGTTAGTGTAGTGAGACCTATATGAGGCGCTTACAATAATGCCGCCACTCGATACAGGGCGGTTGATAATAGGCTGGCATGATGGCTGTAACTCTAAAACCAATCGCCTAGACCAATAGGGCGGCCAAAATCCGTTCGCACTATTAACCTTATAGTAGGTTCCATTACTACTCTACTTGGAAACCCTACCTGTTGGGCTGCAGCCAAGGCCTACCCACCAGTCTACGTCAACGACTCAAGACTTGTAGCAACCTGGTAGACTTTAATCGCGTGACTTGAACTAGGCCAACAACAGGTAAGATATCATACTATCAACCTCTTTTTTAGTACTGCAGTGTCCAGAACCCTACATCTGAGTCGATTTTCAAGAGATTTGTCCCCAAATTGGCACTGCAGTCCGAAATGGGTTAATAGTATGTATGGTAAGGCTTCTAAACAACCCCGTACCACACATTACGGCATCATCTCTGACCACGAGGCTCCCACCTCGCGAAGTTTTCAGCAAAAATTCACCATATTGCTTGCAAATGTCAGTGAGTTGCCAAGACGCTGACTGTGGTTATATTATACACCTAGCACCTTCTTCATACTATATTGGTGATGTTCCTGCTTCTAGTTATTTACACCAGAACGAGTCTGGAGCGACATTATTATCTCTGCCTAACCGTACCACATTATCATTCCTGCCGACTCTACTTTTATTTTGTCATCTAGTTCCGACGTCATTGTTATTGCGGTTGTACTGAACCCTCGAGCATCAGCTATGCGCAGCAGTATACTTGCTTCGCAATTTGTAATGATCCTCTTGGTGCGTCGAACTGTCTTTTTTTCGCAGCGCGGGAGAAGCGCCAAACCAGCAGTCTCACAGCGGGAAGAAAAAAAACTCATCATGAATCAGTCTCTATCCTAGGGGGGAAATCGGCACATACGCTGATGGTGCTGGGTGTACACGGGTGGGAAATATCAGGTTGGAGAAAATACAACAAATCGTACGACGGATGCACAAATTTACTATTAATATTAACATTAATACCTCCCTTGTACTGCGTACTGCTGCTGTAGTAACGAACTGGTGAAAAACTGCTGGACCAAAAATTACTTGGAAGTAGTGGGAAATAATATTGCGTCGGCGTTTTATGACAACAAAACACACAAATAACCAATCCACCAATCAAGGTCTCACCAGGAGAGCAGAGTTGTCGCCGTCCTCAGCCATGAGCTTGATGGCGTCGCTTGCGGCCATGCCCTCCCTGAACAAAGCTACGTCCTGCACTTACCAAACAAGCAGCAGCAACAGCAGAGGGAGTGAGTGGCACACGAAGAAATCGCGATGAACAAACCGATTTTAATTCTCGAATAAATGCTGTATTAAGAGTAATACATAAGATAACTAGAAATATTCTGTAATCGTACTCTTCCCGATATTAAAGCCCGGGGGAGAGAAAAAACAAACTAAACCGCTTACCATACATATGATAAGAGCAGTATAGTGGAAACTACAGCAGTAATACATTTATTATAAAAAATGAAAATACACTCCAGCTGTGAGATCGAAGATTTCGTCGAAACTCATCTTTGCAAGCTGTGTGTACATTTATAGACCAAGGCTACGGTAGGGGGGGTACCCCCATTTTCACTGGTGTGTTTGAGCCACTCGCACGAGTAGCTCTGTACCCTACGAATGGAGATGGTTTAGGAAATTGGTTTGCCGCAACTTAGATCACCTTTGCATTGCGGATTGATTTCGTCAATGTAAAACATAAGAAAACGTAAGATTGCATAGGAACAAAGGGGTTACTCGCGCGAGTGACACAATAGATCGTGATGTTAGATCTAGCTCAAAGTTCCCCACCCAAAGTAAAAATACCAACACTTACCATTATAGTGGACAAAAAATACGACCACTCCAATCAAAAAGTCATCTATATTGTACCTAGTATATTATAAGTACCAACAACGCAGCTTGCAAAGATGAGTATTGACCTAAAATTCGTCGAAGTCACGGCTGACGTCCTTGAAATTTGTTTATACAATATTCGTCGAACTCACGGCTGACATCCTTGAAATATTTTTGTAAAGTATTGGACTTGAAGCATCAGAACGTTTGGTATTCACATCAGGGAACATACATTGTCCACACATCGAGGTACTCGTGGCATGGCCGCCAGTCGCCGACCATTTTACTATTGCCATAGCTGCTGTACGACGAATACTATTGATACGTACTGCCGTGCGCACTACAATACCTGGTAGTAATCAGCATCGCCTGCTGCTGTAAACGAGAGCGACTGGATCGATCAAGCGACGACACGTCCACATAGGCGGCCGAAAACAAACCATTGAGCGACGGCCGACGGCAGAGCAGTCTACGGGCCGCGTCGTAACGAATGCCGTTATTTTTTCCCAACCAAATCAAACTCATATATAAGATCCGTTTACTATTGGTATTTGTTAATAAACAGTCTTCATATTTTATCCCATGGTGGCATCTATTTCCATCTGTTATTTCCACCGCGTTTCCTTGCTCGTGCAAACGAGATGGGCCGAGAAAAGCGTCTGGTATAAGTACTTGCCTGGGTGTGAGCCACGACGAGCGGAGGCGAGAAAGGCTGCATGTAGGTGAGGTTCCTCACGCGGGCCTGGGCAAGACAAGACGACCACACGAGATAAGAGACGGGAGGTTGGTGAGGGCGTGCGATCGAAATTTCTGCATTCCGCAGGTGATGCGGAGGCGTGGTCTACCAGCCCATGATACAGCATTACGTTCAACGTAAATATGAGAACCCTTTACATATTAAAAAATAGATAAAAAAAGCCTTAAATTTGTGTCTACCTGGTATACCAGTGAGAACAAATCTTCGTATGTATACGTCGTAACGTGTCCGAGCATGCAGCTATGCTCTAGGTAAGAGGAGCAGACTCTAGGTAAGAGGAGCAGGCTATCTGCTGTATTGTCTAAACGAACGAGGTGTCGTGTGATCAACTCGTATGGGCATAACACCCAGCACCGCCAACCCTACAGCAGGAGCACCGAAGACGATCGTCCTCATCAGGCGAACCCGTGGACTCAGCGCTCCAATTAAAAACCTCAGATTTTCTTGCAAGAACCAAGATAACACCGAAAAACAGAAAAACTCACACGACCTGCACGCTCACCGTGTACTCTGCTGCGTTGGAGAGAGCGAGTGCCGACAGCACACCGAAAACCGTGGGGGTAGTCTTGACCATCTTGTAGCTAGTGTAGGTAGTGGTAGTAGAGAGCTATTGGACGATGGAGAAGGAGAGAGAGGTGGCCTGAACGAGTGAGAGGGTGGGGGACAAGAGCAGATACAGCAAAAAGTTGGGTAGACCTCAAAACCCTCCGCAGGTTGCTTTGTTGCCCCAAAACACAGAACACAGGTTGGGTTGTCGTTTTCGCCCCTCGCTGATAAAAATTGCAGGTTTGAAAACGTTTCCGGAATAAAATATTCCATTTGATTTCGGGGGGTTGTCGCCCCGACTAACCCGATAAATCACTTTGATTGGCCAAGAGTTGTTACCTGAACGCTTGGCCAATCAATTTTTCGAGTTTTTGAGCCGGCGGGATTTGGGTGGAGGTAACGTGCGGGAGGTTTTGGTGTTTTTGCCCCGACCTCCCGAGACAAAAGTTTGACCCGCTTGACTGACTGATAGAATATACTAAAAATGGTATATAAGCGCAACTATCGGCCTTGACGCGTCTAGAAAACATGTCCCTCAATTGTTGAATCTCTGGTGTGACATTTTCGACTCTTTGCGTCTTAACCGCCAACAGGTAGCAGATGAGATGTTCTTGTTATTTTTTTGCTGAAGAATCTCCTTCTGTGCATCAAGAAACCACAGCAGTTTTAACCTGCCGCATGAAAATTCAATTCGCGTCAAAGCGCGAGGAGATCGAGAGGACGGCGCGACGTCGCGACGTCGCGCCGTTTGCAATAATAACATCTTCTCTCGCACTCCATTTTTTTTGCGGATGACGCGTGTAAGCTTGCGTCAGTTTGTCTGTCAGTCTGTTTGCCTTTTTTTCCGTTTATGGTCGCTTGCATCGTTCAATGCGAGGAGAGCTGCCCGAAGTTGCTGTGTAAAAACATGAAAAACGTCTGGTGAGTACGACCGATCGAATGTTGTTGTTAATGGTCGCTTTGAACACAGATTTTCGTCAAACGATCACAAAACAATTCGGGTCCTCAAAAGAAAGTCAAAAGAAAAAATGCGTTGGAGCTTGCGCAGTCTGTTTTTACTGCACGACTGCCGATGATCATAGATTTTGCTTGTTGTTGTGGTACACCAGGTACCTGGTAGTTATCTTCGTGCACCTGGTAAGCGGTTTTCCATGTTCACATTTTCAGGCTCCTCACATTCCAAACGGTCGTGCACACATCAGTATACTGCAGTAGTAGTAGTACAATCGTAGTAGAATAGTACAGCAGTAGTGGTAGTAGTACCGCACACACCAAGTACAACAATGTTTTCACGTTCGACCGGGTTCGACCTATCTATCTATCTATGGGCAACCGACGCGTACGTATGTGCGGATCATGATGATATTATGATGATGATGGTGTATAATGCATTATTTATAAGCATCGGAGGGCATGCGCATCCATGGTACATAACAGTATTAGGAATTGTTGTTGTTGTTGTTGTTGTTGTTGTTGTTGTTGTTGTTGTTGTTGTTGTTGTTCTCACATTATTAATAGTAAAACTCGCATAATAATCAATAACATGATGAGATGACGAGCCCCTGCAATAGGAATATCGCAGGAATCTTCTTCTTGGAGAATTTTTGTACGGCATACGAGTAGCCTCTGCAGGTAACCTGACTCTCTTCGTGCTGCTCGGACCGCTCCTTCTCGTATCCATCTTGTGCAGCAGCAGCAGCTCGCAGCAGCATTGCAGCAGAATCATTAACAGATCAGCAGAGAGTTTACGACCGACCATGCAACTGACAACTCGGCATGTTAAATGTGGTCTCCTGCTACTGGTTGATGCGTACGTAGGCGTTGTTTTTGTCGCAGCACATCAAAAATGCCTCTCTTGTTGTTGATTTTCGTTTTTGTTGTTATATATTGAGTTGTCTGTTTGTTCTTTTATTCGTTGTGTTGTTTCTGGCTGTTTTCTTGTTTTCAAGAGCTCCGGATGTTCGGTCTGCTGTACGCTGTACACTACAGCAGCATTTATCGTAGACTGACTCCCGATTTCACTTTTTTTACGGTGGATGCATGAATTGCGTCAGCTGTGATATATGCGTGTACCACCTTGGGTTGTGTGTGTGTTTTCCCTGGGGTATTCCTCAGCTCCAGAGTGACTGGAGCCTGTCCTGTGACCACGGACTTGATTATGCGAGTTAATGTGAGAACAACAACAACAACAACAACAACAACAACAACAACAACAACATTTCCGCCCAGGGCAAAAAAATATTACGTGGTATATTTTCGTGGATAATTTTGACGAAATTCAGCCAAAACGTCGGCAAAATGCGGGTCGACGAGGATTTTGACGATTTTTACCCTCGGGTCGGCAAAATCCGGGCCAACGAGGGTGCACATCCAGCCGAAGGGACACAATTTCAGGAAGTTTCGGACTTTTTTCTGCGCGAACAAGCATAACTTGTTTCGTAGTCGAGGAAGCGCCCGTCCCGTCTGACCTTCCCCCCTTCTGATCTCACTCTGTCGTCTCACTCTCACTTTGTTCTCGTCCTCTCCTACCAACCTCTTCTACTTCCACTACTACCTGTTCAACTTCTACTACTAGCAAGATGGTCAAGACTGCCCCCACCGCGCTGGCTGTGCTGTCGGCGCTCGCCCTCTCTAACGCGGCTGAATACACGGTAAGAGAGAGGCCCCTATGTAGATAGACATCGCGCAGCGTAAGATACGCTATACTTGTAGTCTATGGGGTGTGATGCGATACTTACCAGTACCAGATACGGACCAAACGCTACTTCTTGTGTTTCCAGGCGAAAAATGCCGGTAGAGATTTGGTCGCATAGGAGAGCGCGGTTCGGTGCTGCGAGGGTGTCGGTTCATGGGTCTAGCACCTCCTCCACATCCACCCATGGTATGCCGTACATAGCTACTGCTGTAGAGTAAAGGCCTCGACATTCCAAGAACAACCGATCTCCCATTCGTAGCTCGCTCTCTCGCTAAATACGCCAGAGTTGAAGGTGGGGCGGTCATCGAAAAGCTCGCCGCATATATGACTCATACTGGTATCATCACACATAATATCCAGTCTGCACAGAAGTTGATGTCGTCGTCGCTGTAGGTTAGTTCTGGTGGCTGCGTGGGCCTGGCTTGCGGATTTGCCACCCTTTGTTTGTGGTGGTTGGCCACGCGGATTTGGCGCCTTGGGGCACATGGATGTAGTCGAAGACACCAGTAGATGCTACGGCACACGACCTGGCAGCTGGTGAGAAAGGAACTGAGTGAAAGATACCAGCACTTAAATGCCAAGTACAATTCTCCTTTCGGTGGTGGTGGCCGCGGTGATTTGCAACTTGATGACATGATCAGAGACCATCCCTTGGAGTTTATGAGTGAAACTATAGTCTAGTGGGTAAGGCCTCTACGTGCCTCAAGCGATGGGTCTCCTACCTGTAATAACATTCGACGTAAAGAGCGTCTTGGCAGCAAGGATATACAGCTGTCAGGTATCTAGCCAACGCTCGGTAGTACGAAAACATTTTTTGCCGACCCGACCTGTAGCATATCGGCCACTCAGACGGTCGAACTCACAACTGGCAGTTGGAGTGGGGCAGTTGACGTGTTTCAATTCAAGTATAGTTTTTTTATAAAAAAAATGAAAAACGTCAGCTGTGAGTACGACCGACTGAATGGTCGAAACTCAACTTTAGAAGTTCCGTTTTTTTATAAAAAAGACGGAAACATTATCGGTCGTTGGCTTCGCTGAGCAAACGTTGTCGTTTGACTCTTCCGCTACGCGTAATCAGCCCTCTATCTACGCGTATACAACATGATGTGACGATGTTTTGTTACACTAACTCGTCTTTTATTGCTTTTTTATCAGCCCTCTATCTACGCGTATACAACATGATGTGACGATGTTTTGTTACACTAACTTGTCTTTTATTGCTTTGTGTGTATTTTCTTATTTTATAACTATTTTTCAAGGACGTCAGCCATGAGTTTGACGAATTTCAGGTCAATACTCATCTTCGCAAGCTGCGTTGTTGTTCTGTTAGCACTTTGTAGGGAGGGGGCACATCACCCAGGTATATCTGGTTACCACTTGTATCATCAAAATCTTCGTCTAATCACTGCTGTATGCCCTTTCCCGCGCTGCCTTGCGTCTGCTATGCCTCTGGCTTGCGCTTTCTCTTGTCCTGGGCAGGTCCGCGTCAGGAACCTGACCTACCTCCAGCCTTTCTCGCCCCCGCTCGTCGTGGCTCACACTCAGGTGATAAAACCTGCTACTTATATACGCCGGAGTAATATATTTTAGTGCGTGTTATTTCAGTATGTCTTAACCCTTGTCTTATATACTGCTGTAGTAGTAGTAGATAGAAAACTCAGTATACCTCCAAAACAGCAGTCCAACTAACTGCAAAACGTATCTGACACTGCTGCGGCTGCTGTAGTTCCAAGAAATTTGTCCCTTAAGATATACGTTGCAGACTTGAGAGGAACTCCTTCAAGTATAGGTTGCAGATTTAGGAACTGCTTTGAGAAGCGTGTCTTAACCCCTTTTAATTGCAAAACTTACGTTTAACTTTTCCGGGCAGCCCCAAACGTTGATAACTGGTACGGCCTACAACTCCAAAACCTATCTCGCTGACTTTTCTCTTCAGTACCCAAAACGTGGGGCAGCTAGCTGCACAAAATCTGCACCCTTGCTTTTCTCTTTTCGGAGACGAAGTGGTCGGAAATGGCCTAGGGGACTTGCCGCATTTTTTCCTGACTGCGATGTATTAACCGCGTTTCTCTCGCAAAGAAGTGCGCTGTTGCACGAGAAAATTGCGAATGTGCAAGGCTGCCTCAAAATCTCATGAGCAGTACGTACGTCGTGCTCGCAGTGTGTCCACCGCAGTCTTTTTTTTTTCACGTATTCTGCAGTTCGGCGGTACCACGCACTACAGCACAGCGAGCGGTGTTTGTTTTCCCCCGCGGGACGTTTCGGGCCCGGCTTTCACCGTCCGTTTTTTTCCAATACTACAGCTACCCTCCAAACGGCATGATGGATGGATGTGGTCTGTAGGGTCTGCTGAGTCTACCTGGTATGGTATACTGGTACATGTTTTACACAAGTATACATGGATGGATGTGGTCTGTAGGGTCTGCTGAGTCTACCTGGTATGGTATACTGGTACATGTTTTACACAAGTATTATACCTGGAAATAATATTATCACATTATTAACTCGAATATAGGTACAGCGACCAGACAACCGGTACCTCGTTCTCGTGCGCAGGCTGTCATATGGATCGTAGACGAACGCCGTACGTGTTTTCCAATATTTTTCCGATCCCAATATTTTATACACTTCCGTGTCCACAAAACGGTTGCCTCGTGAGGTATATAGGTCTATATTCTTGATGATGAGGACACACGACCCGTAGTACACGCGATCGGAGTATCACACGCAGCTAGCTTGCAAAATATGAGTTTCGACAAAATCTTCGATCTCACAGCTGGAGTGTATTTTTATTCATCATAGACTAGACTAAAGGTCTGTCCCGTTGTTAGAATGCATATAATATGAGATTCGTCCGAAAGTTTATTGGGCCTTGTTTTTTCACGGCTTGTTTTTGGCTGTTCTTGGGGGTTCTTTGTGTGTGTTCTTTATATTAAACTGTTATTTTCGCCCATACATGGTCTTGCACCATCCCCATGGGCCAGTGTTGGAAGACGACGCCTCATCCGATTCATATGCTAAGTAGAGAGAGACCAGCTCTGTGTGGAAGAAGTTCAGGAAGTGATACTCGTGTGCATGACATGCCTGCCCGCTGTTCAATTTAAACATCGCGTCTTCCCTCATTGTGCTTCTGCTGCTTGTGTGATGTGATATGTGCAGGACGTAGCTTTGTTCAAGGAGGGCTTCGCCGCCAGCGACGCCATCAAGCTCATGGCTGAGGACGGCGACAACACCGAACTCCTGGTGAGCTTAGTTCTGATTAGTTTGATTACTGAAGTGGTGGGAGGCTCCAGATAGTGCCTGTTGAATAGTGCCACCGCCCTTTTTGGCGCCGGTGAAACCGCTGGGCACGGCTTGCTTAACGCCATTACTAATGGAAACCCTTTTGGGGGACAAAATTACTTTTTGCCGGTGAAACCGCTGGGCACGGCTTGCTTAACGCCTTTACAAATGGAAATGCTTTTGGGGGACAAAATCGCTTGAAGTTAGTTTAAAGAGGGATTTGGGGGCTGTGAAGTAATGATGGCTATTTGACTGTTGCAACTACTAGTTCATGTTTAAAAACTAACTTTGTGTTGGCTTGGTGCTTATTTTGGGGTGTTGTTGACTATGTTTACTTTTGGCTCTCAAACCTAATGATGCTAATTTTTCTTGTTTGTCGTTTTGTCTGCTGCGCGACAATTTGTTTCTCCAGGCGCTTGCGGCCTCCGCCGACGTCGCTCCCTACATCTGCGGGGCTGCGGTGTCCGATGCCCCGCTGTTCCCCGGAGAGACGTGGAGGGGCACCATGGAGGTGGACGAGTCTGTCTGCGGCGATGACGCCGTATTCTCCGTGGTTTCCATGCTCAGTGAGTTCACTTTTTGTTTTGTGGTGGTACTGGTACTTCTTGACCGTGTAAACTTTTCTCTGTGATACGCAGCAAATATTCCTGGTATTATATGAGATTTGTCGAACACGTATCGCGCAATTTGATGCGAGTCGACGAGGGAAGGGCTGGAGTCTTCTCGCGATTAAAATGATGCGTATCGTGGTGCGGAGGGGGGAAAAAGAGCCTGCTTGATGACCGTGGATCCGAGTTACGTCTAGGGAGGGAGAAAGAGAAAGAAGTGTGAAGTTAACAGATAAGAATTGCGAAACAAAAACAAAAACAAAATAGCAGCATGGAATGTATTTCCAAGTAATAAGTGGTGTTGGATAGTCTTGTCTATACCAGGTACTACATGATTTTCTGTGATGTGCTCCTCGGTAGGTGGTTGTTGGCGGGTATCTGCGATGTCGACGCCGTCGGGCTCTAGGTCTAGTAATGTTTACGTCAGTAATATAAATAGCAGTAAATGTTGTAGTGTATCAATGATCATTTATTTTGATATACCAGAAAACCACCGTGTGTGAAACTCTGGTGGTGGCTTTTTGTTTCAGTGGACTAATGCAACTAATCGAACGCATGCCAGGAACGTTAGCAAGCCCAACTTCGACCACGCTTGTCGCGCACACATCTCTCCTTCTTTGTCGTCGGACCCTCATGACACGTTAAACCAACCCCCGACCTCCTCCTGCTTCGTCCCGCCCCCGATGCTGTTTCAGTCAACACGAACGATGCTTTCGTTGGCGTCGACTCCGAGCGCCTCAGCGGCGGCACCAAGCTTTTCCCGCCCGCCTTCGACGCCGGTGAGAATGGCCGTTTTTTTTGCTCAGAAATTACTCAAGTGAACTTTGTTTTGACTTTGCTACCGTTTTGTATTTTTGGGGAGGCCTGAAGCTAGACCGTACCTTTTGTGCCAAGCAGTAGTAGTACCTGGCTATTTCAAGCCTCAAAGCCCTTTTTATCGTATGTACAGTACAGAAGTATACGTCTGTAATGGGCTGTTTTAAAAGCAAGACGAGCGCTGAGAGCGCTGAAATCTGATTTACTTCGCAGTAAAACATGGATGTCGGAAGTCATGATACTCCCAAATATGAATTACAGCCTGGGACAGCTTTCTGGCTACGTTCTGCTGTAGGTGTGTCGAGTCTGTCCCACCAGGTAGCCAGAGCAACAACGAGCTGTGCAGTGCACTCACCCACATGCGGTTATGACTACAACAATTCGCTGCATCGTACAATACCGGGTATGTGATACCAGTACCGAGTAGGGCTATTTTTCTGTTTTTTTGCCCTAAAATTGCCCTCGCAGTTAGCAACAGGTATATTGCTTTCGCTCCGCTCCTTCCCTTCCCCTTGGCCACCTTTTTCCATCAATCCAAATCAGATTCCGAAGAGCAACGACAAGCTGTGCGTGCACCCACATGCGACCTAATGTAGAACTAACTGACTTTGCCCTTCGACTTTGCCCTTCGTTGCTTCTCACTCCTCAAATCCAATCCTGTCTCAGGTACCGAGAGCAACAACGAGCTGTGCTCCCACATCCCCGGCCCGGCGTGCGACATGGACTCCAACAACGAGCAGGACGCCCCCGGAGAGGAGTTCATCCACGTGCACCGCGGTATCCACGGAGAGGAGGACATCTCCCGCCGCGCCTACGACTGGAGGAACCCCGTCGCCGAGGTCTTCGTCTTCGCCCCTTAATACTAAATAGTTGACATGCCAGGAAGACGTTGCCGATCGCTTTTGTTACCGACCGGCCGTCACCTGCAGAGAGGAGGACATCATCTCCACAATTTGTGGCGTACATATTTTCTTTTCTAGTATGTATGTATCGGGTTGACTGGAGGAAACCCGTCGCCAAGGTTTTTGGTCGTTTTCCCGCGAATGCCGTTGAATAGTTGACCGACGGGGAGACGTTACCGACCGCTTTCACTTTTCCGACCGCTTTCTCCGTGTTACCGACCGGGCGTCACGTCATCCACGTGCACCGCGGCATCGGCTGAAAGTAGCACGTGTACGACTACTACTGGAAAAAATACTGGCATAGACCGAACAGGGACGGGACCGGCCGTAGCAGACTGTTCCTTGGGACATCACCGATTTGTTTTTGATACTGTGTGTTGCAGGCCGTGTGAGAGCTGGAAGGCGAATGCTTCCAGTTGGCGGGGGAGCGCTGATGGGGTGGCTTTGACTCTGGGTGGTGGACGTTGCTAGGGCGTGTAACCGCTTCTGTTTCGGTTCTTGTCGTCGGGAGGGGGGCGGTGATAGGTGTGTTGTTTGGTCAAGGTCTCGGCATGGAGACACGGCATGTTTATGGTACGCTCGCTGCCTTTTTTGTGTCGTGGGTGGTGGATGGAAAGGCTCGGTATTGAATCATGTACAACTGGTAACTAGCGCTTTGTTTTTTTTTGTTTCACTTGGAAGTTAATTCCTCGCATGCAACGAGTGAGCCTTTGGGAATGCTCGTCTTGTTTTTTACGCCCGGTCAAGGCAGACAGCGAAACGTCGTCATTTTGCTGAAAGGCATGTGCTTTTCTTGGGTAATCAACGATAAAACAGCTGCTTTTTGGAAAACATTTATTTCTTGAGCCAACGATCATTTTTTTTCTTGACTAGAGCGAACCTTTTGTTCGAGAGTATTCGTACATTTTGCTAAAGTAAGCACTTGCGTCTTGAGTGTTCATACTGTTCTGCTGCATGCGCGTTTTCTTTTACGCCCATGTATGTGCTGGTCGTCGCGAGCAGAACATTCATTGTGTGATGCATGTGTATACGACTTAAGATAAGTCTGCAGTACATACTAGCGTTTGTATCGGAGGGTGCCGGGTTACGAAGGTGGTACTATATTTTGGCAAGTAGTTTTCGTCAAGGGGGCCAATTGAAGATATCACATATCGACTTGCGGATAGTCAACCAAACGACAAGGTATAGCGGTGTACCAATGGCTAACGCGTCTCATTTGAGTCCTGTTGAGCGTTGCCCGAGGACAATCCACGCCATCCATCACTATTGTGCGATGAGGCAAAATATATTAATAAGTTGTAATTGAATGGGAAATTCGTTGATTCGTTTCCACCTTGGGGGGAGACGACGTGATGCATTCGTTCGTGCGTCGGCACAACAACTAATAGCTCGCTACCCCCTTCTTCGCTTGGCATGGAAACGGCTGCTTTTTATCTGCATTATTATCGGACACATGATAACTATGCTTTTTGACAATTTGAAAAAAAAAACTTAATTTCCGCCTTGATGAAGGGAGACGACACGATGCATTCATTCGTGCGTCGGTACAAAAAACTATTATTAATAGCTCGCTCCCCCCTTTTTCTTGGTACGAAAAACGGCCGTTTTTTTCACCTGGAATATCAGAGGCATGATAAATACCACACACTTTTCAAAACCTTCCACCTAAGGGCAAACAAACGCCCGGCACATACATGCTACATACGGGTGGAGAAGAGGTGCGGAGGGTGCACCCATTTGTTTTTCTGAGGGTCTTCACACGAGCTCTATACGTACCCCACCCAGCAAAACATTCTTCTTGTGATAAAATATATTATTAGCGCGAGAGCTGTCGAACCGTCTCTCATGGGGTCTAGGTTTATTTTACAACGTTTTTCTTTTTTTTTCTAATGAAAAAAAAAAAGATAGATTTTTGCAATATTCCGACGATTTTCTCGTCTTCTTACAGAAATTGTCTCAGCCTAAAGAAGGTGATGACGAACTTTCTGTTGTCGTGTACGTAGCACGCCTCTGAGGTGCACAACTTTTTTTTTTTTCCTGAGGCTCTCTTCCCGACTTGAGCTCGACTTTGAGCTCTACGTCTCACCCTATAACGAACGGAGTTTGGGTACTAATAATACCACGTACTGAAAAAGTCCAAACCGATTAACAAATGCATGCTCAAGACTAGTCACCACGATATATATAGACGAATAATAGTGCGCATTAAGAATGATATGATATTTCGACTGGCAATTTGGACGCGTGAGCTACGATAGATAGTTATCAACTTCGGGAATAAAAACTTGCTGAGCGGCCACCGCGTTTCTGCTGAGCGCCTCTCGAAGAAGAACGTAAAATGGCCAGTTTTCGCAGGGGATACTCGCAAATCTTGAATTTGCGGGGACTAAACACATACATATTCGTGTCTCGTCGTGAATAAAAAACGGGAAATTGGGTAGTATGCGTGCGACCTCGGACGAAAGGGCATACACACACACACATATATATATATATATATATATATCAATTTGATCGTTGTGTTGCCTGTCCCTCATAATACCTGCTAGTTAATTATTATTAGTCATTTCTATCAAACCTGCACGCATCGTTTTCCCGTTACATTAAAAGCTTGTATCTCACAAAAGCGTGATCTTTCATAATATATAAACGAAGTTCCCTTCTTTACGCTCTCATTGCAAACAAACCAATCAACACCAAAAAAATAGACCACTAATTTGCGACACCGTCTATCTCCGTTTTATGCAAGCGTGTCGTACATTGTCGGTGGGCCCTCACCTTTCACCATCCTTCCCCCTTCCTATGCAACACCTGTCATCAACAATCTTCTGCACTGGGTCCAGTCCGCAAAAATCTCATACTATCCGCGCTCCCCCCACCAAAATCGGTCTGACGAGGCGACTTGCGATGCGTTTTGCTATAGACAAGCAATGACGCATGCTACGTTAGAGGTAGCACTTTTTGGCTATTTTGTTTTCTGATAACAACGGTGCTTGTCTTAACCCAAAATCGTCGAAAACACGACCTTTTTTTTTTCATGATTCTAGTTGTGTACCTTGGCCATTTCATTGTTTTTTTTCTGAATTCGGTGTATTACAGTACCAGGTAGAGGTTTTTATTTTTCTCCAAATCAGTTCTTAGGGCAGCTGGAGAGGTCTCTTAAGATCCCAAATTTGAGGAGCGCCTCAGAAAAAAAAGTGGTGCACGGCGCGTGTATCGTAGCACGCTTCTAATGTTGCTGTGAACGTAAGGTCCCCCCCCGGAATTTTATTCGTCGGTCTGCCGTAGCTGCTGGGGACTTGAACTTCGAAAACGAACCAAGGCCACAATACAATAGACCACTGTAACACCGTCTGTCTCCGTCTTATGCAAGTGTTTTACACGATCTCGGTGCCCTCATCACAGACCATCCTTGTTGCCCTTTCTACGTAACAACCTTCATCGACTATCTTCTGCACCCCCCCGCCAGGGAAAGTGTCATCTTATCCGCGCCCCCCCCCTCTCCAGCTGGACCAGCATCGGGGTGACGACGTGACTTGCGATCCGTTCTCCTATATGGACAGCAACTGCTGTTTACGTAAGGTTCCCGCACACCATTTTCTTTGTCCGTCTGCCGTAATTGGGGAGTTGAACCCTTGCTGGGAAGCGCGGTCCCTTTTGCAAGCATTAAAGAAAGGTCTAGCCGGAGCCCCCGGGCAAGTTCCTCGGAGGAGAGAGCTGCGGGCTGGAAATCGTTGGAGGCAGACGAAGGATGGATGGATAGGCGGACGGCGTTGGGACGCGCCTCCTCGAGGACGCCATCACGCAGTCTAAACGTTTGGGTGTTCTGCTCACTTTGCGCGTTCAGCAGAGATCAACGCTGCGTATCCCCTTCTGGGCCCTGCCCCAGTACAGCTATTATACAAGTCAAAGGAATCGCCCGTAACCTACGGCGCATGCTACGATAGAGGTTGCATTTTTCGTCTAAAATGGCTTCTGAACGGCGGGATTCCTGAAACCGAAATCGTCGGAAAATGGCCATTGTTTTTTTGCACGATTCTCGTCATTCATGTACCTCGGCAATAATGGGGTTTTTCATCCGGTGGCAGTTTTATTTTTCTCCAAATCAGTTTTTTGGTTCGAGAGGCCTATTAAACTCCCGGATCGAGGAAACACCTCAGAAAAAAAGTGGTGCACACCTCTGTCGTAGCACGCGTCCTATCCTTAACTAGTTCCGCAGGTGATCAAGGCTACGGTAGGGGGGGGGGGGGGGGGGGGGGGGGGGGGGGCAATTTTCACTACCTGAGGTCTGAGCCACTTGCACGAGTGACTCTTCAGGTTCACTGACAAAAACAAGTTAGGTGATTCGTTTGGAACAGCATGGTATAAGCAACAAACCATCCCGCATTGGGGGGACTCACATCGAAGCATTAAATCAGCACGAAAGAAAGACTACACCGCATGGAACAGGGGGTTCACTCGCGCGAGTGACCCCGCGCCAATGAAGAAAAAAAAAAAGGCCCCGGAAAAGACCCCCCTATCGCAGAACTGGTCAGGTACTATACACTCTGCCCTTCTATGTCCCCAGGCAGAAGAAGGTAGCTGAGTAAGGTCGTATACGCCCACACCACTACATCGCCGTGGGCGAGGAACATGTCGTGTCTCGAGTATTCCGGCGTCCACGGGATCGGACCTTTACGCGCGCGATAATATTCACCGGCACGATGTCCTGGCCACGGACGGTAACTCAGACGGTTCGACACGAAAACGAAAACGCCGTGGATCCGAAAGGCAGCTCCTTTTTCATTCGTAGAAGAAACTGCTGCTGCGGGGCGAAGTCTTTTGTCGCTACGATCTTCATCACCGGCACCAAATCCTCCGAGAATACTCCCAGTTTGAGCCCGGCGATGATGCCTTTCCCGACGAGATGGCACATATCCTGTCTGCTGGCGAGACGTTCAGGACCCAGCTGTGGGGTGGGGTTGGGGGTGCACGGTGTACAAGAGACAAACATATTGAGGGGGGTGGGGTGTAAGTACGGAGGTTTGCCAGAGGTGAGATGGAGTTCTCGTGGCGAAAGCTATCAGCAGACGTGGGGTAGGAATACGGAACCGAATGTTTCTGAGCTCCTAACACGAGAGGAGCTCAATAGATCACCCGAAACATTACTTCGAAGAAAAAGGCATTCGTTCGCGCGCAACCCGACCAAAACATTTATGTGGCACCTAAGCTAAGATCATGGTTCATTATTTACAAATCCGAAGGTTATTTACAAAGTAGTTGAAAAAAAAAAATGTAAATTTTCTAGGCTACTATCTCGGACGGTAGTGTGACCACGCTTGCTACGATAGAGGTGTACACAATTTTTTCTCTGAGGCTCCCCAAATTTGCGAGCTTACGACCGCTCTGCCCTAAAAACTGGTTTGGAGAAATATGAAACCTCTAACGGATGAAAAAAAAACAAATTGGCCAAGGTACACAACGAGAATGCATCCGGACGCGTGCTACGACAGAGGTGTGCACCACTTTTTTTCTGAGGTGTTTCCTCGATCCGGGAGTTTAATAGGCCTCTCGAACCAAAAAACTGATTTGGAGAACAATAAAACTGCCACCGGATGAAAAACCCCATTATTGCCGAGGTACATGAATGACGAGAATCGTGCAAAAAAACAATGGCCGGTTTCCGACGATTTCGGTTTCAGGAATCCCGCCGTTCAGAAACCATTTTAGACGAAAAATGCAACCTCTATCGTAGCATGCGCCGTAGGTTACGGGCGATTCCTTTGACTTGTATAATAGCTGTACTGAGGCAGGGCCCAGAAGGGGATCCGCAGCGTTGATCTCTGCTGAACGCGCAAAGTGAGCAGAACACCCAAACGTTTAGACTGCGTGATGGCGTCCTCGAGGAGGCGCGTCCCAACGCCGTCCGCCTATCCATCCATCCTTCGTCTGCCTCCAACGATTTCCAGCCCGCAGCTCTCTCCTCCGAGGAACTTGCCCGGGGGCTCCGGCTAGACCTTTCTTTAATGCTTGCAAAAGGGACCGCGCTTCCCAGCAAGGGTTCAACTCCCCAATTACGGCAGACGGACAAAGAAAATGGTGTGCGGGAACCTTACGTAAACAGCAGTTGCTGTCCATATAGGAGAACGGGTCGCAAGTCGCGTCGTCACCCCGATGCTGGTCCAGCTGGAGTGGGGGCGCGCGGGTAAGATGACGCTTTCCCTGGCGGGGGTGTGCAGAAGATAGTCGATGATGGTTATTACTTAGAAAGGGCAACAAGGATGGTCTGTGAAGAGGGCACCGAAATCGTGTAAAACACTGATAATGTATATGACACTTGCATAAGACGGAGATAGACGGTGTTGCAGTGGTCTATTGTGTTGTGGCCTTGGTTCGTTTGCGAAGTTGAAGTCCCCAGCTACGGCAGACCGACGAAGAAAATTCCGGGGGGGGACCTTACGTTCACAGCAATATTACGCAAACGATATGCGGAGATAGAAGCCTGAAAAAACGCCATTTTCGGGTCTACAAGATAGCTAAACAGGATATGAGATCCGAAAACGTTCGTTATCTGTTTCGGATACGCTATTATAATGAGATGCTCTTAGACAGCTCCTCCTCACACAGCAAAGGGGGGAAAAATTTAAGCACGCGCTTGGAAAACAAAAATGAGCAGTAATAACATACACGACACATATGCCCCGTTCGCCTCCACCATCAAGCTACAGGCTACCACTTAGCTTTTCTGGTACGAGGGGTATGCCCTTGTGGAGTCATTTCTGAAGGACCTAGTTTAATAATACAGGGATTTACACGCATAATACAGCTTTTTCCGTAGTTTGGTGTGGTTAGGGATAAGGCTTTTGGGAAGACCTTGGAGATCTTTCCTCTAACTTAAGGAACTTGGGGGCGATCTGGAAGAGCTCTTAACCTGAGGAGCTCCTATAAGAGAGACCCCCATTCACAAAGAAAGGCTGCTACCTCTTCCCTCTGGCACGAGAGGTCTATCTGCCCTTAGAAATTTCTGAAGGGGGCTACGTTTGGTTGGGATATAGCCGTAACACCGCATTTATTTCTTATAGTTCGATTAAACACCGCATTTCTTGTAGTTCGGTGAGGTTGGGCGAGAGGGCTTATGGGTGTATGGGTGACACCCATAAGCCCTCTCGCTCAACCACACCGAGCTTCAAGAAACGCGGTGGTAAGCTCTCCCGAGAGGTTGGAGAGATCCTAGCTTTAGGAGGCTGGGGGGGTACTTGAAGAGCTCCTAAGTTTAGGAGCTCTTGGAGAGCTTCTCATTAGGAGCGCACTTAGAGCGCTCCTCTCACACACCTCAAAGGGGGCTACATTTTAAGCGCGAGGGTTGGATAAAAAATAGCTGTCTCGAAGAACATTTTTAGTAAGCTCAGAAGGACGTACACGCCACACATACATGTATGTCGCTCGTAGTACCCACACCCCAGGCTACTGCCTCCTGAGCTATTTCTGAAGTAGCTACTTATTTAGTCTAAGGGATGTACATGCATAATACAGAACTATGGTTTGGTGTGGTTGGGGAGCGGGGGCTTCTCGGGAGAGCTTGGAGAGTTCCAAACTTTAGGGTCCTCCTTGGGACAGCGTGTAAAGGGCTCCGCACATTATCTCTTATAGTTCGATTAACACCGCATTTCTTGTAGTTCGGTGTGGTTGGTATACGATGCCGGCGGAAACGGGCGCCGCCCCGCGCCTCGATCCGCCCCCCGCTCGCCGTTGCCACGAGAGCAGACAGCAGACGACACCCGACATGCGACATGCTACACGCCCTGGTACACCTGCCGTGGCGGTACATAGACGACAGGCGACAAACGACACCCAATCGCAGATCACAGTCTCCCATATTTCCGTGGTCCGCGCGTTTTCAGCCAAAATGAACATTCCAAGAAATTTATAAGTGGCGCTCTGTGACTCCACAAACCGCAATGGTTGTCCTTGGATTTTATTCTGTTTTTGGCGCGCTGTTGTATGTGCTCGTACGTGCGATTTTTACAGCGTAGCAGCGTTTGGGCTGTCCACCAGCTACGGAAACGCAGAACACCGGATCGCCAGCCCTTCTCCTCTCACCCTTCAGACACTGCCTGCCTTGCCCATCACTTTTCCAGCCACATAGAGATTGCTATCCTGCTCTGCAACGCTTTTTGTCTCTGAAGGACTGCTACTACTGTAAGGAACACAACAACACACCTCTCGTACCGTAACTGGTATATCAGATACATCATTGTCAGCATCGTCATCCTCAGCAGCAGCATCATCAACAGCAGCAACATTGTCAGGATGGTTCGTAACGCCTCGATGATATCGGCTCTGCTGGTCGCGACTTCTGTGCTGACGCTGTCCGACGCTGCCTTGGAGTATAAGGTGAACAACGCGATATCTCGTTACCCATACTTTTACCGCCTCGTATAGTCTATATCTCTGTGTGCGTTATTATCTGGTTTATGGTGCACGTTCAACACTCTGTCTATTAATAGACTAGACTATAATGCTGCTGTGGGCCTGCTCGTTCGTGACGAACCCCTTGATGAACTATATTCGTTCATGCTACAGTTGAGTGCTGGGTCGTTCTGGCTGGGCTTTGTTTTGGCTTCCTCTTGTTGTGTCGATCATCGACTTCTTCCCCAATCAATGCACCGCTAATGCTAGCAGCAGCAGGATCTCCGACCGTGTTGCCAATTTAGTTGTTAGTCTCGTGTACCGGACACTGCACGCATCAGTAGTTTCCAGGCAGGTTGGAGGCTTGTGGCGTTTCTGTACGGTTAGATTCACGATATCGAGGCACCGCTGGCAGATTTACACGTATTGTATCATCATAGCGGCGTCTGTTGTGTTGTTGTGGGCATCGTGTAGCTTTGACGAGATGATATCCGAACCGATCTCGCACTCCCTACACGAGCTTACCACTGCTTCCCTCGACACCCATGTGAACTATTCATACATACATGCTTCGTACACAGTCGTATCGTGTACCAGGCACTACTTTTGTATTTGTTGTATTACTATTGAGCTGCCGTGTACGGTACGGTGTGTAGTGTTGTACGAGGAAATACTTACTTCCACATATTTCCATGCACATCGTGCGTGTCAACAACTCCTCCATATTATTCGCTATCATGCAGCTTGCAAAGATTGAGTATCGACTCGAAGTTTATCGAACTCTTACGTACAGCTGACGTGCTTTGACTACATATATTTTCCACAATGTATAGTCTACAACAAGTACGATACACAAGAAACACACAGCTCATGATATACGGGTGCGAGTGGTACAACTGTACAGGTGTGCGAATGACTGCTGTACTGTCTCGAAACCCATCTTCAAAATAGCTCGTGCGACAGAAGACAACGCACGTGCAGCACGCCGCCCACCGTACCGCAGGGGCGCCCCCGAATTTCCACCGCGATACCCGGTATATTTTACCGTCTTGCACGTTAGTTCGCAAACAAAACAGCTGGTTATTGGGCGCTGTCCCATGTTTCAGTCGGCGCCCTTTTCCGGCGCACATTTCGGAGAAGATTATCGGAGCCCCCTCTCGCGGTTAATCCCCGATTGACATGCCCCTTCATATCGGGTGCTTACTGTTAAGATACGGCCTTACATTACGTTACTCGGTAGGCAACATTATTTGTCCGGTACCAACGATGCACGTACGTACATCTTCCTGGTGTGGAGAATGCTCTATTAATACTAACTGTTATTATTGTTGTTATTATTGCACATATTATATTAAGAAGCACAGCAGGATTGAAGGGGTAAGGCCTCTACTACAACATATACCTCAGGTAAATACAGCTAAAACAAAACGAAAATGCTCAAGACCACAAAGGAACAGGGAGGCCACTCGCGCGAGTGACTTCGAGTCGCCGCAAGACAAACAGACCACACCATCACCACCATTGGAATAATTTTATTCCCCTACCGCGGCTTTGGTCGAGAGTTGTTTCGTACGAAACACAACATCATCAGCGCCCGACATCATATCAAGTCTGTGTTTTATTATTATGTAGTTTCGGAGATGTATGCTTTTTTTTTCTGTGCAGCAGTCATTGGCCAGCAACAAAAGCGCCAACCCCACCAGAACCATGTAGCAAAACCAATCCCTCATGAATTTACGACCCACGCTTGACTTCGAAAGGGGTTTTAGGCGCAGTTCGCTTGAGAGAAGGGGGAGGGGGGAGCGAGGGGGAGGGGATGGGGGAGGGGGAGGGGGGAGAGGGAGAGGGAGCGAGATAATGGGAGAGATAATGAGAGGCTAATGGTATATCACGACACAGAGAGAGCATGAGATACGCCTCCCTCGTGTTCATGAGTTTCTTGGTGCCGCTGGGGTTGGTTATATTGCTAATTGACACGTTCACGTCATGCGTCATTTTTGGCAGGTCCGTGTGAGGAACATGACGTTCCAGCAGCCCTTCTCTCCCATCGTCATGCTCGCCCACACCAACGTGAGTAGGCTTTGGGGGGCGGGAGTACTGTGGACCAAGGACTAAGGCTACGGTACCGGGGGTCTCGTTTTTTACCGGCTCCGGCCACATTCGCGCGAGAGTGACTACCTGTCACGTGTGTTTTTTAGGTTTGGCGGTACGCGCCACCCTGAAGTTACCTGTTACCACGCTGCATCAACAGACTACTCGTATTGCGTAGGAGCCCATGATGGAGAAGACCAAGAGCTACTGGTCCACGGCGGGGGGGGTCACGTTAGGGGATGTTTTTAGGTAACTGGCTCGGGGTCACTCGCGAGGGTGACCCCCCTGTTCCTTTGAGGTGATAATCTTAAGCTCTCGTGCTGCATTATAATTTTGCGACAAGAGCCAGCAATGGAATGATCAGTTACGCTGCGCCAATAAAAACGACCACAATTTGTCGGGGTGAGGTGCTGCAGTCACTGGTGCGAGTATGGCAGTATGATAGTATGTGTGATATGATAGCTTAAACCAGGGTAGAGAAAAGGAGGCATGGTCGTAGGCCATGTTAGAGTATGATACTACAATACCGTACCCTTATAGTTTCCGCGCAAATATTGAAATGTCCCGGCCCCCGCCCCCCCCCTTCCCTCCCCCTCCCCCGAACGCTTCTACCACCCCTTCCCCCCCCCCCCCCTCCCCCGATCCCTCCCCCCCCCCCCCCCCATCCCTTTTTCCGCCTAGTTTGTCCAAACGCCCCACTTACAATCGAAATCGGCCAGAGTAATAAACACCTATACGCAGTTGATATCACGTCTTTATCTTTCTGACCATCCATGACGTAGTTTTCATTCTTTCCCCCCACCCCCCTCAACCCCCCCCTCCAACGCCCCCTCTTTTCCCACCACCCGCACGATCGCCTAGACCTAGCACCACGCGTATAACAAGCCCCTACATATCTTTGATCTCACAGCCGGAGTGTATTTGAATAGTATTTGTGACCTAAACCTCCTAAAATATCTCGCTCTCCCTTGCTCAAACGCCCCACCTAATATCGAAATCCGCCAGATTAATAAAACACTTCACGCACTGGATATCTCCTCATTATCTTTCTAGAGCCATCCATGCCGCTGCTTCCCCCCCCCCGCCCGCCCCGAACGCCCCCTTCTACCCCACCACCCGCACCATCGCCTAGACCTAGCACCACACGTATAACAAACCCCTCACCTAAAACCCTTCCCTTCCCCCCCCCCCCCCACCCCCCCTTCCCCCCCCCCCCTCCCCCGCCCCCACCCCCCACCTCCCCAACCCCCCCACCCCATCCACCCCCACCCCCTCGAACACTCCGCCCTCTCTCTACTCACTGATTGTACGACTCACCCCAGGATATACATGATAAACTGATGCATTCTTTCCAAAACCGTCACATTTATCCCCTCAAAATAATGTAAAGTTTCCACGCACAGATTGAGCTGCACCACCCGCCCCACCCCCGCCCCAACCCCCCCATCCCCCTATAATAAACTGGTGCATCGTTTTTTTTTTTCTTCCTTTTTTCCCAAAACCGTCAGATTTATCCCCTTAAAGGATTTATAGCTTCCACGCACAAATTTCCCGCCCGTCCGCCCCCCCCCCCCCCCCCCCCCCAGCCCCCCCCCCCCCCCCCCCCTTCCCCCCCCCTCCAACCCCGCTCGCTTTTGATCAAAACCAGCCCCCCACGTCCTTCAAAACTCCGCCCCCCCCTCACCGGTTATTCGACTTACAGGATTCACTTGATAAACGGATGCACTTCTTTCCACAGCTTGTCAGATTTTGTCCCCCTCAGAAACGGGTTCTATAGTTTCCGCGCACAGACTGCCTAACATCACCCTGTTGACCCTGATAGCTACACTGTAGTTGTAAGGGGAGTCGCCGACCTATATCCTTCATGAGGACACACAACCCGTAATACGCGCGATCGGAGTATCACACACAGCTTGCAAAGATGATTTTCGACAAAATCTTCGATCTCACAGCTGGAGTATATTTTCATTCTTTATAATACCGTACCCTTGGCCTACGCGGAGGGGTCCCGAGGAGTGTATTAATTTCATACGTAGCGGTATAGTCTTTATTCAGACCATTGACCGTCGCATCTGTACAAGGCCGGGGCGGAGCACGCCGGGTGTTCACCGACCAGACAAAGACAGAGGCAAGCTGATTCCGTGGGCAGCCCGATACAGTTGTTATTATGTCCTCGCGGGGAGTGTCGTTTGGTACATATGTCAAACCATGATCACGTAGACAAAAATTGTCCTTCACAACAACAGGTACAACGCAATCAATCGTCAGCGAGTGTGGGCTTACGACCCTCCCCCGCGACCGCGCAAACCGCTGCTGCTTGATGCACCTGCTACTTTTACGCGGGGTGGGTGGTGACCTCGCCACAGGAAATTTACGCATTCCAAGAGGATGAGGCGGCTACCGCAGCCATCAAGCAACTGGCTGAGACGGGGGACATTTCTTCCCTCACGGTAAGCCTCCACGTTCTACCTTCCACGGGTTTACCCTCCGTGACAATTCTTGCGTTCGATCTTTAAACTACATTCAACATAATGTTAAGACTATACCCGCAATCCGCCTATATACCGTTATAAAGGCTACCCTAGAGATGCACAGCATTTTTCTTCTTCTTGTTTTCGGGCTCCTTTCACATTTTGGGAGCTCTTATACCTCACCCAAAGAATGATCTCTTGACGAAACCGAAAGTGCAAACCGATGAACCAAAAGCCCATTGGGCACCTGAGTCGCGCGTAGAGGTGTAAAAAAATATGAATTCACAAAACTATGTAGTACAAAAAACAGAAGAGTAAAATTCCTACGGTTTTGGACGATTTTGAGTGAAAGCCCCATCATTCAGTGAAGATGTTCGGAATTGTCCAAAACGAGGGCTGCCTCTGTCGCAGCACGCGCATCACAGGACATCTTGCACCTTTGACGGGCGTGCTACGGTCTAGAGGACCTAGGGGCACGATTTCGTTTCCGAGGCTCCTCACTTTTGCGAGCTTAATAAAAATGTCAAAACGACGGATATCATCCCGTCGGGTAGAAGTGCCACGAAGAATATTTTCTTTCATTAAAAATTATTGAATTTTCGGATTCGTCGATTTCAAGTTACAAGGAGCACTGCCATCGAGAAGTCGGCTCTGGAGAGCCATAAAGAGCCATTTCTTCTATCGGACGGCGCGTCCCTGTGCCAAGAAGACTAAAAGCTAAGAGAGCGCCAGGCTGAGGTTTGTAAATGAAGACAATACATTTTGGGAGTGTTCGGTGTCGAAAGTCTTGATCACCACGCCGAATACTCCCGGATGTCAGAAGAAGTGGTTAATCTTCACAAACCAATTACTGCATCCCCCCGCCTCTGTTCTATGTGTTGCCTTCACACCTTGACACCTACCGCATCTATGTACGCGATTGTCCGCACTTGGCCTACGTGTGCCTTTGGGGCCAAGGCTACGGTTGTGGGGCGTGCTCCCTATTACACTAGGTGGATATTCACCACTCGCACGAGTGACTCAGTACCTCACGTTCGACGGTTAGCTCATGTGGCGCAGACTGATTCCACGATATGCTAGCCCCCCCCCCCACAACCGGCGATTTTCTTGAACGGACGCTTTATGGAAGCTACGAAAAAAATGTCTTCAAATATCTCTTTTTGTTTGCAATGGACTAGGATCGACTATCAAAACCAAGACATCGGGGTGGCAAGGGGGACCGTACTTCTCTTAAGGTGCGGCCGAGAGCTGGTTTCAAAACCGGCGGTTTTGTTAAAGAAAAACAGGGGGGGGGCTACTACCGTAGAACGACACCGCAGCGTGCCCTATCCTTTCTATTGCGTATAGGTATAGCAAGAAGAAAACAGTTCACCAAACCAAAGGCCGCAAAGGACCAGGGGGGCCGCTCGCGCGAGTGACCCCGAGACACTGCAAACAGAAGCCCCCAAAAGCGACCCCCATACCGTAGTTTTGGTCTCGGATGCGAGCAGGGGCTGGCTCGGGATGAAGGCGTGGTTCCGTTCTTGTGCAGATCGCTATGGATACAGTAGAGGGGATGTTAGTATTGATGTTGTTACTACGCTCTTTTTCACTACCGGGTTCGAGCTATCATATCGTATTATACTATCATATCGTATTATACTATCATATCGTATTATAATATCATATCGTATTATATTATCATATCGTATTATACTATCATATCGTATTATACTATCATATCGTATTACACTATCATATCGTATTATACTATCATATAGTATTATACTATCATATCGTATTACACTATCATATCGTATTGTACTCTCATATCGTATTATACTATCATATCGTATTATACTATCATATCGTATTACACTATCATATCGTATTATACTATCATATCGTATTATACTATCATATCGTATTACACTATCATATCGTTTTATACTATCATATCGTATTATACTATCATATCGTATTATACTATCATATCGTATTATACTATCATATCGTATTATACTATCATATCGTATTATACTATCATATCGTATTATACTATCATATCGTATTATACAATCATACTATCGCACTGTGATACTATCATGCTATCATACTCGCACCAGTCACTTTGTGCCTCACTTGCAAAAGCACTGTGGGCGATTTTCTTGACAAAGCGCAGCTAACCAGTCCATGGTGGGTTCATGTCGCAAACTTAAAACAGCTGGCCCTAAAGCTTAAGACCGCCAGGAGCACGGGGGTGACTTGCGCGCGAGTGACCCCGAGCCTCTGCCAAAAAAAGCACCCTAATAAGGACCCAAGCACCTTAATAAGAACCCTAGTTCCCTAATAAGGACCCTAGCACCCTAATAAGGACCCTAACGCGACCCTCTTTTACCGCGGCTTTGGTCGTATACACTATCTCGGCGCAGACGTCTTGATGCCCTTGGCAACGGAAAGGCTAGCAACCATCATACAAAGCGTCATTGCCAATTTTGCTGTTTTTTTTGCTGCTAACTGTGTTTCCAATACACAGTGAGTAGGAGCTTCGATTTAAGTTAGCTTGATTAAAGATGAATATCGACCTGAAGAGAGAGGCCACATGGGATGCGCGTCTTTAAAAAGGCTACACAGTACCCACATCCCGATTTGACACATGTGCCGGTTTAGAGGTGGTCTACGTGGAATGGCACACCCCTCGATTTAAGAGAGCTCGATTTAAGCGAAACATCGACTTGAGAAAGGCTGACTGCGATGCGCGTACTATAACCTACATAGTACCCACCCAGACTTGCCGGTTTAAAGGCAGTCTAAGTGGTCTGGCACACCCCTCGATTTAAGAGAGATCGATTTAACCGAACCACTGGCTTGAGATCGGCCAAATACGATACGCGTACTACAAGCTACATGGTACCCATCCCGACTTAACACAAATGCCGTTTTATACGTGGTCCGTGGTCTACATGGCCTGACACCCCCCTCGAATCAAGAGGGCTCTATTTAAGAGAAGCATCGATTTAAGAGAGGTCAAATGCGATGCGCATACTATTAGCCAAATAATATCTATCCATCCTGACGTAACGCAAGTGCCGGTTTAAACGTGGTCTGGCGGCCTGGCACACCCCTCGATTGAGTCGTAGCCGCCCTTCCCCTCTTGTCTGTTACGTTTTCGGAGGTCAGCATGATGGTTATCGAGTTAGACAATATTTTGCGGGGTGTAGGGAACCCTAACTCTGTACAAGGGCAATGCTCGCATCATGTCGTGTGAATATGGTAAGGAACCCACGAGGCGGTTCCATAGTAATACCCCCATTGATGTCTCTTCAGTAGCGCCACACCAGAACACCAAGTGTAACTCATTGGCGCTGTCATCTATAAGCAGGAAAGTGGGCAAAAGGTGCCGAAGCCCGGCTTACGAGCGGTTCTTGGAAGGATGCAACTCGCCCTTCATACGACTCGACGAACACCTCACGGCGCTTCGCGCCAGTAATGTCTGCTTGGTTGGTGAACACCTGACGTGCTCCGTACTGGTATACAAGGGATGCGAGGGTCTTTGGCCATACGACTACGGCCACGCACAAACTTAGTATTCCCCCCCCCTCTGCAACTTGATTACTTCCTGCCTTTCCGTATCTCACACCGGTCGGTCGATAGTCCGCACTGGATAGTATTTGTCGTTTTGGCAAACAGGTGCTCGATCATGACGATAATCTCCTTGCTTGTGCGGATGCACCATCGCCCCGTATCAACTCGCCGAATCTTAAAATATACCTGGTGCAATTAAGACATGACTGAATCCCCCCACCCCACCTCCGAACCACGACTGTGGCCGTGCACTGTACCCGCCCTACGCCCTGTATGTCGGCTCTCCGATTCAAACGTACCTGTGCGATTGTCCACACTTGGCTCGCCGTTTGGGCGAGAAGGGTCTGGCGCAGCACCCGAGCGTGATCCCGTTTTTGTGTGGGTACGCTATCGGTACAGACGTCCTCCTGCCCGGGGGTACCGAAAGGCTGTCGCTCATTGTGGACGACGAGAAATGCGAGGACGGCGCCTACTTCTCCATGGCCAGCATGCTGGGTAAGCTCAACCCTGCATATCTCGCCTCTTGAAATCAAGTCCAGAAATTAAGCAGCGACAGAGTTATTAATAGCCGTTTCCCTCGCCCCTCCCCCCCCCCCCCGGTTAATCGGCACCCCCCAATCATCGCTATGAATGAAGTCGCCTCCCTCAGATGGATGTGGAACTTTGGATTTTTAGAACTGACCAAGGCTGCGGTTGGGATGATGTTATGATGATGTTATGATGATGTTATGATGATGTTATGATGATGTTATGATGATGTTATGATGATGTTATGATGATGATGTTATGATGATGTTATGATGACGTTATAGTGATGATGTTTTGCGATGTGCACCCGCGAACGAATACGGTATACATACCTTAGCTACGCTCTACCGAACGAATCGCCACGCCATTGAGCTTACTGATGATGGCGCATTTTAGTTGTGGTGTATCTAAATAGCATACAACAAGAACGCACACGTTGCCATTTTTTAGAATTCAGTAGAAACGAGAACACCTCCGTTGAGGGGGACTGTTGTTAAGGTGCGGCCTGGAAGGCAAGTAATTACCTCAAGGTAAGTGGCAGTTTTTGTGTTCGATAGGATGGCGTTTAGTACTCGGGGTAAGCCTACCGGCTCAGATGTTACCCGGGGCGCTGGTGGTACTAACTAATAAAGCTGCTTCTCTACCACGTCTTCAGAGGCCAAGAAAGCGAGTGATCGCCGAGGACTTGCTTAATAAACAGATCTGCCAGGGGACACTCTTGTGTCCCCGCACAATCATTTAACACTGTTGTATATAGGCTGGATATAGACCATACTTAGTTTGTGCTGACTGCTACTACTACTGTAGCTCACTCAGTGGTTGCGGTAAACACGTTTAACACTTTCGTCTCCCAACGCATGTTTGGCGTTGACGCAACATCCACACCCGAGATCCGCTGTTTTATGCCCTGCTGTTGTGTACCGCGTTGCATTATCGTACCCAGTCAGCACCAAACACTCTACGAATACTCCACAGATAGACGAGGTTCCTATTGTTGAGATGATCTGCGTGTCTTTAACAGAAAACGTGTTTCTGGTAATTCTGCAAGATGATCTGCATGGCCTTTAGATCATCCTGCCGGGTGGGACACGGACGATCGAAATCATCTCGATCAATTGTAGTAGCAACAACATGCTTCAACACGGTTGACTTACGCTACTACAGTAGAGGTGCACCAACCATGGTCGTTTCTGAGGCACCCCCCTTGAGGAGGAGCTCTATATTTGTTTCCCAAACAAAAACTGATATTCTGTTGTGGGGGAGGAAGTGCTCGAGCCCCGATGAACAATGTCATGGCCCATTTGAAACAATTAAAAACGAAACAAGCATATACTATTAACATAAGTAGTTATTTAATATAAGTAGTTTGGTACTAGCGACTTGGAGTTAAGGATTCCCGATGTTCCGAGAATATATAATTTTTTGCCCAAAAGTGCTTTGTAGCAGGCGCCGCTTCCTGGGTTGCGTCGGTACTACAAATATCTTGAGCTGCTAAACGTGCCATGACGACGGATAGGATGATCTAGAGATGATCTACAGTAGGTCATGATCTGTCCAATCAAGGTGTGAACAGCTTTCAACCCCACCGCTCCTCAGAACCTCCTCTCCCTGCCTCTCGTTACCAGTAATTTAACGCATATTCCATTCTGACGTGTCATCTCTCCCAATTTTCGCCCCGCTGTGTATATATATACTGCTGTGTCATCGTATGTAGCCAACACGAACGACGGGTTTGTGGGCGTGGATTCTGCAAAGCTCAAGTCCAGCGGTTCGTCAAAGATTTACCCCCCTGCCTTCGATGCCGGTGAGACTTTCCCGCGGAAGATGTTGTTGACAGACAGCCCTACTTGTGCAGAGAGCACATTTATACGCACATGCTCAGTCAGGTAGATACAGGTATTGAACCTTGTTATTCCCCCGAAGATTCTCGCTTCGGGAGCTGTTTTTCGTTCACTTTTCGTTTCGATGACTTGGACTGACTTCGACAAAAGCAGGTGCGCACCACACTTTTTTTGAGGCCCCTCGCTTTCGGAGCTCAAGATCTCTCCCAAAAAACTAATTCGGAGAAAAAATTAAAGTGCTACCGGATGGAAGACTTCATATGGCCTAGGTACACGACGAGAATTGCGCAAAATAAATGGCCGATTTCCGACGATTTTATGTTAAGGAGCCCCGTTATTCAGAAACCATTTTAGACGAAAACTGCTACCAGTACCTCTATCGTAGCACGCGTCTGACTTCGACAAACGCTCTTCACTTTAATATCGTTGAGCAATCACACGAGCTCGGTGCGCACCCAGCACAAGAGAAAATAAACCACGAAACACACGCGGGATTCCAAAAAAAGTTTCGATTCTTTTCTCAAGTGTTGTTGGAGAAGCTCTCGACACACAGAAACCATTTGCCCCGCCCCTGAAACTGCAACACTCTTCTCGAGATGCCGACGACGATATAGAGGTAGCCCTTGCAGGGGAAAATCGATTTTGTGAATGACAAGGGCTTCTTGACCGCGAAATCGTCGGAATGTCATCAATGTCATTAATGTCATCAATGTTCATCAGTGTCATCAATGCCATTTAATGCCATTCTTGTCTGGCAATAATATGAATATTTTTTTAGTTCCTGGGTCATGGGTTTGGTCTTCGGGTTGCACTATCAGCATCTGTCTGTTTTGCTCAAAATGCGTTCCGGGCTGAGGTATAGAGTAGGTTATCAAGCCACCACCCTCAGAAGGCGAAAACAAGGTGCGCACCGTTACCGCCCTATACCGTAGTATACCGTAGTATACCGTAGTATACCGTAGTATACCGTAGTATACCGTAGTATACCGTAGTATACCGTAGTATACCGTAGTATACCGTAGTATACCGTAGTATACCGTAGTATACCGTAGTATTAATCACTGTTATTTACTATTAGCAGGCAGCGGTGGGGGGGGTACCTCCTTTTTCATTATTGGATTTGAGCTATCATCAGTCGTTCTACAGTTAGTTGCCCCCCCAACTTTTCTTTAACGAAACCGCCGGTTTCAACACCAGCTCCCGGCCGTATCTCCTGAGATACGGTGCCCCTAGCCACCGCGACGTCATCGCTCGATAGTCCTTTGCAAACAATTAAACACAACATGATGTTTTTTATAAAGCATCCTTCCTCGAGTCGAGCAGCCATGAAACGTTCGCCGGTTTTGGGGGGGACTATCGTCGAATCAGTCTCGTACTATCATACTCGCACGAGTAACTCTGTTCCTCACTGACGAAGAGACTCGGAGTGATGTGCTTGGCGCCTTGCATCAGCTGGCCATTCCATAGCGGACCCATATTGAAAGATGACAATAATAGCATCAAGTTCTAAGGCCTCACAGGAACTCGCGCGAGTGACTCCGATGCCAACCGCAAAAAAAGCTTTTAAACGTGACCCCCTTGCCGTAGCATTTGATATTTTTTAGAACACGTTTCTCTAGCGTAGCACGCATCAAACATTATTCCGGAATTTATAGTGGTGGATTTTGAGCCATCCCACGCCAGGGGTGCAGCAGATTCTAAGAAGTTTCTGAGCTCCTCGTAACATGAAGACCTAGCGCAATATCTCACCCAAAAAATGACTTCGAAGGCGTTTCGTTCGCGCAACCCGGCCAAGCGTCTATGCCCTGGTAGTCCAAAAACAAATTATACTCGGAAAATTATTAGACTAACCGTTATTTCCTCACGTAGAGGAGTTTACCCGGACAGGAGGTATACCTTTTTTTGGCTCAACAAGTGCAACACCTACCCGTGGTGACTCTTTGTAGAAGGGGGCGTGGTTGGTTGAAAGTCGTGGAAGAGATGCATGTGCTTCACACATAAGGATGCTCGATTGCTATCGGAACGACGTCGATACTACTTTGACGGAAGGCACGAGTGTTAAATAGTACTAGAAAATGAGACAAGCTATTTAGGGTGTTCTCAGCGGTCATTGTCGTGCAACACTACAGTGTTGGCGATAGTTCTTATGGCCGTTATCGTGCGCGTCTTGATGCTCACCCTGACAACATACACATAGGACTCCCACATTCAAAATATAATAGTCTACACCTGTAGCAACGAGCGGTAGGTGTATGATGCAGGTTGCAGAGATGAGTATCGACCCTAAATTTGTCGAACTGACAGCTTACGTATTACACAATTTGAAAAATACACCTCATTTTCGGCTGTGAGATCGAGCAAAAAGGATTTAGATCAAAGCCCATCTTTTAAAAAGCTGCGTGTGACAATTCGTTCGCGCGTGTTGACCGTGGCTACGGTAGGTCATTTTCGCGGCCTCCTTGTTGGCGGCGGCTCGGGTTCCCTCGCGCGAGTTGACCCCCCTGTTCCTGTTCTGTCTTAAGCTATCGTGCTGGTTTTTGTTTGGGAACTAAAATCGCGATGGAACGGTTAGCTACTCGTACGCTGCGCTAAAAACAGGTCGCCTAAAAATGCCATTATTTCATTGACACAGAGTCACGCGGGCGACTCGCTCAAACCCAGCGGCGAAAAAAAAGGGTACTCCCCCGGCCGTAGCCATGCTCCGTTACAGGGTGCTGTGTGTGCCCTCGTGAAGCATACAGGTCGTAGACTCCCCTGCCGATACCGGGGTCAACAGCGGTTAATATGGACGTGATCGTATCACTCACCGCAATGCTAATGGCATAGCACATTCAGGCCTGTTTAGTGAACAGCGGCGAAATGGATGTAACGTAGTCATGTCACCAAATGTTCATGGTGTAGTCCCAGAGACGAATACTCTACAAAAGCAGCGCCAACCCATCTACCGTGTGCTCAACGGCCCATCCCATCTCTTCTTTCCCGGTCAAAACCTTATTGAAATCGCAGCGCCAACCCATCTACCGTGTGCTCAACAGCCCATCCCATCTGGTCGAAACGTTATTGAAATCGGCCTCCTGATTATACCTTACAACCCACGCAGGCACTGAGGATAACAACGAGCTATGCACCCACATCCCGGGCCCACCGTGCACCTCGGCCTGTATTAATGCACCAGCGGTTCCTATCCTTCCTCCCTCGATATGACGCATGCTATGATAGAGGTAGCACTTTTCGTGTGAAATGGTTTCCGAATGACGGGGCGTTACGCGTCAGATTGGTGCAGGAGTTGAGGGGAACAACCGATTTCCCTCTTTCGCCCGAATGAATGCGCACGCATCATCTTAATTCGGCACCGATTCCTCTTCTCCCTCCCAATGTATGCTATCCAATACGTATGCAGGCACTGAGAGCAACAATGAACTGTGCACCCACATTCCGGGCCCTGCGTGCAGCGCTACGGCCGGGAATGAAGAGGATGGACCGGGAGAAGGATATATCCACATCCACCGCGGATTCAAAGGGGTTGGTGGAGAGTTGTCGGAGGCCGACTATGATTGGAAGAACCCTGTCGCCGAGGTTTACATCGCGAAGCCTACATCGGATTAATCCCGTGGGAGCTTCAGCACTTCAGAGAAAATGTTATCGCTAGGAAGTGCTTAGACGGAGTAGCATCGGAGGACTGCTTCGACTCAGTGACATCGAAGTGCTCGGACTAAGTAACATCGAAGTGTTTGGGCTAGAGTGGCATCGAATTGCGTAGACTATGTGACATGGAAGGTGGTTACTCGAAGTGGCATCGAAGTGCTTGGGTTACAGTAACATCGAAGTGCTGAGCCAAAGTAAAAGCGAAAAAACTAAGTGATACCGGAGTGGTTAGACTAAGTGGTATCGAAGTGCTTAGGCTGCGTGATGTCTTCATCGATAATGTTAGGCTAAGTGGCATCAAAGTTCGATTGGACAAAGTGACAACTAAAGTTCATTGACTAAGCGACATCGAATTGCTATGCCTAAGTGGCATCGAAGAGCTCGTGGCTACCCACTTTCGTGTGCTGCCAGGCCTTTTTTTGGTGCTTATCGGATTCATGATATGAACCGCGACATATTGTTTGTTCCGCTGCTGACCAATGTCATATATATATGCTTAATCCAAAATTACATCCGATTTGGACTCAACTCCGTTGGAGCGGGAGTGAAAATAGGGTATACTCGCCAACCGTAGCCTTGGTCACAACCTAGGCGCTGCCGGCTGCAGCTGAAAAGCGAAAAAATAAACGACCCACGGTAAACGAATATTTGCCTCCTTTTTGGACTCGCGTCAATTAATGACGGCCAAAAATACGACGAGTTTACGATCTCATCGGGCGTGTGGGAAGGGCGCGTTTATCGGAACGAATAGTTGTGCCATGCTATGTGCACGCCCTGAACGCCCGTCACACAGCAGTTCAGACAAACGCCCTACATCCGCAGCCCGGACTGCCTCGTGTGGCGGGCTGACGCTGTGACAATCATACTCTTTATATGAATATTATGATAGTCTCTTGACGCATGCTACGATAGAGGTAGCACTTTTTGGCTATATGGTTTCCTGAATAACCGGGTTTCTTCACCTACCTACAACCGTAGGAAAATCGATATTTTTTTTTCATGATTCTCGTTGTGTACCTTGGCCGTATGATTTTCTTTATCCGGTAGAATAAATCAGTTTTTGGGAGAGGTCTTAAGCTCCCAAACTTGACGAGCCTCAGAAAAAAAAAAAACATGGTGCACCTCTATCGTAGGACGCGTCTCTTACCGTCCCACAAATGCGCAGTATGAGTTTCAACGTTGACCACTCATGACATTGCCTAAAGAAGAAAGCCTCGGAAACAAAAGGAAACTTATGCACGAAGTCTGCTTACTTTCTACGACCGTTTCCCTCTTGAGCTTAATCTACAGCAATCCATTTTTTGTCCTAGCTCCATCTTTTATTCTTGATCTTTACATTCCACTCGGAAACCCTTCGTAAGCCGCATCCAAGCTCCATCCCCATCATCGGTGTGGGTCTGCCACCCTCCCCCCCCCGCTCTTTCTCGCTTCCCGGCGGTCCCTAAGCTGGAGTTTGAAGTGCAGCACCCTCCTCGAAGTAGCGACCTGTGAAGTCACAGAGAAGACATCTATCTACGTTTCCCCCCTCTAAAGCCCCACGGGGGTTCATATTGGGTTTGGAGTTGAGACTCCGTACGGTGACGGGCCGCGATCGTTGTGTTCCCCTTTCGGCACGACATAATAGGCCCAGCTATTTTATGTATCGTCAGGTTCCCTTGCGTCTATGCCTGTACTTGACATGCTCATGCAGGGGGTTACTACCGGCCCCTCCGTCGCAGTGTCGCAGTAAAGCCTCCTAAATAACCCGTTGATCAATAGCCGCTTGAAATGTGCTAGGTAGCACAGGATGGTATTTGGATGTCCTCCCCGTTGATGTGAAAGGCAGCCAATACACGCATGCTGCAGACATGACCTTCCTCCCGAGGCCTCGAGTCGGTATCAAGAATACTTTGGGCACCCATCGATGTATCATGCGCCCATCCCACGGTAGGCGTGCAGCAGATTCTAAGAAGCTTCTGAGCTCCTAACATGAGGAGCCCAATATCTCACCAGGATCACCCGAAACAGGACGTCGAAGGCACTCGTTCGCCCAACCCCACCAATATTCTATGCCCCAGGTATTCCTCAACAGATTATATTCGTAAGAATTTGTTTGTCTTACCGGTAGTATCTCACCTAAGGAGGTCAACGGTAACATTAACAACCTTACCAACCTTACCGGGAACCTTTTGGCTCCAAACGTGCAACCCCTACCCGTGGGATGACTCCGTACACCTGCCACCAAAGTGACGAGTGTGGGCTAACGAGGCTCATAGCAAAAGCGTGCAGCGGTTCGAGTATCGTCGGGTCAAGAGCAAAGTATCGCACTCCCAGAATGTGCGATGCGCCTCCCGGAGTATCACCTACTATACGTGGCATTCCCCGACACGCTAACTGTGGTAGTCTTGACGTGAACTATTATGTAAACTACAGGATATCCCCGACCTCGTTTCATGTCTTACCTGTAGCTTACTCCTCTACGTGGAACAACCCATGACATCTCCCTACGCCGCACCACAGCCACCCTTACCCTTCCATAGCCTCGGACCATCCCCCGTACTGGGGGATGGCTCAGCTCTGAGGGGAACCTGTTTTTCCTGAAGCTTCTTGGTTGAGGAGCTCTGCATTTCACGAGGCGTTCTATCATACGATAGGCGGAGAAGTAGCACGTTAAGGCAAAAAGGTATTATGATTGACGGGGATCCTTAACTCAAGATCGTCGAGCACAATAAAGTTGTTCTTGTTATTACATGTTTTACTGTTTCTTTAGACACCTCGGCCATGAGTCTGTTCATCGAGCCGCGCTTTGATTGCGCTAAACAAAGTACTGGAAACAGTTTTCAGAGTGAGTGTATAGTCTAGAGCTCTTCAAGTGGTGGTGAGTCTCACAAAAAAAATGGTGCACTCCGCACCCCTTCGGTAGCATGCGTCGTTGGTAGAAACCTAGGTAACCTATCCAGGTTCAGGTGATCACCGGTTATGAACCTGCTGGGTGGTTATGTTGAAGTCAGGGTGATTTGTTTGTGTCTCCTGTTTGCGGGGACAAAACGCCTGAATCTCCGGGGTAAAAAAAGTCTAAAGCTCCAACGAGAACCCTTCCTTCGTGAGGGCTAACTTGAGGCTTCAAAGCCAGGACTGCGAGTACGGGGGGGGATACCCACTTTTTCTGTTTCGGATTTTGAGTGAACTAGCCCACCCAAAACGATACCCGGGATGGAATACTCGCCTCTCTCTTTCTACGTCGACAGCGGAGAGGCGGTGGAAGGGCCCCATTTCTGGCTGAAAGATCCAAAACGTATCAGGTTCGGGAGGTTCAAGAACCCGGGACAAATTAACAAGCTCGGAAAAAGGGGAGCGGTGGAATGGTAGAGGTAGGGCGGAGAGGAGAGGGAGCAAGCCCACCCAAACCGATACTTGGTTCGAAAAGCTCATGCCCAGAAAAAAAATGTAATTAGCTAAGGGGATGGGAGCGGGGGGATGCGATGGTGGGTTGGGGAGGAAGGGGGAACGAGTCCACCTAAGCCAATTCCCGAGCGGGGGGATGCGATGGTGGGTTGGGGAGGAAGGGGGAACGAGTCCACCTAAGCCAATTCCCGGCTCGGAGAGGTCATAACCGGGAACGAACAAAACCACCAGGTTTAGATGGTACATCTATGAGAATGGTAGGGTAAGGGGGGGGAGATATTGGCGTCACAGAGATGCCTAAGGAGCCAGTAGGAGACCCCTAGGTTCAGGTGGTACAGGGTTGTTTTAACCAAGGGGGGGGTGGCGGTATTGGCGTCACAGACCTGCCTTAAGGGGCGGATGAGGGGTTCGGGACTGTTGGGTTGAAGCGGCACTGTTTGGTGTTAACTGACAACGGAAAAATCGGTCGGCTGTTGAAAACGAAGGAGGCGTACCGGCAGAAAAATGATTCACCAGGGAAATTGGGCACGGTGGCGGCGAACCAAGGTGGATGTAAGAAAGGCGGTGTAGACGGAAGCATTGGTGCGCGAGCGCCGGTAAACCGTGGTTGAGAAGGTCGTCCGCGACCTTGTCGTCGAGCAAGGCTGAAGGGTCCTTGGTGTTTTTTGTCCTGTTTATAGGTGGGGGACTGAAAGAGCTTGGTCGGGAGCGGTAAAAAGGGAGTGTGGTGTTGTTGGGGAAGATGGAAAGGTTACCATTGGCCCGGGTCCGTTGGTGAGCAAACCGAAAGGCTCGGTGGGGAAGGTGTCGCAGGTGGCCTGGTAAACACGGGGCGATCTGGGCCAGGGTAGCCGTGAAAAGGGACGGCGGGAACTCCAACATTTGTCGAAAGAATAATTAACTATACCGTGAGGAGGAAGGCGGCTACTATCTCCAGATGACAGGCGGTGTCGAGAGAGCGGTTGCTGTTCCCCAATGGTCGGCGTCGCCGAAGCAGATGAGGAGGGGGGTGGATGGTGTATCCGAGCCTTTGGGATCGCCAGGGAGGCGGTGGAAAAGGAGGAGCTGCATCCTGGAGGTCCGGGAAAGAGAGGGGGCGGTGGGGGGCGGTGTCGAGGACAGATCGGTGACGTTGTCGAGGCAGCCAATCCTACCAGATGGAGGTAGTGGAAGCTGCTGTCCTCGAGTCCGTAGGGAGCATCGCCAGACGGTGACTTCGGTGGAACAGACGGGTTCCTAGCACAGTGGCTCTGTTGGGTTGCGTGTGATCAGAAGCGTGCAGGAGGTTGGATGTGGTTTAGGCGGGATCGGCGGAAATCGGAGCAAGGCGGCTCTTTGGTAACACGTCGGGGTGGAAAAGTGCAAGGAGTATGTGGCAGGTGCGTCTCGTCGTCAATAAACGGAGCTGGGGCAGAGGTGCTCCGTGGAAACGGGTTAAGTTGGAAGGCGGCCGCGATCGAGTTGTTCTGTTGCGTTGGAAGGGAGCAGGAACGAAGTCGGTAGTAGCTGGGTTCGATGAGAAACACCGAGAACGAAAGGGAGTGACTCGTTTTCAACGCGGTGGGTTGGAAGCAAGGCGGCTGGCAAGCAGTTAAAGCGCCTGTTGCTTTTGTCTATGGTTGGGTTTACCAGTCTTGGGTGTCCCGTTGCCGAAGCTGGATATACGAACTGGGGGCGGGGTGGTAAGTTTTGTGGGTCCCGTTGGGTGATGGTACTGAAGCATATTCCGGCGGTTGTCGGCCTCGGAGCCAGTGCCCTAGGTAGGCAATGAAGAAGGAGCTCCGGAGTTTATTGGCCTCGGAAAAAATGTCCATGGCTGATCGCAGGAACGGATCCGATACTTGGTCGAAGCCGGGTGTGCCATCGGATCGTGGTGTCGCTCAAAATATCGGCCTCGGGCGATGTCAGAAACTGCTTCACACGGTGAGAAACAAAAAAACGTAGGAGAAGAATCCAAATGGTGGCACTGCTGAATGTCGAACATCCAAGACAAAATGTATTCTTTTTGTTGATTGTAGGCTGGCTGTTGTGTCCTGCCAAGCAGTGGTCATTTACGGCTGTCGCTAGGATTGTCGCGTGGTGATGGCGAGGGAGCAGCTGGCTGATCTAGAGAACAAAGCTGGCTGAATACACGTGTTTGCAAGGGGAGTCTAGGTATTGTATCTCCGAGGCTCTGGAAGGGTCTCCGTGGGTTGCGTTCAAGGTGCGGGACGAGGATACCCGGGGGCTCCTGTCTCCAGCATTGGATGAGCAGGATTGAACTCGTTAGGAAATGGTGTACCTGTGGTCCGTGTCCATGCAATGCACGAGGCCAGCGAGGCACGGAGGGTGACGGGGCAGGGGGCTGAGGGCATATCCTAGTCAGCTATGATCGCGAGGCTTTCGTCTTCATGGCGGGGCTGTCCCTTGAGCCCAGGGGCAGCTGTGCGGTTAACACCAGCGCGGCGGTGGTTCCCGTCGCTTGAGGATCCATTGCTGGCACTTGAAAAGAGCGTACGTCCTGGGACGAGCGCGGGTGGAGTTTGCCGACAAGCAGCCGAGGCGTGCTCAGGGTGCTATGACCCGGAACGCGAAGCAGTAGGTTCGTGCTGTAACCCGAAACCGCTGGAAACCGTAGTCTTCGGCAAGTAGCGGTGCTCATCGATGCAAGACGACGAGTGGAACATTTTGATTGGGCTCGGCGTCTTGGCTTCCTCGCACCTACACCTCAAGATAATCGCTAGAACATGGGGGTCAGTCTTGGGCGAACGATTCACATGTATGGGGCTGGGCGGGCGGGTGGTGTGTTGGGGGGGGGGGGGCGGGGGTGAAGCTAGTCCTCTCGTAGGTAAAGCTGGACCCTCGTCCCGTAAATAGATGTCCTGACGCTGGAGGTGCTGTATCAGTATATATAAGCCTGTGTAGAGTCCAAGGTCGTCGTGCTGTAGTTGTTGCCGGCTGACCACGCTGTCGCAGTCGATGCTGTCGCAGCAGTTGCCCGACGAAAAAAGGCGATCATGGCGTTTTCGGCCCAACAATAGTTACCGCCGCGCGGCAATTATAACGAGCGGCACTGATTGTCCCGGGTTATACCGGGCGATGGTGTTGGATTTACGGTCTGCATGTTTCCGCCAGTACCGAAAGTAAACACCACCATCTTGAAGTATGCCAAAATCTGGGTTCAGCGCACCAGAGGCGTAGCGGTGTTGCTACAGTGGGGGAGTGTCGCTAGCACGTTGCAAACGTTAGGAAATCGCCCAAAGGTCAGCGGAGTGTACTCGATGGCCGGGTGGTCGAGAAAGATGTTCGAGGTAGGTTGTGTCATGTTTCGCAAAATGGGGTGGCTGCAAGTCATCCCTGGTTGCGGTTTGGGGCGCAGGTGCAGGCGCCGTGGACGTCACAATTAGAGGCAGTCGCGAACGTCATCGCGGCCACTACGAATGGGATGGTAGCTGCATGGTTGGGCGACTTTGCTGTCGCTGTTGCCGCGGTTAATCTCGGTGATGCAGGTGGTAGTCAGGGAAGAACGGTGGTGTAGGTGGTAGTCGGAGAAGAACGGAGGTCTTGACCCGAGCGGTAGGTGATGGGGGGAGTGCGTGCGGCATTTTTGTGGCGTGGGTTCACGGGTGGTGGGCGCTGAAGCTTGGGAGGTGGAGGGCAGTCAGGGAAGAACGGTGGTGTAGGTGGTAGTCGGAGAAGAACGGAGGTCTTGACCCGAGCGGTAGGTGATGGGGGGAGTGCGTGCGGCGTTTTTGTGGCGTGGGTTCACGGGTGGTGGGCGCTGAAGCTTGGGAGGTGGAGGGCAATGCGGCAATAAATAAGGTGGGCGGTTCTGTGGCCGTTTAGACAGCTGTATTAGCGGTGGAAGGGGGTCGGAATTTCAAGGAAATGGACTGAACAGGAAATGGCGTAGAAAGGCGGCGGTCGCGGCCGAGGAGTTGGTTGGAGACTCGACGGGCGTTGCAACAACTGCATCAGCGGCGTAAGTAGATCGAAATTTCAAGGAAGACAACTCGAGCGGATAGATCACCGCAGACGGAGTGTCTAAGGATGCCGACACATCTCGTAGTTGGGTAGGTACTCCGTGGCCATTCGCCCAAAAAGTATTTTACCGCAGACGGGGTGTCTTTGGGTGCCGTCCGATCGAGACCGTGTGTGCGCCATGTGCAGTTGAGTGCGAGAACCAGCAAACGATAGCAGGGGCGTTTGGGCGCAGGGGGTTGAGCGCAGTGGTGATGGGCGGGCGCGTTTGAACCGTTGTGGCGATAGCCTTAGGCCGCAGGAGGTGGGCGGCTATGGGAGCTGGGAATGGGATGTGAGCATCAACGTGTCGGTTGGGACGGTAGTCGTGGCTCAGATGAGAGGGTGTAGCCAGTTATGGGGCGTGTAAGAAGCGGTCAAACTCGAGTAAATGAGCTGGTGGGGCGAGGCGTACAACGCGCTGTAGTCGCGGTGGCAAACTATTTGGCAACCATCGCGGAACGGACCTCAGAGGTGTGGGGTTTCCAGCCTGGCCTCATCACCGTCACTTGCATTTTCGCCCATCTATGATGGCCTTGATGTGAATGTGACAACTACTATCACATGGTTTCACCCCAACCATGACATGGTTTCATATCGAATTGATGGACTACCCGTCTAGGGAGGGCACTCCATAACATTAGGCCACCCTGAATAGCCGTACATGCAGATCACATGGCAATCAAAGGATGTCGACAAATCGTCCAGAAGTCGGAAAGGGGATCAAAGTTGCGGCTATTCGAAACAAACGAAATGACTTTCTCGAGCTCTCACGGTTGTGAGAGCTCCACCACCGGGGTGCATCTCTGTATATTGCAATGAGGCGCCTAAGCCTCATCATTACGAGGTGTGGGGGAATCGGCAGCCTCATTTTCGTTTATTTCGAATGGCCGCAGCATCGATCCCCTTTCCAACTTCTGGATGATCCGCTGACATCTTTTGGTTGCCATGTTATCTGCATGTACGGCTATTCAGGGTGGCCTAATGTTATGGAGTGCCCTCCCTAGACGGGTAGTCTGTAGATTCGACGTGAAACCAGGTCATGATTGGGGTGAAACCAGGTGATAGAAGATGCCACATTCACATCAAGGCCATCATAGATGTACGACAATGCGGGTGACGGTGATAGGACCAGACTGAAAGCCCCACATCGTTCACTGCAAGCTCTGCCATGTCTTGCTCCTTCTTCTAGAGTTCTTTTAGATTTATTAACGCCAGCTCGTATAGTCTAGTCGGCGAGCCACGAGGAGAGATGAGCAAAAAAGACACCGGAATCACGAGGAGAATGCCTCCCAACACCGAAAACCTCACGCCCCCCTCGGAATACTACGACATGAACACACAGCCACTCGCACGAGCGACTCCGTACCTCGCTGACAGAAAGGATGTACTTGTAGCCATTGTTTTTTGAGCAGCGTGTAGCTTATACCTTTCCTTTGCGGAGTCACACGGCAAAACGATATCGGCCGGCACTACGACACTTGAGACGACAAAGGAAGGAACAGGGCAATCGCTCGCGTAAGTCACCCCCAGCCACGGCGAGAACGGACCCCAAACGTGACCCCCCTATCGTACTTAGCCTTGGTCTCCAGTTACAGCTTATCAGCTGTGGGTAAGAGCAAAGACTGAGAAATGGAGGATTTCCGGGAAGTAAATTTTTGGAGATGAGGGTTACTGCCGTTCCTGGTTGGGGGGGGGGCACACTGTTACCGTTTTGCTCGGAATATGGGCGGGTATTGTTTTGCAGCTGTAAGAGGATTTCAAAATGCATGGGGCGCTGTTACTGCCTTTGACATGCAGCCACAACAGTAACCTTGCACAAATTCCGATCAGATTGTCATGACAACGTGCGTGAAGCTTTAAAACGGGCAAAAAAAAAGTGAAGCGACAACCGGTGAACGACTAGTCTAAGCAAAAAGATGTGTTGAACAATTTGTAATTATCAGCAACATGCAGCAGGTGAAGGGGGTAATCGAGTGACGGTACGTGCTGTGTAAAGGAGCGAAGGGCTCTATACGAAAGGCCCAATGCGCTGAGTACACGAAACACCGGGCAGACACATTCATACATGCTACCGTAGAGATGCACCCATTTTAGCCCGATGATCCTGACTTGATTGAGGAGGAGCGGTCTGCACCCCTCCCCCCAAAACTTTTTTTAGTGAGAAAAAATGGAGTGCAACCCGATGAACAATAGTTGTCAAGATGCGGCCTCGAAAGGCCAGTAATTATCCGAATTTGAGATCATTTTAGATGGGTTTCGTATGATAAGGTTGGCGTTTTATATTCAGGAAAGTTAGGAAATAGATCGTAGGCACGTGCCTCTGGTCTCAAGAGCTATCCGGGGCCCTGGTAGAAACGAGTAAAGCAACGTCTCTACGAAGGAAAACAAAGTGAGCACTCTCCGAGGACCTGCTCGATTGGCAAACCTGCAGGGGGCACTCTGTGTCCCCCCTATAACTCTACATAATTCCATCATGGCCGAGTTATTACTAGTATACAAGAACATCATATCGGAAACTTAAAGAGGACATTTCTACGATAATAAATATACTGGGTTAACGGTTAACCCCTTCAGAAACCGAAAAACCTTCCCCATACCAACTCCAAGTAATCGGTCCCCCCCAAAAAGGGGTTTCCCACAGTGGTGAGGGCGTTGAGGAATCCCGCCATTAAGAAAATGACTTTGTCCATGAAATTTTAAACTACCCCCGTCGTGGCACGTGTGAACAGCTAACTAGTTGGCCTACCAAGACCACCGTCTCGTCGTCTTGTCTGCGGAGACATTTTTTCTTCGCTCGAGTGAGGGAAACTATTCGTGCAACAAGACACGCAGTTTTCGAGGCGCGTTGTTGAAATGCACGACAACGTTTTTTTTTGGAACGTGACGCCGTTGGCGTAAACCGGTCGGTGTGATCAGGAGAAATATCCTCCACGACGAGGTGGGCGAAGTTGGGGCTTCTTCTGTGTAGCGAGGGGTGTAACACCCCTCGCAACTAACCATTAGGTGGTGGGCTTGAGCGAATCGGTGCCAACTTAGCTATTAGGCACTGGAAGAGATGTAGTGTCGCTTTGCATGAATGAGCCATGAGTCCCGAACGAAGGAAATCTACGCAATAGCAGGGATTTCTTCGGGTCATGATCCCACCAGGTGCTCGTCGGGTCAAGAGTCCTTCGAAATTGCTCGGAGAAAGCGCTCGAAATACCACAGGTCGTGTCGGGTCACGAGGCCATTCAAATGTCACGATTCGGGTCGGTTTACCTTGACCCGATCTGCGAAATCCCTGATGAATATGGTATGCTAGTACCACGAAACGCCTTCGACGGAAACAAGAGGCAACCTAGCGCATGACGAACGGAGAGAGGCAGCTTGAAGGGCTCAGCCGGAAGAAATGTCAAGCATCGAACCAGGTAGTATGCGCTGGTAGAACACACATGCAACACGGGGATTCAAAGAACGCCTTTACAACACCAGAAACCTGATTTTGGGGGACGAGTAACGTCGAACTAGTACAGCAGGTAGGGGGTTTTCGCGCTTTAAACACGAAAAAACACGCGTGGGCGCTGCCCGTCTTGACAGCATAAAAATGTGCAAAGAGAGTGAGGGCATCATGGACCATCCACCCTTCCATTCATCATTCGAGCTGTTACCGGCTCGTAGGCGAAAACCCATAGGCAGCATTTATGATTACCATGTATTTTATTCGTAAAAGAAAAGACGACCGCTAGCTGAATCTCTTCTCGCTCAAAAGCGGAATAGAAAGCGCTCGAATCTTCTGGACTTCAACACAACATATACATAATACATTATCTACGTGGAAAATAATAAATAACACATCGTGTGCCTTCAACCGTGCTAGAGCATCCAACACATGTCTATGTACGTCGCGAGGGTTGATCACGTCACTCGTGCGCGACGTAGATGACACTCCCGGAAACTATCTAGTACATCTCGGGAAACACAGCGAGCGCCCAGAGGATACTCATCAGCAACAGCAGCATTGGGAGAGTGCAGGATGCACAACCGTGCAGCTCTCACCGGACTAACTCATCACTCCTGCACCGCCCGCCGGTGACTCTAAAAGGCAACGAATTCTGTTTCACGCGCTTGTCAAAAGAGGCTTGCATCAGAAAATTAATGGATCTAGTCTACATGGGACTATGCCCGAATGCCAGCAATAGCCGAAGCAACGAAGATGAAAAAATTAAAAGGATGTTCCCATTACTGTTAATACCCGAATGCTCCCAAAGGGTAAATAATACATGTCCGACAAAGGCAGGGGTGGTGTTGGTGTTAAAAACAGACAGCAAATCTTCCCAAGGTAGCTATTTGCGCAATCTGGTTGCCTGAGGGGAATCTCAAGCGGCTCAATCAACCTAGGGCACAGCATTCCGATCCAGACGAATGTCTCTTCCCAGCACAGCACCCAAGCCGGCCGAGTCAACCTAGTGCTCCAATAAAGTTACAGGCGGCCTGGCAATAAAAACCTCCGCGGTGTGTTCGAGCCAACCAACCGCCGCAGAGTCAGTGATCTCGCCACAGTGGAGGCACTGGCGATGAACGCTAAGGGCCGCGTGGTTTAGCCAAGCGTAGTGAGCCGAGGTTATCTTTCCCCGAAAGAGTCCATACCCACTAAAAGAGCCGGATCCTACAGTCATAAGCAGTTACGGGCTTGCTGGTGGAAACCCCCGGCGGGCGGCATGTTCCGAGCCAATCAGCTTGGCAAGAGTAGCAGGTTTCACGGCGTAGAGCTCGCAACGCTTGCGCAAATCGGAGACCGATAAACCAATTAACGCTAGACGATGGTGGGGTTGGCGATGAACACCTCGGCCGCAGGGTTAATCCAGGTGTAGGTAGAGGAGGGGAGCTCTCCGCTCACTCCGTGTACGCCGCGGTGAATGTGCACGTATCCCTCTCCCGGGCCAGCCTCCGCGTTACCGGACGTGGCGTCGCACGCCGGGCCGGGGACGTGGGTGCACAGCTCGTTGTTGTCCTCGGTTCCTGCAAGTGTTGTACGTCGAGGACGGAAGGGAATCGTGTTCTCGTCAGGCACAAGATTTAATTTTTTTCCAAACGACCAAGGATATGTATGGTGGGAGGGAGGGGAGGGGGGGGGGTACTCTCAGCTCAGATACCTCTGGGTTGATCCAATCGCAGACGCGAGTGGTTCTACGGTAGCTCCCCCAGATTTTCCTTCACGAAATCGCCGCTTCAAAATCAGGTCCCGGCCGTACCTTGCGAAATACGCTGCCCCTTGCCACCCCGACCGCCACAACGTTTGATGAGACCTTTGCACACCTTTGGAAACAAGAAAATATTTTGAGGATGCCTTTTTCATCGCACCCTTGCTCGTGTCGACCAGCCATGAAACGTTCGCTAAAGAATATCACCGTTGTTTTGAGGGGGGCGGGACTATCGTAGAATCAGTCACGCATGCCACGCATGCCACACGGGAGGGGGAGGGGTACCCCCTAGTATTGGCTCAAGGAGTTCATAGCCACACAGAAAATACGACTCCGACAAAACTGCAGAGCGAAAATAAATTCGATTTGCAAGGACTAGGTTTCTGCCGAAAAAGGCTGCAGAAAATGCAAATCATGTTCCAAAACGATATCGAGGCGTTGGGTAGCAAATATGGCGGCCAAAAAAAGGCCACTTCTCGTAGACGGATGCGTCCGCGCGCGTTCCTCAGTGCGTCATCCCCAAGTACGGATACCTAGACGGTTTTGTTGGCGCAGCGAGGTAACAGATAATCACATCGCTAGGGCTAGATACGCGCACAATTCTCCGGTTTGTTTAAAACCGAGGAGGTGCCCAAAGTGCCGTCGAGAAAACAATATAACACCCCACCTGTGAGATAGAGCACTGCGTCGAATTGAATCCCAGCAGCTCTGAGTGATATGCGTCGATGGCGCATGCCGCAGGACGTAGGATCCCATGTACGATGCCCATACACGTCATGACATTGTGCCAAGTACGTACACATGTACCATGCTCACGAGATATAGCGGTCAGGGCTGAGAGCTAGCTCACTCAGTGGATACTGTGTCTTAACTGACAAAGAGGTTGCGTTGTCTAGGTTTACGATGTGGGGGTCGATTGACTTCCAACAAAAGCAGCGCGATGGCGTGCAGTCTCTCACCGGCGTCCCACACCGGCGGCGTGATCTTCGACGTGCCACTCGACTTCAGGGTCGCCGAGTCGAAGCCAACGAAGCCATCGTTCGTGTTCACTGGTGGAGCGGCAGGACACAAGAACAAAACCGTGCGCGAAACAGTAAAAGGGCAGCAGAGATGTCACGCCACAGAAGTTACCCGTTTGTTGGGTGTTTGCAGCAGGAGAGACAAAACACGGAGCAAACTTTTTGCTATGGGCGCCACGACAAAGATAAGTATCCCCTTGGGGGTGCGGAGGGATAGGCATCACGAGGGGGGGAGATGAAGCAGCAGAAACACGCCGTGCGCTCAACAGTGGTCTGGGAAGTCACGTCAAAGAGGGCACACGCGGCGAGTGTGGAGAGAGAGGGTTTGCGAGGGGTGAGGTGGGGGCGGGCAACCTGTACAAAGGGCAGGTTTATTCGGGCCGACGAAGACCGATTCTTCCCCCCCTCTCCCCCCTCTTTCCGTCGTCTTTACGCGGAGACTAGCTCGCTTTGCGACTATGCCAAAAATTGGGCTGTGAGAAACGAATAAATGAACATCTCTACCGACCACGGTGGACACGACCTAGACTACCGCGATGGGGGGGATACTCCCATTTTTACGACGAGTGCGGTGTTTTTACCACTCGCATGAACGACTCTCGTAGATACACCTTAAAGACGAAAACGCTTTGGGCGAGCTTTTGGGCCCAGCGTGTAGCTTGCCATTCCGTTGCGGTTTCCTATCGCAAAACTTAAGCAGCGCCAAAAGCTCGGGACCACAACAAGAAACAGGGAAATCATTCGCGCGAGTGACCATTGTCCCCCAACAGCGCCCCCCCTACCCTACCCTACCCTACCCTACCGTAGACTTGGTCCCATGGAGATCGAGATCCAAGAGCTACCGGACAGGCTGTATCGTCAGCAGTTGAGAGGGTTCTTGAAATGCTTTACTGGGGGATTGTTGCGTACCATTACTAAATAACACACCAATAATAAACAAGTCTGTTGGCTTTCATCTCGTGTCCAAGGCTATGGTGTAACTTCGTATAGCAGGATACCCCCGACTTCGCTGATATTGTAAGGTCCAGGCCACTCGCTTGAGTGGCTGCGGTACCCAATTTGCCGCGTTGGCGGAGCGTAGCAACAACTCCAAGGCGGCGGGTGTACATCGCCAAACCGAAAATGCCAGCCCACAGGATCGTAAAGACGACCCGGGTAGCTATTCGCTCGAGTTTCTCGGGAGCCGCCGCAAAAGGAGGCCTTGAATATGCCCTCCCTGGCGAACTTAACGCTGTGTAGCTCGCATCTCTCGGATAATCTCGGGGAAATAACCTTTCAAAGTTTGCCTAATTACCAGGCACCTAGTTGGTGACTACAGTACGTGACGACTCACATCCCTATATCTTGGCTACCTTCCTGACCATGCTGCCAATCGAATCACCGTAACTTACCGCAGCTAACTCACAGATTACGCTGAGCATCGAGATGTAGGTAACTACTGCCAATAGCTGAGCTATTTATTTATTTATTTTCATATCTCCATCCCATTTATTATTACAATTACGTGGTCCCTCCCAGCAGTAGCTCAGATACGGGGTCACATTGCGGGCCCTCCTCCCCCCTCCCCACAACGGTACGACGTGATTTCATTTTTATCGCGAGGAGAAATCAGCATTCTTCCTTCGTCCACTCGCGTCGAATCATAGCGAGATACCCTTCGCCAAGTGTTGTCACACAGCTTGCTTTCAAGCTTGAGAATTGACCGTTTGCCTGGCCGAATCTAACAGCTGACGCACGTAACACAACTGCATAAAATAGACAACCTACCAACCATGGTGGCCATGGATATGACGACGCTGCCGGTGCAGATGCCATCGTCCACCGTCAGGGTAAGCCTCTCGGTTGTTCCCGGCATCTGGACGCTGGACCCGACCACGTATCCACACACGTAGGGGGCGACGGAGCTGGAGGCGAGGAGCGTCTGCTCACCGGAGCCGGTACGCAATGGGGCGATTGAAAACACAGTGGTGTTGAGATCGAAAACAGGCTGAAACGGTCGTATCAACATCTCCCCCGGCGCACCTTTGTCGCTTTGTCCACCCCTTCCACCAGCGCAGCAGCAAGGGAAAACCAGATAAAAGGATCGATTCAAAATCGAAGCCGAAGGTGGTGAACGCCAGATTGAAATTGCCCTTTGGCAAGATTGACATTGACAGCACATTGAAACGGTTGTGTCAAAATCCAATGCAGGCTCGATCGAAAGCAACTTGAAAAAGTTTGGTCAAGATCGAAACCGGATTGAACCCGATGTCTCAAGATTGAGAACAGATTGAAGCGACCACGTCTAATAGATCGAACCATATGGGGTTCACAACATATTGAATGTTGACACGGTCGCATCAAGACCGAAAACATCATGAAACGGTCGCGTCATGATCGAAACACACAGTATTGAAACGCTCGGATCATCATTTTAATAAGGTTATTGATGATTCTGTACTCTTACGGGATCTTCACGGAGTCGATAATGTATTTGAAAGGCTCTCCGCCTACTGAGTGGACAAGGCAAGCAATAGACGAATTCATCTGAAAAACCAAAATGGGGGGTTGTGTCTGATCGTATGTTGAAATGTCTTGGATAGCATTCATGAAAATACTGCTCGGATGGGTTTACTTACCCCAAGGGCAGATGCGTCGCCATCCTCGGCCAAGATCTTGAGAGCATCGCTGGCCTCAAGGCCCTCTTTGAAGATGCTCACGTCCTGGCGACGCGCAAAAGGCAAAATGGCAGCCGTCGGAGCTGTTCTTGAAATCTTCAACAGATCACAGGGATATGAAAACTTAACACGTCTCTCTAAAATGTAACACATTGGTATCGGAAAGCCGTGGGGGGGCATTCAAACGAAAGGACTCAGACAAGGTCTTAAAAGTGTCCATTGTCTCGAGTAGAGTACCTTCAAGGTAGGTCCCTTCAAGCAACCGACACAAAATCACCGCTCCGCATATCACCGCACGTTAACCTCATCGCGCCCTCTCTGTTGTCGTGCTCGTTGCACCGGACTAGTACGCCCTCCAACCCCCCCCCCCCTCCCCGAAACGACGATGATGTTATCAGGCGGCCATCATGAACATGGCAAACGACACACGCTTCGGTAGAGGCGCAGCAAGTTTATTCTTGAGGCTCTTTGAGAAGCTCTAGATACCTCACCCAAAGAAGGGCAGCAACTTTATTCTGAGGCTCCTTTATTTAGGACCTCTGGTAGTAATATTTATTATTAATAGTATCTCATCACCAGTGCTACGATAGGGAGAGAGGTGGGTTCCTTTGGGGGGCTTTGCTTTTAATGGGCGCGGGGTCACTCGCGCGCGTGACCCCCCTGTTCCATGCGGTATAGTCGAAGTGAGCCAAAGAGTCACTCGTCCAAGCGGCCGAGACCCCCCGGACAGTGGAAATTGGGGGTGTTGACACCCCCCCAACCTCATCCTTCATCTCATTTCATCTCATCCATAGGCGGATTTATTTAGGGGGAAAAACAAAGCGCAATTATGTCCCGATAGCCCGATAAATGTTCTCATGGTCCTAGTATAACGAAAACAAAAACCCAGTAAATTTCACAAACAAAAATGAAATCCTACGAATTTTGGTTCAAGCGCCGTTATTCACGAAAACTAAGTGTAGGGCAAGCGAAAAGGTGCTGTCCCTACAGCGGCCCACGCGTCGCGTACTCGGCTTTTGCTGCTTTTGAAGGCGACTCACGTTAGTGTGGGCAACGAAGAGGACCGGGGAGAAGGGCTGTTGGTACGTCAGGTTCCTCACGCGAATCTGGCGGACAAAGCAAGCAAGGGTTAGCGAAAGAAGGATTGTATTGGTGAGGGAGTTAGCACAAATGCACGCACATATGAAACATGATACATAATAATGGCTGTTGATACTTCACCCTGACAACATCCGTACGTACGACAAACAAGAGGCTGCTGTATCACGCAGCTCTTTGCAAAGATGAGTACCGACCCCTAATTTATCGAACTCCCATAGCTGACGTGTTCCGAAGAAAAATTTTAAAAAATCATATATACCGGGTATATTGAGCTGCCCCGCCCGTCCCGCCCCCCACCATCGATATAACTGGTGCATTCTTTCCAAATCCGTCAGATTTATCCCCTTAAAGGGCTTCTAGTTCCCACGCACAGATTGAGGCCGTCCCGTCCCCTCCCCTCCCTCTTGATCAAACCCAGGCCCCCGTCCTGAAAAACTCCGCCCTCCCCTCCGCTGTTATTCGACTTACAGGATGCCCTTAATAAACTCATGTATTTCCTTCCACAGCTGTCAGATTTTGCCCCCCTCAGAAACGGCTTTTATAGTTTCCGCGCACAGGCTGACTTAACATCACCCTGTTGACCCTGACAGCTACACTGTAGTTGCAAGGGGATTCGCCGACCTATATCCTAAATGAGGACCCACCACCCGCAATACGCGCGATCGGCGTATCGCACACAGCTTGCAGAGATGAGTTGCGACAAAATCTTATACTGAGTATCTCACAGCTGGAGTGCATTAATATATTCATAATGTAAAATACTGGGTGTGTCCTCATTAGACTAAGGATATAGGTCGGCGACTGTCCTTGGAACTACAGTGTAGCTAAGCACCAGGGTCAACAGGGTGATGTTCGTCAGTTTGTGCGCGCAAGCTATAAAACCCGTTTCTGAGGGGGACAAAATCTGACAGCTGTGGAAGGAAATGCATCAGTTTATCAAGTAAGTGTATCCTGTAAGTCGTATAACCGGTGTGGGGAGGGCGAAGTGGTGAAAGATCTAGTACTTGCAGCCTACCCGATGAGCCGTATAGCTTTGCAATCTACGAGAGACGTGATTCATGATTCACCTATTCTATGTACGAGCGTTATAGGATATTTGGTATTGGGAAATGCGTGCTTTCGTTTGGATGGTGCGTTGCCAGAATATCAGCCACCCCGCTGGAGAAGTGCCTTCTACGGTGTGTTTAGTTCTGGGTTGATTCCGATCGGGTACGCCCTTTAGATCAGTCTTGGTTTGGTTCAGTTTTTGCTCCTGATTTGTGGGTGGATTCTGGCCGATCTTGACTTATCCCATGTCTTGATTGTGACTGCATGCTCGTATGATATGTACGCGACAGTAATGTGATGGATTCTACGTAATGATCAACACCTACCTGGGACTTCTATTTTATCCGCTGCCACCGCGCAATCAAGGCATCAAGCCCCCCGCATGAGGTGGGCGACACGCGAGCCAGCCGACCCTGATTTGCGCACACTGCTGTGTACCAGACGAAGGGGTTTCACCGTACATTAGATGGCTTATGGCTCATGGCATACATAATTTTTGAAGAGTATGCCAACCGTGATGAAAAAAACGGTAAGGTACAGTACCCTCGAATAACAAGGACGAGAAGGAAGAAAATCACAAAAAATATGAAAACACAATATATATGAAGGCTTGGAAAATACCCCAGCGAGTCTTCTCGTGTGAAGCGAAATCGTAGTACCGGTAGTCGTATCCCTTTACGTTTCACATATTTTGCAGTCTCCCCCGATTTTTCGGAGAAAAAAAGCGGGGTGGGTCGTTGAAAAATGTGTAAATGCTGAGTCATCCGTTCTGGTGCATGTGTTGACGTGTTAGCCAGTACCTGGTACAATATTAGCGATTTTCGGTGTGAGTGTATCGGGGAGAGCTCTTTACAAGCCAGTAACAGTGAAAATCGCACGACCCATAAAAGGGAACGTCGGGTGTGGCTTGTCCACATTCCTCACCCTAGGTATATACATATGGAAACCATGTATACGGGTGCTCCAGCTCTTCCTCGATTAATGTCATAGCGCGCTCCGGAGATCAACGATAACACTGCAGGCACACGCTGGTTGTGCTATAATGCCCTGTTTGGTACGTACCTGGTACACGACAGGCCAACAATATAATATCGTGGCAGATTCTACGCGTTTATCCTACCTGGTCTAACGGAATAACAAATTACCAAATTACCAAATTACTGTTCAAGATATGATATTATAAAAAATGAAAATACACTCTAGCTGTGAGATCGAAGATTTCGTCGAAACTCATCTTTGCAAGCTGTGTGTGATACTCCGATCGCGCGCATTACGAGTTGTGTGTCCTCATTAAGGATATAGGTCGGCGACTCCCCTTACAACTACAGAGTAGCTATCAGGGTCAACAGGATGATTTTAGTCAGTCTGTGCGCGGAAACTATAAAACCCGGTTCTGAGGGGGACAAAATCTGACAGCTGTGAAGGGAAATGTATCCCTTTATCAAGTGAATCTTGTAAGTCGAATAACCGGTGAGGGGGGTGGGGCGGAGTTTTGAAGGACGCGGGGGCCTGGTTTTGATCAAAAGCGAGCGGGTTTGGAGGGGGGGGGGGGGGGGGAAGGGGGCAATTTGTGCATGTAAGCTATAAATCCTTTCGAGGGGATAAATCTGACGGATTTGGCACCAGTATATTATTGGGCGCGGGGGGGGGGGGGGGCGTGTGGGGCAGCTCAATATGTGCCTGGAAACTGCCTCTTCATCTGAGAGTCGAAATCACTGGTTTTGGCCATCATCGGCGCTCCGGGTAAGCAAGTATCGATGAGTCGACGAAACAAGCAGACGAGAAACACCCAAGTTCCCGACCGTGACTACCACTCCTACCTGGCAACTGGCACAGCAGCACAGCAGGGGTACGCAGTATTCAAACCAACCACGTCTTCGTACTATTTGTACTATCGTGTCCTGAAATGTGAGCGCCGGCTTCATTTTCACATCAACATGAAAGGATCCTAATAGTTACGGACAAAATTGTGTTGTGTGTTGTGTGTAAACAGCGCCGTGTGTTCTTCACGTCAAACTGATCTTGGCACTACAGCAGTGTCCTTGCCGAGATGCCTGCTATGGAGAGACGACCCTCCTTGTAGTCACCGACTACGAGACAAGAGATAGACATTGCGAATATATATATATATAGATAGCAAGGTAATTTGGCTGGGTGCAGTGTATCGTATTGCAACAATAATAAACGCGCGGGCAAAAAAAAAGAGAGGGCGCAGTGCTTGGAACGACACAAACAACAAGAAAACGGAGCCACGCTCCAAGAAAAGGTCAACAAATTTTGAACACAAAAAAATTGGATCGTTTCGACTTTCGTGCGAGTCGAATAATAAAAGATGTATAGACTGCGGTTATTTAGTCTATGTTATTAAAAATGAACATACACTCCAGCAATCTATAATATAAAAAATGAAAATACACTCCATCCAGCTGTGAGATCGAAGATTTCGTCGAAACTCATCTTTGCAAGCTGTGTGTGATACTCCGATCGCGCGTATTACGAGTTGTGTATCCTCATTAAGGATACAGGTCGGCGACTCCCCTTACAACTACAGCAGTGTAGCTATCAGGGTCAACAGGGTGATCGTATATCTTTCGAGTATACAACTTTTTACTTGGTTTTAGTAACCCCCCCTGCCTGCATCCTTGATATCATAGAAAGTGTGGGTAATCAGAGGGGCTCGAACAAAAAATAGCGCGAATCGAGAAAATATCGTTTTCTTTCAACTTTCTTGACTGGGACGACATGTTCCATTTTCTTCTCGACTGATTTGGAGCAAAAACCACAACCCTCGCGATATATTCTTCGTTTTGATTCTTGTAGGAGTGTCGCTCTTTTTTCTATCCTTCCTTGCTTGCTCCCCAGGGGGGAAAAATATATACTCCGGAGTACATGAGAGACCTTAGCATTAAAATAACGCGGCGTCTTCAGAGGGCCTGGGCGCGCTTCCAGCGCGGTACAAGATGACAAATCTATGATCGCCCGGGTGTGCGCTTACGGTTGAAGGTGCGGTTGCTGAAAGCTGAGGTGGTCGAGACACTGCTTTACGGTTGCATGACGTGGAGTCCGAACAAGCCTGACTGTGACAGACTACGACGGGTTCACCACTCCATGCTCCTCCGATGCCTCGGGTGGCCGAAACGGAAGCGCGACGACCACACCCTATTGCACGCCGACGCGCTTGCCAAGACAGCTTCCGAGAGCGTTGAGGCGATAGTGCGCAAACGGAGGATATCGTTTGCGGCATTTATTTGTAACACGTGTGGGGGAGGAGCGTCTGCCACAGAGTGTGATGTTTGGGGAGCTTGTGGGGAGAACGGGCTACGCATGGGGGCAGGGCAAAGAGAAGAGCTGGATGGATCATCTGAAGGAGGATGTGTCGGTTTTTGGAGTGAAAGCGAAAGACCGCGCAGAAGGCCGGCAGATGGTTTCGACGAGTAGAGGAGGGAGCCGAGTTGTTCATGCGGAATTGGCATGCAAAATGGAGAGACGCAAAGCTGCAGAGCGACGCGCAAAGGCTGCGGCAGCGCCATCCACCGTCAGCATATCCAAGCGGCCGGGGGGAGGGGGAAGGGGGGGCGTCATGCCCGAGGGACTCAAGTCTGGGTCTGGCCATCATCGTCTTGAAATTTGCGGGCCTTCCAATGGCCGTCACAAGATAGCGTAAGACCGCCCTGACTTTTTCGCCATGTATGTTGCGTTCTCTCCCCAGTGCCATTGATGATGTGCACTTGATACCCTCCATGAGCCCAATTCCGTATTTAGTCAGTTCATACAAAGGGTCTACTAGTATGACATTTTTTTTTTTTCTTGTCCTTTCCTTGCTTCCACTTTCGGTCCTGTCTTTTCTTGCGTTTCTTCTTTTTCTTTCCTTTCTCTTATCGTTTCTTCACTTTCTTGTCTTTTCTCTTTTTTCCTTCATCTCTTGTCTTTTTCTTTCTTTTTTCTATTGCGTCTGTCGTGAGTATGCGTAGTGATAGATACTACGTGCAATATATACGTGGTAGTCTTCCTTCGGTGGCAAGCGGTGTGGTCGGTTTTTCCAGGCGCGAGTAGTGAGACGTATGCACCAGTATGGACCTGGCACATCGTAGGCTGATTCCCGACTTCATTTTCAAATGTTTCTGGAGGAGGCATAAATTGCGTCAGCTGTGATATATGCGTGCACCACCTTTGGCTTGTTTGTGTTTCTTTCCTGGGGTTTGCCTCAGCTCCAGAGTGACTTGAGCCTATCCTGTGACCACGGACTTGATTATGAGAGTTAATGTGAGAACGAAAACAAAATACCAAATACGAGCATATGTTTAGAAAACATGAAAAAACACTCCTCAGCGGCGGGATCGACCAAAAACGTTTCTTCGTCAAAACTCAGCTTTGTACGTTGCGTGTGATGCTTCGATCGCGCGTGTTACGGTGTTTGTGTACCTTCGCGAAGGATACAGGTCGGTGACTCCCCTGCTAATGCCCATGGTTAACAGGACTGAGTTGCGACCACACAGACCTCGCCTCCCTAGGAGACACAGACGAAGAATCTTTCGCCCTTTGCCAATCTGATGTGCACCCATTTTGTCACAAGTTTCACCACTGACACGACTCACGACAAAGTCGTTAATAATGTAGTAGGTCATCATCGACAAAGTCGACCGTTGGAAAAATTTGAGTACAAGGTCGGTCGTGTCGTTTACCCACCTCTGCTTTTCTAGACGTTGCTGGGCCGTGTTGGGTTTGAATTAGGAAAAAACAAGTACACCCCGCATAGCCTAGAGCGGTGTACAAGCACGTGATCCTTCTGTAGAAAAACTGACCGATAACCAAACGCTCAAGCCCCAGCCCGTCCAAAGGCCCAAGTACCAAAATCTTAAGCCCTAGCCTAGCCCCCAAAACACATGGGTTGGATTAGGGTGTGCATACTGTGTACTTGATATAAAATACATTACGTTAGGCAGGGGTGCATGGCTTTTTACACACCCCTCACTGCATAGTCTATTTATTCACTTTCTTTTTCTTTTCACACTTCAACTTCCCAGCTTCTGGACAAGCCGTGGTTACGGGTGTCGCCTCTTTCCCCCCCTGGTTGTTGCCTTACAATTTTTATCGCGCATAGGGTTCAGCAATTCTAACGCTCGTCGATTTTTCATCGAATGTTGCTAACTCACGCTCTCGCGTTTTCCGCAAGCCAATTTATGCACAAGAAAAAGTCCCCACTAATTGATATACGAGCAAGCACTCGGGGGGATTCGAACTCACGAAACTGACCTATAACAGGCTCGAGGATAATAACCTAATACGCCACCGGGGCGACCGGCAGATATACATATATATCGCCGACCCATATCCTCAGTGGGGTAAAAGGCGCGATAGGAGAATCACCCAGCTTGCAACACGAGTTTCGAAAACATCTTCGATCTCACAGCCGGAGCGTGTAATTATTTTTATAATATATTTTGTCTAAACACGTCAGCTAGCTGTGAGTTCGATAAATTTAGGGTCGATGCTCATTCAAGCTGCGTAATACACCAGTTTTTGTGACTGCGAGTACAACAATGAAGCAGTTAAATTGACACACGATGCATGAAAACGTGCGGGAGAAAAGTGTGGCGAGCTTGAGCTTTACTCTTACTCTTCATCTGATCTTCATCCCGCGACTACTACTCACTATTGTTGTGGGCAGCACACAACGTGATAAAAACCACCAAGAGTACTACTAACGAAACCCAAAAGTACTACTAAAACCCATCACGAAGCACCACAACATCAATTCACAGCTGCATTATAAATCTATCCATCTTTTACACTTTGTTATAATAATACGGCTAGCTATTAGGTTGCCCACTTTTCATCCCTGACCTGTTTGCGCATTGATTGGATCATTTCACTGTGCGCTTTCTTCGTATTGTGCGTTATTCGGTGGGAAAGCGTAGTATTTCCCGGACGAATTTTGATTTGTTTGGGTTCAAGGATCTTCCTAGCTAGGGCTCCAGCACCATTGTGTGACAACGAACCCTAGATTTTTGACAAGTGATACGTACAACGTCAACAACAACAACAAACAAACAAGGTCACATGAACTACGAGTACGATAGTAGCATCAGTACCGGAAAAATCAAAAATGTACTGCTGCAGGTATCTTATGTATGGTGTTTTTGCATTGAACTAGTTCCCACTTTGTTGAACTACAATAATAAGTGTTTCCACACAACCCGCAATACGCGCGATCGGAGTATCACACACAGCCTGCAAAGATAAGTTTCGACAAAATATTCGATCTCACAGCGCGTGTGTTTCACAACTATCTAGAGGTAGTTTCCCACTTTGTTGAACCGCAATAATACCCTCATCAGTTTTGACGAGTAGGGGAGGGAGCCGAGTTGTTCATGCGGAATTGGCGTCAAACCGAGAGACGCAAAGCTGCAGAGCGACGCGCGAAGGCTGCGGCTGCGCCATCCACCGTCAGCATCTCTAAGCGGCCGGGGGGAGGGGGGAGGGGGGGCGTCACGCCCAAGAGACTAAAGCCTGGGTCTGGCCATCATCGTCTTGAAAATTGTGGGCCTTTCAATGACAGTCACAAGATAGCGTAAGACCGTCCTGGCTTCTTCGCCTTGTTGCGTTCTCTCCCCAGTGCCATTCATGATGCACTTGATACCCTCCATGAGCCCAATGTCGTCTTTGGTCAGTTCGTAGGGTCTGCTAGTTTAGTCTTGACGTTTTATTTTCTCTTTTCCTTTACTTTCCTTGCTTTCACTTCATTGTCTGATCTTTTCTTGCTTTTTCTTGTCTTTTTTTTTCTTTCTTTTCCTTTTTCGTTTTTCCGCTTTCTTCTCTTTTCGTTCCTTTCCTTTATCTTCTATTATTTTCCGTGTGTTTTTCACGCCATTTCACTTGTGTCTGTCGTGAGTTTGCGTAGTGATAGGTACTACGTGCAATGTCTACGTGGTAGTCTTTCTTGGGTGGCAAGCGGTGCAGTATGGACCTGGCACATCGTAGGCTGACCCCCGATTTCACTTATTTATGTTTGTGGTGGAGGCATGAATTACGTCAGCTGTACTATATGCGTGTGTACCACCTTTGGCTTGTTTGTGCTTTTTCCCTGTGATGTTCCTTAGCTCCAGAGTGACTGGAGCCTGTCCTGTGACCACGGACTTGATTTTGCGAGTTAATGCGAGAACAACAACAACGACTACCCAGCCCATGCCATCCTTATATATTTTGTTCAACGGTTGAGAGTTGGCCGTCCATACCACTGGAACTGACGGAGACGCTGCCAACTATATGCCAATACGTGACAGTGTGGCGTGGCGAGCTTAACCGAGCTTAACACGCTTTATTTTTCCTCATGCGCCGGAGGAGAAAATAGAAATAGTAAAAGAAAAACGACTGAGAGTTGGGTCGGCTGACTTTCTTGCATATCTCACGGTTTATCACAGACAGAGTAGATCGTGCATCGCATTTCATGGCAATGAAACGGGTTCACAAAACGCACCGCCGTAGTGAGAGGCCTATCATCGTCGCATGCTCATCAGTTTCATCCTACCCCGCCTCTGCTGTGGCAAACGTACAATAAACCGCGTTCATTTCCATCGACAGCATTGTGTGTGTTCCTCACGGTAAAAACTGATATTTGCACCCATCTGGGCATTGACGGCAGTAGTGGTGGAAACGAGCATGGACCAAACAAACCAGTCCCACAGGCAGCCAACAGCAAAATCAACCATGACGACCGATCTTGTTCGTCACTTTTTTCGCGTGGCATTTTCAAAGCCTCCAAGCTTATCGTCCCACGCACATGAAGTCGTACCGATCGACTTCTGTGTCGCCGCGACGGTCCATAGTGGTTATCCGCCAATCCTATTATTAATATAAATGTTGATAGATAGAGTAGGTCCTGGAACTCAAGTCCCACGTCAGGTCGGACGCTTGATTTCATTGAAGCAAACATAGAAATAAAAGGAATCAACTACTACTGAGACCGCCAAGCAGCGTGGGGAGGCACAATTCGATGGAAGTCGACGAGGGAAGAACTAAGAAAAATATGGAATCTTCCCGCGATAAAAAATGAAGGCATGCATCGATACTGTTGTTGCTCACATTAACCCGCATGAACAAGTCCGTCCGTAGTCAAAGGACAGGTTCTAGTCACTCCGGAGCTGAGGAATATCCCACGGAAACACAAATCAAACAAAGGTGATACACGCATGTATCACAGCTGACGCAATTGATGCCTCCGCCAGAAACATATAAAAGTGAAGTCGGGAGTCAGCGTGATATGTGCCAGGTTCATACTGGTGCATACCTCTCAATACTCGCGCCTGGAAAAACCGATAGTACTGTGTACCTCTTGTGACCCAGGAAAGACTACCACGTGTATATTACACGTGGTACCCATCAATATATGCACACATACGCACGTCAGACGCAAGTCAATTGGAATAAAAAAAAAGCAAGAAAAAAAGAAAAAAAAACAAAGAAAAGAAAGCGAAAAAGGAAGGGAAAGAAAAGAAAAGACAAGAAAATAAAAGAACAAGACAACAAAAAAAAGCAAGAAAGACGAATAGGAAGCAAGGAAGGCAAAAGACAACGGCATTGGGCTCAAAGAGGGTACGATCGAGTGCATCAGTGTCACTGGGTAAAGAACGCAACAAGGCGAAGAAGTCAGGGCGTATCGTACGAAGTAGTGGGGAGGGGGAGGAAGATCCTTCTTAGTGAAGCCGGATCTGAGTCACGTCTGTGGTGAGGGAGAAGGAAAAAGTGCCAAGACAGCAGAGCAAGCGATGAGCTAAAAAACAAAGTAACAGCAACTGAGTTAAATCGACACACGACGCGTATGAAAATACGCGGAAGTGTGGTGAGCTAAAGCTTTATTTTTCCCCATCCGCCGGAGGATAAAAAAAAAAAAAAAAAAAAAAAACAGCAGTACACCCAGTACTATTAATAGCCAGCACCGACAAGGGAGCACTCGACAGGAGGAACAATGGGAAGCAGACATGATTCAACCCACTGCCAGCAACCAAGTGCTGCGCTAGACTACACCCAGACCAAAGGGTTTGTGTGTTCGACGAATGGCTTCGTTGAATCACCCGCGTGGCGGTCGTCACTGGTTGCACTGCATCGCGCAACGCGCAGGCGTCACAAAGAGAAGCACCGCCCGCGGTCGATTTTTTTTGCACTTGCACCGCGTTGCATGTGAAAACGGATTAAAATCGTCGCTATTACCGCGCACCGGCGGAGGGGCAAAAGACGTCAGAAAGGGGAGAGGGGAAGAAACCAGAACACGAGAAGCAGCAAACACAAAACAACGCAACAAAGTCCACATCATCACTCCACGACTTTCACAAACTGTTCGCTCGTGTCCGCGTTATCTCGCCAACGCGAGCCACCGAAATTTGAAACCACTTGAGACCAACCCCACACCAGCGCATACTCCCGATTCTTAAACTGTCTTGTCGACAAAGAAAGCCAGTCACCAAACCACTGCGACATTGCACAAGAATGCAAAACACTCACCAAGCCCTTTTTGGAATAAACCGCAGGGTGCACTCGCACGTGCATGCAACAACAACAGCGTGTTCCGGTTGAAAACCTACTGGGCATTGCAGCAGTACGAGTAGTGTGGGATCGTTTCTAGAGAAGTCGGGGGGAGGGCTGCAAATTGAGTTGCATCGCTCACCGGGTATTCCCTGTGGGCGTTGGAGAGAGTCAGCGCAGATGCCGCGAAGAGCAATGCTGCGGCCACAGAAGAACACCTACGGACCATGATGCTGGTGGTTTGTTGGGAATGTCTTCCTAGTTAGTGTAGGTGGCGCAAGACGGTGAGGCAGCGCAGGATGATAGGCTTGACGAGAGCGTGTGAGTTGAGGTTTGATTGGGAGTGGGGGGGGTGGGGGGTGGAGAACAGCGGGCTGAGGACGGGGTGGGTGGGGGGTATACGCATGTACGCGGTTGACGGGGGGACGGGAGAATGTCTCACTGTAGTGTCGCCGAGATATTGGTGTATGAGACTTGCTGTAAACAGATGAAACACAGATCGTACACAACCACAAAAATCGTGGTTTCATTGTTTACCTGCTGAGGGGTGCGCACAAACGAAGCGTTCACGAACCTAAATCGAAGACTAGAACAAAAGGTTGCCGAAGCTGAGATGTCACAGGAAGATCGAGATTCACTCCTCTTGTCAGATGTTGGCAAAATGAAACATAAACATCCTACAAACATCGAGACTCACCAAGAGACTATTAATTAGTGGTGGAGCGAGCTGTTGTCGCCTTTTAAAAAAATGAGAAAACAACATTTATTTAATAATTTTAGGATTTAAAATTACCGGAAAAAAGCGAAGAAACAGAGAAAAGCGGAAATCCCACGTTCACCCGCACCCGAACGAGGTCCAACACCTCATTAAAGTTAGGAAAATATACTATCATAAAAAAATAAACTCCAGACTGTGAGATACCTGGTTGAATATTTCGTCGAAACTCATCTTTGCAAGAAGAGCTGTGTGTGATATCAATTGTGATACTCAGGTCGCCGTATTACTGTTATTACTGTGGGTGTGCGTTTTTTTTTTATTTGTTCACACACATCTACTTTCCAGGTTCTGGACTAGCCGTGTGGTTACAGGTGTCGTCCCTTCTCCCCCCCGGATGTTGTGCCTTCAATTTTTTTATCGCGCGTCTAGGGTTCAGCAATCCTACTCCTCGTCGATTTTTCATCGAGTGTCGAGTGTTGTTGCTAACTCACGCTCTCTCTCGCGCTTTCCGCAGTATAGGTCGGCGACTCCCCTTGGAAGTGCAGTGTTGTTGTTGTTGTAGTTGTTGTTGTTGTTGTTGTTGTTGTTGTTGTTTTAGTTACTCTGGTGCCGAGGAATACCCCAAAAACAGAAACAAAGGTGGTACACGCATACTATTCAAATAAGAAAATACTCCATCCAGCTGCGAGATCGAAGATTTTGTCGAAACTCATCTTTGCAACCTGTGTGTGATACTCCGATCGCGCGTATTACGGGTTGTGTGTCCTAACTAAGGATATAGGTCGGCGACTCCCCTTGCAACTACAGTGTAGCTATTAGGGTCAAAATGGTGATGTTAGTTAGTCTGTGCGCGGAAACTATAAAACCCGTTTCTGCGGGGGACAAAATCTGACAGCTGTGGAAGGAAATGCATCCGTTTATCAAGTGAATGCTGTAAGTCGAATAACAGGTGAGGGGAGGGCGGAGTTTTTCAAGGACGTGGGGGCCTGGGTTTTGATCAAAAGGGAGCGGGGGTAGGGGGGGCGGGGGTGGGCGGGACCGCTCAATTTGTGCATGGAAACTATTAATCCTTCAAGGGGATAAATCTGACGGTTTTGGAAAGAATGCACCAGTTTATCATTGATTGGGGGGGGGGGGGGGGGGGGACGGGCGGGGCAACTCAATCTGTGCGTGGAAACTATATATCCTTTGAGGGGATAAATGTGACGGTTTTGGAAAGAATGCACCAGTTTATCATGTATACGTCATATATATATATTCTGTAAGTCGTACAACCAGCGAATAGAGGGCGGAGTGTTCGAGGGCGTGGGGGTGGGGTGGGGGAGTGGGGAGCTGGGGGGGTGGGGGAGGGGGGGGGGAGGTGGGAGGGGCGGGGGCGAAAGGGCTTTATTTAGGTCGCATAGATGTAGGGTTTTGCTATACGCGTGGTGCTAGGTCTAGGCGATGGTGCGGGTGGTGGGGAAGGAAGGGGCGTTGGGGGCGGAGGGGGGTTTGGGAATTGCAGCAGCGGCATGAATGGTTCTAGAAAGGTAATGAGGTAATATCCAGTGCGTGGAAGTGTTTATTACTCTGGCGGATTTTGATATTATTAGGTGGGGCGCTCGAGCAAGAGAGAGGGGGAAAATTTACATGTAAATATATCATAAAAAAGGAAAGTACACTCCAGCTAGCTGTGAGATCGAAGATTTCGTCGAAACTCATATATCACAGCTGACGCATTTCATCCCTCCATCAGAAACATATAAAAGTGAAATCGGGAATCAGCCTAAGATGCGCCAGGTCCATACTGGTGCAGTGCATACGTCTCACTACTCGCGCGTGTAAAACCGACTAGACCGTTTGCCACCCCAGGAAGACTATCACGTATATATTGCACGCAGTACATCACTACGCATTCGCACGACAGACGCAAGTCAATCGGAAAGAAAAGAAGAAGAAGAGAAGATAAGGAAAAGGAATAAAAGACAAGGAAGCGAAAAGCCTAAAAGGAAAGGAAAGAGAAAAGAAAAGACAAGACAAGCAAGGAAAGACAAGAAAAGCAAGAAAAGATAAGAAAAGCAAGGAAAGACAAGACAAGCAAGAAAAAGCTAGAAGACAAGAAGAGGAAGCAAGGAAGGAAAGGAAAAGAGAAAAATAGCTTGTACCAGGGTCAACAGGGTGAAATTAATCAATCTGTGCGCGGAAACTATAATAGAAAAACATTTTGAGGGGGACATAGTCCACCACGTATATAGTGCACGTAGTACCTATCACTACGCGTACGCACGACAGACGCAAGTCAATTGGAAGAAAGAAACAAAAAAACGAAGATAATACGATGAAGGAAGGAAAAGAAAAGACAAGAGAGCGAAAAAACGAAAAAGGAAAGGAAACAAAGGAAAGACAAGAAAGCGTACGAAAATACGTGGAAGTGTGGTGAGCTAAAGCTTTATTTTTCCCCATCCGCCGGAGGATAATAAAGAAAAAAAAAGACAAGAAAAGCAAGAAAAAATAGTGATAAGAAGAGGAACCAAGGAAAGGAAAAGAGAAAAAAGTAACTTGTACCAGGGTCAGCAGGGGTGAAATTAATCAATCTGTGCGCGGAAACTATATAAAAAAACGTGTTTGAGGGGGACATAACCTGACACCTACCTGGGTGTGGCAGGAAATGCATTAATAAGTTTATCAAGTATATCCACTTCGTCGTATGACCGGTAAGGGGAGGGCGGAGATAAAAAACGAAGACTGGGGGTCGGGGGCGAAAAAGAGGGGGGGGGCGCGGGGCGGGGGGCAACTCAATCTGTGCGCGGAAACTACCAGGTAGGTATAGACTAGACCGCGTTACGGGGACCAATGAATGTGACGGTTGTGAAAGGAATGCATCAGTTTACCATGTATATCTTGTAAGTCGTAAAACCGGTGAAGAGAGAGCGGAATTTTCGAAGAAGGGGGGGGGGGGGGGGGTATAGGGCGACCATGCCGAAAGCCACAGCTACCAACGCCCCGCAGATGAGACGCACAGAGGCAGATAAGACAGGGGGCAGAGAATGTATGGACAACCTGCCGATTGTGCCAGTCAATGCCGATTCCATCACCGTACGTGAGTCAAATTGTCACCCATGACACCGCCCCGGACCGAATTGATGCTTGCTGCTGTATAGAACCTATTATAACAAAGATTGTATATAAGTTCGCATCCAACTTCAAGGATCTAACGGTATAGACTAGACTATGTTTTTTTATTGTAGGCTATGCTCCCACTCTCGATAAGAGCATCATCAGCGAAAAAGACCAATTTTGGAGTTCACTTGACGAAAAAATGGTCAAGGGAGTACCCAGTAGGGACCACCTCCTTGTCCTGATGGACGCGAATGCTCGTACCTGAATGAGAGGGATTGGGTGGACTGACAGTAAGGTTATGGGTGCATACGGACGTGATGAACTGAACGACAACGGAGAGCGACTATTGATTCACGTAACAGACAACAAACTTGCCCTCCTCAGCACGTACAATGCTACACCCGCTCGTGGTATATCATACACTTTCCAGATTCCTAACCGAGGAAAAGCCCAGCACAGGCTTGACAACATACTGACACGGCAAGTGGATATACGATCCGGTCGCCCCGGTGGTGTATCAGGTTATTCTCGAGCCTGTTATAGGTCAGTTTCGTGAGTTCGAGCCCGGGGCCCCCGTGTGCATACTCGAACCTAAATTCGTGGGGACTTTTTCTTGTGCACAAATTGATTTGCGGAAAGCGCGAGAGCGTGAGTTAGCAACAATCGACAAAAAAATCGACGAGAAATGGGGTTGCTAAACCCTATGCGCGATAAAAATTGAAGGCAAGAACCGGGGGCGAGGAAGGGACGACACCTGTGACCATGGATTGTCCAGAAGCTGGAAAGTACAAGTGTAAGAAAAAACAATTAGTTTAGACTATACAAGTATATTTTATCAATAAAAATGCACTCGTCCAGCTGTGAGATCGAACATTTTGTCGAAACTCATCTTTGGAAGCTGTGTGTAGTCTTTAGACGATACGATTGGTCGAGGATTGGTACGTAATATCACTGTGCGGACCCCACACCAGGAGAATGCTGAGTTGACTCGGACCACAATCTCGTGTTCGGCAAAATGATCCTTTTGGATCGGATCGCACCAAATCACTCAAAGGGAGTCATCAACAACCGGGGGGCTATTGATATCCCAAGCAAGGTTAATGGCGGACCCGCATCGTTGGATGGATCTCCACGAGACGATAGCCGCCATGTTTTCCTCCCCGATACAACGTACTACTACCGGAAACGTTGATTACATGACCTCGGTACTAACCAAGACTCTACGGTCGAATGCTGCCCACATAGTGTCTCCTATTCGGCGCAAGCAAGTACCGAGAGGTTGGTGTGCGACCGAGGAGACGAAAAAGCGGAGTTGGATGCACGATGGCAGGATAGATAGGGAAGACGCAAAGAAACGGCTTCGTTCTGCTCCAAATGATCGTCGTCTACGGCGAGCGTTGAAGGCGACCAGCAAATAGCTGAAACGCACGCGGGCGGAAGCCGTACAGAGTTCCTTCGAAGACTTCGTCAGCCGACTCGAAGGGCGTATCCGAGAAGGTGATCATTTTGGCTTCTACCAGGTACATACTTTTGAAGGGGATGGATGTGGAAGGCAAATTGTAGTACATTAAGGATGAGGAAGGTCGATAGCTGCGGAATAATGCCCTAATCCGGGAACGGTGGGTGAGGTGGTTTCATTAATTGCTCAACATCAAGTCGCCGATCCTTGATTCGAGCATTGTGGACGAGCTTATGCAGTGCCCCCCATACAGACCACTGGATGATGTGCCGTCTAGGTGCGAAGTAGAAGAGGCGACCCGGTGCGTTGGCGAACCGAAAGGCGGTAGGGCCTGATGTCCTCCCGGCCGAGCTCCTGAACGTCTTGGCCGAAGACATTGGATTGGACACGTGCTCGGAACGTTTCACGATATCGTCGTCGCTGTGTGGAGGGGAGGTGGAGTGCCGCAACAATGGAAATACGCAACGATTAAGGTGTTGCACAATGCTGACGTCCTTGAAATATTTGTATAAAATATGGTACAGGGTGTGGCAACTACCGTGACATCTCCCTCGTGACTCACGCAGACAAAGTGAAGTACTCGTCAAAGTCATGGCGGATCGTCTTAGTGACTACCACGAACTCGAGAACATTTTCCCGGAGGAACAGTGTGGGTTCAGACCCCAGCGCTCGACGGTTGACATGATGTTCGTAGACGACTGCAGGAATTGGTGCGGAAGAAGGACGCCTCTTTGTACTTACAGCTCTGTACTTACTTGTACTTTATCGACCTCACCAAAGCATACGACTCCGTCGACCGAACCCTTCTGTGGGATGTCCTTGCTCGTTTTGGCGTACCACCGAGAATACTCGTCGTCATCCGCCAATTCCACGACGGCATGCAAGTGTGCGTGCGGTTGGATGGTGGAGAATGCTCGGATAAGTTCGACGTGGGGCAAGGTCTCAGGCAAGGGTGCGTGCTCGCGCCACTGCGGTTCAGCACGTTTTTCACGGCGGTACTGCGTGTGGCCGAGAAGCGCTTCCTTTCTGATGCAGCAGCCATCACGGACAATATGGTTCAGCTCCAACAAAAGGAGAAAAGCGAGAAGAAGGGCACTTCACGCACAGGCAAAGTCGACGGGCGGGGGAGGAAGGAAGAGGAGGAGGTGCAGAGGTTGTGGGGTATGCTGTACGCTGACGATGCGGGCATCGTATCGTGATCATCAGAAGGGCTGGAGAGGATGATGACGGTGATCATGACTGCGCGCTCGTCGTTCGGGCTTACGGCCTCCGAGGCCAAAACGGAGATCATGTGCCTGCCGACTAAAGGCGGGGGGAAGGTATCGTTTGCCATCAATGCAGCCGGCCAGGTATACAAACAAACGATCGAATTCGTATACTTGGGCGGGGCCATCAGCGCGAACAAAGACCTCAGCATCGAGATAACGCGGCGTCTTCAGAGGGCCTGGGCGTGCTTCCAGCGGTACAAGATGGAAATCTATGATCACCCGGGTGTGCGCTTACGGTCGAAGGTGCGGTTGCGTAAAGCCGAGGTGATCGAGACACTACTACTCTACGGTTTCATAGGGTGGAGCCCGAACAAGCCTGACTATTTTTTATTTTATTTTTTCACACACACACACCTACTTTCCAGCTTCTGGACAAACCGTGGTCACAGGTGTCGTCCCTTCCCCCTTGGTTCTTGCCTTCAACTTTTATCGCGCATAGGGTTCAGCAATCGCACTGCTCGTCGAGTTTTCATCGAGTGTTGCTAACTCACGCTCTCGCGCTTTTCGCAAGTCAGCTTGTGCACAAGAAAAAGTCCCCACGAATTTATACTCGAGTTTGCACTCGGGGGGGATCCGAACTCACGAAACTAACCTATGCTAGACTCGAGGATAACCTGATACGCCATCGGGACGACCGGCTATTACAGCCTACGACGAGTTCACCACTCCTTACTCCTACTCTGATGCCTTGGATGGCGGAAACGGAAGCGCGAGGACAACACCCTATCGTACGCCGACGACGCGCTTGCCAAGACAGCTTCCGAGAGCATAGAGGCGATAGTGCGCAAACGGAGGATATTGTTTGCGGGATTCGTAGCACGTATGGGAGAGGAGCTTCTGCCACAGAGGGTGGTGTTTGGGGAGCTTATTGGGGGTAAGGAAGGGCTACTAAGGGGGGCAAGAGAAGGTTTGGATGGTGCACCTGAAGGGGGGCATGTCGGCCTTTGGAACTAAGTTCGAAGGGTGTGGCGAAAGAATACGCAGAAGGCTGGCAGATGGTGTATACGGGTAGACGAGAGAGCAGAGTCATCCATGCGGAAATCGCATAACACGGAGATGATGAAGAGCTGCAGAGCGGCACGCAAAGGCCACGGCAGCACCATCCATCGTCGGCATCTCTAATCGGCCGGGGGGAGAGAGGCGGGGGGGGAGGGGGGGGGGGAGGGACGAGGAAAAGGGGGAAGGGGGGAGGGGGGAGGGGGCGGGGGGGGGGGGGGGGGGAAGGGGGCGTCATGCCCAAGAGACTGAGGTCTGGGTCTGGCCATCATAGTCTTGAAATCTGTGGGCCTTGCAATGGCCGCGTAACCCCGCCCTGATTTCTTCGCCATGTTGCGTTCTCCCCCCAGTGCCATTGATGATGCACTTGATACCCTCTATGAGCCCAACCCGTCATTAGTCACTTCATAAGGTCTGCTAGTATTATGGTGTTTTTTGTTTGTCCTCTCCTTTCTTTGCTTCGTCTTCATGTCTTTTATGATCTCTTCTCTTCTTTTCTCTTATTTTCTATCTTTTTTTTTTTTTCCTTTTCTTTCGCTCTGTCTTTTTCTTTTCTTTCTTTTCTCTTGTTCTGTCTTTTGTTTTCTGGACCGTTTTCCAATTGTTAGTATGACGTTCGTATGCGTAGTGGTAGGTACTACGTGTAACATATACGTGATGGTGTAGTCATTTCTGGGTGGCAAGCGGTGTAGTGTTTGCTTTTTTCAGGCGCGAGTAGCGCGACGTATGTACCAGTATGGACCTAGCACATCGTAGGCAGACTCTCGTTTTCACTTTTAATACTTTTCTGGCGGAAGCATGAATTGCGTCAGCTATGATATACATATATATGTAAGCTCCTCACTGATATACATATATGCGACATAAAGCTGTTGGAAATCCCCCTTTCGAACATTCCGCCCTCCCCTCACGGGTTGTAAGACGAGAGGATATACATGATGAACTGATGCATTCCTTCCACAACCGTCCGATATGTCCCCTTGAAAGGATTATAGTTTCCGCGCACATATTGAGTTGTCCCGCTCGACCCCCCTCCCCTTCCCCCCGCGCGCTCCCTCTTGTTCAAACGCCACGCCTAAAATCAAAATCTGCCAGAGTAATAAACGATACCAGGCAGTTGATAGCACCTCATTACCTTTCTAGCCATCCATGCCGTAGCTCCAATTCATGCCCCCCCCTTCGCCCCCCCGGCCCCTCCCCCCCCTCCCTCCCCCCCCTTCGCCCCCCCCGCCCCCTCCCCCCCCTCCCCCTCCCCCCCTCTTCCCCCCCCCCTTCCCCCCCCCTTCCCCCCCCCTTCCCCTCCCCCCCCAACGCTCCCTCCTTCCCCACCACCCCGCATCATCGCCTAGACTTAGCACCACGCGTATAACAAGCCCCTAACTGATATACATCTATGCGAGCTAAAGCTGTTGGAAATCCCCCTCCCCCCTCGCCCCCCCTCTTCGAAAACTCCACCCTCTCCTTACTGGTTGTACGACTTACAGGATATACACGATAAACTGATGCATTCTTTCCACAACCGTCAGATTTGTCCCCTTTAAGGATTTATTGTTTCCACACACAAATTGAGTTGCCCCGCCCGCCCCCCCCCCCCCCCCCCGCTCCCTCTTGTTCAAGCCCAGGCCCCCACGCCCTTAAACGCTCCGCTCTCCCCTCACCGCTTATATGATTTAATGGATACACTTGACAAACTGATGCATTTCCTTCCACAGCTGTCAGGTTTTGTCCCGGTTTAATAGTTTCCGCGCACATTCACCCTGTTGACCCTGGTACAAGCTACACTGTAGTTCCAAGGGGAGTCACCGAGCTATATATTGCCGGTCGCCCCGGTGGCGTATCAGGTTATCGTCGAGCCTGGTATAGGTCAGTTTCGTGAGTTTGAGCCCCGCCGAGTGCATACTCGTATAAATTCGTTGGGACTTTTTCTTGTGCACAAATTGACTTGCGGAAAGCGCGAGAGCGTGAGTTAGCAACACTCGATGAAAAATTGACGAGCAGTGGGGTTGCTGAACCCTATGCGCGATAAAAATTGAAGGCAAGAACCGGGGGGGAGAAGGGACGACACTTGTGACCACGGCTTGTCCAGAAGCTGGAAAGTAAAAGTGTGCGAAAAAAAATAAAAAATAAAATCCTTATTGAGGACGCACACCCCGTGACACGCGCGATCGGAGTATCACGCACAGCTTGCAAATATGAGCTTCGACAAAATCTTCGATCTCACAGCTGGAGTGTATTATTATTTAAAAATATATGCGTATACCACATTTGGTTTTGCTTACGTGTTTTCCCTGGGGTATTATTCTCAGCTCCACAGTGACTGGAGCCTGTCCTGTGACCACGGACTTGCTTATTATGCGAGTTAATGTGAAAACAGCAACAACAACAACAACGACAACAACAACAACAACGACAACAACAACAGCAGCAACAACAACAACAACAACAACAACAACAACAACAACAACAACAACAACAACGACAACAACAACAACAACAACAACAACAGCAACAACAACGACAACAACAGCAACAACATGTCGTCCATATACTACTCTTGTATCATCTCCTAGGAATAACATCTGTTGTTGTTGCGGTTTCGGTCATCCCACGGCAGGAGGAGCTGCAATTGGGGGAGGGTAAGCGTTTGAGACCCTCCAACCGATAGCTTGAGCTCAAGTGAAGAACTATTAATACTACCGGGTTTGGTCTGCCACTACTTTAGACTATACCGATCAAACGAGTAGGTAATTAGTCTAACGGTTTTAGGGTTTTTTAGTCAACAGCGCACACAGAAAAGTGTCATAGTAAAATGTTGATCGGATTGCGCGAACAACTAACAACAACAAGTAAGTGTTTAGACAGTTTCTTTCAAAATAGGTGCCTTTCCAACCCTTCCAAGTATTGGTTCGGGTGAGTGAGATATTGGACTCCTTTTTATCATGCTAGGAGCTCAGAAAATTGTTAGAATATGCTGCACCACTACTGCTGTGGGATGACTCTCTTCAACCCAAACCGGTGCCCGCACGGTTGCAAAGAAAGGGCGTAGGGCTAGAGATGTGTGGGCACATTCCCCTGTTGTTCCACGGCGAGACGACCCCTCTACGGCAGGTGGAGGGTGTATCAAAATACTACCACCACCGTGCTCGATTCAGACCATTGTTGCCTCGTCTGTACGTCTTATGTTTAGTCTATGTTTTTAGCTTTCTCTTGTTCAAAACGTATTGGTATATGCTGCGTTTGGACACCCTCCTCGTCCTCTTCCCCCCGTAAATCACCAAAGAAAGTCTGTTCATTAGTCTCATGTTTTTTTTTTCAGGTTGTGGGTTTGGTAATAATATTCGTATTGTAATGTAGTAATAATAGTTGTGCTTTCAATATCTCCACCCCCCTCTTCGACGTGACCCAGACAGATCCGGAGGTCACTAAGTAAGCCCGATCGTCTTCCCTCCACCCCGATACGCACGCGCCCGAACCGCAAGAACAATTCAGCACTTTCTTCCCTCGTCGGGTCGTGTTGAATTGTGGTTACCCACGCTATGAAGCGCTTCCAGCAGCTTGTTTTGTGTCTCTATGAACAGAAAACAAAAATCTCCCGGCAGAGATTTGAGCCACTGCCTCCAGCATCATTATTAGCAGTACAAAAGCTATTTTTGTATTGTCGTTAGCAACTATTAATAGAAGACTACAGCAGCAACACCGGGGCGACGCGGTGGTAGGGGTACCATAACAAGAGACCAATACGCGTACATCGCTAAATGAAACGAAACCCAGAAAGCTAAAATACGTGTAAGGACGTCTATCAACTTGTTTAGGCTTTGGGCTCCCATATCCTTTCAGTCCTGCGGACTGAAAGCTATTTGTTAGAGTATTAGGCGGAGATACAGAGTATCCCCTGCGGATCTGCCTAGCTATTGAGCAGTTCTTCGGTAAGTACTCGATTTCTTAGCGGTAGTAGAGAAGCAGCTTTAATATTTCCACCGAGCCCCGGATAGCATCTGACAACGCGAAGCGTATGTTTCCTGACTCTCCCGAATAGGAAACGCCAACCCTTCGTATGACCACGGCCAATTACCTATCAAATCCTTGACCAAATAAGATAGTTACAGGCCTTTCAAGGCCGTACCTTAACAAACTCGTACACGTCTTGATTATGATATATTTTGTTGTTTGATTTTAAGCACGTGTTGGGATTATTCTTTTTGGATTGTTGCTCACCAGGTACCGGTATATATCAAGCAACCACGATTAGATGATTATGGAACATAATGATGATTATTGGATTAGACTAGTCGATTATTTTTGAATATATAAAAAGAGGCGTTTTGTAATGCATCCGTAAAAAATATGCCCGCGGCGCAACCAAAAGGGATCCATAACCAGCAGCTTCTTCCGCACGGAGAGACACGAGACTAGGGATGCACATCAACTGAACTGTTGATTTCGTATAAATTTCGGTGATAATTTTATTCACGTGATGTGATTGTTTTTTGTTTGTTGCTGATTATATATAAACGAAGTCTAAGTGAGAAAGGTCGTTAGACAACCTGGTGTTTGGTGGGTAACGAGTAGAAAGATCATTCAATGAGGACCGAAAGGGGTGTCACGCAGGACCATATGGGATTTTTATCACGGGGTAATACTAGAAGACATAATGACTGCAGAACAAAAAGGAAGCGGGAAGGCAAAAGTAGAGCACTTCAAATAAGAAAGCGAGTAGAGCAGCAGGAGCAGCGGATATCGAGAGTTGATAGCTATCGGGCGAGCCCTGGTACCAGCAGGGGGAGGCAGGCGTCGACCAGGGAGCCGCGTAGAATCATCTGGCATCGTTTTTGGGTTTGGAGGCTTTGTTGTTTCGGGTTCGCTGCTGTACGAGGCGAGGCAGGATGGCTAGTCGCGAGAACCTTCCCAATACCAACCAGCAACGGGACGGAGATGAGGAAGAGGACAACGAGGCAGGAGGCTCTGCGGGACCGAGAGACGGAGCAGGTCAAGGACAAGGGGCGGGCGGCGGGGCAATGGACGTGGAAACGTCAGGTACAGGGCTTTCTCACGGTTATGTGCCAAGCAACACGTTGGGAGACAGTATCGTAACATCAGAGCTTAGAGTGACTTTCTCGCTGGGCGTTAGCACGCGACCGGGGCAGGGAAGGCAAACCTCAGGCCATTTGTCACCGGGTCGGGGAGGTCGCGAGCAGCAGGGGCAGGGACGAGCGTTCGGCCCAACTAGAGACGATGCGCGTGGGGGTTCCGCATTCCAAGCGGGCAAAAAAAGGCCATCTGTCATTGAGTGGGAGAGTTCGCGAGCAGCAGGGGCAGGGACGAGCGTTCGGCCCAACTAGCAACGATGCGCGTGAGGGTTCCGCATTCCATGACGTTCCCTCGCATGACAGCAACAATTTTGCCGGCGAAGTCTACAGTCAAGGCCCCCCGTGGTCGGGAATAAGGAGTCCATATAAACAAGAGAGCAGTGGCAGCAGATGCAGGGGCAGGGGCAGAATGTTGGGGGGGAACACTTTGGGGGGACGAGGCAGCGTTCACACAGCAGCAGCAGCTGCCAGGTCCGCCGCAGTGGCAGCAACAGCAGGGGGGAGGTCAGGCGGGGAGAGGAAGAGCACGTTGGGGGGGCGAGGCAGCGTATCCGCGGCAGAAGCAGCAGCCGGGTGTGCCACGACAGCAGCAGGGGCAGACGCGCGAAAGTTGGGGACAGTTCGGGGGAGTAATTCCGTGGGAGGCAGACAAATCGGGTCAGCAGCAACAGCAGCAGTAACCACGCCCACCGCAGCAGCAGTGGAGGCCGACGGACGAGGGTTCGGAGAAGGAAGCCCGTGGGAAGCAGAAGCAGCAAAGCAGCAGCAGCGGCTACAGCCGTGGCAGGCCCCGGAAAAGCAGAGGCGACCGGAAACAATTTGAAAGGTGGCGTATCACATGACACCCGGCCGCAGTGGGGGGCACAAGAAGCAAGAGGCCCACAGCGAAGAGGTTCAGAAGGAAGCGGGGGAACGCTGGGGGTTGATTCCGGGCTACCGTCGCGTTGGGGGAAGGGGGAGGAGAGAGAGAGGGCGGGTGTTGGGGTGGGGGGAGGAGGGTGGGGGTAGAGAGGAAGGGAGTGGGTCGGGGGCGTGTATAGCAAGCCTCCCGTTCTGGAGACACTGGCGGGGAAGTCTGGCCGCAACAAGGTAGCCCGGGCAATACTGCGCTGGAACCGGTTGCCCCCGCCGTTCCAAAAGGTGGAGGCCGTGACCACCAGCGGGTTCATTCTGGGGGGGAGGGAGCGCAACAGGTGACATCACTGAGCGGGAAGGATGTCCGGAACTTCGCTCAGAAGGAACATTTCGGCGAGAGGGGAGGGGAAGTGCACGTGTCACTAGACCACAGGGTGGAGGCGTTGTTCCTCCTGTTGATAAATCTCTCACAGTACGTAGTGTACAGCTCTACGACTTCCGGTCAGACATCACTGCAGCGGTCGGTCGTCTTGTCAGAGCGCTTTAGGGTGATCGTGCAAGGAATCTCGACGTTCCATGAACAGAATGCGCGGGTAGCAGCATCGAAACAGTTCCAACTGACGTTTGTGAAATGCTTCAATGAGAACCTGCAGGAGTGGTCGAAGGAGGTGACCCGGTGGGGGCTCCTGCTGCAGCAGGAACCCGGGAGCTCGTTTCCTGGTCCGAGCAAGGTAGGTTGATGCCGCTGCCCCCGTTCACACGCACATACATGTGGATCCAAGCAGCACCAATCCAACTGGCGCACACGGGGGGGTTCGGCTCGCGGACGGTCGGTGAGGAGGGGGGCGGGGGCGGGACCACCGCAAAAGGGTACAAAACGGGAAGGGGCGCGGGGGGAGGAGGGGGAGACAAGGAGCGGAAAGGGGGAGAGGCGGGAGGAGGAGGCGGGCGCGGGAGGGAAACACCTCTGCTACGAGTATGTCGAGTGTGGCGCGTGCCTCCACGGCCCACAAAAGGGTAAGCCGTGCAGGCACACCCACGAGAACAGCCGCAAGTTGCCAAACGGCGCGTTCCTGTTGCGAGAGGGGAGAGAGTTGGGGAACGCAAGAGGGAGCAGGGAGTGGGCGAGTAGGGGAATCGGAAGGGGGTCGGAGAGAGGGGGGAGAGCGACGACAGGCCGACGAGGAAATGAGGGCATGGGCTCCGCAGCACGGCGAGGCGAAGCACACGAGCAACCGGCGGCAGCACTGGGGCATCAACATCGAAGGCCACGTCGGGGAGCTCGGGTTGGGTGCTGAGCAACGAGTGGAGTCCAACTCCAAGGTCGGTGGTTTTGTCAGATGAAGGTGCGATGGCAGACTGAGCAGAGAGGAGCAAGGGCGTTGACGGGTAGCACAGAGGTTGTTAAGGAAGGTGGGGAGGGGGGGAGGGGGGTGCAGCGGCACGGTTGATGGATAATTTAGACAAAACCACAGGAAACTTGTTGACGCGACTCGCCCGGGGAGGGGGGCATGGGGAGGGGGCAGGAAGAGGAGGCATAGGGCAAGTGGTGCGTTGGTTGGGTTGGTCGTTAATAGCGCCCCATAAGAACCCGGAGCGCGTGGACGCTTTCTTCAGGAACAAGCACAGGTTTCCGAGAGTCGATCGGTTACAGCATATCGCGCGCGTTGGGGTCCCAGTGGACGTGCTGCCGGGCGGAGACCTGACGAAAAGGCTTGAGTGTGAAAACCATTGGAGCGCCGAGAAATGTCACGAGGAAGCGTGGGAGAAGCGGTAGGAGATGAGGCATGGGGTAGAGAGGTTGTTTTTCCAAGGAACAATCGGGGTTGATACAGGGGTTGCGGGTATCACCAGTAGAGGTCGTAGACGGGCGCGAAAATATAAGAATTATTCACGAGATGACTTTCAAACGCAGGGACGGAAATGGGGGGGGGGTCGATGAATGCGACGACAGACTCGGAAGAGATCCCAGTGTGTGCCCTCGCGGGCGTGAAGCGGGAGGTTTTACAGAGAGTCCAGGTTTAAGGGCACAGATAGGCAACCAACCGCGAATTCTCATTAAAAAAATGGATGCCAACAACGCGTTCAGGCAAGTTCCAGTAGAACCCGACCGCGGGGCGGCTTTCGGATACGTGCTGGGTCAGTACCTCATTGTCGACTTACGTTTAGAGTTTGGATGGGGGGGCAGTCCGGCGTGGTGAGGAATAATATCGGCTGCGATACAGCATGCGCAGCGTAACACAACTAGGGCGTCGGTGTCACGCTCGCAAGCGCGAGACAGAGTGGTAGAGCACGTGGCGATAGCACCGAGTACGAGGCGTAAGATAGCTAGTTGGTCGGCGGAATGCGTTGTTTGCTCAGCGGAGGGGAGGGGGGCGGACTACCCAGCATTGGTGTTGTTTTTCATGGATGATGCCATCTCGGTAGAGGTGCGGTGGGATTGGGGGTGGTGCATAGACTTGTCACGGTCGTTAGCGTCAATCCATTTTCAGGTTATGAGAGGGAGGGGCGAGGGCGAGGAGCCGTTTCGATCGCACAGAAAGGTTACGGGCTGGCAATTCAGCAGGAGGTGTTAGGGTACGATGTCGATACGGCGAGCATGACTATCGCCTTGCCCGTACGGAAGATAGACGATTTGCGCGCGCGAGTAGCAGAGTGGCAACTGGAACGACAAACGGCAACGGTGAAAGAACGACTTGTACTGGCAGAGGAAGGTTGCATCGATAATCCTTTGTAATCCGGCCCGGCCGGTACTTCGTCCGTCGGCTTCTGCAGCTATCTAACCTGCATTTTAATGGGGCGGAGCGGGCCAGGGGGGGGGGGGGGGGCGTGGGGTAGGTACAGGAAGCAGGCTGAGCCGAGACGAGGTTACGCAAATTCATGGCTGACCTAGGGTGGTGGAGATGGTTCGTGGGAAAGGGGCGGGGGGGGGAGAGAAGATAACAGCGTCTTTTAGTCTCGTTAAGCAGCAGCCCAGTAGAACGTGGTTTTCGGACGCCTTGTTAACAGCGACAGGTAGACTGTGCATGTTGACAGGGGTGTGCTGGAGATTCGATATACTGGAAGACGTGCAGAGACGGACGATGAAGGGTCAGGCTGTGAACGACTTGATTTCGATAACCTTGCTGAACGTCATGGCTATGGTCCTGACGGCGTAGGTAATTGTAGAGATAAGGAAGGAGAGACCGGTTAGAAAAGGAGAAGCAGTCTTGACGAGAGCGGACAACGAGGCAGCAGTAGCTTGGGCAAGGAGATGTCGCGGGGGGGGGGAGAATCAGGCACGAGTAGGGGCGTTGATGACAATGATGGGGGCATCGGAAGCAAGAGGGGGGTGGTGTTTTCAGGCGAAGCATGTACGGGGGGTAGACAATCGGCTGACAGATGGACTGACGAGGTGGAATGCGGGGAAGATTCCTCAGAGACTAAACCCGAAATCGCTTGGCAGACTCAGGAGCATGCGGAGGGAGATAGGCAGATGTGTTCGGAGGTATTGCGCGGGGGTACGCCTTTGGAAGAGTTGCAGCTTCGACTAGAAAGACTTACGAGGCGAGTTGGGGGTTGGGTGAAATGGAGGTCGTTCGTCGGGAAAGGGTGTTGGTTACAGAAAGGGATGGGGGAAATGGAGCTCGGAGTTGGCAGAGTTCATGAAGAACTGTTGAGCGGAGGAAGGAAACAGGGAGACGACAATAGCGGCCAAGCTAGTGGCGATTATTTTTTCCACGAGCAGTTTGAGGGGCTATCATCGCCATTATGCAATCCACTCATCAAGTCGATGAAACAAGGAATCAAGAGGGCGCACGTAGATAACGGTACTCAGGAGAGAGCGCGAAGGCCATTGATGTGGGGTATGCTGACAAGAATGCAAGAGAGCTTCCCATACTGGGAGGTGGGGGGAGGGGTGGTATTTATAGGCTTGGCGTTGCCTTATTTCTTGACGCTACGGGCATCGGAATTGTTCACGGGGGAGAAGGGGGACTTTCATAATATGTATTGTTTGCGGAGGGGGGATGTAGCGTTTTCAGAGCTAACGAGCAGTTAGGGGGAAGCAGAACGCAGGAGGCGGACAAAGTAAAGGTAAGGTTCAGGGGATCAAACGGGGACCGAGGGGAGGAAGGGAGCCGTTTTAGCGAGAACAAGGATGGCGAAGGGAGTGGAATAAGACGGAGGTGCAGTGGGTCTGTAGGTAGAACGTTTCAGCATGGAGGGTAGCGGAGAGTCGACCCGGGAAGCACCTCTAATGGCGTATCAAGCGGTGGAAGGGTGGAGGATATGGTCTAGGGGACAGGCAACCCAATGCTTAAGATGTGACATTGCAGACATATCGGGGAAGTGGAGGGTGGAAGGGAGGGGGGCGGGGGCGAGACAGATTCCGGGAGAGTTCGCGTTTATTTCGGGGAGGATAGGGGGGTGCACAAGACTCGCAGCGAAGCGAGTGCCGGAGGCGATGGATAGGATGGAAGGAGGGTGGTAATCGAACGCCTTCATGGTGTACGTTAGGGCAAACATGGTAGAACCCGTATGGGTTTCGGAGGTGTTTGGAAAAGGGGCCGATAGGTATGAGAGACAGTCCGGGAAGAGGCCTACATGGGGATGAAAAAATATATTAAGAAGAAGAGGAAGGGAAAAAAAAGTTCACAGATACATAAATAGCTAAACAAAACAACGCGACCTCGTGAAGGCAGAAGTTCCATTCGCGGAGCGCTATCGGTAGGGAGGTCGGCCGTGTTAAGTTATGTGCTTTCGCAAGGCGTTAATGCGCGGGGGGCGGGGGGGAAAGGAGCGGGGCAGCCCTGTCGTCTAGAACTGCTTTAGATGACGCATGCTGTGTGGTTGCGCGGCTTGCCCCGATGCCGTATAGGTGGGGAGGGTAGAATATATAAGGGTATAACAAAACACACACAGAAGCCAGTATCTGATTGTCAAAGACCCTCACATAAACCATGAAGAAGCGGTACAAGTTTGTCACGCAATTTGTACACACACGAAAAAGCCGTACCAATTTGTCACGGACTCGCCTCGGCCATATATACGGGCAGTATAATTCCATCAAAGCCCGGGTCCGTATCATTATCATCACCGACTGCCTCCGTTGCAACCTTCCACCCCACGAAGCTTCGGAGCACATATCAATAGTGCTTCCGCATATACTATGAAACCCAAATATTCGCAGACCATTATCTGAAACCATAGTACCACGAACAGCCCCCCTACTCGGTGCAAGGTACGATAGGTCTCAAACAACTCAGCACAGATGGCCAGGTAAAACGGCACATCTCAAAATCCACCAGAAAAGCTACTGCCAGTGCCATGGTAAATGACAATCCCAAATTCCGTCATCAATAATTGCCAAGGTGAAGCGGCAATCTAAATACCAATATTGTTACGAGGAAATCCTGCCTTTAGGTTATCTCCTATTTCAAGCTTGTGCAGTGAAATGTCGTTACAACCGACGTCCTCTTTCACTGTCGAGCTTACCAACACACAAAAAGCCACATGTTAATGCATCAAGATAAGAATTGCCAGGTAAAACAGCTATCCCAAATTCAAAGTGTTTCAATCTCAAGTTCAGTATAAATCTCCCATATGTATATATTAACAGTAACTACGGGGAGGGAAAAATCCAACAAGCGAAAATCTGTTGGGAAAACCTTGAGACAAAATCACTGACACGGTCTTCACATATAGTCTAATCCCATTGCCCAATAACATCGGCCCCCCTGCTTTGTACCCTGTAGGAAAGAGCAAACAACAGCATGTCTCCGACAGGAAAAACACTCCTACTCTAGCAGCCCCCCTGCTGTATACTCCCAAAGAGCGAATGCAAACAAACAAACGCAGACGGCAAAACGCCTCAAATGCAACAGTTTGGTGAGTTGATCAGCATGTTGCTATGCTGACGCACGTGGGAAATCTCAAGCTCTCCGTTGGCCACACTCCAGTATAGCTTCAAATTGAACACCACTACTCCTATTTCTCTAAACTGCATTACCGTTACTTTATCAACACGCATATCTAGACAAAATAACACAATAACGACCGCTCAAGTCATGCCTCTGTATACACGAAATAACAGTATTCGCCAATCAGTTATAGACACCGTACCACACATTTTTTAATATCTGGTCGATAATATCTCGCATGCCGTGTCGGGAAACATGTCAGTTCCCGGTAAGGCCAGTCACCCTAGAACTCGCCTCAAATCACAAAGCAGTTGGCACGCGAGACACTCGGGACGCTCCTGCCATTAGAGCGGGTCATATCTTACCCTTGCAGACTATCACACGTATACTATCGGCTGCCATGTACGTACCGAATTCATTGGTTGCTGTGCACGTCGAGTATTAATGCATTCCCCTCCTGCACGGCAAACATCATCCAACTAGCTCGCGCGTATCTGTAACCATCATCCCTAATAATGCACAACGCAAAATACAAATTTCCATAGCCTACGATGGAAAATCTCTGTGCCAGCGCGAGTACAATCAATCCCCGCCCTCGTACTCGGCGCATTTCAATGGTCACAGCGAACGCCGAGTATGCAGTCACCCTCCTCCTTCTGCTCGGCGAAAGCGATGCAACCAACTAGATTCAGCCACCCATGGCAACAACCCGACAAACCGAAAATTAAAATCCAATTGAATAAGATCACCATAAGTTCAAAACAAAGTTGCGGTGAAAACGAAACGTCTCCGTAGCAGCGCCTTAGTGAGAAAGTCAGCATGCTGCCGTGCCTACGGTACATGGACAGCCTTGAACGCCCCATTAGCAACACGCTCCCGAAGGAAATGGTGGCGAACATCAATGTGCTTAATATTAGAAGTAGTCACAGGGTTGTTGGCCAGATGGATCTCTCCATTGTTATCCTCATTCACAGTGGTACACCCAACGTTGGGGTCCGGGGAAATAAAACTCCAGATGTATCGCATGAAAATCGTCTCGCGGGAACCCGTGGCCATCGCTATGTACTCTGCATCCGTAGAAGAAAGGATGACGCATCTTTGCGTCCTAGAGTAAAACGATACGCAGGCACCAGTGCACATCACAACTCTACCAGAGACAGACCTCCGATCATTTGCCTCGTCCGCATAGTCTGCATCCACGTACAACTCCAACTTAACTCCACATCTCAGACCTCTCTCGAACGTAATGACGTAAGCGCTCGTAGATTCGATGTACATCACGACGTCCAGCACAACCTGCCAATGCAATGACTTTGACGCTGCAGAGTACCTTGCAACCGCTCTGACCGCGTTGAGGATGCCCCGTCGAGTCTGGTTCGCGATCCACATCAGATGCCCTACCAGCGATCGAAAAGCCTCATCAACGTCTGGCTCATTCCTGTCAAACCGACGGAGCTTCAGGTCGACCGCTATCGAAATACTCTTGCCGCGAGTGACACCAAACTTCGTAACGATGCCCTCAGCAAAAACATGCTGTGATATCGTCAACGTCCCCGCACTCCAGATTCGAGAAAATCGGCAACCTGCGTACCACCGCAACTCCCCCAGGTTGTTGATAGGAACGAACTGGTTCAGATCCTCACAAAACTTGTCACACCTGCTAAAGCCCCATCGCAAAAATATCGTCTACGTGTACTACTACCACGATGGAATCAACCCCCTCCTCTATCACACGCATCACGCACGCATTAGCCTCACACTGCTCAAACCCAAGACTCCTCATACCACGCAACAGGAGGTGGTGCCATTGTCGCGACGCCTGATTCAAGCCATACAGACTGCGGCACAACTTGACCACCTTACCGGACATCTCCCCACATCCCCTTAGGAGGCGCATGTAGGCGTCCTCATTTAGCTCAGAATGAACAAATGCTTGATCGGCATCGAAAGGGCACAATACAAGTCCTAACTCGCATGCAATCGCAGCTAGCAGACGAATGCTCGCAACGGATGGGCACGGGGAAAACGTCACGGAAAAATCAACGCCTGCACGTTGCCCGAAGCCCCTCGCTACTAATCTTGCCTTTGCCCGCACAGCTCTACCTAACTCGTCAACCATCCAAGAATAAACTCACTTGGCTGAGATCACGTTGATTCCATTTCGTTGCTACGTGCCACCAAATGTCGCGTCCATCTCAACGTAAATCGTCGCCTCCATCAGGCCACAGGTCTCTGCTTCCGTAGCACGATGCCACAAAAAAAATACTCGTCCGCGCATGCCTGAGCATACGCGTCGGGTGTCACTAGATCGCTCGCTGGGCATGAAGGCAGATCAAGGGGGGACGTATACGGCGGGGACTGATCTGCAATGCCCACGTCGATGTCCTCCCGCGCGGCTAGCATCGAAACGAAGCCATGCCGTTGATCCATGTTCCCCTTTTGCCGAGAAGCCGACCACGTCACCGCCGGCGTTACCTTCGGTTGCTGCTGTCGCTGCACCGATGAGGTAGGGGGCGGAGGCACTGTTTCAGGATTCAGCGACGAGCCAGCTACAGGCGCTTCCTGCCGCTGCGGTATGGACGGCGCAGGCGACTGGAGCTCCGGTGATGCATAGACCTCCGGTGTCTCCTGACGCTGGACTTCGACGCAGACGGCGGGGGCTCTGACGATGTACCTGACCCCGGCTTCTCCTGTCGTTGTGACACCGGCGATGCACTGGTCACTGGCGGCGTCTGCCGGAACTACACCTCGAGGCTCTGCGGCACTTCCGGTTCCAGGGCTGAGGCACTGGCGTTCCTACCCTTCGCCGGTGGTGGTGATGGCGCAGCCATTGTAGCATCACCGCTGCCCGTGGTCCACTCCCCCACGAAGAGCGCACGCCGGTAGCCCCACGTCACATCGGTTGAGTAGCTCCCGGCGCCTGATTGTGATAGCATGGCCTTGAAACAGTTCGATGCGTGGTCGTTGCCGGAGTTGAGGTAGACGCATGGCTCACCCTTCGGCTCCAACTTGACCGCCCGCTTGACCTTGTGGCGCCCCGGCATCATGTACGGGAGTACGAGCCCTCCGTGGACCCTCCCGCGGAACTACTCGAACGTGCACATCATGGCGGGCTTCTCATCCACCCGCGCCATGGTGTTGAGCGCGTCGCACATCCACGTCCAAGCTTCCGGCCACGTGGGCCCATAGTCGAGCACCTTGGCCGGGAACTCTACGCCATCAAACATGAGCTGGAACTTCAGGAACGCTGCAATCCCCCCTCCCGCAACAAGGGCTGCCATCCCTCCTTCCGCAACAAGGGCCAGCGTCCGCTCCACCCGTCCGTTGCGCTTCGGGCCGTCGACGGACGTGTACTCGCGGCGGATGTTGTCATCGGACATCAGCGTCTGGAATTCCTTGTTGGTGAATTCGAGGCTGTTGTCCGTGCGGAGACATGCCGACTTTCCGTAGGCGTTGATAGCCGCCAGGAAAGTGCGAAAACCACGGGTGACGGTGGCCGCGCTCTTATCCGGCAAGAAAACCGGCCAGACCATGTTGGTGGCGTCGTCGACAATCATCAGGCAGTACTGAGCGCCGCGGGTGGACGTCGGTATAGGCCCCGCGAGGTCGGTGAACAGGCGGTGCAGACGCGGATTGGCACGGTTCGATGTCGACTTGGCGACAGGCTTACGGATTTCCTTACTCCCGCACACCCGTCACAGTACCCCAAACGCCCCGTCACCTTTATCCCCAACTGACGTGCAGTCTCACGAAGAACAACATCATGAGTGTAGCCAAGAGAACAGTGAAAGTCGTTAACGTCGATCCATTGCTGCTTACCAGGCCTTAGCACTGCTGCAGCTTATTCGGGGGGGTTCGCGTGCCTCACTACTCTCGTAGCTTCAACGTAGTTCCCGAACTTCCTTGCGGAAAAGTACACGTCCATCAAGCATGTGAGCACCTGTGCTGTCAAGCGTGATTACGTGCTCCTCCTGAATGACATTGAAAGAACATAGATCAAAAGAAACTTCAAGCACAAACGCCACATTTCGCAAAGTCACCTCTACATCCTGGGCACAGTACATCACCACATCAAAGTGCCCAAAGTATTCTTCAGCCATTTTCTTGCCGTCGGCAATGATCAAACATTTCTCATCAGGGCCAGGGAACCGCTTGTTGTTGAACAATTGGGGGTCACCCGTACAGTGGATGGATGCAGCGCTATTTCCAACCAGAGTCTTACTCCCAGGCCGTTTAGGCTCCCAAAGACCACCCCCAATGGAAAGCGCATAACACTTGCCTAACGACGCTAAATGCGCCACGAAGAGGGTGGGCCCCAAAATTGGTTGACTGCTGCCCTCCGGCTGTTGGCTGTCAATTGTCAAGGAAATCAGTCCACCCCCGGAGGCTCCTCCAGCCCCCCGCTCTAGCTGCCCAAGGACTTCGCCTCCGCGTCCTCCACCCCCCTCACCCCCCCCGACCCAATGCGATGCTCCACAATCCTCACCGCCCCCGGCCAAAACCTGTGCGCCGCCGCCCCCATCGCCCCCGGCCCAATGCGATACTCCACAGCCCTCTCCTCCCCGCCAAACACTGTGCGCCGCCGCTCTCACCGCCCCCGGCCCAGTGCTGTTCGCCACCGCCCTCACCGCCTCCGGCCCAGTGCTGTTCGCCACCGCCCTCACCGCCCCCGCCCCATGCCTTGCGGCCGTCACCATGCATGACAAGGCCACCCTGCTGCTGCAGCCAGGCTCCATGTCCAGGTACGCCAAATGCCACAACCCAACATGGCGTTGGCGTGCGTACGGGTGGGTGGACCAGTGCGGCACTGCCTGGCCAGGTGACCGTACGCTCCACAAATACTGCATTCGCCCCCAAAAGTGTTTGGAGCTCTGCAAATCGCGGCCTTATGCCCGAGGGCACCACACCGCTCGCACATGTAAACTCCTCCCATTGGCGCTCCTGGTGGCGGGCGAGACTCCGGCTGGTACCACCCACGTCTGGTGTTGCTCACCAAACCAGTTCCCTAATGTTGCTGCTGATGATGGGGTCGGGGCTGCTGCTGGTAGCGCTGGTCTTCACCCCGGCGTTGCTGCTGTTGTCCCCCAACTCCGTACTGTCGCTGCTGCTGAGGCTGCTGCCCGGCGCCCCCATATTGCTGCGGGTGCTGCTCAACGCCCCCATACTGCTGCTGTCGCTGCGGCTGATGCCCGGCACCCCCATACTGCTGCTGTCGCCGCGGCTGCTGCCCGGTACCACTAAACCTCTGCTGCGACTGCTGCTGCTGTCTGGTGCCACCAAACCCCCCGCCCCCACTGTTGCCCTGAAAGCCACCGGCAGCGGCAAGAGCATTCGGGTCCACCAATGCCGCAGACGTCGAGACGATCAGCGCAAACTTTGGCTCCTCCAACATCTTGGTCTTGCGGTTAGCATAGGAGGTGCGCGACACGATTTCTTCCATCTCCGAGGGTGTGATGCCGGGCCGAAGCAAGCTCGTCCGTTGCTCCACGTCGTAAGACTCGGAGGGGAGACGACGTGTGATCAGGCGAACAACATCTCTGTCGGACTTGTGGGTACGTAATGTCGACAATACATTAGGCTTCCCTTCGGCATGATCGAAAAACAACTTGGGGTCCTCATGCCCGTCCATGCTGATGTTATCGAGCTCTCTCTCCAAATGGTCCCTCTTAGTGTCGCCACTCAGCATGTACCAATCCATGGAAGCCTTCCATGCTGCTTCTACTGACCCGGCTGTATGCACCCTCTGTTCTACAGGCTGCCCTTGCATCGCCTCCACAAGGAATTCCCAACCTTTCTCGCTTTTTTCCACCTTCTCAAAACCATAACGATATATCGACGGTTTTCTCTCCGCCATACCCCCCAAACCCCCCGCTATCCGAATTGGATCGGGTGTAGGCTCAAGCACACTAGTCAAGTTCCGAGCAGCCAAGAAAGATTGGAAACGACCTGACCACAAGTGAACCTTTTTACAATCGCAACTAGGAACTCTGTTTTGCGACATGATTAACGACGTGCCTGTGTGGCTTCGGTAGTCCTGCTGCTCCTGTCCATGCGTCTTTGGCTGCTGCGTGGTCGACGCGCTTTCCCGGTCGATCAGCTCCTTAACCCTTGCATCAGATGCTTTCCTTGCCGCATCCGATGCTTCCCTTGCCGTTGACTCGGCGTCACATTTATTCTCCAGCTCTAAAATACGCTGCCGGAGGAACTAATCCCCATCTGTCATGGTAGCACCCCTTCAACAGCTCCGGGTCCGGACCAAAACGATATCGTGTAGTCTAGAACTGCTGTAGATGACGCAAGCTGTGTGGTTGCGCGGCTTGCTCCGATGCCGTATAGGTGGGGAGATTAGAATATATAAGGGTATCACAAAAGCACACACAGGAGCCAGTACCTGATTATCGAAGGCCCTCACATAAACCACAAAGAAGCGGTACCAGTTTGTCACGCATTTCGTACACACACGAGTAAGCCATACCAATTTGTCACGGACTCGCCTCGGCCATATATACGGAGAGCATCATTGCATCAAAGCCCGGGTCCGTATCATTACCATCACCGACTGCCCCCGTGAGGCAACCTTCCACCCCACGAATCTTCGAGGTACATATCAGTAATGCTTCCGCATATACTATGAAACACAAATATCTGCAGACCAGTATCTGAAACCGTAGTACCACGAACAATCCCCTTTTGCCCCCTCCCTGCTACTTATTAGGTAGGGGAATTTCCGAAGCGGGTGCATGCGGGGGGGGGGAAGAGAGCAGAACAGCCCCCCCTTTCCCCCTCCTTCAACTGTTACAATAATGCAAAGCATCTTTCTCGGAACTGAAAACTTAAGCGAATCTGTGAAATATGCGGTTGAAAACGATCACTAATCATCTAATAATCATGATTATCGAGGCACGAGAAAATAAGGGTTTTGTACGTACGGAAGAAGTTTGGGGCTATTTCACGTCGACCATTGAGATCAACGCGGGTGGTTACTTGTACTTGGCCTGGTATAGCAAAGGGAACCTTGGGTCAGTCTGTCTGGTTGCTGACTAGCGAGCGAAGCACGCAGAGAAGAAAGGCATCGTCAGCGCGACGAGATCAAGGTGTGATAGACTGGCTGATTTCTGCTGTAAGCGAGATTCGCTGCGACTGATGCTGTGAGACTTCGATGGGACTGCTGTGGTGACTGCCGTTGTGATAATTCGCTGCCACTACTGCTGTGGCGAGCGCTACGAGCTGTCGCTTCGGCGATGGGTGATTCACCGGGTGCCGTGGCGCCTGCGGCCGTCAGCGCTGAGGCGGAGGTTACTCTGCGTGCCCGCGCCGCCGCAGCTCTCGCGTGCTCGGGGTCCTCCTCTGAGGCGCCAGCAGTCGGTGCGGCTTTGCCTTCGGATGACTTGGCCACGTGGGCCCGACAGGTTGAGGCCGAATTCGCGCGGGTCCATTCTCGCCTTGACGAACATTTGCCGAGATATCTGCAACCACTTCTTCCTCCCGCGAGGTAGCGACTGCCTGTGCTGATCATGTAGCTAATTTCGACATAATCCTTTGCCAGTTCGTGGAGAACAACTCTCATTGGGTAGCCTCCCGAGACGACGGTGACGCTCAGGAACGGCAGCGAGAAAAAGCACAACTTACAACCAAAATGGCTACATGGAACAAGGAAGCTGTGGATTATTCGAGGGCCAATCCCCCCGAACCGCGGGGACTCTCCCGCTGACATGCAATCGTTCGTGGGGAAGGCCATCCACGTGACAGCCAACGTCGCATCCCAGCTTCGGTCCTTCAGCTCCTTTGACGTTGGGGCTTATGGGCCCCGCGTGGACGGGCCCATCGGGCACTCCCTCATGGTCGCCGACCGTCTCGACCTCTTGAGATTGGCCGTCGTTGCGATTCTTTCCGTGGGTCTCTCGCCCGGGGTCGCCGACGATCTCCCGTGTCTGGCGCGGGTCAACGCCCTTGGCAACACTTTTACGGTGGCGGTCATGGGCCTGCGTGCACACACCTTCAACAACTACAGTATGCTGTCCGTCCCAGAAGCCCATGCAGTGCTGTGCGATATGGCTAACCGCGGCCATGGTTTGTGGGGGAGCGAGCTCCTGCGTGCTGCGCAGCGGTCGTCCCGTGCTGTTCTCCCTCCCCCAGCTGGTGCGGTGTTCGGCCCCCCACCCATGCCCGAGCTCGTACGCACTCTCGAATTTTGCCACGTCGGGGGGAAGGTGCTCCGGGTCGTTCTCATCAGCATTGGTTCTGGCGCCAACAGGCCACCAAGCGGAAGGTCACCGCTTCCCCCTGCTGGGTCGCCCGGGTCCAAGGGAAAGGCCGATTCAAGTCTCCCCCAGGCCTGCCGGATGTTCGCGCGCAGCGGCAAATGCAACTGGCCTCCGTGTAAGGTCTTGCACGAGCCCCCCGCGGCCTCGGGGTCCTCGCCGTCTCCACCCGCAGGCAGGGATGAAGGCGGTGAAAGCGTCGATCGGCGGCGGGCGGAGGGTTGCGGGCGTTGTCGCTGCGTGCGGTCCTCCCCGCGGGGGGCAACAGGGGGGGCGACGGGGGTAGAGGCGCTGATTCTGGTTCTGGATGAAGACACGGGCCCTGCCGCCAGGTGGGGCCAACCTTTGCGGGCGCAGCGGCGGCGCCGGCGGTGGATGTAGCGGCTGCGTCAACAATTGAGAGTCGTGGCCGCGTGTAGGGTCCATCCTCAGGAGGCGCGGCTGCGGCGTTGGCGGTTGGTGGGGCGGTTGCGTCCACGGTAGAACCACGACAAAGGCAGTCCGCGGTGTCCGAACCACGACAAAGGCAGTCCGCGTTGGCGATGCTTAAAATGGTGTCCGAACCACGACAAAGGCAAAGACTCGTACGGGACGGGTGCATCATGAAATCATAATCCTACTCGTCCTGCTGCGAGCTCACGTTACTCGTATTAATAGACGCTTGGAATTTTTTCGCAATCGTCGTTTCATTGATCGTGTACACGGGTCTCGAAAAGACACTTATTATTCGATACCGATGTCAATGAGACCACTCTCATGGACCTGGCTCCAAAGCTATCATAGCAGCATACATAATAAATAGAAACGTGCCCAGAATTTGACATTCGATCAATTTCACCAATTTTTGAATAGAGGGGGCAAACAGAGAAACGTGGGATGATATTGGGTTTCGACACTATTGCGAGGCAGTTGGATACTTGGGACATGGCGAGACCCATTCCAAGTGCGTGGAAACCACCTCTCACACGAGGATGACTCAACGCTCATGGGTAAGAACGATAGACGTACGCAGCAGGACTGTAAACTGACAAGACGTGATAGGCGGAGAACAGCAGTACAAAGACTTGATTGGGCAAGAGAAGATCTAGTGCAGAGCTGTGTTGGAGTTGAAGCACAACGAGTTAAAGTACATGGGAGAGGTATGCTGTCTACAATATCCCGTCGGATAGGTAGATTGTGGGTTCAGAGAGCGTCTGAGCACAGCAGAGCAGTGCGCTGCGCGTGGTTGTGGCCCATAATACGTCCGTTATAGTGAATCTTGCAGTCTCCAAAATCGGCAGTCGTGCTTCTGCGCTATTGGCGTACGTACGTAGGCTCAGATGGGGCAGCCGTCACGGCCCCCCTCTAATCAGTTCTCGTTTTCGACCACCTTTGGCCGCACATGAAAGTAAAGACACTTGTTTTCTACATCTTCTCCTTCTTGACCCGGGACACTGCCTTGCTCCTACGAACCAAGTTTGATCTGAAGGCCTCCCCTTCAGTCAATCAGCTATCGAGACCCCCAAGGTTCCGCTTTCCTGACAGTGGCGTCGTCGGCAGGACAGAACTAGGCTCGCGCCCGACCGGCCGGAGGAAGAACACGGGCATCGGCAAGAAAGGTGTGAAAACGACTGTGGTGGTAGCGAGAAGAGGCCCCTTTTGGCCCAGGGCGCGCGGAGTGTCACCCGCTCCGCGGTTCACGCTGTTAGCGTTGCGGGACCAAGCGCTGCGACCGAGTGTGACGGAAGACCTAGCCTCCTTCCAAACTCCGTCCAGGGTGAGTGCCCTGTGTTCCCCGGAGGGGGTGTGTCAGGCCCCCCTGGCCCCGCTATAGGGGTGGCAGACCGGCCTCTTGCTTCCAGTGTGGGAGATTCAGAAGAGCCTCGAAAACTGGAACCTAGGCTCACTGTCAATGAGGGTGGTCGCGTGGTCGATGTAGAGAGGGCGGACGGTTCCGCACCCCTAGCCGCACACAACTCCTCCTACCTATCCGACCCCGACTCAACCCCCATCGACCGCGTAGCCGGTGGGAACTCGCCCCATCGGTCACCCCCGAAAGGAGGGTGGCTCGTCACACGCTGGTATCACCTCGATGCTTGCGGTACCCTGAGCCACGATCTCGATCTCGATGCTTGCCGACCCTTGAGCCACAAATCAGCCAAAAACCCGGTGTATGTTTTCCGAACAGGTCAGAATTGAGTGCGAACCGCGCGCACCCTATGCTGGAGCCAGTATTCTACCCTTCCCCCCGTTTCTCCACCTTGACCCCGCCCTTCCCCACCTATGCTGCAGTGGTCAAGCAGGCGACGTCCTCTTCAGCCTCCCCTGCCCCTGCGAAGGGGAGGAGAAGGGTGAAGGGGAAGGCCAAAGGGGTGGTCGTGGAGGACTCCGGCTCTGAGGGTGGCTCAAGCTCCGGCACCACCAGCTCAGGGGCTGGCGGGTGCTAGGAAGAGGTGTCCGGGAAGGGACCCCGCCCATCCCGCCCTTCAAGGATAACATGGCGGCGTAGGCCGATCAGGTACGCGAGGACATGCTGTTGACTATGTGCTCTGCCTGGAAGGGTTGTCGTTCCAGGAGAAGTGTGGGCTGCTAAGGGTGGCACCGCGGGAGCCGGGGGCTGTGCGTACAAACTGCCGCAGGGTCCGGGGGCGCTACAGCCCTCGTGCGCGTAGAATATCAGCCTGATGTGTCCTCCGCATACGCTCTATACAAGCAGGACGAAATCTTGGCAAAAAAATATCAACAGTAGGAAAACGATCTCGCGGCCCACGTGGCAAATTTACTGCGCAGGGACGCAGAACTGGGCAAGTCACTCACCTCAAATGCGGGGGTGCAGATCCCACCAGCCCCCGCCCTTCATGAAAAGCGCCGGGCCGTGACTTCAACAGCGGTCGTTCTGACCACGACCCCCCCCGCTCACATGTACCGCTCCGAAACGTAGGGTAACCACTGCGCCGTCCTTGATCCCTGTCCCCCGCCGTCCAACCCCTTGCAGGAGGCGACGCCGGCCCCGCCCGCACCGGGGCGAGGGAAGGTGTCGGGGGCGATGACCGGTGAAACAGCCCCCGCACTACTCCAGGGTGACCAGGCACACGCCGGACCCGTCAACACCACCGTGCCCGCCACCACCGCCCCGACGCCGCCCGCAAGGACACGGAAGCGGACCAGGAGATCGGTCGGGCGAAGCGGGAGCTACGCCAGGCCGAGGAGGCAAAAGAGGCGAAACCCAAAGCCCTTGAGAGGGAGCGCGAGGCCCTGGGCCGCCGGGCGGAGTCCCTTGCACAGCGCCAGGCCTACATCACCGCGGTCAGAGAGCTGCTCGCGGGGAGAAATCACGCCGTTTTAGAGGTCGAGGGTGCCCTGTCGGGCGCCACGGGATCCTACGACCATGCCCACTACGCGTTTGCCACGGAGAGGGATCGCGCCATCAACCTCAACGGCTGTATTCAGCACATGCGCACGGTGCGGGAGACCGCCCGGACTACCATGATAGCCGAGACCGCCCGCTTGCTCCCCTCACGGGACCCCCCTCTGGTTTTCGACCGGGCGAACCAGGACTTGAGGATGGTGCCGGTGGGCCGCGCCGTTCCCGCCGCCCCGCGCACGAAACCAACGACCTCGGACGGAGCAGGACGGTTGGCGTACAACCCGGCGCGCCCCGGTCTACAGGACGGGCATCCGGGTCCTGCTGCAGTTCCCTATCCTGCGACTGCTGCTGCGGTGCTTCCTCCTGCCGCTCCGCTGCTTCCTCCGACCACTCTAACGCTTCCTCCTGCGGCTCCGGTGCTTCATCTTGCCGCGCCGGTGCTCCCTCCTGCCGCTCCGGTGCTTCATCTCGCCGCGCCGGTGCTCCCTCCTGCCGCTCCGGTGCTTCCCCCTGCTGTTCTGCTGCAGCGCTCTCTCCTGCTCCGGCGCTACAGGCGGCCACCACGACGCCCGCGGCGCCGGCGGCCTACGACAGCGGCCGTTTTGCCGCGTTCCTGCCCATGCGGCTGCGTACCCAGAGATGTCAGAGGCAGTTCTATTGGCCTTCCAGGCGGCCGAGTACTGGGCCGCGGGGCAGGAAGGCCCTCCCAGGGGTGGGCCGGGAAGCGGCAGATACACGTACGAAAGCGACTCCCACTACGGTCCAGGCGAGACGAGCGCCAGCACACTCAGCAGCAAGCACAGCATCAGCAGCAGCAACCATGGCAGGTTAACGGGGGGCGGTGGCTCCTCGGGTCGGTGGGCGGGCGGTAGAGGCTCCCGCCACGGCAGCTATGGAGAGGGGGCTCACGATAGCGCAGGGAAAGGGGCACTTCCGATGACACCTAACGATCTACCTGACCCCGCCAGCCGGCATAATTTCCCGCCGTACACTCACGACACTACCCACCACGTAGACGCAGCACCCCGACCTGATACCGGGGACGTGGACAGACAGGTTCAAGAGCTCAGCAGAACACCCGATAAACAAGAAAATTCAGCGCGCGTTTGCGAGACTCGAACTAGCATACTCATTGCGGTTCCGCCCATCCGATTTGCTTCAGACTGCCACATGCCCGACATAGTTCACCTAACCTCTGTGTTGTGCACGTCGGTCGATCTCGCGCGCGTGGCATTTGACGATACGCATACCGCCGACTGGATGCGAGGTTAGGAGAAAGTGCTTGAGCGCCATGTCCTCCGTTCCGTGCGCACGTCGTCCCCACAGGCGGCAGCGGTAAAACCTATGGTGGTGGACGCCGGTACCTAAGGGGGGAAGCACCTGGACGCCGGGCAGAGCGGACAGGCTGCGTTCGACCTCATCCTGCGGGTCCTCTGTCGCAGACTGAGCAAGTCGTCACCAGCGGCCGTGATGCAGACTCTGCAGAATTTTGTGGTACCAGCGGGGACATTGTTTTCGGCGCTCATCGGGGAGGTGCGATTATTAGTGCCAAACGTGCGTTGCGTCGGTCAGGTAGCGCCGGATGACGGCACCATGCAGTTGACCACCAAAACAAATATTGATGACAAATACGCGTCCCTCGGCGCGCAAATTTGACGCGCAATAAGACGTACGAGAAAGCCTTCCACATTCGACCAGAAGGAGGCTGATCTAGAAGACAAAGAGCTGGAGTTCCTGAGAACGCACGTGGTCATGGAAAGCCGTCATGGGTTTGGTAGGAATAATCAAGAACCAGCTTTTTATTTCGTTACAAAAACCGGCAAGACAAAGATGCTGCCCGCATGGCCTTTAGTGGCCGTTGTCTCAACTGTGCGGATGACAACGATTTTGCCCGCGAATGCCACTACTCGTACTTGAACCGATCGGGGATCATTAACCTGGACATTAGTGAGAGCACGGCCGATGAGGTCGCGACCCTCTGGTCTCGCGATGGTGGCAACAGTGATTGTGCCAGTGGCACACAAACCGCCGGGAGGCCCACGGACGCAGAAACAACTGAGGCTGCGACGGAAAGGCGGCTGACTTGCCGGTACCATCGAGGCCCGCTCTGCTCTGTCCTGTCTACGTTTTTTCCCCTTCCTGACGCCACGCGCACTGGTGGGGGACCGCACAAGCGCAGCGCGTACGAAGATGGAGGGGAGGCCCTCCTAGAATCTCAGGATGTGCAAAAGAGACTGGCTGGAGCTACGGTGACAACTTGGTTCCCAGCCAAGAGGCAGGATGCAATCTTCCTGTGAGCGGTAAGAGCGGTAGTGCGGTGGGTTGAAATTTTTCTGTGTTGCGTGAAAGAATTCACTCCGGTGGTCGGTCGCGAGCTTCCGTACCGAAGCACCCGCTTTGCACCAGCTCCGCCGACGCCAGCCGTCGTGTGGCGGACAAGCTCGGCCGTCTGGACCGTGCGGACTCCCGGTGTGTGCTACCCGGACCAACACGAGTTCGAAGCAACGATAGACCGTTGAGTGCGTTAGTAGGTAGTCATACCAAATTTGAGTCATTGTCTGATGCCAACATGGCCTTGGACGAGCCCGCTTTTTCTGATCACTTGAAGCTAGAGTCATCCTCCACGAGTAGTTCCGGGGGCGGTAGATATAGGGGAGCGACGTGTTGCCTACCTAGCAACGCCCGCGAGGTTTCCCCGCCAGAATTAGCCCAACAGCCTCTGACCGGTAGAAGTAGAGCGGCTAGCACCACTGCGAGAGTGCGACCCTCATGAGCGAGCGCACGAAACCCAGTATGGCAGGTGCCGACAATGTTTGCGCACGACACGGCACAGCAGCCGCCTGCACGCGGTGATCTATCCACCGCAGCCTCGAAAGCACAGCGCACTGACAGTAGTGGTAGTGGTAGTATTAATAATGGCGCTGAAACACGGGGTGATTTTTCGAGCGCGCCGGGCACGCCCGACCACATACACGCCCTCGACCCCACCGCTGACGTCCCCGAGAACCATGCCCACCTAGCCGCCTACCCTTCCAGCCTGCCGTCTATTGCGAAGGGAGAACGCGCGGACTGCCTGCCGGAATTCACACGCGCCGCGGGAGGGGCAGTAGCGCTAGATCGGAGGCGACACACGACACGAGCGTCCATCTTCAGGGTTCCAAAGCCATGAAGACCCACGATTGCACCGAGCTGCTGGACACCGGAGGCCCCGCGACCTTCATCAAATACAGGTGGGAGCATAGGATTGCGTGTTGGGCAGCGTCGAGTGACGGGTTATCGAAAACACCAGAACGGAAATGGGGGGGCTTTCATGGTATTTCCCTGATCACCACGAGTAGATTACGAATATATGTACAGATGGAGGGCGCGGGGGGCTTAGCCGCCGGCTCCACGCGCGCGCAGACGGTGTGGCTAGCGGTACACGCCCATGTCGTGCCGGACGAGGCAATGGCACATGCAGCTCTATTAGAGCGTGACAGCTGGGCGCATTTTCCCGTCCGACACTACGTACACATCAGACCTTCGGAAACCGTCGTCACTTTTACAACACAAGAAGGTGAGGAAAACCAAAACGCTAAACGTTTTTCTGACTAGATAAACCACGTGGCTGGCTTCGTAGAGCCAGCCGGTGGTCGGGGGATGGTTTCCCGTTTTTCGGGGACGCCGTACCATCTCCCCAACGCAATGTCATGGGCTGCCGCAGATGGAACCAACAAAAACGGTACAGCGGCAGCCGAGGGTAGTTATCATATTCGATTTGGAGCTGGGTGTGCCCAGAGAAGCGATTGTGTGTGCCGGCGACTCCGAGGTCTTACTCCGACGCGCAGGGGAAAACACACATTTACTGCAACCAAAGACGAAATTATGTGTAGGAGGGGTGACCCTGGTAAACAGCGACATGGACAATGCACAGGTGACGCTGACCCCCCAGAAACATTTAATGCGATAGCGGCGAAGACCACACCAACTAACTAATTCCGCGCTCCCCCAGAGACAGCTTTGGCAAGTCTGGACGACGACCAGCAAGTCGCTTTTAAGCGGTTATGGCAACGGGTACCACCGCACTTGCATGAAATCAACTTCGACCTTGAGAAAGCGTTGTGGACAGTGGGTGATGTGGACGCTCTAGGGGACTTGCTGTGCAAATATGAACATCGATTTTCCCGCCACAGCACGGATCTGGGACACGACACCGTTGATCCGTTCCGCATTATACTCAAAAGCAATGCACGCCCGGCCAAACAACGGCCGCACAGACACCCTCCCGTGCTAGCAGCGAAGGATCAAGCTGAGATTGATAAGCTCGTTTTAGCAGGCATTTTACGCCTGCTCTGTAGCAATGGTCAAGCCCACTCATTGTGATCGCGAAGACAGATGGTCGCGTCAGAATAACGTGTAACTATAAACGCGTCAACGAGCAATCTGTCATACACCTCATGCCACTGCCTACCGTCGACGACTTGTTGGCCGATCTACGAGGCGCACACGTCTTCAGCACGATGGACCTGCTTATCGGGTTTTTTCAGTGCTCTATTCACGAAGATTATATGCCATTGACAGCAGCCTGCACGCAATCAGGACTTTGGGAGTGGACAGTCATGCCGATGGCTCTCGCGTCGAGCACCGGCTGGTTCCAGTCTATCCTGCCACGTGTATGAGACGCATTAGAGAGGGTGTGCCTTTTCGTTGACAATATCGTGTGTTTTCCGACGAACGGATCATTCGATGTGAGCACGTCGGCGACCAGCAGAAGGTTTCGACCGACTCACCACATTCAACCTGAAACTACCACCGAAAAAGAGCGCATCTAGGAGTCAGAGTGATTAAAATGTTGGGGCATAGAGTGACGGCCGAAGGGATTGCGCCGGATCCGGGGAATGTAGAAGCGATAATATAGTTACCGATGCTCACTAACGTCAGCCAGTTACGCTCACTCTTGGGGGGGCTGAGTTATTACAGGAAGTTCCTAAAAGGGATGCCCGCAGCTACCAAATCCTGAACTCGCTTCTCAAAAAGGGCGTGAAATTTATCTCTACACCTGAACACACAAAAGTAGTGCAGGCCCTTTTGGAGCAGTTAGCGAGCCCTGACGTCTTGGCATTCCCGGATTTTTCCGCTGCCACTCTGCAGATCATCGGCCGTTCTAGCTAATCACAGATGTGTCCGTGGATGGGCTAGGAGCTGTTGTGGAGCTAGAGCAGGCAGATAGCAGGACGCTTCCAACATCATTTTCTGAATCGTTCCACGCTTCCGAATGAGCGAAATTTGAGCGCCACCCAACTAGAGTGTGCCGCGGTAGTTTGGGCGGTAAAATCAAACAGTCAGCTATTTTATGGTATATTTTTTGTCGTGGTAAGCGATCACCAACCGCTAAAACATCTTGCGAGCCTAGCATCGAAGGTAAATCGAGTGCAACGAACATTGGTTTGATTTCCTGAGCGCTTATAACTATAAATTGGTGTACTGGCCTGGACGACTGAATGGAAACGCCGACCTCCTGTCCCGACTGCCGTTGCCGGTCAACGAAGCAGCAACCAATGCGGATCTCCGGCTGACTAACCCAATGGACACCGACGTTTATTTCATACGCGCCAGTAGAGTGCAACCACGGTTGGGGAAACGGATGCTCGTCTTCTTGGGTGGGCTACAGCAGAGACCTGAGGAGATTTTTACGATGGGGGAAGCAGAGCATAACCCGGCGCCGAACACTACAGACGAACAAGCGACAATGTTATGGCAGGTGACGCAAATTAAGGTAAACCTCTAAAGTAGTCAGAGGGTAACCTCGAAAGTAGTCAGAGGGTAGGCCTTGAGACCCCGAGCGTGCACGCGATACGCGACGACAGCCCGCTGCTATACCCAAGGAAGAGCGCAGTGGTGAACGGCCAGCTAGAGCCCGGTTAAATATTGCATGCGTGCGCGATGACTGAAGAGGGGAAAAATTTATTTCATTCAAGGGTTGGGCGGGAGGTGGCTGCAGTAAATCACGACGGAGGTGGCAGTAGCGCGGCGGGTACGCCAGACGCTTGTTCTATCAACAACGGACGCGAACCTCCAGACTTGCAATTAGAGCTGAGTAGTGACGAAGCTTGTGCCTTCTTGGGAAAATTGTGCCAGAAAACGGCCGCGGACTGGGCAGCAGCCCAGCTCAAGGATACGACGGCTAGTGTAGTGATTCAGTATATCTTACAGGACACACCTAGCAGCGAAATGAATGAAGAAGAGTCAGATCCACGAGTAGACGTACAGGAAGTGAAGCGGTTGGTGTCGCAGGGAAAAACAATGGAGCTTCCTAACGTGAAAACACTGCTGGTCCGACGTCCCTCGCGTGCCCCGACCGCCCGACCGACCGTCCCGATATAAATCCCGGGCGTTACGAGGGGTTGCTCGGCGATGAGCTGGTGATGACGTTTGTGCTGCTGCTGCTGAGGCCGTGGGTGATGAATAGCGCGTACAAAGAAGCGGTACACCTAGGAGAGAAGGTGACGCTAGGGTTGTTACAGAGATATTATTGGTGGATTGGCATGGTTGAACTTGTAAAGTGGTGGATTTGGTGGTGCTATACCGGCCAGGCCCGCAAAAGCACTAGACAAACCGTACGCTGGCCTCTGATATCATTGCCTTTACCCAGCAGGCTCGAATACATGGTATCGTTTGACCGTTTGGGACCTTTACCGACAACGGCCAGAGGGAACGCGTATGTCTTCCTGGTAGTTGATCTATTTAGCCGCCATGCCGAGGCGTGCGCCATTACAAAGGGAGAAAAGAACACGGAAGGTTGCGCTGCGCGGTTGGTCAACGACTATATTCCGAGATGGGGATGCCCCCACACCTTTTCATCTGACGGAGGAGATGAATTTGTATAGAGGGTGTGCCGAGGGGTTTTAAGACGTCGGACCCTGTGAAGAAATATACAAGCTCATACCGCCCACAGTCGAACGGAATGGTAGAGAGACTGAATCACACCTTGTGTCAAATGTTATCGTTCCTCATCGCGGACAACAAAAAAAACTGGGATTATATGTTACGACACGCTATATCCGCCCAAAACAACAACGCGAATAGGGGCACGGGATTAGCTCCCAAAGAGATTCACATCGGCCGATACCCGAGGCTGCCAATGACTATACTGGAGTGTAGCGGTGCACAAGGACAACACAAGCGAGAAGGGGGATAAGCGGGATTTCGTTGAACTCATGCGAGACCGACTAATACGAGCTTACAACTTGGTATGAGAGGAAGATCGATTACTGAAAGCAAAGCATGAAGCTGCCAATGAAGAAATTGAGGCAGCCATGAACAATAAATCGAAATTCGAAGTAGGAGACTGAACGCGGGTATACGATGACCACAGCGTCGTCACGGGAGGCGTTAAATATGTCCTCACACCAAACGAGGGTATTCGGCCCAGAAATATTTTGCACTAGTTGGCAAACTTGCGAACTGTTAAACAGGTCCATACAAAATGTTGTTTGTGGGTCCGGGGAAAACAGTCGACGGCAGAAAGGTGGGACCAAAATTAATTTTGTCGGAGATACGAACGGACGAGCCCGGTCGAGGAATTAATGCGAGAGTGTCGGTGCACCGATGCAACAAGAGTTTTAATCCTCACCACGAAGCAACCCCTCCGAGATTTTTGCCATGGGCCCTGAGCAACTGTATTGTGAACAAATACTCAGAGCTACCCCCATCGTTCCAGCAAACAGCTAAATATGTGACCACAGAGCTAGACACGTATCGAGTGGCGCCGTGCACAATTGCCAAACTCCGGTTGATGAGGGGGCTAGGTGGAACGATTGTAGTGCAATACCTCACATACTGCGAGAATCTGGCATCTAGTAACACCCTCGTGGGAACACGAAGAGGACTTACACCAGTATGATAACCACGTTGTCAGATACTGGGCGGGAAAACCTATGGACGCGCAAGAGTCCAAGCAGCAAAAAGAGCCATTGCCCGCGAAAAAGGCGAGAGACCGGTGATACCATTTGCTGCGATGACCCAGGAACACCGGGACTCTTTTCACCTGACATTGCCCGCTCGTATATCTATCTTAACACGACGAGCACAGGTGGCCGCTGGCAAGGGTGCTGGGGTTAATGGAAGATGCGGAGAGCAAGAGCCAGCCGCATACGATCAAGATGGTGGACCTGGGGAAACAGTACAACGTGCGCTTGTCCAAGGAAACGCTGACAACCATCATAGACCAGCGAGGAGCATGGTGCTGGCACGTACACGAGCGGGCGAAGAGCGTGAAGCAGTACGCACCATCCTTGGAGTAGTGGGAAATGGGGCGGGGGGAGTTACTCTTAAGGACAGACACGACGGCAGGTCGGTCAACTGAAGCGATCGGGGGTTACAGTGTTGCTGACCATTCGATCAAGTGGGGGGATGGGGGTCAAAGTACAAAGAGACACGAGCTCAGGTCGGTCAACCGGGAGATCCGTGGTTGCAGTGGCACTGAGCCAGTCGATCAACTTGGGCGGTTGGTAGTTATAGAGCAACACAGTCATTATTCAGGCTAACGGGGGGGGGTTACCAGGCAACATCAATATAGTAAGAGTACGGTGAAAATAAAAGCGCGTCACGCAATGGAGCATCTTTGCCCAGCTGCAGAAGTACAGGTTTGGAGATGTCGCATTTTTGGTGATATTTTTTCCGGGGTTTGCACAACAGTGAATCAGCTTTAGTTTTTTTTTCCTGACCAGCAATCTCACGTACGGATTGTTGCTCCGTCGGTCGCCCTAATGGCGACGAGGGATCAGGGTGGGCTGGTATGATGAGGTTAGGTTTCGGCACTATTTGCGAGGCAGTTTGATACTTAGAACATGGCGAGACCCGTCCCAAGTGCGTGGGAACCACCTCTCACACGAGGATGACTCAACGCTCAGGTGCGGTAAGAACGATTGACGTACGCAGAAGGACTGTAAACTGACAAGACGTGTTTGGGGGAGCAGAGCAGCATAGAAACTTGATTGGGCAAGAGAATGTCTACTTCACAACTGGAGTAGAAGTACATCGGAGAGGAATGCAGTATATAATATTTCTTTGAATAGGTAGGTGGTGGGTTCAGAGAGCGTCTGAACAAAGCAGAGCAGTGCGTTGCGCGTGGTTGTGGCCCATAATACGCCCGCTATTAATAGGGACTCTTGCATTCTACAAGATCGGCAGTCGTGCTTCTGCGCTGTTGGCGTACGTACGTCGGCTCAGATCGGGGAGCCGTTACGGCCACCCTCCCATTAGTTCTCGTTTTTGACCACTTTCGGCCGCACTTAATAATAAAGACACTTGTTTTCTACACCTTCTCCATCCTTGACCAAGGAAACTGCCTTGCTCTTCCGAACCAAAATAACTCTGAAGGCCTTCCCCTAAACCTATCAGCTATCGAGACCCCCGATGTTCCGCTTTCCCGTCAAAAGAAAAATACTTTTCCAAAGCTTGCGAAGGCATTTTTGACGGGCCGCTGAAAGTAATCGGATTTTCTATATTGTCTTGTATCATGAACTGCCCTCTGCAACGACGCCACGGTGAGCGCTGTAGTGAGAGCCTCGCCGTGAAAACAGGATGATCCGATCTATCGTGTCCAGAGGTGCATATGGTGTTAGAAAATAACTCGAGTCGCTGGAACAAGTGGGATAACTACTCATAGAAAGCTCCCATCCATGCGGCCAGAAGAATCATGACTGACATGTAAGTACCAGCTGGGCGGAAATTGCGCGACGCCTCTCCCTTCTGATAGCCTGTGCCTCGTTTGGCAGGGGCGGGTTATCTTTGTCACAATAAGAGCAGCAGCAACAAGCAACAGCTAGCCGACATACTACGAGTACACGTTCCGCCCAATTATTGTGTTGCTTGCTCTCGTGTGGCGGGTGGTGGTTGCTGCGCCGCTTGGGTGCAGAACTACGACTTTTTGGTGCTCTATGTTCTATTTTCGCGTCACCGCGCAGCTTCGTTCTCTACAGCGATATGTGTCGCCCGTTTCGGGGTTGTCTGGTCGAGCTTGACATTGAGATTTCCGTGAGCGCACGGCGCCAGAAGACTCGTGCTGCTGTGCATGCCGCGCGTTGTGCTGCTGCCTGTTGCAGCAGCAGCGAGTGGCGGTGTGCGGCACATAATCCAAATTACACGCAATGAGAGCGAAGCAAAATAACGAGTTTGTGGGCCAATCAAAGACCAAAAAACAACGAATTATGGCGCCGCGCAACTACGAAATTGCCTCTACCTCAATTTCCCCGTGGCGCCAAACCCCGGCCGATTCACCATTTTTATGTGCTGTACAGGGGGGGGTAGAATCGTCGCATGCCAATATCAACATATCTATACAGCAGTGCGTGTGAGGTGCTGCGTGCTGGTATTTTGCCTCTTCTTTTGGGCAACCACTGCAGTTGAAAGTCTACCGGGCTCGGCACGGAAACATGATGGCTAGTCCCGAGGGAGACATAATGGGTGCCGAAATTCGTATCATACCACGATGGAAAACCTGAGCGCATTGTGTCGGTTGATGGCCACAGTTTGTTTGGCGACACGGTCATCACGCCTTTCCCGTTTACAAACACGGGTGGTTGTACCAAGGGGTAGGCATATATTACCATTTTATGGGAGCTGATAGCTAATAATGTGCCTCGGGTAGTCTACGTTGCTGTCTTGCTTTCCACAGCAGTGTTTTCAGCTTGAGGAATCCAACTACATAATATCTCCACGCCTGTACAACACAGTTGAGGACAACTTTTCTTCAAGCTACCTTCTATTATCTCCTCCCTAGATGTTTTCGTCATGTCGGCGTCGAGAGTGCCAAATACGTCAGCATCGTAGAGCGAATATGTAGTGTATTCTCTCGTCCTTCTTACGTGCTCGCTGCATACGTTGTATGTCGCTTTCAGGATGTCGCGGACCGTGATTCGATTCGCATTCCAAAAAGGTCGGTTTGTGATCAACCATTTCCGAAAGCGCGTAACCGACATCGATGAAGACACGGACGCCGCGGGAATTTTCTGCCCTTTCCTACTGGGTGAGAGCATGTCAACATCACTACTGCTGAGTTTTGTTTTCGACATTCACACGCGGTATAACGATAGCGATAGGCCGTCCGTCGCAAGAAGGAACTTCCGCAGCTAAGCTGGACACTACCACACCAGTTGTACAAGGCCCGACGCTGTTGGCTGAACTCTATCCTCGCTACATCTTCCAATCCGGAACCTGTGTACGCTTGAAGGCACTGGTACGCAATCGGTCCGTCCCTCGTGGAATGCATGTCTCAGACCAAGCCGAGGACGATTACCAACAGCCCTCAATCGATAGCGGTGGCAGCTCACGCAACGGAGAGGCCATCAAAGACGAGCTGGCGTCAATGACGAATACGAAGGAAATGCTGGGAATAGGGCGGGAGGAGTACCGATGGCTAGAGCTATCGCGACGACAGCTGTCGCGGCAACTTAAAGCGGGCCTGGTCGATTATCTTTGGATTCACCAAATACCTACCCGTAAATGACGCAACGTCAGGGCCGGGTAAGAAGCACCCCCAGATTTCCACTTTTTGCTATTTAGCCCGAAGCGACTCTGCTACGTTCGCCTAAAGACACATGCTTAATGTGTGGATGCATCGGGTACGTATTCGCGATAGTGTACGCACACACGTGGGGGTGAGCTTGCATCGGAATCGTGCTATCGAAATGTATTAGAGTTTCATAATAACTAGCGGTACGGCCATGGTTCCGCGTTCCGCCCGTGACACTCAAGGTTTGCTGCCTTTCGTGGTATGGCAGGGTATAGTGGTGTTTGTATTGCACCTACTAGCATACCCTAGGAACTGACTAAAGACGGCGTTGGGCTCATATAGAGCATGGAGTGCATCAGTGGCAGTGGGCAAAGAACGAAACAAGACGAAAGAGTCAGGGCGGCCATAAGCTAACTTGTGACGGCCATTGGAAGGCCCACACATTTCAAGACGATGACGGCCAGACCCGGACTTCAGTCTGTTGGGCAGGACGCCCATCCTTCCCCCCGCCCCTTCCCGTCCCCCCTTCCCCCCTCCCCCGCTCCCCCCCCCCCCCCCCCCCCCCATCTCCCACTGCCCCCTCTTCCTGGCCGCTTAGAGATGCTGACGATTGATGGCGCTGCCGCGGCCTTTGTGTGTCGCTATGCAGCTCTGCGTCTCTTCGTCTCATGCCATTTCAGCGTGAACAACTCGGCTCCCTCCTCTACCCGTCGACACCATCTGCCGGCCTTCTGAGAAACCTTTCTCTACCCTTCCAATTTCATTCCAAAGACCGACATATCCTCCTTCAGATGCACCAACCAGTCGTTCTCGTGCCCCCCTGAATAGCCCTTATCCCCAACAAGCTCCCCAAACATCACCCTCTGTAGCAGACGCTCCTCCCCCATACGTCCTACGAATGCCGCAAACAATATTCTCCGTTTGCGCACTATCGCCTGTATGCTCTCGGAAGCTACCTTGGCAAGCGCGTCGGCGTACGATAGAGTGTGGGCGTCTCGCTTCCGTTTCCGCCATCCGAGGCATCTGGCGAGCATGGAGTGGTGAACTCGTCGTAGCCTGTCATAATCAGGATTGTTCTGGCTCCACGTCATGCTACCGTAGAGCAGTTCCTCGATCACCTTGGCTTTCAGCTACCGCACCTTCAACCGTAAGCGCACGCCCGGGCGATCATAGATTTCCATCTTGTACCGCTGGAAGCACGCGCAGGTCCTCTAAGGACGCCCGGAACTATCGTCCCCTGGTGCGGTGGGACCTCGGCCTTGTCTCAAGTGACAAGTTTTGATGGTCGCTGTCTCCATGAGTCAGTAATCAACCAATTGGGGTTGGTTTACCACCCTGTGCGTGGTTGTATCGACACGGGGGGTCAATGCGTTTGTCACCGAGTTGTTGGAGTTGCATATTTATAGAGGGTGTCTCGATCCAAGGATTGAGTTGTTACCTCCCCCGGCGACGCTGACCTCAAAAATGTAATCAAATCAGCGACCAGGCAAATGGGTTGGTCGTGTTGCGGGGTGTCGAACCTAAAGATCGCCGTTTTCGTTCTCGTTGATTGAAAGTTTTGAGATCTATATACGGATGGAACCGGGGACAAAACCCTATCATTCCCGGGTGCGCCGGAATATCCGTGACTCTGTGGCTGGAGTATTCCTGTTCAGCGCCCCCCTTCTAGAATTGAGGCAGCTACCTCTAGCAGGGCCTCCATAGGCAAATCACCCACGTGAATCTCAACTCAAAGTTGTAAATCGGCACGGACGAATCTTGGATGGCTGTGAGAATTGCCCCAGAATTGTCCATGCCGCCCAGCACGTGACAGCTACGACTCGGTGCGACGTGAGACCTAGTAATGTAGTGGTTGTGCCGCCAACCCTGTCTACCCGGGTTGCGCGGCGAGGCTGAAACGCTCTGGATTGCGACCATCCCCTTGTGTGTTGTGATGTGTTGTGTGATGTACAACTATGAACGGAAACGAAAAGGGCATGGCCGAAGTTTATGTAGAGACCTAGATGACCGTGAATGGACTATTCATTGTCCTTGGGATTGCGGGCTATGTTCACCACACGACGGCCGCAGCTCGGCAACGCATGCGGCTAAGCGTTCCGACGGGTTGTGTTACCCACCCTCTTAATCCATGCCGCCAGGCGTGGCTGAAACACCCTGGATGGCGAGATTTCTCGCACAGACACCCATGCTATCAGCATTTAGTAATAAAGGTAAATAGGGGACGTTGGAGGCCTGCTATAGCCATATTGCCGCGAGTGTGTTAAGTTACCTACTGGTCACAGGAGTTAAAGGCAACTGTCGGTGCATTGGAAACATCGATGCCTGGTTTACGATTAACACTTCTGTTTGCCGGTTATGTGTTGGGGGGGGGTGGATGCGTACGCAACGCTAGGTGAAGAAATAGTGGACGCAGATGACTTTGTGTTCTCGAAAGTCTTGACGTCTCCCAGAGCACTTGCGCCCCTTTTATTCCGCCTAATTCGGCCAATGTGACGGCCGAAACCAGAGTTCATTGAGTATACTACCGCGTTCAATGGCGGCGATGATAAGGAAAATGATCTGCGTGAGGATTGTCTGTGGCAGGTGTGGTCTCGATAGGTGCACTGCATCCGTCTGCGTTCATCCGTGCTCAAAATTCAATCGTCTGCATATAACCTTGCTGCCCCGGATCATATTTGGAATATTATTAGGCCAATGTACGTCCTGGAATATGAAGAATGCTACCACGCGCTATGACGTCTACCCCGGGATGCCTGCGCCTTTTAAACAATGTCAACACCATTTGCTCCTGCGAGGGGTGTAGCACGTCCGCCTGTCATCGCCTCCCGCTTGATACACAGACGACGCGATGTTCTTGAATACCTGGACATGTCAGAGCATATAAAGGGTATACGTTGGAGGTCTAACGTGCGTGTGAAATTGACAAATTGCATGGCGCATGGTACAGCATGCGAGTGAGGTGACTGCAAGGTGCTACACCCGCCCGAAGATTGTTTACGATTTCTAATGCTGGGGTGGATGCCTTGGTTTCGCCGGTCATTGCCCCTCGTCCGAGGTGTAGATAGACGTAATTGTTTAAAATTATACATCATCATGTCTACTGACGAACTTGCAACAATAAAGAGATATTGTAATCACGACGTCGTTATGTAGACAGCTTGTAGGGCGACATGGAGTACCAAAACCCGCCATTGGCGTGGTTTGCGCAACCATCAGAGAGCTCTAATATCGTACTGTCGCTGATCAACGCGCGTTGTGGCATGTTAAATTCATTTCTATCGTGGGAGGGACGCTATCCTAACGCGCCTCCAAACCTTTCTCCGATATATCGAGACTCTCGAGGACACAACTCGGTCATCAGTGCATCGTGCGAGAGGCGATGACTGGCGGAGCTGCTGCGAACACCACAACAGTAGATGCCGCAGGAAACCACGAGACGGGGCAGGTATCCCACGATCGCCGCAATTGCAAGTGATGGCATCATTTTCATTTCCGGGGGCGTGCGTACCTCCAGAAACTTCCGTGAAATAACAAGATTGATGAGATCGCAAAACCTATCATGTATTGAGCAGGTAGGAAGTCGGCAACCGGCGGAACTCTATCCACCACCCAACTCGAACGAAACTTGTGTTCTCGACCATTTCCCTATCTGAGAGCAAGGGTTGGATGACGGCTTTGCTGGATACTTAATGAAACGAACTTTTTTGATTTAACCTATCGCCTGCTCACCGTGCAAAAAACGCTCGAGTTTGCCGCTTAGCTCGTATTAGCGAGCACTCAGGTTTCGGGTTTTGTCCAGCCAATGACGGTTTGGCATACATTCACATAACGGTTGCTACCACACCAACGGTCCAACTCGATTACATGATTAAATTCTCATCCGGACCAAGTTGACCACACCAACGGTCCAACTCGATTGCATGATTAAATGCTCATCCGGACCAAGTTGACCATGGTTCTGCCTGTCATGACTGGGACATATTACATAGATCATATATACACGGATCTCATTTGTTCCACGTTGTCACACAAATGTACCATACTCCAGACCTCCCGTCCGGGAAGTGATCGGTTCCTTACTCTGATGGTGATACCGAGCGGCATGACTCATACTTGACCGTGTTTCACATGTAGAGTGCCTGGAACAACCATCATAAAAGCGACGTGACGTAGGGGTGGTAACCGGTCCCGGCGCGATAGAACATAACCAAAGAATGTAAAGATCAAAAGCCCAACCCGGATCCATAAACACGCCATACCAAAAAAGGACGAACGTCCAAGACTCTTTTCAGAACGTCCCTGCGCACTCCCGTGGTATAGGGTCCCCGAAGGAAGGTCTCGCGTAGATGCCGTTTACAGTACACAATCAACCGGCAGTTTTCAAAGCAATTTGATTTCCCGCGGGAAACGATCTTGTCGGGGCCAGTTGCCGTGCAACAGTTCCCGTGAATTCCCCTGGTTCCCTCACAAACACTCCCCCGAATTACCGCGGGGACTGGTCTTGGCGGGGAGTTCTCCGATGGAGGCTAGTTCCGTACACCACAACATTGTGAATGCCATGGGTGTGACGATGGTATTTGAGGTAGGAACGCTCCTCAACATCTGAAACCATTCATCATTATATGATATCTCAGGGGTGAACTTGCTGCTCAGACCGATTACTACCCGAGGAGATCTGCTTCATCCGTAACATCGTGGAAGAAAGCAAAATGCAATCCGACCAACAATACAATGACCTAGGCGTAGCGCGCGAATGAAATCCCAACAATATCGAGTAGCTCGACCCTCTTCGACGAGAGACGTCTTGGCGAAATTATGTCCGCTCTTTGCTTGCATGGTTTATGGTTTTCCCAATATATTGCGTAGTTCCTCTGTTGTGGAGCCCCGTCGGTCATAACTGTTTTCGCTCAAACCTGTGCCACCCGTATGGCCTCGCGCGTCCTCATGACTACCACGTCCTGGAATATTCAACGGTACGAGCACCGTTTCTCCCCAAGACGCAAGACGCAAGACGCAACTTCTTCCGCCAGGCCGGCGATTGACTAACACTGTACCCGCTAGCACATGATACAGCACGAAAGAGCAATAAATAAAAAGTTCCAAAACAACATGCTACAAATATATCCAGGCTGATAATTTTTGGACCGAACGAAAATTCGACGGTCGAGCGATTGAACAGAGAATGTAGAGTCAATCGTTTTCGTACAAGGAAGCCAGTCGGAGCCATCATTTCGCTTCCGTCGTAGTAGATGCTCCTTACTGTAGATGGGAGCCCCTCTTTCGTCCTGCACATGGAAGTCCCTCTGGGAATCATACGACCCCATAAATATGGAAGGAAATTAAGACCAAAGCGCACGTTCAAACTCTGCTTTTTCTAACGCGCCGAACAAACCACGGCAGCGGAACGCCCGGCAAATTCCCATTAAGCCAGGGTAGTTGGCATGATCGGCAAATGTTTGGGGAACAATTATCAGTAGTCGACGTTGTAGCTCATTACTCGCACACCCAGATGGCACAATTAGCATTGGAACACATGCCACTGGTGTGCTCTTCGCGGTACATGTACACACGCCGACGGCGTAACCTATATCTACTGCACGTGAACATGCGATTCGAAAAATATCCGACCAATGGTAGATTAGTCGTCGGAACATCCTGAAGGGTATGAATGCCGTGGCGAGACCGCAGTGGTACGCCCATGGTACTGAGCGTTGCGTCGACAGTGTGCTGGACAACGCCGTCTTCTTCTATAGGGTGCCGGGCTCGAATGTACCACCCGTCTATCTCGAGTAGGCCGTGATGGGCGGACCAAGTTCAATTCCTTGTTTTCGCAAAACCTCAACTTACCTCCTCGACGTGGCGAGGATGGACGATCAAGAAGAGACAACGACACTTCACGCGATCGTAACAAAAGCACGATGGAAAAGAAACCAGTGAAACGGTATTTACCGCTTTTTGAGAAACACAATATCAAAAATGTCATTTTTTTGCGGTTTTAATTTTACGCACATGCTACCACAATAGGAGTCGCTAACACTGTTCCCGCAATTCACCTTTTGAGGACAACAGAAACTCGAATTCGAGAAAACTGAGACGCCAGCCGAATACAAAGTATGATAGCCGAGATATATATCGAAAAAGCTATACAATTCGGAAGGCAATTTCACGGTGTTGTGTGCTTCGTTAGTTATTGAACCCGCGTCGGCCAGAAATAGTTTCCCCAAAAATTTTACCCGTATCTTAGCGGGCGCATTGCTGTCCCCTTTTCTCCCGACGACATTCTAGATACGGCGGTTGAGGGCTACAAACGAGGGGAGAGGGTTCATTTTTGGGGAGATTTCTCGGCTCTAGTCTTCACGGGCGTCTTGGCGATGACAGTGCGAGCGAGGGGGTTCCCCCCATCTGAACATGTTCGAAAAACGCATCAGAATGCATAAGAAGAGGCCGATCTTCGCATAATAATCAAAAATAACCGCCGGAAGACGGAATTATATTTTCGGTCGATAATCAGACAACGAATGAACATAGAAATGGCGTCGACTTATGGCCCATTAGTTACTCGTCGCCAGAGGAAGGCTCGACGATTAAGTCCTGAGATACAAAGTTCACAACCAGCCGTAAACGGCCGGCTTTAGATCCTCGCCGGTCGCTTCCAATCCCCTGTGCTGGTGGACGACTCCTTCGCCCCCAAACCCAACAACCGAACGTACCAAGAACGCACAAGCATTGCCAGTGTCCGCTCGATGAATGGATAGCTAACACAGCCGAAAAAACGGCTTCCTGTCTGTGTACGCGAAACTGTAGCTCTTGTCAGTGGTAAACTTAGCTGCGAACGCTTCGGCAACATCACTTCCATACCATAATTGAAAATGTCCGAGAGACGAGACGAAATTTCCTGGAAACCGAAATATAATCCTCGTAAAAATCGAAGATTTTGTTTTGAAAAGCGGCCGTGGATGGAATTGATACGGTTATCAGATACCGACCGAACATATCAAAATGGAATTCGACGCTGAAGCTTGCTCCTAGAGATCGCTAAGGAGCGGATCGCCGATGTATCCTTCGGTGGCGGGATATCTTCCACGAATGAAATTTCCAGAAAAACGAACACGATATCCGAAACCGAAGAGAAAATATCGACTAAAAACTCGCAAATTTGCTACGGATTACCGGCGACAAGGTTTGGTTTGTTACCAGAAAATATAACCGACCCGGTTGAAAAGGGATAGATAGGCATTCAACCGCAGAAGTGGTCATCGGGATGTCAGGCAGTGCGATGGAGACGCGGGACGGGTTTCTTCCGCATCCGTAAATATCCGCCGCTTCGTGTTTACCGACTACATGGAACCCGCGGAGTTGATGGATATATCCTTCTTCGGCATATACCACCACCAACAAAATCCCAACACCAATACATACATTCAGTCTGTGATTCGTCCAAAAAAACCTTTTGGTCGGATGTCCGATCCTGAAAACGACGCAAGCGAAAACTAACTATCGTTGGCACACAATAGTACACATAAGTCTTGCCAGCGGCAGGGCAGCGCCATAGAATCGCCAGCCACGGCGTTGCCTCTTGACCGGACCAACTCCAGAAGCATGCTACGGTAGAGATGCAATTTTTTTTTGGTATGAGGTTTTCGCTTTAGGAGCTCTATCCCGCGCTCAAAACCTTATCCCGGGAAATACGAGCGAATGCAAAGCTTTGAACTAACCCATGGCCTCGACATGCGACGAAAATATATTGCTAAACAAGAATGTTATCCCGACCATTTTTTGGGCTAAGGAGCCCAGCCTTCCAGAAAACGTGTCAGCTAATAGTGTTACCTCTAGCGTAGCATGCGTCTCGAAAAAACAAGTAGTGTATTCTAAGCCGGAGGAGAACCCACGGAAAATAGAAGACGATGTTCGAAGACAAGATTATACTTTCGATCGGAGAATACAACATAAAAACACAACACAAGCCGAAGGGTTCGGTGCCCACTATACGTCTGATCATCGCTTAATATAGCTAAGTTGATAGTCTAATGCCTTAAGCAATAGGGTTCAAAAAATTTGAACGAAGGTGTGGAACTAGGCTTTCGCCTACTCCTTGAAATCCGCGCTGCTGGATGGATCCTTTCCTATGACAAAAACGAACACTGAACATATCGAACATGTGAACGAAGATAACGTTCGGCCAGTTTTCGGATAATCGACCAAACCGGAGAAGGCTCACGGTGTCCAAGTGTACCTCCAGTTATCTGTACCGGTTAGCTCCGCGATGCTGGCGTCGGCAGCAGGGTTTCTCGTGGAACTGAAAGTACCTATAAATCAAAGAAAAGTTCCGAATACCAAAGATGATATCTGGAAAACCGAACATGCTTTTCAGAAAACGGAGGACAATATTTGGAAACCGAAGATGACCTTCGACCAGCTATCCGACAACTGACCAAACCGAATAATCGGGGCCATAGTAATCGATAGATATATCGATCTATCGATTTCGTCGTGAGTAACTGGGGTATCCCAGCTGCAACTGCTCGCCATCAAGTCTTCATCAACTCCTTGGAATCCTAGGTGATGGCTTACTGTTTCGTCTCCCCCTCATAATCAGAACTAGACACCATCGAAATAGTCAAACGCAGCCTCAGGTCGCCATGAACCCAAGAATAGGTTTCGGCCTCCCATCTTCCTTCTGGCAAGCGGATTAGCCAGTTTCAGTGTTCAACACTACAGCGACACCTCAGCGGAATTGTTTGTCCACCGACAGCACCCAATACCGAACGATATATCTGAACACCGAATATAATATTGGGAATATCGAAGACAACATAGTGAAACCACAGCTGCTCTTGAAAAAAACGACGAAACCGTCGGGAAATCGAAGAGCACTTCATGTAGGCAAACGACGTTCATGGCCTTAGTCCTAGGCGCTGGTAGGTACGTCGATAAAAACCTCAGCGACAGGGTTCCTCCAGTCGTAAATGTCAGCCGGCAGATCCTCAGCAACTCCTTGGAACCCGCGGTGCTGGTGGATGAACCCCTCTCCGGGTTCGGCCACGTCGTTCCCGGTGGCATCGTCGCACGCAGGGCCCGGGATGTTCACGCAAAGCTCGGTGTTGATCTCGGTGCCTGCACACACAGTGGGACGCATGCATTGAACAGGTAAAGGGGAGCCAACGTTCCTTTGAGACACACGCTGAGCTGCACGGGGTTTGGCGGTGGTGTTCAATAATAGTAGAAACGTTGATATACATGCTAATGAGTCGGTTATGTGATGGATTTGATTTTGGTTTTCCTCCGTGCCTGCGTGTTTATCGTGCAGTGCGGGGAAGCAAGGAGGATGTCGTCGCGGTAGCACAGACGTTAAGCGCTTGTCCTCGTCAGTGTTTGTAGCGCCGACGAAGCAGCCGGCGTTGTGGTGTGTTTAGTCCCCTTGACGAATTCACCTTCCCCCCGAATCATAGCCGGGAACGAGTTGGTTCCTGCTTGTGACATTTTGCCTGCAACACTTGAATTATGGTACTGTATATTTCGGAATCACACCATGTAACACGGAGCACCAACGAATAAATTGCAACACAGTTGAAATTCAAAATGTCAAACCAATTCGACTTGTGAACGTATCGAGAAGTCGTCTTTGGTATTAGTACGTTGCTACTAATAGCCGGTAGCTACTTGTTGATGCTTAGTAAAACAGTCAATGAAACGTGTATGTAGCTAATAGCGGTTGTACATATTACATATCGGCAGCAGTACATTGAGTTTTTACATATGTATAGACTACACGTACGCCAGATACAAGACAGAGAGCAGCTATATTTGTTATAAAAAATGAAAATACACTCCAGCTGTGAGATCGAAGATTTCGTCGAAACTCATCTTTGCAAGCTGTGTGTGATACTCCGATCGCGCGCATTACGAGTTGTGTGTCCTCATTAAGGATATAGGTCGGCGACTCCCCTTACAACTACAGTGTAGCTATCAGGGTCAACAGGATGATTTTAGTCAGTCTGTGCGCGGAAACTATAGAACCCGTTTCTGAGGGGGACAAAATCTGACAGCTGTGAAGGGAAATGTATCCTTTTATCAAGTGAATCTTGTAAGTCGAATATTTATGTAGTCTAGACCTATATACAAGCGCAAAAATAGGCGTGTTTCGCGCGCCTCATTTTTTTCCTTCTTCTTTTTGGGCTACACCAAGAAAGTGAAGGTCGTAGATGGTATGATCCACGTTGCATTCATGGTGGTATTATAGGTTTTCCACGTAGAAATGATCGCTGGTAAATTGGGCGTTACCATGAGAATTTTAACCAGAGTAGTAGGTGGCACCGCGTTTTTTTGCCGCGAACATTTCCAGAGCGATTCCAAAAATGCTGAATAAGTTCAAGGGGTTCGGGTTCGTTTGACAAATTATCCCTTACGAAACAACTTAAACTGAGTGTACAGCAGTGCGAGTAGCTCGGTCGCTGTGACATGCGGAGCACATGCGAAATAACTTGCTTTTCGGCCTGCAAGAGGACAGCAGCAGAGAACAACAGCAGCAGATAGCACACCCGACTAAGGCAGTCATGGCACCCTCAAATAAAACTCAGCCGCGTAGCCTACCTGGAAGCGGATGTCGTGTTGGTGCGGTTGTTGTGTTGTGTGTTGCTTCCTTTCTTTGTTGCCGAACGCTGATGATGTTGTGTCGTAGGTTTGTGTTCGGAAATCAAGTTATGCTGAATTCATCTAGTAATTGAATTTCCATCAACTCTACTTGACTCTATTTATGAGTATGATCTATGATAGTCACTGAACTTGCTGAACCGGCGCGGCGGGACTGGGGGCGATCCCCTTGGAGAAATTCGCGCCGTGCGCGCCTTGCCCCCTGATTGGCCGAGGAGACGCGACGGGAGTCCTTCGGCCAATGGGGTCGAGGCTCCGAAAACGCCGGGATGAAAACTATATGACTAGACTATATTGTACCAGGCATTGTATTTGTTTAATAACCAGCAGCGTGGCCTTCGCACGCGTAGCGTCGGGTGACCATATAGCCATAGTAGAGCCGCCAACATCATGGGTGTACATGGGCAACAGGCAAAAAATACCTCGAAGAGTTACAGAAGATATATAACTGACAGTAGACGGTAGTTCTTACGGTGTTTGCCTAGACGACTAGTCTACACCATTTCATTACACCATTTCGGTACTCGCAACGGTGAGCCCACAGCACCACACCAGTAATATGCTTGCCTGTGCTCCGGTTCGCTAATGAATAGTTTGCAGTCGCAGTCCATGAGGTATTTTTTCGGTCAAGCTTTTTACTCGTACTCTACCGCAGCATGCACCTCACAAGGGACCAAGGCAACGATATTCTTGTACTATATGACACTGAGTCGTCCCACGGTAGGGGTTGCACTTCCTGGACCCAACGTTTCTGGCAACGCGATTGGTTGAGCTCGTCAAGTGAAGAAACAACGGGTAGTCTGATGCTTTTTTACGAGTGTACCAGGTACTTGTTTTACTACTAGACTACGAGGACTAGAATAGAGCGCAAATAAGTGTTGGTCGGACTCCGCGATTGGATGCCTTCGAAGTCATGTTCCTGGGCGAGACCATTCAGCTCTTCGTGTTTGAGCGCTTGGAAACTTCCGCTGCATTCCCACCGTGGGATGATTTCGAATTTTGGTTACGACTACAGGTCTATAGTATAGTCTATACCCGTATTTTCACTGCCGAGTAGATAGAGGAAATCCACGCCGCGGCTCTAGGTGTCACCCGTGTCACCAACAACTGGGATAACACATTAGAGCCTTGTTGACGTAGCCAAACAACGCATCATTCTATGTTAAAACGAGCCACGGTATAGGTGCTCTGGTATTGGTGATGTGCGAGGTATCTATCGTCATTTTCAACTCGACAGGACCACGGTCTAGATAATGTACACGGTGATGATGTCATTCAATACTACTAGCGCTTGCATTTTTTTGGTCAAACGGTTCTGACCGTTTCTGAGTTCCTCAAGTGTGAAACTATCGGTGGGAATGATTTTTTTTTCCGAATACGTTTTCCTTCTTTTGGGACTCGCTCACGGAAATGTTGGCCGAAGTTGCTCGAATGGATGTCTTCGGTCACGGTTTGGGTGAGACATCTTTGCAAGCAATCTTGGGGGCTCGGAAAATTCTTAGAATCTGCTGCACTTTTAGCTTGAGATGACTCTGCGGCGGGGAATTATGTTCCTGCAGCAATAGCAATGATGTATCGTGGAGGATCTGTAAGCAATATATCACACGCCGAACCCAGGTAAAATGTGCGAGATCATGTAGATGGAACTCCCGCTCCCATCCCGTAACGCGAGCGTCGGGGTGCAGATATTCCCCGACCCATGATACGGTGCACTGATTTTGTATGAGACTCCTCGCTCACCTGGGGAGCTCCACACCCCCCACAACCATCGATTTTGAGAAAAAAAAAGGGAAGTGCAACCCGACGAGCAATACCATGGACTAGGCGAAAACAGAAGAAATATTTTTTTCCACTGTTGTTTCATGCCCTGATGCCACTAATACTGTTAAAGTTGGTGCAATATGTGGGCAGGGGAGTATCGTCGGTAATTTTTCTTAATGGTGCACATATCACACTCCGCCCTCTACTCACTGGTTGTGCGACTTACAGGATATACATGATAAACTGTGCGCATTCTTTCCAAAACCGTCACGTTTATCCCCTTGAAGGATGTATAGTTTCCATGCACAGATTGAGCTGCCCCGCCCGTCCCCCCCCCCCTGCCCCCCACGATAAACTGTGCGCATTCTTTCCAAAACCGTCACGTTTATCCCCTTGAAGGATGTATAGTTTCCACGCACAAATTGAGCTGCCCCACCCGCCCCCCCCCCCGACCCCCGCTCCCTTTTTATCAAAACGAGGCCCCCACGTCCTTGAAAACTCCGCCCTCCCCTCACCGGTTGTTCGACTTACAGGATTCACTTGATAAACTGATGCATTTCCTTCCACAGCTGTCAGATTTTTGTCTCCCTCAGAAACGGGTTTTATAGTTTCCGCGTACAGACTGACCAACATCACCCTGTTGACCATGGTAGCTACACTGTAGTTGCAAGGGGAGTCGCCGACCTATGCCCTTAATGAGGACACACAAACCGTAATACGCGCGATCGGAGTATCATACACAGCTTGCAAATATGAGTTTCGACGAAATCTTCGATCTCACAGCTGGAGTGTATATTTATTTTTTTATAATATCACACCATCGTAATACCTCATGATTGATGGTGATAATAATGAAGGGTGCCTGCAACCCTATCAACAGGCGCAGGCGACCCCGTCCACGGGGGCTGGAGGGGTTTCGCCGTCGTCGGCTGAAGCCCAGAGGATGTCAGCATCCGTTGGGAGCTTGGTGGCGACCGTGCCAGAGGTGCTTGCTGATCTATCCGGCGCAATAGGGAACACAGTCCGGAGGGAGCTGCAAGATTTTGACCTCGTACGGTGCATCTGGAGTAGCGTCGGGGACCTCCGCGAGATGTGCATAGTGTTTCAGAGGAGGCCATGACGAACATGGTACCGAAAAGCCGGCGGGACACAACCTTTAGAGCAGCAGAGCAAGGTGTCTCACGGCAATCAGTTGTTGCAGACGTGTTACCTGCACACGACGCCAAAACTATCAGCCCCAGCATAGCACGGCATAGACTGGGTAAACTGATAAATCTGGTTCGTTATGAGAGACACGTCGCTTCGCGGAACCGGCTTCCTGAGACGAGGCCCCAGTGAGGCACAGGCGACTTTCAAGGCGCGAAGGAGACGCGAGGCGTAGCCAAGGCCCGGCCACGGAGTCAATCGAGATCAGAGGCTACCGCCGTCATAAGGGTGAGGTCTGAAGACTCAGCTGGAACCAGCCCTTCATCAGAGTTCGTGATTGCGGGGAAGATATTTCTTGGGATAGCGAAATTCCAGGCCGCAGGGTCCCGCGGTGAAGCAGAGGTAAATACGCGGCATGCACGATTGTGTCACCGATGGGGCGCGACGGTGAACCGGCACCAACCCCTGGTGCACGCGCTCTCCCGCACGTTGAAGAGCATGTCCATCCGCACCCAAGTGAGAATCGGAACCAGGTTCCACGCAAACAGGGATTTGCAAACGGACTTTCATATTGAGTCGGGGGGACTCCGAGATGCTACGGCATCAGAGTTTCGCGACTAATGGATACTCCTTGACGTCACGTATGCGGACAAACAAGCGGTGGTCCACATGCGCGCAGGCAGCGCAGATTGAAACGGATCAGCTGCTTCCACCTCTGAGGCGCGAAAGCGGAACCACTACGCTCGTCCGGGACAGGTGTCCTTCGACGAGCGCAGTTACAAAATCGCCGCCCTCGCGATGGAAAGCTTTGGGCGCCTTGGCAAAGAAGGCAGCGACCTGATCGATCAGGTGGCGGTAAGAATCGGTGGAGGGGTGTAGGCATCGTCCCTACCGCGGAGTGGCGTCTACACGGAGCGCCGTTTCCTGATCATCCATGTGACCGCTCAGGTGGCGATTCCGCGCAGAGTTTATCGATATTGACTAGCTCTGAGGGACCGCCAGGCCGGGATGAAGAGGCAGGACAACTACTGCCACTGTTGGCGTGTTAATGTTGATGAGGATTAAGGTAAACAAATAGCTAAAACATATGTAGGGAAAGGGAGCAGTTGACAAAACGAGAAGATGTGGGGAAAGGAATTGGGGAACTGGTTGTCAGAAGATGCCACTGCTTTATGGAGGGATTATTCGACTTCATAGATACTACTGCTATAAGGAAGGATATTCGATTTATAACGGAATGGCATCTATGCTCTATTGTCGGAGGGCAAAATTATTAGTAATGTCAAGGATGCTTTGTTATTTCTTTGATTTCATTGCGAGAATACTATGTAATGCATCAACGTTATTAGTGTGATATTATTCATTTCTTACTGCAATGGGTATTGACACGCTAATGTTATCATCAGAGTTCATGGCACGCTGAATGTCCAATATTTGTATTTATTAGGCTTGGTTGGCATATATATGACAACTCACTGAAAACGGGCGATCTGTGAATTACGCAGCTTGCAAATATCGTAGTTTTGTCGAGCTCACAGTTGACGGTGTTTTAGTAGTTCACTGCAATAATTTTGTTATTTTCGGGCATGAATGGTATTCCTTCGATTTCGGGTCAAGGTTTCCCGTCATGCAGAATATACATGTTTAGCAAGAACTTGCCGTCCTTAGTCTTGGTGCGCGTCCGCTGCAAGATGTAGATCAACAAGCGGGGATCGGTGATATGTTCGACTTGTTAGGTTGTTGAATCACGGGCTCTCTCACCTGCGTCGAAGGCGTTGGGAAAGACCGTCGACGACTCGTTTACCAGCAAGGGCATAGAATCTATGCCCGTAAAGGCATCGTTCGTGTTGACTGCAAAGGGAACAAAACACAGCGATTGGGGAGACGAACAAACATGTCAGATATTGGCGCGTCCTTCCGGTATTAGAAAAAAATATAACATAATATTGTCGCTGCCGTAAACAGGGTTTTCTCGTACAAAAGGCTACTACTATAAGCACTGCTTAAGCACAAAAATAAGCACACACGCGGCGCTTCGTTTGCACGCTAAAACATTCTTCGGGACAGATGCGCCAAAACCTCCCTGAGGCTCCTCATTTGAGGAGTTCGATACCATCAACAATACAGCCGGTTTTAGTTAAGCAAAGATGAAGGGGAAACTCGATCAGAAACCCATTCCCACTATGTGGAATATAGATAAATCGCTGAACAAGGACTGAATATATTCCGACGATTGTGGGTTAAGGAGCACCGTCAATACACACAATACCGGCCGCAATACAATACACACATCGTAGCACGAGTCCTGCTGGAGGCGTTAGGATCCGGAGCTTCGGGGAGGGGGGGTACCCGTCGATTCCCCTACCGGGTGTAAGGTTCTAGTTTGAAAGTGCCTGTACTTTAAACTCGAGAAAATCCAGCATGCGTCTTTTAGGAACAGCGAAACAAGAGGGTTCATGGCGCGCCCTACGTACAGCTCGAATGGCTCTGGGGCGAAAAAAACGTTCAGGCGGAAAAGACGTTCTTCAGGCGAAAAATGTGACCCCCCTGCTATAGCACAGGGAGGAGGTGGGCGGGGGTTACCCCCCCTTTCACTACCGGGGTAGCCTGCTCAAGCAACCGGTTTATTGCAATCTCCTATGACCCCGATTCCCGACACAGACATGCTTCATTCTCTCTACCAAACACAATGAAAATCGCTGTGTCTGTACATTTAATTTCTTGCGTGCAGATAAAACTACCCTTTTTCTACGTTGCTCAAACAAACGCAGACAACAAAAGGATTTGGTGAACGAATGGTCACAAACAGATGTATGGAGGTGATTCATGCCGCGAAGCACAAATAAAGTAATAAACAAGGCCTTTTTATCCAGCTTTAGTTATTTTAAAACCAATCGGTATAATACTGGGCGGACTCAATTGAGAAAAATGTCCACCAGCATGGAGAATGGTTGACTCTCTTCTTGCTGGTAAATTCACATGCAACGAACAACGGAAGTGATTTTTTGCACCGAATTTAAGGGGCCTCGGAGGTTGGCTCTACTATTCGTAAAAAAAGCTGACCTCGAGTGAACTTGCATGTGAAATTTGACGAGCAACGCCGTCGACGTCTAGGTACCAACCCGATAGTTTTAGACGATAGCGTATGCTACGAAAGAGGTGCGACGGTTTTTTCCGAAGCTAGCTACCCAGAGCAGAATCTATCTCTATCACGCTCCCTACAACTGATTCATTCGTCGAACACAACGTGTTCCCGGATGAACCATCCCACGGCCTAGGTAAACCGCGAATCACATTCTGAAAACAGAACAAACTTCGGACGATTTTGGGTTAACGAACACCATCATTAAGAACTCGTTTCAGACGAAACAAAAGCTATCTCTATCTTAGCCTGCGTGAAAAGGTCAACAGCGTTGCCGCCATATTCAATAGGTACGTACGTGTCTGAGGAGCCTCGGCAGCCACAAACCATGAACGCCAAAGCATGTTATCTCTCTCGTGGCGCGAGTCTTTTCCGAAGACATGATCTCAGGGGAGGAACGTCCCTCAGAGGACGTGGTTCATTCGAAAGGTTGAAACTCTGTAAAAAAAGAGATCATAACCTTGAGGTGGAGAAAAGCGCTGTCCTGGAGTACAAGAATACAAAAGAAACCGTCGATCTCTTTATTCGACCCAATAACTGATTTCCAGGGCAATTGAACTTGGAGGCCCGGTAGGCTACTTTCGTGGTGTGGCTGTGTACCTGCCCTACAGTAAACCATGTATGGATGACATCTAGTTGGACGATGTGGGGTGGACGAGCGGAAACAAGTATTCATAGTCGCGCGGAAGTGTTTTTCTCCACAACGGACATTCCCTGCTGTATCTGCGCGCCATAATTTTTACCTGAGGTTTCCCAGTTGAGGAGCTATATATAGTCTATTCCTCAACAAAAAATCCCGCGTTTCTCGAGAGTAAACTGAAATTGCAACCCGACGCTCAAACCCATGGGGTATAGGTATGAATTTTTTTTTTACCTGCAAGACGCGAATGGATCTCCATTCCATCGGGTTCAGAAGCCCCGTCATTCACAAATCAGTCAAGCCAAAAATAACCAGGTTACGGGAGGAGGGTAAATTTTGGGGGCTGGTATTGCAGTGGCTCGGGATCACTAGCGCGAGTAACCCATCTGTTATTTTTGCGGTCTTGAGCTTTCGTGCTTTAATATATTCGCGACATCAATCTGCAATGGAATGGAAAAAGGTACGCTGCGCCAAAGAAGTCGTCTTAAGTCGTCTCGTCCGTAAGATATAGAGCCAGTTTCGTGAGCTCGAGCCCCGCCGAGTGCATACTCGTATAAATTCGTTGGGACTTTTTCTTGTGCACAAATTGACTTGCGGAAAGCGCGAGAGCGTGAGTTAGCCACACTCGATGAAGAGTCGACGAGCAGTGGGATTGCTGAACCCTATGCGCGATAAAAACTGAAGGCAAGAACCGGGGGGGAGAAGGGACGACACCTGTGACCACGGCTTGTCCAGAAGCTGGAAAGTAAAGTGTGAGTGGTGGAAGAGCCACTCGTGCGAGTTGCTCAAACCCGATAGTGAAAATGGGGTACGCCTCCTACCGTAGCTCCGTGGTTTCATACACGTGCTACCTCTATCGTGGAACGCGTCGATGGTTACCCCTATCCCCGTCATAGCAAACGCCATTCAAGTACCGGTAAACAAACTAATCAATTAAAGAGAAGCGATTCCGTCCTTGGGACCACGGCTTGACCGGAACATAGAAAATGACACGTGAGGTGAACTGTTTACCTTAAACGGCAGTCAATGCCACGATCGAGTTGTTCACGCTACTACTACGTAATTACTGCTACAATCATCCCACGTTAGGGGTGCAGCATATTGCAAGACGTTTCTGAGCTCCTAACATGCGGAGCTCGACATCTCACCCGAACGATGGCTTCAAAGACGTTCGCTCGCGCAAGGGGACAGACATATCTGTGATCTACTGCTGTAGTCCTCAAACAACTAAAATCGAAAACGTTCGGTCTTCACCGATTGTTTCACATATGTGAGGAGCTCAATCAGTCTGAAACCTTTGGCCAAAACGTGCAACCACTACCTTGGGATGACCTGCTATTGAAAAATAATAATGCGCTGCGGCTGCGAGATAGAGGACTTCGGTCGTGTATGAAATATCGGGTGGGGCAAAGACATGCGTCGGTAGTTGTTTCGTACAAAGTTTCAAATACATACCAATATGTAAATTTCCGGGTGCGGGTAGACAATACACGCAAGCATATGTACAGTTGAAAATACACACACACGCATTCAAAAGCGTTTGTTTCGAACAGCACACAATTTATTGGACATACGCACATTACCGGGTGCGGGCAGAAAATACACACAAACATGCACGGTTGAAAAAGAAAAACACACAAACAAGAGCAATTGCTTCGAACAACACACGCAATTTTATGGACAAGCTACATAAATATCGGCGCATGAGAACTCACCGAGCATAGTGACCATTGTCAAAAGGGTTTCGTTGGCACAGTTGACCTCGTCGACCTCAAGGGTGATCGTTTCTGCCTCTCCAGGATTCAAGTCCCCCAGACCGAACCCCAGGCCGCACACGAAGGAAATAGTGTCGACCGTGTCGATGAACATCTGCTTGCGGACATGAACAAGTACCAAATAGAGCAAAATTTTCGGGTTTGCTTAGTATTGTGTTTCAGACACTCGATTAACTCCCCTTGCGCCGGGCCTATGCTACGATACGGGCAATACCATCTTTTTGTGCGGTTCGTGACACGAGGAGTCCTACACCCCACCCATTCAATGCCTTCGACGAAATTGAAAGCCCGCCTAGACGAATACTTTAACGGCCTCTAGGCATAGAACATGAAACGCAAGTTCTCCAAAGAGCAGACTCTTTCCGCGGGAGGCATACAACGGACGTTTCCGAGGCTTCAAACATGAGGAGCTCAACATCTCACTCGCAACATGACCTGGAAAGATTTCGTTCGCGCAAATCCGACCCACAGCAAATATACTTGTACACGTCTGTGCAGTTTGGATCGCCACAGCACGACGGCCACAAAAGCTGTAGAGGGTTGCGTATAGTCTATGTTCGTAGACGATTTTTTGCATTTTTTCTATTGAAAGGAGAGCTTCAGGCACTTCGCTCTATCGGCTCCTTCTCTCCTCTCTGTCCGCGAATAAATGGAGAATAACAACACTCGTCAGACCGCGTGGGGGTCAGGGCCTCCTGGCCCGGACTCTACAGTCACTCCAGGGTATTCTTGGAAGAAGGAGCTCTGGTGCCAGAGGCCAAGGAGGTCTGTACAGGAGAGGGACGCCACGAATTAGATTCAGCAGCTGAGGAATGAGCTTCAGCTGACGATGGAGGGGAAGCAATCATCGATGGTGCAAGACATTAGGGAGATAATAGCTAGTTCCTGAACAAGAACGGGCCGTAGGATTCCAGCAGCGCTGAGGACAGCGCTGCTGTTGGAAGGGGGGCGCGAGAGGCTGAACCCACTGCCGCACGAAAAACTTCTGCTGCTGCTGTTGCTACTGAAGGCGGAGCGCGACGAAATGCGACAGCAGCAAGAGAGAAGGACTTTCGTGATGATGCCTCGCAAAATGCTGGAGTAACCGGATGCAGAGGACTTGCTCTTGCTGCCGAGGTTGACCCGGACGGGGATCAGCCAGATCGGCAAGGAAGGGGAGGCTGGAGAACGGGGGTCATACCTCGGCGGTGAGTTGGGGATATGATACGATATGCCTCTGTCTAGACAAATTGCTCCCAAAAACACCGCTGTCCCACCATTTAGTGTAAACAAGTCCGAGTTCACTGCCTGGATCAGAACCGCCAGCCACTACGCAAAAACATTAGACTATGTTTCCTACCTGTTTTTGTGTCGGATTCACCCTACCTAGTACATTCCCGTAGGGGAATTGGATGCAGAAAACTCGGTGTTTGTCGATAAGAGGTAGAGGTGTACATATAAAAGCATCGGCGTGAAATATCCTGCCGACGACTCTCAAGAGCAAGAGCGACAATCGTATCTTTCACAGGTGTACATCGCTGACAGAAGCGTGGGACGCGCTCTTTGCGTGGTACGGCCCTCAAACGACGGGGGCCAAATCCGACCTCTCACGACGCCTTCATAGCTTTAAGGGAGCGCCAGGGAGCAACCCTCTTTATGAGATGGGCAGGATCGGAGATCGTACCGCAGAAATGCGTCCAGCAGGGCTGACCTTCGACGACCACATGCTGTACACAATTGTCGCTCTGCATGCCGAATACGAGGCGGAGGCAAGGAATCTTGCATCTCGTGACAGTATCGGCCGCGACGACATCATCAATGTCGTACAAGAGCGGCGCCAACGACTCTCTAGAAATCGGAATGAGAGGTTCAACGCTCGCCATGCCGGTCATGCTATGTTCGCCGACGGTGGCGGTGGTGGCCGCAGAAAAGGCTGTTGCGGCGGTTTCCATGGGAACGGTGGAGGCCGCGGTGAAATAAAGGTGAAGGTCGGGGACAGCAAGGACGAGGAGGGAGATGCACCAATGAGGACGGAGGTGGCTCGTCCGTGGCCTCCGGCGGCGATGGCAGCAGCACCAAAGCCGCTGAAGCTGGTAAGTTCGAGGTGAGATGCTACAGGTGTGGCAAGAAGGGGCATTGGAGGGTCGACGACACTGAAGAGCTATGCAGTCCATGCCACGGACGGAGACACGCTGCCACTGTCTGCACCACCTTGAAAGAAGAAGCTGTGCTGGGGGCGTCGGACGACGATGATGACGATGATACGGTCGAGATTTCAGCTTTCAAGGACGGAGAGTCAGGTGAGTACAGTGATGGTTTAGGCAAAAAGGGAGAAGGCGAGTTCACTTGCCAGACAGGGGATGAGATCTGACTTTGCGATAGTGGAGCGTCTACTCACATGACGCCTTCAACAGATTGCACGATTAACCACAGAGTATGCTGTTTGAAACTGCGCATTGCTGACGGATCAACCCGCGCGATCGGAAGATTTGGCGATATTTACTTTGTCGTTCGGTCCGGAAACGGTCTCATGCGAGTAGTGCTGGCGAATGTTTCTCACGTGCCAGACCGCTGATACCATCTATTTTCCCTACCCACTCTCGTGAAGAACTGTCACAGTTTTGAAGGTCGTCCCGTGAGGTTTATAGTCAAGCTCCAGTCTGAGCGTTCGATGGTGTTTCCTTTGACCGGGAACCTGTACAGCCATTACGGCTACCTGGTCGACTGCAGCACCTGGGAAGACGCTTGGGCTGTACTCGCCCCTGGAAAACAGCCCAACTAGCCCGTTGTTAACATAAATCACTATCAAAGCGCGGGCAAACACTCCCATGACACACTGCTCAGCAAAACCGCACAGCAGCATGGAATCGTCTTCGAGGAAAAGCTGCTGGAGTGCAAGGGGTGCTCAATGGCGAAGGGTCCGCCAAAATATCAAGTAGTCTACACGCAGTCCAACAGGCTCGGGGGAGGGGTTGTGGATTTGCGTGGGCATTATGTGGCAGAGTTTCGCGGAAGGAAGAGGTATGCTCTTATCGTGCGCGACGATTATTCACTGTAAACGTTGGTATATTTCATGCGCCACAAACCGGACGCCGGAGAAAATGTTTGAGCCTTTCCTCGCGGACACTAGTGCAGACTGTGTCCTTTCATATGTGGTGATCGTTCGATCCGATGGGGGCGGTGAATTTCGCGGGGGGAATTCGGCCGCCTGCGTAGATCGCGATGTATCAGTCAGGAATTTACCACTGCCGACAGTCCCCAATTCAAAGGGGTAGCCGACCGCGCGCGAGGTTTGATGGAGAAGGTCCCAATAGCAGGTCAAACCCATGCTCATGTGCTTTTGCTCGGAGCTCAAATGCCGGCGCCGGAATCGTTGTGCGCTGAAGAGTCGCACTGGGCGGGCGAAGCTTTGAACCGCACAGCAACGTCCACTGACCGATCAAACAAGTCGCCGTACAAGGTGTTGTACGGTAATCCCCCCCCCTGATAGTGCTTCTGCCTTTCCTCGAGCCTGGCTGCTGCAAGGTGAAGAGGAAAAAGGAGTGTGCCAGGCAAAAAAACAGGATTGTTGCTACCTGAGCCCTGCGCTAACAGTCCGACGATACGGGGTCGGGTAGCCCGGCCATCCAAAAGACGTCTCAGACACGAGTTGCCGTCTCTATTGTGGCACGCTGTGTATCCCTGGATTAGCGGAGAAAAACTCAACACAACTGAGATTTTTTCATCCGTCTAGAGTTCGAAAAGCGTGCAGGCGTCCGTAATAGTACTCTTACTGATGAGTCATCCCGCAGTTCGAGGTTGCGCTTTTGGGGCCAAATACTTCTGATATTGTTACGGTTGAGCTGCTTAAGCGTAGAACTACGGATTTGTACGAAAATCGAAATCGAATGAACTCGGTTTATGGCTAACACACTGAGTGTAGGTCGGGTTGCGCGAACGAGTGTCTTTGAAGTCATGGCTCGGGCGAGATTTACTGAGCTCCTCGTGCTGGAAGCTCAGAAAATTATGCTGCAACCCCTTCATGGGATTGCCCTAGTAGGTCACCCTGCGCTGCATGCATGCCGCGCATCTCCTCACATCGCGGCCATGGATGTCTCCTGTGTTCGATGCGTTAATCGTTCGGGCGTGTATGTTCCCCTGAAGTCACCGTGGGGTTAAGAGAGGCCAGGTGGAGATACTAGGACGGTAAAGCTCTTGAGAGGTACATCGGCCGGCACCCAAAAATATTTGAACATTATACGTTTCCTTTGAAATTATGAAGCTGAAAGAAGAACGCTAGTCAAGAGAGATATTTTCGTCCCCGACCGTACCACTCGTAGATCGAATTACCCACCGTACATAGTATCCCGATTGCGGTATATACTGGTTTTGGCTGCATTCTGTGAGATACGGTATTCAGACACGGTATTCGGGTTGCACTTCTAAATGACTCTCAACGCCAGGTTTCGGTGAAGTTACTACATTTCTGGAACAAGACACCTCATGAAATGTGGATGTCCCGTGGTACCGTTGAATGGATTGTGGTGCCCGATGAAAGAGTGCCTCAAAACAGGCCAGTGTCGTCGTTCTTTTCTCCGCCCCGCTCTAACCTCAGAAATAATTTCTCTTCGTGTAGGGTTGTTTTGTCTTGACCATGTCGCCTTTGGTTCACGCGCAACAGAACGCAACAAGCCAATTTAATTGCTCATAAGTCTGTTCTCGCTTTTATTTTGGGACGCTCCTATATCGGATCTTGTGACGTCCGCCAATTTCCACATGATTGCTTGGTTCTTAGAAAGTATTGTTTGGGGCATTGTACCCACTTATCTTCCTGAGTACAACATACGATATGCATACCACGTTGTGGTGACTTTGTTTCTGGCTGTGAAAGCTCCGCAGCTGCTCAAGTGAGGAGATACGCAAGTACCTTGGTCTGCCATTTTGTGATTTATTCGACCTAGGTACACTTACATATCTAGGAGACGGGATCGGTGATCGTGCTGTGCGTTGGTTGATGATACACGTCACAGTTTGGAAACGTTTTGAAAGATCCTTCGGCGTGAGGCAGCCACAACAGACAAACTAGTGCCCACGCTCATTGATGGCGCAGGGTAACAAGCAACACAATCTAGTGTATACATATCATAATATGGCAGCGATTATTTTCGGGAGATGGCAGATGGAAAGCCGCAAACAAAAATCTCAAGCCTGCAACCAAAAACGATAGCCACTATATAGCACCCGAAAGGATATCCATACAAGCGACTATTTTCAATACAGTACTGCCGTGACCCTGGTGCATCCCGAAGTTTACAACGGATCCAAACCTCTTGGTTGATAGGGCCTCGGTTGGGAACCAAAGCCGTGGGCGACGTTAAGGGGGTCACGATGACGTTGGAAACGGCAAGGGTACATTCAGTAGCGCCATAAGTTACTTCCCGAGGCTCCTAACCTGGAGAGGTCTATTCGGCACACATACAGTCCGGCTCCTTCGGTACGAATCGTACGCCTAACCGCATAAACGGCCTCGCGGCCTAAGCATCAAACTCCACTTGTTTTGTTGAATGCATGTGGGATTCAACGATATCGTGTAGGCCGGCAGTCTACGGGCCACGGTAAGGGTGTCGCGTTTTAAGCCAAGCGTTTCTGGTTCAGGATGAGCTCCTCCGGCGAGGAACTACCGGTTGGTCTGATAAGTTTACGCACTTGTTTTCCGGACTACCTCATAGAAGTGTTTGTCGGAGTGCGCGAACGAATGTCCTCGAAGTCACATCTGTCGGGTGATGTTGATATTGAGCTCCTCATGCTAGGACTTCATAAACGCCACCTGCACCCCTACCACCGTGATTTGACTCAGGAGCGTAGAGGACACGTTAGCAAATATTTGTTTGAACGAAACTCGCTACCTCTGCCGCAGCACACGCCCCCTTAGCGGCGTCATTTCTCTGTGGTCCGAAACTCCTCGTGCGGACGGCCACAGGTATAACCGAGGCACAATGAAGCTGTTTTGTTCCTTCTGGGTTGTGACATGCGCACCGTGATGGAAGTGGTTGGTTTGGTCCGCTGCGTCAATCAAACGTCAAAAACAAATCTGGTCTCAGAGTGTGGCACGGAGACACGACGAGCCAAACCTCGGCCCCACCCCTGGCGTAAATTTACTCTGAAGACTTGCTTGAGCAACACGCGCTTTGGCTCAACATTGACACTCCTCCAACCGCAACACGGATTGGGTCCGGAGTTATCCCCCGTTCGTGGCGCGCGGCCGACCACCCGGGGGTAAGCAACGTCGACGGTTTTAAGCTCTCACACCTGATTGATGGTGGAAAAATTGATAATATCGACGTGTGCACTGATAGGTTTATATTTAAGGATGTATTTGCAACTTGAGCGGAGTATCCGTCTCAAAAGCGGCACCGCAGTGCATGTCCCTGAACACTCCAGCGCCCTCTATAGTACAACGGTTTCAGATGCTGGTCCAGGTATATTTAGGTTTATTAGTGTATTGGATATTTATTGGGGCATTTAAATGTCAACACCAATAACTTCCCACGTTCCCTTAGCGCCCGAGAACAAATGACTAAATTAATACAAACTATCTCGGCGAATTTTGCAACATATTCCGCGGCAGTAAAAGCACTAAGAGGCCGCCTCCCGTGCACGTCAAAAAATTTCAGACACAAGATGGTGTGTCCTATTCGAGGCGTGCAACGATAGAGGTTGAGCCTGCTTTTTAGGCTTACATTTTGAGGATGTCCTCCGTGCCTAACCCTTGAGAGGATTGCGATTGAACAGGCCCTTCACTCTAGAGGATCCCCGGACCGTACCCAACTCCAAACCTTATGTTCTCACGAGCAGAAACTATATGTACCCCTCGACGAACAGCTTCATGGCTTAGGCGAAAGAAACAACACATTGCAAAGTACGAAAGACGGTTCCCACGATTTGGGGATAAGGAGCCCCGTCATCCGGAAAGAAAAAAAAAAACGTACGCGAATGTCACGCACTTCTATCGCAGCACGCCTCTGTTAAGGTTTTCTCACATTGATGGCGTCAAGTTCACCGGTCTCGGCTACTTCCCTCAGCTCGTCGCTGGCATTGGTTCCGACCTGGAAGATGGAGAAATCCTATGGACGCGCCAAGTCGAGGGCAAACATCGCAGAGGAAGCGAACGCAGGCGGGGGTCGCTCAGAGACGAAGAAAATAACCGAAAATAGTGGAAAATACTGGTATAGTTTGATGCATTCAGTTGTTATTCTGACTGCTTGTATTATGCAACAGATATACGAGGCGTCATGTAGATAGGTTTGTAAGTAGTATCGTCGTTAGAGTCGTCCCACGGTGGTATGTGTTTGCACTTTTTTTTTAACAAAAAAGTTCCTGGTCGCTCAGCTCCTCGTGTGTGGAACAATCGGTTGGTATGAAACCTTTACAGGCATGGATGTTGTTGGACCCTGACTAGGGCAGAGCAACGGTGGTCGTGTTGCGCGCACGAATTTATTTGAAGTCATGTTTTGGGTGAGATATCCAGCTTCTTGGCTTAGGAGATCTCCCAACGGTGGTCGGGGTGCGCGCACGAATGTATCTTCGAAGTTTTTTTTTTCGTGTGAGATGTGTTGGATATTCTTGTACTAGGAGATGAGAAACTTCTGTATCCTCTCGAGCGTGAGATGAACATTTGTTTCCGAAATGTAGGACTATTCATGCGTAATATGACACGGGTGGTCCTGCGGTACATGATATCCCATAAACTAGCGCTCGTGCCAAAAGCTACGGAGGATCTCCGCAATCGTAACCCCCGTTTTACTTTGGGTTAGATGGATGCATTGCGCCACGCCGACTGAGTACCTCTTAGCTCCATAGTGGGGGAGATACAGAACAGCGCGCGCGAGTGGCTTTTATTCGGCAGTGAATATTGTGGTACACTTCTGTAATAGCGTAGGGAAGGCGTAGGCGGTACAACGGTATAGAAGGCATTTGTCAAACCATTTTTGCAAGTGGCTCTGGGTCACTCACACGAGTGGACCCTCTTTTCGATTAATCTTTCATGCTGATTGTGTCGGCCATATCAAACAGCAACGGGCTCGCTGCGCTGCTAAAGACTACCGCCTACATTTCCTTTTTCCAGAGAGGGTACAGAGTCGCTCGGGCGAGTGGACCAAATCCATTAGCGAGGGAGTGGCTAAAATAACGAAAGAAAATACTGTAAAACCGTAAATTTGGTTTTCCGGTCGTCACAGAGAATACCGTTGCGACTACCTCGTCACCGAGCTCTCGCGAAGTTATGTCAGAGACCAAGTATCCGGCAGAGGTCCACCTCACTCATTCCGAGGGGCCTCGCTTGAGGGGCTCCATACCTCATCCAACCGCGAATAATGGAGGAAACAAGTTTGCTCCCATGCAGATCAAGAACCCGACATGGACAAAGTGCGTAACTCTACTGCGAGACTAGACAACAAAAAATAGTTTGTCATAAATGTTGCGCAGTTTTCTGCGCGAGGGGGGCGGTTACTCGACAAGGTTTTGGTCCCAAGGAGTAGTGCTACCGTTGGCACATGCTACGAGAAGAGCAGGACGAGTCGCCTTTGAGGTTTTCATGTCGTGTCGGACGAGCTCCCCACCCCACCCAAACACCGGTTTAAAAAAATATTTTGGGACACGATATCAGGCAAAACCACGGCCTAGGTAGGTAGAGTACGAATACTTTACCCGGTATGGTATGACCCAACTGGTCACCAAACAGTGGTGATTGGTAGTTGCTGGGTTGAGGGAGCGCCGCCTGCAATAGAAGCGTCGTCCAAAACGTGCTACCGCCGCCTTCATTTGTGGAACCCGTCGCACAGCTCACCTTTGTGTGGGCGACCAGAAACACTTGCGAGAAAGGCTGCATGTAGGTCAAGTTGATGACCTCGATCTGCGGGGAAGGGAAAACACGTTGTTGATGAGACCCCTCATTTTGACGAGTACAGGTTTGTCAGTGCAAAGACCATGGACAGAGCGATAACGGCATGCTATCGGATACCAACGGATCGCCTGGAATATATGTATATATATATAGACTACGTATGTATGTCAACACGCGTGTTACGATGGGGGCCGCGATTTTCGCCGAACGTATTTCTGATTGATTGACTTGGGCTCTTCTCCTGAGGAAGCTAGCCAATATCGTTAGATGATGCCGTTGCCTTACAGGTGCTCCGGCAGAGGTACACCAATCTTACAAGTAAAGCCCCTCGGTTATTTCGAGTAACTGAGCGTGCAACCCGATGGACCAACTGATGGCCTTGGTGTAAATTAAAGTACATATACGCAAGATCAAAAAGCAGTCCGACGAGTTTGGTCTAAGGAGCCGATTTCTTCAAGGACAAAAAGGCACGATATATATCTCTCTCTACTCTAAGCAGCGTTTTCTTGTGTGTTTACGCTAATAATGCATGTGCGTAGGATGTGTTGGATTATCGACCGGATCGCGCTTTCATTTCTTTCCAAGTCAGCGGATGCGCGAGACGGACACCACTTCAGAGACATCCCACGGTAAGGGTACAAGCAGACTCTAAAAAAGTTTCTGACCTCCCAACATACATAAGGACCCCAATATCTCACCCGAAACGTGACAGGCATTCGTTTGCAGAATTGGACCAAGCGTCTATGCCCAGCCCTAAACAAGTTATCCTCTCGTAAACGTATCAGACTAACCGGTGGTTCCTCGCTCTTGAGGAGCTCAGTCGTACAAGTATATAACACCTGTATTTGGATAAACAAACGGCAACCCCTACCGTGCGATGACTCTCCACAAGAGGAGCCGCGGAAAAAATAGGCGCCACCGTCAACTTTGGATGTGTCCCAAGTCCCACGCTACCGTAGAGGGATAGTACGTGCGTGAGCCAACTGTTTCTGATATAAGGGATGCTTAACTGACGAACTATGTGAAGAGACGCTACTTGTCGGTAACCATCATGCCGTTAGTTGATAACACTTAAAGTCATCTGATATGCATTGCAAGTTTCTGGTACGACAGACAGTTTTCGGTCTGGTAGTTATCATTTATCGGTGAAGTGCGTAGCAAGCACAAACCTTTCCAGTAATATCTTGGATACGTTATGCTCAGTAGTTTACAGGCTAATTATCATATCCAGATATCTGGTACATGCAGTACGTACTCGAAGATGTTGATAGAGACAGTCTAAGGTATCCCTCTTGGAACAAGGTAGCAAGATATTTAAGATACGAATTGGTACTGAAGCAACCATGTAGGTTACGTAGGATCGTACGATCACATCCCCCATACCCTGAGATACGAGTTGGTTAAACAGCAAGGCTGTAGGATCTCGTATTGGGTCTGTTGCTTCTTGGGATCGTGGCTTGTTTTTTGTTTTTTATTCGTACCCTGGAACTATATCGGTTATAGTATCGATGTTCGATGGTCCATTTCAAGGGCCCTTCTCTTTTTGTTTGCAACGGACTTTGAGGGGTCCTTGTCTTTGAGCTACGAGCGACGCACAGGCGCATCGCCCACATGTGCTCACTCCTTTTGGCTCACCATCAGCTCTCGTCTGCTGAGCAAATTAATAATCAATCAACGTATCAGCTTAGGGTCGCCGAAAAACATATTCTCTGCTAGAGAGCTCTCTGCTCTTGCAGGCTCACCTAACCGTGGCCTTTGTATGCCTCAAATAATATATATATATATAGGATGTGTCTTCATCGGGTCATCCGAAAGCGAGCCAACGAGCGTACACCAGCTATGATGAGCTGATACACGCCACATGCCATCTCATATATAAGAGGGTTTAATAAACTATCCAACATATTTGAAACCCCGTTTGATTATCCAGACTGGTGTTTATGCAGACCTTTGCTCGTTGCACACCTATCTCAAGGGGTAGCTGGAAGTGTTTCTCAAAGAAGAAAGTGTACTTCTGGGCAAAACATACAGCTCCTCAGCAAATGGCCCCAAAAACGTGAGGAGAGTGTCGCTCGTAGCAAACGCCCAACATCCGAGAAGGTGATTGGGACGGAGGCACGCGCGTTGACAACGGCTAGGCAAACACTCACGCACGAATGGGAAAGTATAAAACTAAAGCCGATACAAATGGGCATCACATTTGAGCAGGTCAGAGAACCGCGACATGTATGTCAGGTTAATATCTGGCGGGAGGCAGGCACGTATACAAGAGAACAATATACAAGAGAAAAAGCTTTAGACGAGAACAGAACACGTGTTAGCAGAAGGATCCAACACAAAGGCAATCCGGTGGGCTTGTCATACCATTGAGGACCTCAAGGAGAGGTCCGCCAGGTCAAGTTCGCTGTCTCGGCGGGAAGCCGGAACGTTAAGAAAATCGTGTCACAAGTTTCAGCACGGTGACAAAAAAAAATCAAGGACGATCATCGCCGACCAAAGCTGCGGTATTGTATTTCTGTAGTCGTTTCGAGGGAGGTAAGCTAGACGCATGCTTCGCTAGCCGTGTACGATGTTTGCGCTATATCAAAACCAAAGTAACGTATGTAGACCATACCATCGTTTCTTACACCCCCCGCCAGAGGCTTGGAGTGAAAAAAAAACAGGTCCCCAACGGAAGAGCAACCGAAGACCCTCATTAATAATGTTAATATGTGTCGCCCCTACCGCGGTACGCGTCTGGGGTACGCCTGATTACTGCGATAATCCGCACTAAAGCGCCTCTGCATATCTCAAGCCAAACCCGACTTTTGGTAAGACTAGCATGTTGCCACCTGTGATGAGCGTTTCCACGGCGTTCACGTCCACAATCATTGTTTTGTTAATGCACAAAGTTGTACCCACACGAGACTGGATAGTTTCGATTATTTGTTGCAGAGTCCCCTCCACCCCAAAGACAACACGGCGATAACGTTCTAAAACTATCGGAGCACTTCACATGTGCAATGCACGCACCATGGCGGTACGCTCAGCGCATGTTGGAGACACAAACCAGCCGAAGAGCAGCAAAATGGTTGGTAGAGGCCACGTATATGGAACATGCACGCTGCGGTTGGGGTGCGCCTAGATTCACCGAAGCTTCTACAAAATACAATAAAACCAGCATTTCAGAAGAAACGAGAGAGCAGGTCGGTAGCCAGTACCATCGCCTAGCTATGTGTACAGCAAATGATGCCGTCTGAACGCAAGGGGTGTGCTGACGAAACAGGTCATGTCGGTGGTGAGAGAGTCTCATTTGTCAGCACCAGCACCAGTGTGGAAATCTGCGACTACAAGGGGTGTCAATGTTTGGGCGGACCGCGTGGGTCAGTTGCAGGGGGACAAACGCATACACCCCGCGAGTGATCACGTGTTATTTTTGCAGTTCCAACCCGGCATCGTCTGTCGGGTTTGCTGTTCGACCCGCCGCGGAAGAAAGTGGTTGGCACGGTACGCCGGTCGCATCAAATATAGTATTGTTTTGGGCGAAAGTCAGTCAACTCGCGCGAGTAGCCTGTCTCCGAATATCGCAACTAGGGCAAACAAACTATTATGTATGGTATACAAGCATTGGCCTATGGTCGATATGTGTTAATATGTGTTACGCCTAATGCATACCAAGGTACAGCACAGACCGTTGACGAATCACTCTGTGACGGATAGTCTTCCTCTGCACTCGTGTTCGTTCGAAAGGGGTGAGCATTTCTTACAAAGACATAATTCAAGGGATTCGAGTTCCGTGTTGTGCTTTCAATAGAGACTAAAATCGTAGCGACGGCGCAATGCAGCCAGCGCCGATCGCATACCTCGGTGGTTGTGGTGTATCTCCAACAGCGGATCAAGGGGAGATTCGTTCAACGACAAGGCAAACACAACTCGACGAAATACGATGATGAGCAATGGGTTGCTCTTATGACCAGAAAAGCTCTATGTTTTACCGTACCAACGGTATATAGTCCATAGCCTACATACTTCGTAAATATATGCGAAATACCACGGAAATCTTGATCGGCATCTAAGTTCATATTTTGTTGTAAGCACATATGTTAGGGTTTTTGAGGTACGACAGTAGTCTTCAAGGGGGGTACTGGCGTGTGGCATGTGTCCTTGGGAAGGGGAAGGCTTGGAGGGCGACGTTTTCTTGATTTCTGATCATTCCAACTCTTCAACAATCGATGGAAGTCTGACTAGTGGAACGCGAGCAAACAAACGACTACTTCGAGAACCACTCACGTATGGTCGCAACCGCCAAGTACTTTCTCATAGCTAAAAAACGCTCAAATTAGGCCAAGAAAAGTGTAGTATATTCCACGCAATATAATTACTGCTTTTCAAGCACCATTGTTGTACTGGTGTGCTTTGTACTCGCCGCCACCAATTAATTGTGTTCTTCAAACCTTCAAAACGCGTAGTGAAGGAGAACGCCCGGCGTGGGTAATGTACGAGGATAGAGCAGAGGTAGTTGTAATTTAAGGGTGGGGAAAATTCCAAAATAATCTCTTAGAATAGCCAATTCGAGCACCGTCAGAGAGTTTACTTGCACGCTTCGCCGCTATTCATTTTCCAGGAACTGTACATACGCCTCTCTGGATCTGAGTTGCACCCGCTGTCTCCATATATGTGCCCCACGTTGTTTGTTTGTTTGCTTCTGTGGCAAGCCTGACGTAGAAGATGGGTCTCTAATGATTCACTCGATACGATTGCACCGTGTTTGGTTTGCTGTACATCACCCATTCAACGCATTTGAGAAAATTCAAAGGGATAACCCTTGGTGATGAAATCTCCATTTCCTTGATACGTAACATATTGGGGTGAAGAAAACGGCTAACACGATTGATACACACGGAAAGGGAAGCCGTTGCCATTTTCATTATTCGGCTATTCACTTGGATTACTCCATGCCTCACCGAAACACTCATTTAGATAACAGTAAAAACGCTACCCGCAAAAAGAAACTCTCATGGGCTAAAACAACTCTCATGGGCTAGGTACACCACGAAACATATTTCGAAGCAAGGAATACATGCCTACGACTTTGGATCAATTTGGATCAACGAATTTTGTAGGACGTTTTTGAACAACAGTTTTCGAGGCTTAGACGTAAATGGTGATAATGCGCTATCACATTACCTCGTTTGCCTGAAATACAACTCCGACAAAGAAAGCAGCTGTTGCAATAGTTAGTCGTACCTGGGGCATCAATCCGAGAACTGAGTGTGTACGGCATTGTAAAAAGACCAATTGCCGCGTGCCAAACATACGACACGGGGTGTATGGCACCGTTCGGTCAAAATATTTCTGATTCGATAGGCTCCTAAACTGACGAATTGCCGGATATCATTCCCGTTTTTCGATACCATAGCCGGTTTTCCTAGGTTATGCGCTTGTTCGTCAAGTCGCTCTTCCAACAATGTTTGAACATTGGCATGAGAGCGAGATGTAGAACCACCCTGGGAGAGAATCCCCCCAAAACGACGTTCTCACTGCGACCCTAGTGATCATTTATCGAGGAGTCGGTGTGATTGACGATGACGTTATCACATTTGTTACATTTTGCTTAAATCCAGCAGTTGGTACACAAAAAATAACTAATTCAGTTGACCCATGATACCGCATAGCGAGTACGTGACAGTATATTCGCCAAGATTTCTCGCTTAAAGAGCTCTATACCCCCACCCAGACACGGCCTTGAGAAAAACACGACATCACAACGCGTTAACTATCTCGCCTAGCGGACACCTGAGGTGCATCACACGAATGGGGTTGCACAGTGCTGGCCGGTTCATTACGTGAGGAACCTCGCCAGCCAGAACTTTTTCGGCCAACACGTGATACCCGCACCGTAAGAGCACGCAACAGTAACACACACACCTCGTACGTTAAGGTGCCGGTGCAAAGAGCGATTGCGGCAGCGACCACCAAAAGCGCTGCGGAGATCGGGGCTACACGAACCATGATGCTGATGTGGCGTTGGATGTGCCGATGAAGTGTTCTTGACCGGGTCGAGGATGCCAAAGAAAGAAGACGTCGAGAATCGCTCTTGTGGTCGTCTTGGCTGTGTCAAAGTTGCGCCAGGAAGAACGAGTGGGAAGCTGTCGGACTCTTGTCGTAGTGTTGAAGTTGCCTCAAGAGAACAAATGGAGTGCACTTGATGGTGTCAAAGTTAATGGAGACCAAGTTTTGGTCTCTGGAATATTGTGGGGAAGCGCGCTTGTTGAGATGCTGGCCGAGTCGACGATGATACAGAATAGGCAAATGAAGGGGGCTGGATGATGGGGAAGGGGGCAAGTGGATGTTGAATGAAGAACGGAAAACTCCTCTTGGTAGTGGGTTGAACCAGTTAATGGTTTTCGTTCGCCGAGCAAAGCAGTTGTGGCAGCATCCGACAAGTGCTTGTCATTCGCTGGATTGGTGGAGAACCCATGGGCATTTTTGAACGGGATTCAGGGGGAGGGAGACTCTTGAACGCTGAACAATATCGGTCAACATGGTTGTGGTACAACAGAGCGCGTGGGTGCCGTTGTAGTTGGTTTGACGAATTTTGTCGAGGTCGGTAGGTTGTCCGCATCAGTTGAGGCCAGGCTCGTCGGTTGCAACCGTGCATTTGATAATGCAAACAGGACCACGTAAATCATGTGGTTATTGTTCGGAGCAATGCCTACGGTCGATAGGAGGCACGGGTCGATGCTCAAACGCCAGTCCCGTTACCATGATCACAAAACTTCGTTGAAGAAAAAACAAGAGATAAGAGTAGACGCATGCCGTGAAAAATAATGCAACTTAACGTTTCCGACATATGGGGTTTTATGCTTGAGTGGCTCCTTCCACCAGCCTGACACTCTGAGACAATGCAAAAGTGCAACGCCATGGACATTTTCCATGGTCTAGCTAGTGGACACATTGTGCTTGTCACACATCCACCGACACTACGCAGTTCGTCAGCTGAGGATTCTCGGTGGTCAGTTGGAATTTTCCTACAACGAGCTATCCTGTTCGTACCGCGTGGCCCTGTTCCGTTGCTGCTATTCGGCGTATTTTCTCGCGGTCAGTAAGTTGTTGGCCCTGAAACAGCACGGGCTCATCGCCTCGCAACCGAATCGTAATATCGAGACTTCACCTAACAAAGGCCTGAAGAAAATAATCTTTTAAAAAATGGGTGAAACAAGATGAGCTTTATGGTGGCCTTGGGAACGACAACGAAAAACAGATTGCAAAACACGAAAAGGAGGTTTCTACCTTTTCCGGTGAAAGCACGATGCTTTTCAGAAGATTTCACAAGATATTACAGCCAACGGGTGCTACCGCTTTCGTGCCGGGCGTTATTTGTGCTTCACTGCATTTTTCCTGGGTATAGGCCCAAGGCGCATGCCACGGTACAGGCGCAATATTTTTTTTCATGAGGCTCCACACTTGCCGTCTTGGGGATCCTTAAACCTCCACAATAACGATTTTGGAGAAAACAAAATGCTCTAGTCTACACCCCAGATGAACAACGCCATGGCACCCCAGATGGCCTACCCAGTAGGCATAAAACGAAAAGCAGTGCAGGGACAGAGGTCAAATCCGACCATGATGCTGGTTAAAGGGCCCCGACACTCGGAAACCATCCTTCGAAAAAAAAACGTGCTCGTACCTCTGTTGTACTAGTATTAATAGTAGCACGCGTCCTAAGTCGTGGGGCCGTTCAGTGGGTTCGGTTCCGCGTTTTTTTTTTTCTCACATCTGGGCTTTGAATGAGGTGCAGAGATCGGGAGCGTCACAAAGTACTCTATGGTTGCTCTCCCTGTGACGCGCACGTGTCTGCCACATATCCTGAGATATAATAAAACACACCCTGCTGGGCAGGTGACCGTAGATGTCCGCCATTATTGCGTTTCTGCCGCTCCTCGTTTGGAGCGATCGTGTTCTAAGCAAGACACGTCTCCAGAAAAAGCTAAGGAAACTATTCCCCAAGGAGCAACCCTATCGCCGAGGTATTCACTAAAACGTGTTTCCAGAAAAGAAGTGGAGTTGTGACGATTATGGGGTAAGGAACTCGGTCGTTTACAAACCGTTTCAGCCAATAACTGCTATGATTGCGCTGTCGTAGCACGCATCCGGGTGTGTGCTTCAAAACTGGCGTTCTGTAGAGCCTGAGGCGAACACATGCGAGGAAAAGACGGGGTTGGGCGGTCATGATCGAACCATTTCGATATAGTAAGCGTCACTCGCGTTTGAAGTGTCTCCGTTTTCGAGAAACTCATATAATGTATACATGAAGTTCATTCGTGGGAGAGCGTTGTCTTGTGGATATGCGGTAGTCACGTTCAACAAACGTTGACAGCATTTGGGAGCCTCGTCACTTTGCAACCGAACCTTGAGAACATGATGAAAAACGAAAATGGGCACATAACATCGCGGAACTAATGTATCTCCCCGACGATTAGGGAAGAACTTCGCGAACGCAACCCAGTTCTTCATTGAAGTGGTTGGTGACGGCGCAGAGAAACACCGTATACCGCAATTGACGATACACCCCCCTTCGGAACCATTGCTACCAGCAAGAGTTTTCAAGACACGGCAGAGAAAATGCGAAACGCCGAAGCAAGGGCCAATAGAACAATCTTGTCGTGATCTCTCCACGGCAAGATTTGCGTTGTGTCCGACCACGTTGTTTTGCAGAACATACTCTCATGATGAGACTCTTCCTGGAGGGGTGCTGCCTTGAGGTTTTTATCCGGCAGAACGGCATCCAACGAGGTTGAAACAGCCGGTAGGCTTGAACTGCGGCCACAAAACCTCTCCCCAACCACTCAACCGCATATTCGCCCATATTGTCTGCTCACAAGGGCGGAAGTAAAATGTGTACCTTGATTTTTTGCGCGAATCGTTGCGTCGTTTCACCCCCAAAGATGCACAATATGATAGGCTCCGTTAAGTAAGTGTATCGCCTTTTTTTTGTTTTTGTTTTTCAGGCTCGTCTCCCACACACCAAACAAAATATACTTACAAAAAAAAAGTAGGTTTTATCGGGATGAACCAACCCCCCATTGCTACGTAGGAATACACCAGTTAAAGAAGTTAGGTAGAACAAAAACAAATTTAAAATGGCTACCACGCGCGTGATCATTACCGCAAACGGCTTGCTAACAGGAGTTCCAAGGAAATCGTCTACTTGGTACTCCCCAGCTGCACGATATGCATTTGAATTTTGGAAAAAACGTGGTATTATACATACCCCGGGTAGGTAACAAGGTATACAATATATACCTGGAATACAAATATACTCCAGCTAGCTGTGAGATAGAAGATTTCGTTGAAACTCACCTTTGCAAGCTGCGTGTGATACATACTCCGATCGCGCGTAATGCTGGGTGTGTATTCATACAACACACAGCTTGCAAAGATGAGGTTCGACAAAATATTCAATCTCACAGCTGGTGTGTATTTCAACTTTTATAACATATAGTCTAATATTCGAACGACTTTTTGGTAGTATAATTTGTTTGCGTCCTTGCTCACGGAGCTTCATCAGCCAGAAACAGTTTGTTGAAACCTGCTACACCTATACCGCAAGAACACTTTCACAGTAGTAGTCATGCTACTTACCGACATAAGATGTATGTGTTTCGTAAGCGGACCCAGAGAAACTCGCGAGAGCAACAAGGCGAACGCGCCATACTTGACGTGGGTTCTACAGTTGGTTTAGGCAAATGCGCCACTGGGGTGTGCTTGGCCCACGTTCAACGCTTATGTGCTCACATGCGATGGATACGTTTGACGCTAACAAGGCGGACAGGTTGGACGCGGGCTGCCATATGTATACATTTTTTTTGTTCTGAACGACGAGCCATGCTAACCCCAAATCGTCGGACTCTCATTCTTGCTTCGCAAAAAAACTTTTTTCGTGCTCCTGGGCCACACGGCATTGTCGATCGAATTGCACTTCCGGTTTGCTCAAAATCTTTTTCGGGCGAGGTTTTGACCTTTTTAAGTGCGCATCTCTAAAAACGAAAAGGTGCACCTTAGACATGGGAGATGCCACCCCCCCCCGTACAGCAGTGCCTAACGAACACATACAACGTAATCTTTCGGGTCATCCGCGGGTGCCTGATATGTTGATAACTAGGGGACATAAAGAGGCAGCATACTATATGATAAAATCGGGCACTGAATATTATTCTCAAATTCTGTTTTTCGTATCATGAGCTCTACACACCTCAACCCAAAATGAGACGTTTTGAGTAAAACTAACGTGCAGCTCGGTAAAGTATGCAGAACAACTCGTGACTATGCAAAATGGTGAGGCAATTACGATTGTTTTTTGGGATGAGGAGTACCATCATTCATCAGCCAAATTGCCTAACAGTGCTGCCTCTATCGAATCAAGCGTCTATCCCCTGGCCATGCATAAATGAAGCCTTCCTTCATGATCTACGCTACAAGTATCGCTAATTTAATGCCTAAATATATTTATTGCGCAATATCTCGATACATACGCACAGCCTACAACTGCATTGACCTGGTACCCTCATATATGTTGCAGAATCAAATCGCCCATGCCCTGGCAACGCCTACAAAAACCTTCTTTGGGGTGTACCTTACATGGCATACCCCGGCCACAGGTAGTTGCTTACTGTAGTTATCTAAAATACTCCTTACAAATGGGCACGTAAAGGCGTAATCGGCCAAGGGTATACAGTAAATAAATAGGGTAACCACGTTTTCACCACCGGATTTGAACTAACTCGCACCATTAGTCTAAATAGGTACCTCGCCGAGGAAAATACCTTGGTAGGTTGGTTTGCCGCAACGTGGTCAACCACTCCATTGCGGATTCATCTCGCAAAAGTCAAACAGGACCAAACTTCACGACCTCCAAGGAACGGGGGGGGGTGCACCCGCGCGAGTGACCCGGAGCCACCGAAACCGATGGCCCAACACTAGCCCCGTTACGGTAACTTTTGTCTTTGGCGCGGTGTTACCGAATGCTCCACCACTGTAAAACATATATATATATAAGTTGTTTCAGGATAACCCTCCGAGGGTGGGTATTACGCAAGTTGTGAGCTTCGGAACGATACTCGATTTTTAGATCCGATCCCGGCCTCAACACCCGACAGAGGGGGATGGCTTGTTGTGCTGGTGGAGCTCGATTTGTTGGAAACACCGACATAGAAGGAGGGGAATGGCTTGGCACGGGCGTTCCAGAAGGAACGTTGCTTGATTTACGATAAAAGTCCGTGATAAAGATATGTGTATACGGCTTCAAGCGCCACTCGGATAAATCGTATCCTCCCCTCGTATCCGATAAAATATCAGATATTGATCGGGTCGGAAAGAGTGCCTACAAATGGCGATTCTGATGTAAGAATCTGTATGAGAGGCGTTAATACGAAAATAACGGTGATGATACTTCGGAATGAGCACGCATTTCGTTTTCTTCTGACCCCCTTTGATGAACAAATCGCTTTGTACAATTCTAACGTGGAGGGGGGGGGGGGGGATTAGAGCGACATTCCCTCCCCGCTAGCAGCAAGGTGTTCTTATTGGATGTCGACCGGTCGATTTTCCGCCCCGATTACTGATATAACTTCCGATTTTTCGCAACTTCAGACGAAATGTGAAACACTAATTATAGCACTCGCCCCTCCTCGGAACGACATAATTTGGGCTATAGGGTAGGCCAAGGCTTCATGATGGGGGGGTATCAACATTTCCATGACCGAGGTTGAGCCACTCGCACGATTGACTCAGCATTTCACGGACAAAACTATGTTAGGCCTGAGATATTTTTAGCGCAGAATAGCTTACCATCCCATTGCAGATTCACATGGCACAGCCACAGACGAACAAATAAACTTCACTCGCTCGAGTGACCCCGAGCCAATGGAAACGTACACATCACAAACTCGACCCGCCTTCCGTAGCGTGAACGGATCGTTAGGGGTGTCCTTATGAGGTCAAATCTGGATACACAAACCATATTTTGTGGTTTCTGGGGGGGCAGGGATGAACTTTGGTAAGACACGCGCGCATACGACCATGCACCCAAAACGGTGTTGGTCAATGCTATACCAAGCCGAAGATATAGGTACCGCTAGGGGGTAGAATTCATGCCGAGGTCTTCTTCCTCATCGTCGAACAGAAAGGTATAGAACGACGACAAGGTTCGATCGAACGAAGTGAAATTTCGAACCCGTGTCTTCGACGACGTAAGGTACGGTATTTGACGGACTGAGCTGTGATTCCTGGGGCCAAACATATTCGATTTCACTGACAAGGGCATACCGCTTACACCGGTCTAACCTATCATCCAGTACCGGCACCATACATAGGTAAGTACTTCTCTCCTTATCCTACCAAAGTGTACGAGACCTCTCAGCTTCCGCACGAAGCATTCGTAACGTCGGGCAGACGTCTCTGCTATGAATATCGTGTCCCGCGGGCTAAGTTAGGGTAAAACGCCAATTTTCACGAGCCTCTCACTTTGGGCATCTCAGTGTAATGTATCACCGTAGAGCTGACCCCCCTGATATCCCGTATCCTAAATCAGATGGATAATCATCTCACCTGTGTTAATCTGTGTCCCTCACCTTTAATTTACCACCTGGGGGTACATAACACGCGATTGGTTAAACGCGCAGGGATTCCAACGCTACAAGGTAGTTCTCTTACTGCTGGGGAGTGCCATCGATCTCAACAAAAATGGCCAACACGCGCTTCTCTCAACGCATCACGAGTGTTGTCGCGTACTGAAGAAGAACAAACCCACTACGACGTACTGTACATCAGTCTAACCCGGTACTGGGTATGTTGGACAGTTGTCTCGCTCATGCCCTACCAAGCATACATACGTGACCTACACGATTCCGATACTTATAAAATGCAAACCAGGTACGAGTATATATTCTATTCCGGAGCCATTACCTTCTACTTCAAAGTATACGGTGCCAATGCATGCGAAATCTATCTGAAAAGCGTGTACCATGTGATATATAAAACGTCTACGAAGCCACTCCAGCTGTGAGGTCGAGGAATTTGTCAAACTATATTTTGCCCCGGTACCAGATATGTTGTAGAGTTTTCTCTCCCAAGAGTGTACCCTACAGATACATGTGTATGTGACCTATACAAATGCACACCGTGCATGTCTCGTGTAGCCCAGTTTACTCGCCTGCACCCTGCCATATCACACATCACACGTAAGCTAACGATATTGCCTCCCGGAATATCGAAACCCGGAATAATAGACACAGCTCACCACGTTACAAATATATCAGTAAATTCCTTTCACGCGCTAAATTTCGTGATGCTACGGTTACCAATACTGTCCTATCGACACATACGGTTATACCATTTGAGCGGGACAATGGTACGGGCTTATGGTCCTTGGGGTGGTTACTTTGCCCACCGGGGCAAACGCCCATGTTATTCCGATACACCTCGGAAGGGGAATACAAACATTTTTCCAGGTGTACATATTTGAGTGGAGTCTGTGACATTCCGGTATGGCCATGTTGGGAGTCTGCGACATCAAAATACGGCTTTTTCCTGTTTCTGCGTGTGTAGAGTGTACGCCTTAATGAGTGCAGGTTCCTCGCTGTTTGCTTCTCCATCGGCATCGTGGAGAACCGTGCCATGAACTAGTTATTACATTGCTACAAGACCATATACTAACACCGTATGTTCCGTCGCTGTTCCAGGAGCCGGTGAACGGGTGATGCTCTGTCATGCGAGAGCGAGCGTTTTTGGCTACCGATTGGTATGTTGACGATGGAACCAGGCACCGACCGTTCGGCCAGGGAAGTCGAGGCAGCATCGAGGGCATCAGCCACAGCCGTGTCAGTGGTATGGGAACTTTGGGCACCAGTCGACACAGCTGCGCGGCACGACGAAGGCATCGAGCAGCAGTACCACGCCTAGCGGGTGTATGGAGTTGAGGGACAATGAAAGCAGTGCGGGGGTGGCGGCCAGAGTTACCAGTTGCAACCCAGACCTATGCAGCCGCAGCAGCAGCGTGTAGGCGCAAGGAGAAGCAGCGGCAGCTGCGGCATAAAATAGAACCAGACAGCAGCACCTGCAGTATGGGGTTGCCGGCAACAGCAACAGCGCGTGGGTGGAGGCCAGCCTTCTCAGCAGCACCTCCGACGTAAGCAGCAGCAGCAGCAGCTGCAGCCGCAGCGGCATGCCGGAAATACTCATTAGTTTCGTAATACCGGACGCGTATGGTACCAGCAGGAGTCTCCTCTGCCACCAGTGGTGTGTGGAAGGTGATGGCGGTGTGGTTCTAGCAGGCACCAGGCCGCGGTTATCGGAGCGCCGAAAGCGCTTGTTGGGGCATACAGTACTTGTTAAGCCCACGGACACTTGAACAAGAAACGCTTCCCTGCCCTGCCCACTCGTAACCACGCCAACAGCATGAGCAGGACGCCGTGACATAGCCCTCCTGAAGCCTTCCATGGATCTGGGCCTACAGCCGACAAACCCACTGCAAAACCAGCGACACATAATGATGGGTCTGGTGTCGCTTTATGCTTTCGCCATCTAGCGTCACGAGGTACTCGATAGATCAAAGTTGGCGTTGCCGGTTCATGCGGGATTCGACCACGGGCAGCAGACGGTTCTCGATTGCGGCGCCATGATCGGCTACGAAGCGGGGGGCTCTAAGTGGCCCATCCAGACAACATAAAGCACCGCAGAGTTTCGAGATGTGTTATCAATAGGCGCTGCAAATGGCTGGTGCTTCGCCCCACTCCTTGACTACGCCTCCGTCTGCTGCGTGGTCCGTATCGCCGCGGGAGCAGGGGCCGGTGGTCGTCACCAGTATCTTTCTTTGCGACCCCGCCCCGAACCTAATCGGTGCAGCAGCAGGAGTTGCAGGTGCGGATGATGCTGGCAGCGACGCGTTTGGCGTTGCGGCAGCATGGGGATCAGGGCCAGCGACATGCTTTCGTGTCCATTGTATTTGCGCTGGAGGCCTTCCGCATGCGCATGGCTGCCTAGGACCCCGGCGCACATTTTTTTCCCTTCGATGCCTTGACACGATGCTGGAGACTTGATGACGCCCGAAACGTATGGTCGGGCATGTACGGAATAGTTGCGGGATCTGAGGTTGTCTGTAATGGGTGTCGAGGCCGGTGAGTTGCACAGAGCGGGACGTTCGGCTCTTTAATGGGCGAAAGAGGTGGTGGTACGTAGCGACGATACGACATCAACGTGACATCGGCAAAGTGAACACTTTGTCGGCGTATTAACGATAGTTTTCCTTACTACGCTGAACAATACCTCACGGGCTTGGGCTGACGTGCAGGCGTTGACCTTGTTAAATTTTGTTCCCCGTGCAGGCCCATTATCTGCACGTATACGATTAGCTACGATTGCCTAAGGGATAGGGTTAGATTTAGGCCACCTCGATGCCGAGCACATGCTTATCTAATCCAAGCTAAATACGGACGTCTGCTTGTGCTTCACCCTTGAGAGGTGACGGGCGATGTCCGGCGAAGTGATGAGGGTGTGTCGACGAAGGCTACGATGGAGGGGTGACGTTTGGGACCTAAGGCTTCGGCGGCTGAGGAGCATTGACGACGCGAATAGCTACCTATCTGATGCAGTTTTCTTTTGTGGTGATGCCCAAGACCAGCATGGGATTGCAATTGCTTGTCGAGCTGGACTAGCAAATTACTTATGCCTTGATTTAGAGTGAGGTGTACTGAACTACTCGCGCAAGTGGTCGACGATTGCTTAAGGGATAGGGTTAGATTTAGGCCACCTCAATGCCGAGCACATGCTTATCTAATCCGAGCTAAATGCGGACGTCTGCTTGCGCTTCACCCTTGAGAGGTGACGGGCGATGTCCGGCGAAGTGATGAGGATGTGTCGACGAAGGCTACGATGGGGGGGTCACGTTTGGGACGTAATGCTTCGGCGGCTGAGGAGCATTGACGACGCGAATGGCTACCTACCTGATGCAGTTTTCATTTGTGGTGATGCCCAAGACCAGCATGGGATTGCAATTGCTTGTCGAGCTGGACTAGCAAATTACTTGAACCTTGATTTGGAGTGAGGTACTGAACTTTTCGCGCGAGTGGTCGAAGCTAGGAATAGAAGGCGGGGGTATGCACCCGGGTCTGTCGCAACCCGTATGGGCTGAAGCAGGCTTCACGATACTGACATGAGCATGTCTTACGAAGCATTTGAAGGGTCTTGGTTTTGTGTAGAGTGTGAAGATAATCCGTGAGTGATGCGTTTGGCAAAGGAGGGTGGCGTTTCTACCGCGGTAGTACTACACGTTGACGAAATATTTGGGAATGGGCGCGACCAGGGTTTGTGAAGGTCTAACCCAGGTCGTTCCCACCACCAAACAACGGGGTTTGCGGTGGTACGCAGGTTGCCGATTTTCTCGAGACTGGGGTGCGGAGACTTAACTATATCGCAGCAAGGTTTTTCATGCGGTACCATGGCCAAGTTACATATTCACGGCAACCGCATTTCCGTCGTGGTTGAACCGTGACTATCGTTTGAACGAGTCAAACGGTTATGAGCCTTTTCGGTCGCATAGAGCGCATTTGATGTGGATGGTGAATGAAACTCGCCCAAATATCCTCAGCAATGTGCGAGTGGTTGTTGGATGCTATGCAGCAATCATACTTGGTTGGCATGTGCAATGTTGGTCAAATCGTGGTGATGTACATCAAGCATACGAGCATTTACAGTGTCAGGCTTCGCCGGAGTCCGAATATTCGTACTTCGATCGGCCTCTCTCTGAGTGGCGTTTCCCGATGTAATATGATCAGCACTGGGCTTTGCCTGGTACTCTGCAGCTTCGGTGTTCGTCACTGTGCGAGCATGGTTCTGGACTACATTTTCCAAACCTGGCCCGACGGGCACGGTCTTCATGCAGCGCGACTCCGGTGACACGTGCTACGACGTAGGCAGTTCTTATCGGCTAAACCATTCCTGTGCAACAGCTCTCTTACATTTGACCTATGATACGGTGAAGGCGGTACCTCCTTTCTCACCACCGGGTTTGAAAGTTTTGCGCGAGTGACTCTGGACCTCATTGACCAAACTACTCTAAGATATTCGGGCTAGCACAGCGAGGATAACAAATTCCATCGTGGATTCATGACGGAACCCACGAACCTTACAAAGGCGTCAGAGCGCAAAAATGACCAGTTGCGAGTGGCCCGAGCCACCACAAAAAAATCCCCAAAAGTTGCCCTTTCCGCGGTCTCCGTCGTTCGGAGACAACCAATAAACAATTACACACATGACATATTACTAGACGTCGTTAAACGTCTGCTGCATTGGTTTATGTATACCTATCTCATGAGATCGTCCATCCGGTTTCACCTCAGCTGCAGGTTTCATAGAATCCCTCAACAAAAAGTTCAGCTCGGCGCGGAGCTCCTCGAATGTGGATAAACGTATGGGTACACCCGGGTCTCTCAGCAGCCTAGAGGTGCCGCTTTTATTGCATAGTGTGTCTATATACCCTAGCAATGCATAATTAACGCTTTCTTGATATAATATTATATACCGTTTCGGTTATATTGTACTACCTTTTTTTTATTTTTTTTATCCTCCGGCGGATGGGGAAAAATAAAGCTTTAGCTCACCACACTTCCGCGTATTTTCATACGCGTCGTGTGTCGATTTAACTCAGTTGCTTTCGCAGCCCAACGCTAGCTGGCGCACCCTTCGAGTCCCATTGTAGGTATAGCGTAAGCTGTCCCTATCAGTGGTAACTACCCATTGACCCATGTAGTTGTGACTCAGTAGTAGCTGAGTGGGTAGTGTTGTACAACCAACAAAAATTACATGTATTTCGAGCGCGTTAACTGGTTCCCACCGACGTTTACGAACGGGGATCTCCGAGGGATCTCACCTCTCGCCACGGGACTAGTAACTAAAAATACACTATCATATTTATTATTAACAATGTCTCCCGCGCGCACGCTTGAAAAAGGCGAGCATGAAGTCAGTGGAATTCGAACCCACGACACACCCTTGGTAAGTTAGATAGGACTACCCACTGAACCACATAGTCACGTGATTTTGTGGTCAACTGAACAGCGCTCTATCACTAACAAAAATAAGGTTTTCGAGTAACTGGACAGTGACTATTTGGTATAGTGGATGGATTGTCCGCTTCTGAGCCTGGTGTGCGCGGGTTCGAATACCGGTATTATCGGGAAAAAAGGACAGATGTTTCAAGTATTCCAAGACGTAAGTACATGGCGAGCGGTGAGCTGCCTCGGGGATCCCTGTTGTTTAAAGTCGGTGAAACCAGTTTACGAACTCGAAATCCTGTCCGCCTCTGAGCCTGGTGTACGCGGGTTCGAATCCCGGTATCATCGGTAAAAAAGGGACAGACCGTTTAAGTATTCCAAGACGTGAGTACATGGCGGGCGGTGAGCCGCCTCGGGGGTGCCTGTTGTTTAAAGTGGGTGAAATCAGTTTACGAACGCGAAAGCACGTATGTTGCTGGTCATGTAGCACTACCATAAATATTTATGGTACTAGGGAATGTTGGCTGTATAAGTGTTTCTCACATACCCTCCCGATATATAGGCAACACTCAACGTATTCTCTGGTACCGTATATATGAGTGGCAGAGTCGAATCGCCGATGTCCTGCCAACGCACACGGAACCTTCTTTGGGGTATACCTTATATGGCATACCCCGGCCACAGCCAGTTGCTTGGTGTAGTTTCTCTAATATACCTTATCCAATGAGTACGCAATTATCCAAGTCTATAGAGAAAACGGGGCAACACCTTAATCACCACCGCGTTCGATCTAGCATACGATCATACTCGCACCGTTGAGTCGGCACCTCTACCAATGAAAATTCTTTGGTCGATTGGTTTGGCGCAACTCAGCTAACCGCTGCATTGCGGATATATATCGCAAAAATCAACCAGGACCAAGGGCTAAGACCTCAAAGGAACCGGGGGGGGTAACTCGCCCGAGTAACTCGAAGGCAATGAAAAAAAGGATGCTACAGTATCCTCTCTGCGGTAGCTTTCGTCAATAAGACCGGGCACAGACAGGCCAAATCACGGGGCTCAGTTTTCGAACCTCTTGTTTTTCGATGGCTCGGGGTCACTTGCACCAGTGACCCCCCCTCTGCCTTTGCGGTCATAGGCTTTCTTTCGTGCTTTTGGATGTTAGCGATATTAACCCACAATGGAATGGTAAGCTACACGCTACGCCCAATGTATCGCCTAGAGTGTAGTTTAGTCCGTGTGATAGAGAGTCACTCGTGCGAGTGGCTAAATCAAACTCAGTAGTGAAAATGCGGGGTTATACTACAATACCGCAGCCGAGGTCGACGGTGTTACAGAATGCTCTAACTAACGCGGTGAAATATATATTATGTATTTTATACCCCTCCCAGGGTATGTTTCAAGTAGTTGTGCGCGTCGGAGCAATAATCGATTCAGATCCGATACGGGTTTCAAAATCCTCCAAAACCCAAAAGAGGGGGAGGATGATTGTACCCGAGCTCGATTGTGCCAAAAACACCGTCATTTTTTTCTTCTCTCTCACACCTCTACGTTCCAGCTTCTGGACAAGCCGTGGTCACAGGTGTCGTCCCTTCTTCCCCCCCGGTACTTGTCTTCAATGTTTATCGCGCATAGGGTTCAGCAATCGCACTGCTCGTCGATTGTTCATCGAGTGTTGCTATCTCAAGCTCTCGCGCTTTCCGGAAGTCATTGTGTGCACAAGAAAATGTCCCAACGAATTTATACGAGCATGCAGTCGGCGGGGCTCGAACTCACGAAACTGATCTATACCAGGCTCGATGATAACCTGATACGCCACCGGGGCGACCGGCGTATCGTCATATAAGACGCTGAAGGGTTTGGTACGGGCATACTACAAGCCATCTTTTTGCGATTTGAGATAAATACATTGTTAAGATATGTTTTTACATGGCTTAACCCCCCCCTCGCGTATATAGGATTCCCAAAACTGGCGATTCTTATACGATAATAATCTATATGAGAGGCGTAATTACGGAAATATCGGTCATGATACCGCCGAATGTGTACGCGTTTCGTGCTCTTCTGACTCTTCTTGACGAATGAATCACTTTGTACAATCCATACGGGGGGGGGGTTAGAACAACATCTCCGCGCTAGAAGCAAGGTGTTTTGATCGGATATCGAAAAAAGGTCGATTTACGCCATAATTACCGATTAAATATCCGATTTTTAGCAACTTCAGACAAAATGTGAAACACTGCTTGTAACACTCACCGCCGAGGGATAAGGGTCACAGGGTAAAGCAAGGCTACATGATGGGGGGTGCGTACTCACATTCACAACGCCAAATTATGAGCCACTCACACGAGTGACTCCGCACCCCCTCCACGAGAGATGAACATGTTAGACCAGCGATTTGTTTGGCGCAGCGTAGCTTAGCATGCCATTGTAGATTCATATGGGACGACCACAACGGGACAGGGGGTCACTCGCTCGAGTGACCCCCCGCCACTGAAAACGTACGTTCCAAACTTGACCCGTCTACCGTAGCATGGGTGTGTCGTTCGGGGTGTCCTTGGGTGTCCTTATGGGGTCACATCTGCCTACACAAACTCCTCTCTGGTTCCTGGAGAAGCAGAGCTGGGACACTTTTTTGTGACACACGGCCCCGCATAGAATGGCGTGGGTTAACGCTATGCTACGCCTGAGACATAGGTGCCGCAAAGGGATATAATCCACGCCGAGGTTTACTTCTCCATACCCGGATGGAAGTATTGAACACGGATCTAGCGTTCGATCGAACTGAACTTGGAACCCGCATAATTGTCGACCTATGGTGACATATTATTCGGACTGAGCTGTGATACCTGGGGCAGAAACGGCCGCATTTCCTAGACAAGGGCGTACAACTTTACCAGCAACCTATTATGCAGTACCCTGCTGGCCCCATTGATGGGGCAATTATTCGTCCCCTTATCCTACCGAAGAGTACGAGACCTGTTAGCTTCCGCACCGATTATATCTCACGTCGCATATATATATATATATATATCACACTAGTTAATCCGATATCCCGAGGGCAAATATAGAGATAAACACCAACAATAACGAGGCTCCCACTTCTAACCGGAGAGCCGACGACCTCCTAGAGATCCCGTATCCATAATCTGGTGTATATTCCTATCGTCATTTGTGTTTCCCCCCGTTCATTTGCGGTCTTTAGCCTCCGGGCTGCTGTTATGTTCGGTATGAACCGGCAATGGAACGGTTAGCTACACGGCGCCAGACATATCGCCTAAAACATTTTTGTCAGCGAAGTACTGAGCCACTCGTGCGATAGGCCTTTACTCAGCGGTAAACATAGGTGTAGCTCCCCTGCCGGTGCCTTGATCATGGCCTAGTTTGATAACACGTGATGTGCCACACGCAGAGGGGTTCCAACGTTACCTCGTAGCTCTCGTCTACTTGGGGAGCGTCATCGATCCGAACGAAAATGGTCAACACACGCTTTCATTATCGCACCGCGAGTTGAGTGTTGCCACTTACCAGAGAATGGGAAACCCACTACGCCGAACGGTGTCCTAGCCTAACCAGGAACCTAGCATGTTGCACAGTTGTCTCGCTCATGCCCTAGCAAAGCGTACGTGACCTATGCGAATCCGAGACCTATAAAAATGTACACCATGCATGTATCATATTACGGAGCTTTTCTCTTCCGTACCGTGCCAACGCATGCGAAACCTACTTCGACAGCCAGTACCATATGACAAAAAATAATGCTACGAAGCCACTGCAGCTGTGTGAGATGGAGGAACGTCTACCGATATTGTGCCCTGGTACCAGATGTGTTGCAGAGTACTGTCTTCTAAAGGTGTACCCCATAGAGGCGTTTGTGACCTATACAAAGCCACACCGTCCATGTCTCGTGTTGCCCAGTTCGCTCGCTTACACCATGCCATATCATACGCAAGCCAATCGTACCGCCTCCCGAAATCTCGAAAACGCGAAACTTTAGACACAACCCCCACGTTTCAAACGTGTCAGTAAATGTCTCCCGTAGACAACATTTTGTGAGATTACGGTTACCGATACTGTTCTACGCATACTTAGATTTGTACTGTTTGAGGAGAGATTATTGGTACGGGCGTGGGCTCCTTGGAATGAGTAGCCTGCCCGCCAGGGCAAACGCCCATAGTACTCCGATGCAACCAGGGAGGGGGACATTAAAATGCTGCCCGGGGTATATAGTCTAGACTATGTGATTGGAGTCTGCGTGACATTACGGTATGGCGGTGGTCGGAGGCTGCGACATCGAAGTACAGCTTCTCCCATTTTCTGTGTTTGTGGGGGGGTCTGCGCCTTAAACGCGCATTTTTCTCGTCTGATCTCTTCTTCTACGGCATGCGGAGAGCAGCGGAACGAAGTACGTGTTACATCACTACATCAGCATATAGTAACAGTAATAGACTAGTCTGTATATATATCTTCGAAAAATATATTTCGTCAAAACATGCTACGGTAGAGGTGCCCCCTGATTTTTCCGGAGCTCCTCACTTTGATGGGTTCTAATTCTCACCAAACAACTGGGTTTAGCAAGTAGACAAGGCTATCCGAGATGAAAGCCCCGCGGCCCAGGCATACAAACCCATAATTTCGTATTTAAGAGGAATGTCGTCTTCAATTCTTGACGAGTTTGAGTTAAGGAGCCTCAAAATTCTGGAGATGGTTTGGCTAAAAAGCGGTCTACCTCCATCGTAGCACGCGCCCGTCGCTGCCGTGAACGAGTATTGACCTGTCATGCGAGAGCGGGCGTGTTCGGCAGCGGATTGATAGGTTGACAATGGAATGCAGCACCGACCCCTCGGCCAGGGAAGTCGAGGTAGCAGCGAGAGCATCAGCCGAAGCCGTGGAGGCTGTATGGGATATCGGATCAGCAGTCGAACAGCTGCACGGCATGGAGGCATCGAGCAGCAGCATCGTCATCATCAGCAGCAGCGGCTGCATGGAGTCTAGAAAGAACGAAAGAGCGCGGGGCCGGCGGCCAGCGATACCAGCTGAAGACCTTTGACCCATGTAATCGCATCAGCAGTGTGGAGTCCCAAGGAGAAACCGCGGCAGCAGCAACAGCAGTGAGGCAAACCAGACAGCAGCAGCTGCAGTGTATGGGGTTGGCGGCAACCACAGCAACGCGTAGCCGGAGGCCCGCGAAATCGGCAGCAGCCCCGACCCGGGCAGCAGCAGCGGCGACATACCGGAACTGGTAGGACTCGTAACCCCAGATGAGCGTGGTGCCAACAGGAGTCTACTCCACCAACTGTGGCCGATGTGGAGGCTATGAAAGTGATGGCGGTGTGGTTGCAGCAGGCACCAGGCTTCGATTGTCAGAGCGCCGAACGCGTTCGTTGGGATGTGAAATACGTGTGGGGCCCACGGCCACTCGATCAACTGTTCTGGTAGCCACTCGCTGGAGTATAAGTATTCTACGGTCGAGTGCGCCGGTTTGTTTCTGGGCTTCCTCACACTGACCGGAGCTTATGATTCACCTCGACATTATTCCAATAAACATATGAGAGGTAAGCCCGATGAACAATTCCTGACCTAGTTATCAAAAATATGTTCAAGCACAATCGATCCGCTGACTGCAGTGTTATATGCCCCCCCCCCCCGTCGTCCGTAAAGCCTGAATGGTCAACCAATGCTATCCTGATCGCATGACACGTCCTTTGCCGCTAAAATTTGGGACCATTAAAGTGACTAGATTAATGTTCGACCGTAGCTCTGGCCGGTCAGTGGAAGCCGAACGCAACTCGGAGAAAAACCAGTCAGCCACACAAGTATTGTGCTACACCCAGGTGTGCTCGTACTCGAACTCTCAAGCCAGCTAGGTGGTTGCTCCGCAAGGAGCTTTGCAGTGTGCCGTGCACTCGTAGTTTTTAGGTACTCATATCAGTGATGTGGCATGCTATGGGCGTTTTCAAGTACATGCACGTAGAACAAGTGCGAGATTGCTTTGTCTGGAAAATTCCCCAACCCCTGTCGAACATGCTGGAGACCTTCAGGATATCATGCTAGCCCGCCGAGGATTGTCGTTTTCATTTTCAAACAGGTCGTTGAGGATATGGAGCTATACTGTTTTACGATACGGTCGCGTGTATGTCACCATGGAGGTTTTTCATATCCTGCGCCAACCAAACAATAAAGTACTCCGTTCTGGGGTGAGTTACCGAGCCAACCGCGCGAGCAGCCTCAACTTGGTAGACAAAACAAGTGTGGTACCCCTCCGACCGTCAGAGCTTGATGCTTACGTGTTTGTTTTCGTTCAGGTGCCATGAAGCTTTTGATGGTCGAGGAAGTCGCACACCGAACTCCCGGCCGCTCATCTTCTCCTCGACTACCGTGAAAATATATTTAGGAACACACTACAGTTATACCGAAGATATTGGCCCTCACAGCCAGTGCGGCGTCATGTTGGTTCAACACTAAAAACGATAAGCAGATATAGCTCGAAGCTCCGACCAGAAGAGGCACTCCTGCCTATGGCACTCTTAATATGGTTGCGCCTGCCTGGTATTCCCCAGTTATCCACGCCGACTCACCAAATCAGCTGTACGCTGGTTCTCTGGGTAACAGCTGGACACTCCTAAATATTACACGCACAAAATGCAACACTGACGCGAAGTTGTACATATGAAGGCGTGCATGCCAACTCTGCATTGTTGTTGATATCTCTCCTTGTGAACAACTTAACCCCCCCCCCCCTCCCAACTCCGCCCTCCCGTCGCGCTTGGTGCAAGCACTGTCTGCCTCGTTGGTGAAAACCCGACTTGCGTAGTCCTGGCATAATAAGGATGCGAGGGTATATGGTCGTACGACTGCGGCCATGAACAAACACCCCGACCCCGTATCCATCACCCTCTTTCAACGCGTGTCATACCAACATTGTTGTGCTCTCGACGTCTGTCTCCCTCACCTCGTGACCAACCTAACCACCCTTCTGACATTTCAACACAAACTCGGCGCACATCTAACTAAGACGGCGGACACTGACGCTATTCAGGCTTCGTGCGAGAACAGAGCTGCCATTCAAACGCGTCAAATTTGCGCTGAAGGCGTGCTGCAATGGCATCCGCACCCGGGAACGGTAGCGATTCCGAGGACCGAAGATGCCCTTTCGCAACCGCGACGAAGGTTTTGTTCAGCATTGTAGCCACTTCGTCATTGGGTGCCAAAAACTCCGCAATCGCCCCCGCTTGGTCGGCGTCGCCCAGAAGATCGTAATCATGGCACACGACGAACCCCGGACCGATCTCCGCGAGCAAGGCGTGCAGGACTCCGATATCTGTCATTAGGATTTGCATGTAGCCCATGAACAACTTTGCTGGCCTCGAGTTCCCCCCATTGCCTAGGTGACTACGACAACGGCGGACAGCGTGTCGGATCGGATGCGATCGTGAAAAACGGGCATCAAATAATTAGGAGACGGATCAGTCAATACCGTGGATCGCGGTGCAGGTGGATATCATACGTGTCCCGTTTGTCAACCTTTTGCAAGTGGTCAAACGGACTAATACCCACTAATTTCTTAACAGTATTGATCTCGTGTTAGAAGCTCAGGAAACACTGCTGTACCGCTAGCATGGGATGAGTCTAATAATGGTACCATGCTATGGTTTGCGGTGTTTTTTTTATTTTTTTGTCCTCACATAGACAGCTCCATACACCAGACTTAAATATAGTACGAGCGAAATAGCCTGTGAGCAATCCCACAGCCTACGTATAAAAAAACAAAAACTGCAATCGACAAGACTGACAATCCAACGATATTGGGTTAACGAGACCTCGTTATTCAGAACGTGTTGTAGTCAAAAACGCTACGTACTGCTATGGTAGCACGGCTGTACGCATTAAACTCACTCCTGGAATCGCCGATGAATTGTGTTAGCAACGATTATGTCCTTCACCGGCCGCCGCAGATACAACACACGAAAATCCACGCCCGTTTCTTCCGCGATTTCCGCCAGTAATCGTAGATCCACGAAGTGTAGTGCTTTGTTCGGACCGTAGCCGTTGGGGTACGAGTAACGAGCGCTAAACGTAGATACCGTTCCGGGAGGTTTCAGTTCCGCTGCCTGCTGTGCAAGTCTTTGCATGTTGTTCCGGGCCGTTTTAAGGATTTCGACGTAGGATTCTGCGGTGGTGCCCATTGCGCGGTCAACGGCGTAGTCCCCCGGTTTGACATCATGAGAGATATCTACCAGGTGTCTATGGGTCTTGAACAGTTGACGTTCGACCTGCATAAAATAATGGTGGCCTGTACCCTCCAATCCAACCGGGAAATAGAAGCGCATGGTCGAGCTGATGACCGTCTTCGGGACGATGATCGAATCATTGCGCTCAAGCGCTAACTCGGGAGACGCAGACGTGGCTGCTACACATACAGCCGCCACCGTCCCAACGAGAACAACGTCGAACAGGTTCATGGCCGCCGCTGTAACGCCGCCCTGAACGAATTATCCACGCTCGTGTGAGTTAGGCTAGTGTCCAATCCGCCTCGACGGCCTTCACCTGAGACCTGGGCTGTAAAACGCCGGCCGGAGTGAGGGATACAATAGCAAGAGCACCACGGAACAGGTATCATGCAAATGATTTGAGTCTCCTCTTTTTGAGGACCCCCAAACACCGATTTCTGAACGAGCTTCAAGTGCAACACCACGGGACTGATTCTACGATAGCTCCCTCTCCCATACCAGCAATTGTGTTTGATGAACGTTTTCTGGCTGCTCAACGCGAAGAAGGATGCCATGAAAAAAATTTCGTGGTTTTTCTTGTTTGCAAAGATTATGGAAAGATGACGTCGGGGTGGCAAGAGGCACGGTAGTTCCCAGAAGATGCGGCCGGAAGCTGGTTTCAAAACCGGTGATTTCGTGATAGGAACGTTGGGGGGACAACCGTAGACTAGGAAATAACAGCGAAAAACATGTAAAACACGAATGGTCTTCTAACGCTGTTCGACGCATGCCACGACAGATATACACCACTTTCTCCTCCACTGAGGACTTCTATTTAGGTGGATGTGCACCACTTTCTCCTCCCTCGGGGACTTCTATCTACAGCTCGACCAAAATTTGGCTTGGAAACTAGTATATTATAAAAAATAAAATACACTCCAACTAACTGTGAGATCGAATATTTTGTCGAAACTCATCTTTGCAAGCTGTGTGTGATACTCCGATCGCGTGTATTACGGGTTGTGTGTCCTCGTTAAGGGTTTAGGTCGGCAACTCCCCTTGCAACTATAGTCTAGCTATCAGGGTCAACAGGATGATGTCAGGCAGTCTGTGCGCGGAAACTATAAAACCCGTTTCTGCAAGGGGGACAAAATATGACAGCTGTGGAAGGAAATGCATCAGTTTATCAAGTGAATCCTGTAAGTCGAATAACGGGTGAGGGGAGGGCGGAGTTTTGAAGGACGTGGTAACAAATATATGTGATATCCGAAAATCAGTGCCATGGCCTAGGTATACTTCAACGAAAACAATTCGAAAAAGGAAGAACGAGAATCTGGACGAATCGTTTAGGTCAAGAAACCCCGTCAGTCCAAAACCTTTTCAGGCACAAAATGCCACATTTTTCATAGCCCACGTGAACAAAAAAATGGTCTTGTGACGACACAATGGACAATAGGTGCAGCCCCTCAGGTACTACAATTCAGCAGCAGAGAGCAGTTTTTTCCTTTAGGTGCTAGGAACCCCTACGAATGGTGAAACGTGGTGGTCCCCACTAGCAAAAACGATAATATATATATATTTGAACTAATTGTTTTGCGACTAAAACAAATAAAAACATCTGTACGAACGAGAGTTTTCGTAGAAATTTGAGTCATCTAGTCGCAAACCCTGTGCGCGATATTCCGGTCGCGCGTGTTGAGGTGTGTGTGCCCTCGTGCACGATATAGACCGGCGACGACTCTCCTTAGTGCCAGCTCGTGCGATACCATGGTAAACAATTGCTTTTTAGCGCAGGACAATGGGCCGGAACGGGCATGCACACCGTTCAAGAGAGCACTGAAACGCACTCATAAAACAAATGCATCAGTTTTTCCAAGAGACTCTACTAGTGAGGAGCTCAATGATATAGCTCGCCTGAAAAATAGAAGAATTTGATAAAATTGAAATGTCACTTGACAAATAGTCTCATGTGTGCCCAATTGGTAGCCTAGCCGAAGTTTCGGCATGTTCCAGCGGAAATGACGGTCGGAAAACAACAACGAATAATAGCACTACTTCTTGATGTGGTGCCGCTGTTCGTAGTTCCCAGCAAGCCAAGGTATTGCACAGGCGCTCCCTTTCAGGCAACCGCACTTTTGAAAAACAGTAAAGAAATCCGGGGTGCTTTACGCCAGCTACGTACGGCCATGGGAAGGAACACAAACGTCAATACGATAACGTCCAGACCCAAACTTCAGTCCCTTCGGCAGGACCCCCCTCCTCTCCTCCCTGACACCTAGAATTGCCAGCGGTGGGTGACGCTGCCGCGGCCTTTGTGTGTCCTTCTACAGGCCTGCAGCTCTCCGTGTAATGCCATCACAGCATGAATGACTGTGCTCCATCCTCCACCCGTTCAAACTATCTGCCAACCCAATGCGTGCAGCCGTTCGGCACCCTTTGTACTCAATTCCACACGCCGACATATCCTCCGTCGTGCGCACCATGCCGTCCTTCGTTTGCCCTCCTGAGCAGCCCTTACCCTCGACCAGCTCCGCAAACATAACGGCATGTGGCTGACGCTCCTCCCCCATGTGTACGTGCCACGAATTCCGCGAGCAATATTCTCGGTTTCCGCATACGCTCTCAGCGACTGTTTTGGCCAGCGCGTGTGCAAAAGAGAGGGTGTGGTCGTCGCGCCTCCGTTCCCACCAGCCGAGGCATCGCAGTAGCATGAAGCAGTGAACCTGGCATAGTCAAGCTTGTTCGGG